>OU342849.1:1200000-2400000 GCA_910591585.2 Nysson spinosus
TATGCTATTTTTTTGAGTATGATATATAATACATAAGATTAAAAATATTCTTGTTTACTTTAACTGCCCTTGTAATTATCAGAAAAATTATATATATTTATATCCCATTTTGATAGTAACATATAAAAGTTATTAATTACAGGGGAAGGATACAGAGGCAGAAGACTTTACTAACACAAAACCAAAGAAAGCTATAACAAAAGTAAAAATAAAAAAAAATAGAGCTTATGGTGACTCTAATTATGACCCTACAAAATTAGAAGATAGTCCAGTGCAAGTACTAGAACGATTTAAGAGAGGATGCGAATGCCAAGATGATCAATGCTTTAAAGATTTGAATCCTGAGATAGTATATAGACACAGATTAAATATTGCAGAACTAACAAAAGCTGAACACGATATGTATTTAATGGGTGTTACTATGGCATGCTTGACTAACCCTTTTCAAACAGCAAGACACACAGAACGAAGAAGATTACGTGCACAATATGTATATCAAGGTAGAAGAGTATGCTTGGATGCATTTTTATATTTAGAAAACTGTACTCATTATCAAATAAAAAGGATCAGAAAACATTTAATAACGCATGGAGTTACTCCGCGAGTTCACGGAAATCATGGGAAAGTTCCACATAATACATTTTCCTTGGACATTTATAAAATTGCAACAGCATTTTTGAAAAACTTCATTGAGGTTCAAGAAGCTAAGCAAAAGACGAAACTTGTTAAAAACGCACCTTTACATCTTCCGTCAGACGTTACTCGGAAAATTGTATATGATTTGTATTCGCAATATTGTAGAAAGGTCTCACCTACTATTAAGATCATGGGTTACAGTACATTCAGACGTTTTATGAAAGTTCAATTTCCGCAAGTAAAATTTGCGAAATTAGAATTCCTGGTTAGAGGTCAAACTGTACAAAGTCACACAAGTAACAAGAGTGAGATAGAAAAGAAAGAAGTTGTTGGTGAAAAACCAGCTGAATCGGCGGAATTAGCGACAGAGGAAGGTGCCTTATTACCTTTAGTAATTACTAATGAAACAGGACAAAGTGGTACTTATTTTTTAACACCAGTCAGCAAATTGCAAGATGGTGTAAGTTTCCAGATAACTGGAAGTGGACTTCTAGTCAATAAACCTACTTTGCCCATTGCTTTAACTAAAATAAATGCAATATAAAGAAGAATACCTTTATATTCAGTAAAGCTCAGATGAAAATGTATATGCTAGAAGATGGATGCATATATTTGCAAAAACAGATTTGAAAGATATTTTAATCACCATATTATAATACACAAAATGTATAGTTTATAACAAGATTATATCCCTATTATGTACACAAAGCATTAAATAGAGTCAGAGGTATCCTTCAGGATTAGCCTGGGTGGGATATACTATTAATATTAATAAACAAAAGATAGAAGTATTTAATAGATAAAGTATAACTTGTATTAGTGTTTCTATGAGATATTACTTCATAAGAGTATATAATCCGTTCTATTGTTTTGTACTATTTCGGAATAAATCCGATATAATATAAATCTTATCAGAAAAGAGGAAAAAACGTCTCGTTATAAACAACACCATACATATTATGCATTATGTTTTTCACTAAACATATTCACTTACTGGTTCGTACAGTATTTTATAACAGATGCATACATTTAAGGACATTATCGTATAATACGTTTTAAATAAATGAAATTGAATTATTTACTTAATTTATTTCATACGTAAAGCTTTGAGTTTAGTGTATTGAATTATGTTAGGTATTCGCCTTATCTAAAAAGCACTTCGTTCTGTAAGAGCGGAAAAAGTTACTTTTATTTAATATGTACATACGTGTCCTTCCGATCAAAATTGTTCGTTTCTCTAACGAAATCCTTTAGATTAAAGAGCAGTGTTTTTATATGAGTCCCGGATATTTCGATTGTGTGATCATATTTGTAGTCCATAAGTAATCACCTGTAATAAGAGTTAATGGAAATAAAAAAATAGTTTGTATTTTTGTAATTCTTGACTTTACATTTCTTTAATTCTTTCATTTAATTGAAGACTTCCAAATATTCCTTCTCACCCTTAAATTCCAGTCAGTGTTTCTCAGTTAACACATAAGAATGAGTTTGAATTCCGATATGATATAAATGTTTGAATCAATTTTTAAAGAAGAAAAACATAAAATCTTTCGTTATTTTACAGTTTTATAATTTGTAAATGTTGCCTTTTTATAGTACTGTTACTTCAACACAAATTGATTTAATTACTCTAAAAATCGGAATGCAGTTCAAAAATTTATATCGTTGTCAGTATTCCAACATATTAAGAAATAAATAGTTTAGCAACCTGATAAATATCAATAGTGGAGGTGCTGGGTGCAAATCTCCTGGAGTTCCAGATTATTGAAACTTATATTGGATTATGATATGCACATTAGTATGCAAATATTTAAGCACATTTTAAGTTTACTTATAAGTTTGAGAGCCTCTTAATTTACAGTTACTCCAGCAACCTTGTGGGTACTGTAGAAAACTGTTTAAACTTGCTGGAATCAGGAAGGTCATGTGAGTGCAGTCTGAGATTAAGCACTCATCTTTGATCCTCTATTCAACCAGTGAGTTCAGGAGTTCAGTAAACATTGTATAAATGAAAGTTCATACAAATACTTAGGTACTTAAATTATATTTTACTACTAAATACTCTTGAAGAACAGATAATACTCTACTGCCTCCTTACTTAAAAGTTATACTAAAAATGTGTGTACCTCAAAAGAAAGCAAATCTATTACAAGAGTAATTTAATAAACATACTAAAGTTCACTTAAAATTGCATTTCTGTTTCATTTAAACATATTCCTTGGTGCTCTTCCTCATAAGCATATCATGTAGAATCTTATATGCAATCATCATGCGTTATCAATTTGTACAATAATGTATTTTTGATTTCTATTTTACAGAAGATGTGGAGAGTATGACTGGTGAGATAGAAAATGGAGATTTGGCAATTCGTGATGTTGCTGACCTTCTTCAATCTCAATATGCCATTATTGCTGGTATGGAATTGTTATTAGAATTTATACAATATAGAAAGTATGATGATGCAGAATGCTTGTTTTCAATTTCATTTTGTGTTATCTGTGTTCATTAGGAGGAAAAACGAGAAAGGGCTGTCCCATAATTACATTCCCTGACAATGGCAATTTTCACAATCTAAGTGATTTGGACTACCAACGTTTAATGTTGTATCTTACTTCTGTGCCAACGTAAGATTACAAAGCTAATAATAATCTGACACACTGCATTCCTCCTAATTTGGTCAAAGTTAATCATCATCATTAATTTTAGATTACAAGAAGCTGATCTAGGATTTCATTTGGTAATAGACAGGAGAAATGATAAGTGGAATTCTGTAAAGACAGTTTTGTTAAAGATTTCTGTAAGTATGGATAGAATTCAGATTACTTAAGCTATTGATAAGAGAAAGAGATACATGATTTTAAAAAAAGAGATGTTAAACAATATGTCTTTCTGTCTCAGGCTTTTTTTCCTGGTCTGGTGCATGTAGCATATGTTCTAAGACCTGCTGGGTTTTTGCAAAAAGCTATATCAGAAGTGTCAAACAAATTATTTAGGGAAGATTTTAAATTTAGAGTCATATTTTTGGCGAATCTATCTGATCTCTATAAGTTCATAGAAAAAGATCAGCTCACTGAACAACTTGGGGGCAATTTACCTTATTGCCATCATACTTGGATACAAAATAGAATTGTATGTGTATATATTCAAAATAATATACCCATAACATTCAAACATATTAACGCATACTCTCATTTTTTTTCTATCTTAGAGTTTGGAAAAATTTTCGTCTATGACACAAGACGTGTCTCTTGCGTTGGATTCTTTCACTCGACGCTTAGATGAAATCGAGTTTCCTAATAATACTGTCGCTACCACAACTTTGTTATCCCAACAACAAGCCGAATATAACGAATTAAAAGAAGAAATTCTTAGCGCCGCAAGACACGGAGAAGCTCTTTTAGATAGCGTGCGGCAATTAACTGGTAAAGGAACTGCTGATAGACTAGGAAATGTTGCAGCAATTGAAAGGTGAGTAACTTTTCCAAAAGTGTATTATTGAATTGAATCAAATAAATCTCTAACTCAACAAATTTAGATTTAAAACTATTTTTCATTTAGATTGCTTGTCCAGTTGGAAGAAACGGAACGCAAATTTGATTTGTTCTGGTCTCATCACAGTTCTCGCTTAAGACACTGTCTTGCATTAAGGCAGTTCGAGACTGACTTTAGAGAGTTACAAGCTACCTTGGACCAACATTTGAAAACTATAGAAGAAATGACTGAAGTTGGGGAAACTCAAGCAAGAGTTGAACAGTTACTCTGCGACACATCGGCGTTTCAAAGAATATGCAGAGTACGTACTACAATCGCGCGTTTTGTTTATCAAATGATAAAAGCACGCGTTCCTTATACAAATTCATTTTGTCAATAATAACACCCAGGTACATATAGGAATTTGGATAAAAATCTAAGTATCGAAAAGGTTCTTATATTATTTGCAACAATAATATAAGTGCGACAGAAAAATGAGGATCAGTTAACAGATTCAAAATGAAATTTGCTATCTTTGAAAAATCTAAATGCTTAGTAACACTTTCGTGTAATCAGTAAACGCGGGGTGGAAAAATGATCAATTTTAAATTCGTGTACTTGCACAGTGCACCCACACATAAAAATGTAATATTCAAACCAGTAATAAAACTACTACACATTCGTGAAACATATCTATCGAAATTCAGCTATTAAATATCGAATTCTGGTTTGGATAATTTCATAAGCAGTAACATATATAATGCACATCATGCACAAATGTTACTTTGCACCGCTTTCCTCATTTTGTCGATAGTCCTATTTGTTGCATACCATGTGGATTTGGGTCTTGGTAAGCAATCCACTCAACAAAATACATGTATTTGGTAATAGATCTGTATTCTAACTCTCAGTGGTAATTTAGCATTAAATCTTCTAATTTTCATATCTATTGTATCTTGAAACAGAATCAAAGTTATTATACTTTTGGCAATGTGTAGTAGCGTCTGTGAATTAAATCTCTATGAATACAAACATCTCCTAAATACAAATACATGCTAACATCTTATATTCCTACTCTCTCATCGAATCGTGATATTAAATGCTAAAATAGGGATTTAATTCATGCCTTATATCGGCATGATGGATCTTTAAGAATGAATATCATTATTGTTTCTCAATCTGCACTGCACGTATAATATTATATTCTTTTCAAATATTCTGATTAGATAATCAAGAAAATGTTCGGGAAGAATGCGATGACTGTCAGTAGATTCTTCATTAGACGTAGACAGAGCATGTGTTTAAAGTAATTTCAATTCTGTAATTTTTTAGGGAGACATAGATCGAGCAGAAGAGGTGATATCTGCTGGTCAACAGTTATTATCTGGAAGACATCAGTGTCCTACCGATGTCGTGGAACCAAAGTGCGTAGAACTACAAAGAGTGTGTACCATTCTTAGTCAAAGATTGGAAAGACGGCTTGTTATGTTGACCAAATGCAGAGAACTTATGGAACGAATAGACAAGGTATCGACTTTGTATCATAAAGTTATTCATTGATAGTATGATACAATTCAATGAGAAATGAGCAATAGAATTCAAATCAAAATTTGATACCCAACAGGCTAACGCATGGTGTACACGCGGAATAGAATTACTTGCCGCACAAAATAGCACAACACCTCCCGATCAAGCTCTTCAAGAGTTACAAGATTTAATAGAAGCAGCAGAAGAATTTCATCATCCCAGATGTATCTTCCAGGATTCTATAATGCCCGAAACTAAAGCCCTTATTAGTCAGGTATTTCTGACAAATCTAAAAGTCCTTCACTATCTTTTCATTTGCCTCTTCGTATACGAGCTATTAATGTTTAATGCGGTGTGTATTTTAGGTTTTGCAACGAATAGAAGATGTGTCGTTAATGTGTGATAAAAAGATTGTTGCATTAAAACAGCAATTAATTAAGCCAGCAAGGCCAATTCAAACTGTAACACCAGAACCAGTCAAACCATTACAACCACTGCCTCAAATTGTAAAACCTGGAAGAGTTCTTAAAAAGGCCAATACTATGCCCAAGGTGGTGTTGACTTTCTTTATAATAATTTATATTAATGGATAGAGTAATTTAATGATTGTGTTTGTACAGATGGAAATGAGTCCTATCGAGGGCGAATCTTCATCACCGGAAAATGAACCTAAAGATCTAGAAGCTTTACGTTTGAAACGGGGACACGTTTTAACAGAACTTGTTGAAACTGAACGGATTTATGTCGCAGAACTAGGGTCGATAATTAAAGGATACAAAAAGGAGCTAACAAACGAAGCAATGGCTCACTTAGTACCAGCTGCATTAGTGGGCAAAGCAGATGTGCTATTTGGTAATTTAGAAGATATTTACGTTTTTCACGGAGAAACATTTTTAAGAGATTTGGAAAATTGCATTTCGAATACTGAATTGGTTGCTCTATGTTTTGTACAAAGGGTAAGCGATTTACGTCCTCTCTATGTACTTAAGTATTTATGTTCATCTTATTAAATGCATTAAGTTTGCGCCAAAGAATCATCTACAGTTCTTTGATTAGATCAAACTTCTAATCTTACATACATTCTTTTAGCGTGAAGTATTCTTCAGATTATATAGTTATTACTGTCAAAATATCCCGAGATCTGAAAGATTACGAGAACAAATACAAAATGAGCCACAGTTTCTTGCGACATGCCAGCAGAGACTTGGTCACAAATTACCTCTTGCTGCATACCTTCTCAAGCCTGTTCAACGTATTACTAAATATCAACTCTTACTAAAAGACCTACTGAAATACAGTGATGAACCGTCATGTTGCACCGAATTGCAAGAAGCTTTAGATTGTATGCTTGTCGTGTTAAAATGCGTTAACGATAGCATGCATCAAACGGCTATCACCGGATTTGGTGTAAGTATAATAAGAGGCTTTGGATAAATCCTTGTCATAACACTTTCAATGTCCACGATTTTTGTTGCCTTCGAATAATAAATGAACGAAATTAATTATTTCTAGGGAGATTTAAGTGTACAAGGTGAATTATTGTTACAAGGCTCGTTCAACGTATGGAGTAGCAGTAAAAGAGAAAGACTTCCCAGGCTAAAACCGTCTCAACGGCATATTTTTCTGTATGAGAAAGCACTTATATTTTGTAAACATAGTAAACCACAAGCTCACAACAAAGCAACATACCACTTTAAGCGATATTTAAAGGTATTTTGATGAACCTAGCTTTTCATACCTAGGTTTTCAATATGTTGCACAATTAATAATAACCGAAAACAACACGTATTTATCATCAGATGTCCCAAATTGGTTTAACCGAGTCAGTAAAAGGTGATACAAAACGTTTTGAAATTTGGCTTCAAGGAAGGGCGGAGGTACACACAATACAGGCACCAAGTATCGACGTTAAACAGTCTTGGGTACGCCAAATCAAGGGTGTTTTAATGTCTCAGCTAGCAGAACTTAAAGGAAAGCAAAACTCTGCACTTGGAAAAGCAAATCACAAGTACGTAACTATATTTGAATATTTTAAAGGGACTCATCATCATAAATAATTCTGTGCACGTTTTACTTTCAGACCTTTGCGACAAACTATTTCATGGGAAGCTCAGAGCAGTATATCCGGATCTCTACGCACTCTCTCTGTTGATGGAAGCAGTGTTAATTCACATATTACAGACGTCTCACAGTCAACTGAAGACGATATAGCTTGGAGTTCAGAAAATAGTAATACGGATGATGAAGATGCCTTCAGTGAAAATCCCGGTCCTGCTCCGGTAACATCTCTTTGTCAATAAATTTCAAAAATCCTGTAATCGTTCTCGCCACTATCGTGCTTAACTCGTGGAATTGTCCGCGCCATTAGGGTGGAAGATACGTAGCCTTAGCTGATTACTGTGCAGTAGGGCAGTCAGAAGTCAGTATGCGTGAAGGTGACAATCTAGAGCTGCTGAAGGTCGGATGTGCCGGATGGTGGTTCGTAAAACTTATAGGTACAACTACAGAAGGATGGGCACCCGCTGCTTATTTGGAACCAATCAGTCGGAAAACTTCACGGAGTTCTCAGTCAGTAAATAGCCAAGAAGCTATATGAAATAGGCGTCTAACACACTAGACTTTTCTAGTGTGTTAGATCTAAAGATATTACGTTGATGAATATCAGTTGTTATATTATACTGGAGACAGTATGTGAAGACTTTTGTACTATACAAATATTTACGCGACTTTTGAAATCTTGCATAGGAATCAACACGATGCTGTCGTATGACGTACAGTGATAGATATTGGGTTATCGCGTTAACATTAACATTTTTGAAATCTGATTGAAATTAGAAGTTGAGAGTATAACTCTTTGCTTTCCGCGATTGTTGGAGATTTATCAAGCTTGTAACAGTACTTCCAAAACCAAGTTACCAGAAAGTTCTCAGCAAGCAAATAGAATATTGCATATAATAAATAAGCTTCTCATTGATTAGATTCATCCTCATATAGAGAATGGAATTTGGTGAATTGTACAAACAGTATTTCAGTAATGAATGAGTATATGTGCATGCACATATGCACATATGTATAGATTTACATGATCTTATACGATTGCTACAGATTATTACAAATTTGTACTCGATATTGCACATTATATATTAACGAGAGAACCCGCCTAGAATGGAGAATGCAATCTTGCAATATAATTCACAAACTACCTTGATAAAAACTTGCATGAGTCGCATGTATAAATAATTCTCAACTTGTAGTTTCCCTTATGATTCTAGGGAACGAATACTGGTTATATTGCAAATATTCCAAAGTTAAAGCATTGAAACATGGAATCCTTTCCTCCAAGGAATTCTGTTAAAAAGACATTCAATACTTTTTTATACAATCGTAATTTGTGTATATCTATAAAAGAACAAGGCCATTTCTATTATATTTATGCTGGAACTTTTAGTAAAATTGGAGATACAGCTATCAGGCAAATCGGTTTAATTAAAATTGTTTTTCAAACAGAGAACTACATTTTAGATTAACGTTATGTAAATATTTTGATACACTCAAAACTGTTGCAAATTCAGTTGAGAATATTTGCAAAGTATTGGCAGTGGGTAAATAAGCCTTTGGAAATCAAATGGGTGATAAAATGTTAGTTTAATGCTTTTGCGTATAAGTTGCCATAAAATGACTACGCAGAAACATTGACTTAACATGCAGCTTTACATAGAATAGAAAATATATTGTTGATGAGTCTTCGTGACCAAATAGCTTGACATTAGTACCATTTGAATATCCGTAATAAACAATTTATTTAAGAGAATATTTCAGCAATAGATGAACCATTGCAAAGGATTAAGTAATATACACGCATATTTTCTAGATGATAAACGGTTAACACCAAGTATCATGCAATATTTAACACTGATTATAGTACACCCTCGTAAATAATATTTTAGAAGTAATACAAGCAATCTCAGTTTTAGCAAAGTTCATAATCAACCGATTAAATAAGTCTATAATAACGATATAATATACGTGACAGTATAATTTGTACTAAAAAAATTTTTATGGATACAGGAACCACGATTTAAGAAACTATATAAAGCTACAAGTTTTTTAAGCGCAGAGCATAAAAACTGCGGGTACTATCTGTAATAGTTACGCATGGATAATGATTTCGTTGTATAACTTATTTTGCCTCTATGAGTCTCATTTAATACGTATAATTCGTCTATTATTTATGAATAACAAGAATATATTGTGATCGTTAAATCGATTAAGTACAAATAATTTATTTTATTATTATCAATGCTATTGAAATAGAATGAAATATAGTAAATATGAGCCCACGTAATTTATATAAAAATTGTATAGGTACTGTTAATACTGAAGTATTAATTATTATACGAAATCGTATGAGCTTACTTATTGATTCGTAACGAAATCATCACCAAAAGAAATCTGTTTTTCTTTGGTTCTATCAGGATGTAATAATCACGTGCAATATCTATATTTAGTCGGAAACTTTAACTGCAAGTTATTATTAAATTCAACCAGAAATTATAATTTCATCCATTTTCACGCCGTCCTAACATCTAATTATAGAATCCAATCTAGCAAACAACATTATTTCATGTATAATATTTCCGTTCGTAGAATACTTCTTTGCAGTATTTAAAAATCTTATATAGCAGCATTTTTCATCAATAACTTGATGAATATATTTAGAAGCACCGTATGTAATTTATGAAAATCGATGATTTACATTTTTACTGAATTGAAATTAATTTAATCAGAATTTATATTTAATTTTACGTAGACACGATTGCTGCAGAATTTGTTATTCGGTATAATCTAAATTAGATTATTGTTATATGCGCGAGGAGAAAGAAAATTAATAATTACGTATGTATTCTATTTTTTTAACTCTCTTTATCTTGAGAGGATGTTTCATTTCAATTATTTATAACATGTGAGCCCGTTACTATGAGTGTTTATTAAAAAATACATCACATACTAAAACGAACGATGGATTTTCTGTCCTACATTTCTTGTACATCGTGATTATTTCAAAAGATTTATTCTTAAATATCTCGGCAAAAAGCGAAATTAAGTTACACATTTTTCATAATAAACGGCTCATATGTAATTAGGGAGAACTGAAATCCTTGTAAATTTCGGTTGAAAACATATTAATATATAGACAATAATCATGCCCATTGTTAAACTATATAATTCCATTTTGAATACTGTGTGAATGTTATAACACATTTTTGACATTAATGAAACAAGATCGCCATACTTCCCTTAAATAAGCCAGAAAATAGAAGGAGACTTCCTCAAAAAAGTTCTCAGCTATGGTACAAGATATTTATCTAAAGCAGCGTTTCTCAACCTTTTTGCCGCATGAAACAACATATTTGTTTGTAATGTTACCCAAATATTTATATTATAAACTATTCCCATTTTGGCACATTAAAAATTAAACGCGGCTCAATATTGGGTTGAGAAACTCTGATCTAAAGCGTTAACTCGTTTACTCGTTTAAAAGCTCAATTGTAGTTAAATTGTGGACTACAGCTTTTTAATAAAGGGTTCCTTTCGCCGTTCCTTCAAGAGAGACATAGGAAAAATCTATTTTTACATACACGAATAATGCGGATATCGAAATCACTTCCATTTCCATCAAGCGTTAGTTATTCGAACAGCAATTTTTTAAGTATTATAACAGAGCCAAAAGTATGTGAAACATAAATTTTCTTTTCGAAGAACAGAAATCCCATTGATCGTTCGGCTGAATTAGTTAATGTGCGTTATTTTCAGGACCACTTAAATTGTTTCATTAATAACATTTTGGATCCTACAGCCATAGCAGGAAGAACGATTGATTCTATGAAATGCTAACCGAAATGCTCAACTTTAATTTATAAATTGTAAAAGTACCTTTGTAAAAGCATTAACTCAGACATTGAAACGCGCAAGGGAATTCCAAATGATACTACATGATTATTGTTTGCATTTAATAAAATAATTGCTGCGCTATTCGGTCGGTCAGTAGCGTAACTATGTATTTATTTCTTAAATAAACAATTTCGTGAAATCTGATTTGAAAAATATTATTTTATGAAACAAATAAAAGATGACTTGCTTTTCAGGTTCGAAATTGTAAGGTATATTCACGCGTGATCGTATTAGTTTAGAATGTTAACAAAACATCATCGACTTCTTAAGAATTGGAAAAGAAAAGCGTAGTATGAATGTAAATAACATTACTTTGTTGCTCCTGTTTTTGATGATTTGCTTAATCCAAACTTTAATTGAAATACGAGTTTCTTAAGATAAAGCAACTAACTTATCACTGACCACTTAAACAGTTTTCTTTGCGGACGTTGCAAATGTTACAAATGCGTGTCGCGAGGTTTATAACACAGATTTCGATTTGGCAGTCACAACGCGTTAAACTAAATGAAAAAAACAAAGCAGTAAACTTACTTCATTCATTTGTTAATTTGGATGACTTGTGCCAGTGATTTGTTTCGAATAAAAAGCGATAGATGAGGCAAGTGTTTAGGTCAAAAGCCAACTCGGTACGTTCCCTCCAAAGTAGACCTCGAGATCCAAGCATCCTCAAAAAGACCTCGTACGTCTTATTAGTTCAAGTCGCAAGGGTGATATGCGATTTTGATAGTAAATCTAACAGACAGATTTTGAAAAACAATATATTCGTCTGTGTTTAATTAAACAGTTAACAAGCAAAAATGGCACCACGAGCGGAAGCAGTGCCGAAGGAGAATCCAGATGTACCGTGTAGAGGAATTAATGCTGTTTTATTAGGACCACCTGGTAGTGGTAAAGGTACTCAGGTAAATCATTAACATAAATTATATTGTTAGTTTCCAATTTAAATGGAAACCAATATACCGTAATAAATTAAAACTCAAGCTGAATGAACCTGCCCTAATTGAATCACAATAGAATGGTTTATAGAGCAACTCCTAAAAGTCTCCTGACTATCACAATCATGAAACAATATTGATTCGTTAATGTCATCTTTTTGATATTACTTATTTATACATTAATTTGCAGGCCCCACTACTGAAAGAAAGATACTGTGTATGTCACCTTTCTACTGGTGATATGCTAAGAGCAGAAACTTCATCTGGATCTGCTCTTGGGCAAGAAATAAAAAAAGTCATGGATGAGGGTAAATTAGTTAGTGATGACCTTGTAGTTAGCATGATTGAGAATAATCTTGATAAATCAGAATGCAAGCGTGGTTTCTTACTGGATGGTTTCCCAAGGAGTGTGCCACAAGCAGAAAAGGTAAAATAACAGTAATTTTAACTACATCCTTTGTACTTATTAATTATAATCCAAAGTACTTGAAACTAACTTTTCTGACTCATGTATCATTAAGCTCTATGTTTAACATATCCAATTCTAATTTTTGGGAAACATGAAAGATATATACATGAAATTTTTATGTTTAAATAGCTTGATAAGATGCTAAAGAAGAGAAATACCCAACTTGATGCTGTAATTGAATTTGGAATCGATGATAATCTACTAATAAAGAGAATTACTGGCCGTTTGATTCATCCTGCAAGTGGTAGATCATATCATGAAGAATTTGCACCACCAAAGGTTTCAATGAAAGATGATGTAAGTAAGAATTGCTGTTCATATTCATTCATTGAAAAGTATATCCTATAACATTAATTTTGAGCTCTCAAAGACTGAAATATATAACTGTTCTAATGGACTAAGAATACAGGGTGTCCAATGTAAGACATGAACAATATTTTAAGTGAATTAATCAAAAACATACTTCATAAACTTCTATTAAAAGCTGGTAGTTATTCAATTCAATTTTATCAAAATCAATTTCCTATATCACTTGAAACATTAGAATCCCAAGGACAATTGAAGGTCATATGATAATGTATGTCTGAACTTAGTTATGTCAGGTACAAAATACAGGGAGGAAGGAATATGGGATTCAATATAAAAACATATGATCTGGACAATTTTGTAAGATGACATTAAAAAATTTACGAATATTTTCTGTATCATCAGAATCAGAAGAAATAATTAGGTAGCATGTTTTATGCAGGACACCCTTTATAATATTATTACTCTAACACAATAAATGGATAAGATGTTGCTACAAGCATTATTTGTTGACCTTTGAGTAGCTCTGATAATATATCTCTATCAGCACTAGATAGTAGGCTACTTCGAAGTATTCTTCTAAAAATAATTATATACACAAATTTCGTCTCTATCAAACTGTAACATGAACATTGTATTTGTTCAACAGATTACTGGACAGCCTTTAATTAAGAGATCAGATGACAATGCAGAGGCACTGAAGAAGAGACTGACAACATATCATACACAAACTCAACCTTTAGTTGACTACTATGCTATACAAGGGATTCATTATTATATTAATGCAGCTAAGTCAAGCCAAGATGTCTTCAAAGATATTGACCGTGTTTTTATGAAGACTATTAAACCACGAGAGAAGAAGAGCTTCTTTGGTAGATTCTTTTAAATAATTCATTGATGTTTCAGAGCATTCTTCTCTTGTAAGTGAAAAGACTAATTACAGTTAAAATGAAAATACTACACCATAGTTTAGACAAGAGTTTCACAGGGGGAATTAATTGATAGGGTTTTATAGCAATATGAGAAAAAAATACATACAATATTTGACTAAAGTGGCTGCTTATGGCACTGAACAATTATATACAGGGACATGTCCAAACAGTCAAGTGCACACAATCTTACTTATAGATAATCACAATTCAGAATATTATATACGTATGAGCAGTTTAATTATATTAAGGAAACAGTGTTTGTATATAATATACAATAGAATTGTCATAATGCATAATATTCTTTGATTATGTGTATGCTGTTATTTTAAATATTAACAACTCATTCAGTGTACAGGAAATTTGCTATGCTTCAAAAGCATTTATCTTTTCATTAATTGTATGTTATTGCTGACCAAGTCAATAAGAAATTACATAATGGATAAGGATAGATGATGAACTAGTTACTGGGATGGTTATCATAATTGTACTGCTTCTGATTTATTCACGCACACCTTCTAACTCTTATTCTAAAATAGAATCTTTTATTTTCATACATAAATGATGTGAAATGTAGATAGAGAAGCTATTATAATATACCAATAGAATGTTAAGAATATTATTATGCCTATACACTTTAATAGCCTCTGAATCTGGAAATTTTGTAAAGAGCTACTAATCAATCTCCACACAGATTGAGATCTATTTTATGTAATTGAAAGCAATTCAAGTATATTCTGATACAGTATTGTTGTCCGTGTTATACATAGCATCCTATGTAGAACAGGCCACATAATTATATTGTTTAATTGCAAGAATATGAAACATGTTTGATGCATTATATGAATGTCTTTAAAAAGTCAGCATCATAAATGAGAAACTTTGCAGAGTTTCCAAAGTTACACATATTTTTTGCACAAACAAATATTGTATAATTAGTTGGACTGTCTTACAGGGGATACTTTGTATATCTGTGTCAAAACTGCAGATATATTACAAAGAGAAATGAATGTAAATCTGGATGAAATAAACTCTCTTATAGAATATTGTAAAACATGTATTGTTTCATAACTTGATGGGTTGTTGGTTGTAAATATTTCGATATTAAACGTAGATTTACGAATCTTCGTAATCGTACGAAATATTCAGGTTGTAAATTGTTAAATAAAGACTTACCCGACAGTGTATCGAGAATAAAATAGCCCTTAAAGTTAATCGGAATATTTCAAGAGGTCAAATTCTTGGCAATGTCTCAATCGTTTGTTCTTACCACTACGATTTTCTAGCTACTAAGCTTTGCCAAGACCAAACTCGAAAAGGTTAATTGTTTATATAAATTAACTTCGTAGACGCATGTACGCGTGTAAACGAAGCTAATTTATATGAACTTTTAATATTAATCGATAAATTGGTTGGTTCGGAGACGCTAACCTACAGCATTGAACGGGACAATGCGTCTTCTATTGAAAATGGTTTGTTCATGTAATTGTAGGATTCAATACGTTATTGTTCAAGAACTATTTGAGATTCTATAGAGTATAGAATCTATGTTTCATTGATATTTCACGGAAAGTTTATTAAAATATAAAATTATAACTAAAATTTAATACTTTCCTATGACTCCTTGGCTCCGCCATTACGCTATGTCTCCGCGTTGGTCACGTGGGTAACGGCACAGCGAGATATAATTAGACCCAATAAAAATGTACTCTACTATTACAGTGGTATCGGGCTCCAGAGCCCCATAAGCATTTTTATGTCGTTGCCTAATAAACACATATAATAGCTCTTTATTTACGTTTTCGGTACTAAAAATGTAAAATGAAACATGCAATTATTTTTCACAAACTTTGACAAAACAAGAAAATGTCGGGGCCGGTAATTAGGTTCCTACGCCGCTGATGTTTCCGAGCGTATAATCCTTAATGTAAACAAACCGATGACGTCAGAATACTTAATTCGCTACGTTGACCTCAAAACATTGAGATATCTTGGAAATAATGTATTTCTTAGAATGTTCAGTGTACTGTAAGTAATTTGTTATCGATTTTTCTCTAAAAGGATGAAAAGTATATGCCTAGATCTTAAAATGTTAGAAAATCGAGTATTGCACCATTTTCAGGCCTAAATGCGTAATTATTTCCAATTATATCATTTTTTATAAAGATTTATACCCATTTTCCATAAGTTTTCGTGGAAATATGAGACAAATATACAGTTAATTAAAAGTTAACGAACAACTTAATCCAGTCAGCAATACCAATGATTTTACGAATATTCATAATTCTAGATTATGAATATTTCAAATAACACATCGAATGTCGTTATTAATGACTCTAAATGTCATTAACTTGTTTAATGACTCATTTTGATATGAATTTCGATGATATTTCAAAGAAATCGTGTTTCGTTTTTATTGAAAATTTGTATGATTGCTAGGTTACGGATTCGTTGTAATTTTTTTGTTTATCCTTCGATTATCTGATATTAAGCAACAAAAACCTTAAAAAGTCCATCAGGAAACTGATGTTAACAATAATGACATTCGTTTTCCGTCTGTGTGAGCTTCAAACTGTCGCATATTGTTGTTAATTAACAATATTTCTACTAGGATGTGTCACGACAATGATTGTGTCGTAGATATTCCTAAGTAGATTGTTTATTCCTAATTTAAGCATTATTTAACAATTTATTTCGAGTAGATGGTAATTAATGCAGTGTCAGACTACACGATTGTATATGAATTAATAATTTATATGAATTTAAGTACTTAAATAGTTAATTAAGATTATATGTTTGTTATATGAACAATTTTGGCATTAAACGTGCTTATTTTAAGTTTATACACATTAATTCAGTAAATAGGGGTAAAATGTAAGGCATATTCATTAACAAGTGATGTATTATTTGTTCATAAAACGTTAAAATTAATTATTTAAGAAATATTCACATGTACACACTCATACAATGAGGCGTTATATGGGTTAGTGCGTAGGTGTTCACACGTACGAGAGGGAAGAGTAGTGTGAGTAGGGACGCCATGACACCGAGCGCAGTCCCCGCACGTCCCACCCCAGCGCAGACAGGGTGCGACGCCGGTGCGCAGTCATTCGTCTGTCGATTCTCGAGTTGTGTAGACGTGTTGCCGGTGCTCTCAATTTTTCGGTGAATATTTCTTCGAAATTTCGCTTTTTCGATTCGAAACGAATATTACAAGTGCCACGAAGCTTCTTCGGTTCGAGTTTGTCCTTTTTTTGATAATTAAATAGTGAATTTTCGAGTTTTTCGACATAGTGTCACTTTGTTCGAGACGTACTTCGCAAGCTTCGTGGCGCCGTGATCTTCTATTGCGAATTTTCTAATATTTCCATTGTTGTAATAATAATTATGGTTCTATTTCCGCAGATTTCGAGAAATTAATTCCGAATTTTCATTTGGAAGAGGGTCGTCAGCCAACTACGCAGTAAAACGAGGCGGTTTGGTTCGTATTCCCTACGTGATTTTTCAAAGTCAAATCTTCTCCGCGGCGCAGCTACACCAGCGACACTCTCTCTCTTTCTCTCTCGGTATTAAATTTCCGGTTTGAATATGTTAACTTCTTTCCTTGATTTCCTGCGTTAAAAGTTTTTCATATCTTTTCTCTTTCTAACTTTGTTTCGCGATTAATAATACTCTTATTTCCGATAGTTAACTTGCAAAATTCTCATTTCTCATTGTCGCGAATTGGACGTTCACTGGATTAAGGGACACGAACTGTTGTTTCGGTGAATATTGTCGGACTTTGCTCGTCTTTGTTTCATCGAGATTTCACTCCTTTCAGGTGTCACAGTATTTCGTTTTGGAGTTTCTTAACTCCATTCTTCTAATCGACATATAAAGGGCTTGTCTAAGATGCAATTGCATTTATGTCTTAAATTTTTTTATATTCATAAACCTAATTTCCGTACGTTTTCTCAAGAAACTTTGGTCTTGCCAATTAGAGTTTCTCGAAAAACGAGGAAGCTGGTTTATTTTCCTTATTTAAAACTTTGGCTTTATACTCGATTTTGGCTACGACGATAGTCATCTACTTTGAATTGAGAATAGTTCTTAAAGAACTTAATTTGTATTATTGATTGGTACAACCGAACAAACGCTTGGCTCAAACATTTCTTGTGTTTAATATTTCTTCTTTCCAGCAATTTTTCGATCGCGCGCAATGCGATCTTAGAGTCATTTGCTTTCGAAACAATTTCGGAAGTTTAGAGTCAGTGTTGTTCGCCGGAAATAAAAGTTCGGTCGGAATATTAGTATTTAAAGTCATAAAAATCTTTTGCAATTTGCTCGTCCGCGATAATTAGAGTCAAAAGGCGATTCCTGCGGAGAGGTCCTCCATCGGGCATGGCTGCAGCGAAGGGACCGGTGAGTTTCAAAACCCATATTTTATTCCTCCTTTTCAATTCTAATTTTCCAGTAAAAAAAAATATTTTTCAATTCACTCTTTCATTATATTGGATATTTTGATGAACGTTGTCTTATTATGTATTTCTTCTCTCTTGTTACAGGATTCATCAGTGTGTGCATAAAATATCGCGAGATAGGGAGTGCATTTTTTTCGCCGGAGAAAATTGAGTCGGTCGCGACTTATACCTTGCTGAATAATGGACTCTAAAATTCGTTTCGCGAGTGTTAACTTCAAGTCCGTAGGAGGTTCCAGATTCCAGCTGTTTGAAATCCGTATTTTGTGATCGCGTGCAATGCGATCTTAGATCAAATTCGCGGAAATTAGAATCAGTGTTGTTCGCCGGAAATAAGTATACGGTCGCGATGTTAGTATTTAGAGTTATAAAAATCTTTTGCAATTTGCTCGTCCGCGATAATTAGAGTCAAAAGGCGATTCCTGCGGAGAGGTCCTCCATCGGGCATGGCTGCAGCGAAGGGATCGGTAAGTTTCAAAATCCATTTTTATTTCTCTTTTTCAATCTTTCATTATATTGGGTATTTTTATGAACGTTGTCTTATCATGAATTTCTTGTCTCTTGTTACAGGATAAAATATCGGGAGTGCATCTTTTTTCGCCGGAGAAAATAAAGTCGGCCGCGACTTAAAACTTGCTACATAATGGACTCTAAAATCCGTTTCGGGAGTGTTAAATTCACGCTCGTAAGTTCCAGCTGCTCCAGCATCATCTTCAACATCAACCTACTACATCAACCTACTACATCAACCTACTACATCAACCTACTACAGGCAGTTTCAAGACATCACCGAGTGAGTCACAATGGTTTCAATATTTTTTATACCCTCTGACCCGATTTTCAATTTTCAAAGTTTTAAATTTAGAGTCTTGTCCCCCCGGTATCCTATGCCGTAGGACGATTGATCCGAATCGGTATGGGGTGCCGGTTAGAATTGTTTCTAAATATTTGCGAGCATAGCGACCGCGAGCAGATTCTACTTGTGGAATCTTTCTCGTGGGTAGCATCAACATTGAATGTGGTTTATATTTATTAGCTGAGGTAGGCCTTCTTGTCTTCTTTGTAGCTTCGCGGTTTCAATTATAATATGCACGCGCGGATTATTTCCGCCGATTGTAGAGTCTCGTACCGTGGAATCGCGAATCGCGAATACGCGAGTCGCATGAATTAATTGCGACTTTATTTCACTTTATTCGATTAAAATTGGATCATGCATCCGATTTGATATTATATATTAGTCCTTATTAATTTGATTATACATGAATATGTATTCATTAATGTGCATTTCGCTTCGTCCGATTTTCGTTCGTACGCTTGACGCAAAAAATGATTTGTTGGTATGAGCAAGAAGGCAATTCGCGACGGGTAGATTCCGGAGTCGAACGACGAATGTAATGTCTTCGATGAAGGGGTCGCCCGAGGTTACTTACAATTAGAGATTTCAATTCCCGTATGTACTTTTCAGTACGTACTTTCATATATATATTAGTTGAACTTGAATT
The DNA here is from genome assembly GCA_910591585.2 of Nysson spinosus. Classification (NCBI taxonomy): domain Eukaryota; kingdom Metazoa; phylum Arthropoda; class Insecta; order Hymenoptera; family Crabronidae; genus Nysson; species Nysson spinosus. Next base: position 1,220,185 of record OU342849.1, read on the forward strand.
TTTCTGAATATTAAATTAAATATTGTGATACCCCTTTGACACGCGTCACTGAAATAAAGAATACATCCTTCCCTACCCTCGTATAAATAAATTCTTCAGCCCCAAATGATTTAAAGTAAAGTCAATTTAGTCCGCTCAGATACTTATTCTTCCACTCTGTTAAGTGGATTATTTAGTCAGGATTTTCAGCAAACCTCAAGCTCCTGTGTACTGTGTTCATTTATTTAGTCTTAAGGCATGCCCATTTTATTTAGCTCGCAATTATCCGTGGATCTTAGATGTGATACGGATGAATGCGGGCGGTGGGCATGGGTTAATTTTAATATTTCCTAATGATGTGTGGCGGCTGGCGGAGGATTTCGCGGTCCGTGCACGACGCATTTCCACATGTGTGTATGACCGGTTGTTTTCGTGGGATTGCGTCGGTTTTTAACTTTTAAGTAAAGCCATGAACTTCCTTGCGAGGTTGGCGAGCCCCGAGGGGTCCGTCTACCTCACTTGGGCGTGATTCTCTTTACTTTTGCTATCCATAATGTCGCAATAGATTTTAAAATATAGTCATCTGCTATATTTTATATTTTATACTTTGACGATTATGAATATTCATAGTCTTTAGACGCGAGTAGCTTCCTTTTATTCAAGTTAAATTAACTTGAGATAGAGTCAACTATCTTCCAGTTACTTCGTATAGTATCCCTCTCGACACAGCATTACCACGGGGCGCCGTCTTTCGGCATAAGTCGTCTCTTATGTGGTGACCCCTCCGAAAATACCTATTCCTAAAAAATAGCCTATACGAAGTAATTCTTGGAACGCGAGTTTATATTTGCATATATGCTCAAAGCATAAAAATTCGCAATGGACGCAGCCTCTGTCAGTCGATTTCAGGAAAAATGGTACGTACATTTTCGTGGTATGAGTTTGGTATTGAGTTTGGGTGTCGGAGGGGTCCCGGGACCTTCTCTCTAGTGTAGGCTTTGCACCCAAGGCTCGTGAATGAGAACCGTGGAGTGGGTTGATGCTGATTGTGTTGGTGTGCCTGATTTGCTTTTTGCCATTTTAAATATAGCTTGAGGGAGGCAGGTAGCATATCTTCTCTAACTTTGTGTGCTTGATTATGAGTTAATTTTAAGTAGGTAGGGCCAGGGCTGAGGACTCACCTTCGGTTAGCAATAGGCGTTGTTTTGTAAAGGTGTGATCCCTCACCTGGGAACTGTTAATAAATTAGTATATCATCACCGATATGCTAAAGTGTTAATGTATTCATAAGTATTAATCCTAGAACGCACGTAGTTTAACAGGCTGCAGTGGTTCTTAAACACCGGTTTCTGAATTCGCTGAGTCCTTAAATCACGGACTAGTAAGGTTGTTCTTTCAGCACGTGGATTGTATTCTGCTTGGACATTCGATTAAATGTGTACAGGTACGAGCATCCATTGCGTTAATATGAAATGGCTGGGCGTGCTCTGTGCTAGGATACCAGTAAACTTTTTAATATATCTAACTTCATATCTAATTTCTATCGAAGTAAAGTCAATCTCAATATTATATTCATTGAATTAAATTCAAGTATTTTTCGGAGAATGTCACCGAAAATATTCTATTCGTGGGTACTCGAGAATGTTTCACCGCAGGATATTCCGGAGAACGTTCAGTCTTTGAATGTTAAAGGGTATTCGACGGATGAATGTTCGCGGATATTCAAGAATAATTCAAGTTATATAAATGTAGTAAATGTAGTTTATGAGCTGGTTTATTGCACCGGAACACTCGTCGTTCCTGTGGAACCACCAGTTCTTTGTACGAACAGGGAATGTCCGAGCAAATACTTTTCACGCAACGCGGGATGAAGAGCCAAGTGCGAAGAGCCCAAGTGGCGAAGACCTATTTAATGACGATTCATCTTCGGATGGATCGTCATTCTTATGCTATTAAGTCGCTATGCTCGCTAATTATATTTTATTCTGACCACCCTGCCCCCATACCCCCATACCCCCTTGTGAACCTGGGACGCAAACATCCGCGTCGCGAATCTTTAAGAAATTTGATGATTAAAGTTAAAGTTATATTTATTCCAATAATAGTTTCATATCCGTACAAAGTTTTTACTCTTTCAGGCAAACTTTTATTATAAATAACTTGAGATAGAGTCAATTATCTTCCAGTTGCTTCGTATAGTATCCCTCTCTACACAGCATTACCACGGGGCGCTGTCTTGCGACATAAGTCGTCTCTTATGTGGTGACCCATAATGTCCGAAAAAACACCCTTCCTAAAAAATCCAAACTATACGAAGTAATTATTGGAACACCATAAATATTATTAAAATCGGGTGAATTTTTCTATTTCTAGATTACAATAAATATTATTAGAATCGGGTCAGTTTTTATATTTCTAGGTAACATAAATATTATTGAAATCGAGTCAATTTTTATATTTATAGATTCTATGATTTGAAATCTTTTTCTTTAGTATATTATGAGTAATTTTTATTGAATCAGTAGTGTTCGATCTCCGTTGCCCCGCGTCCCCAGGGTTCACACACGAAAGCTGAAATTACGGCTTTCAGTATATCTGGAATGGTCATATTTGGAATATGACAATAAGGCCTAAAATTGGTTGAATGATAGTTGGAACCAATTCATCATAGAAAGGCCTGTTCGAGAATATAATAATACGAACTCCTTCAAGACTCATTATTATAACAATGAATAATATTACTTAAATCAAGCATTAAATGCAAAATAATAGATTTCACGTTCCATGTATATCAGCACATATTGTCTGGACATTGCAATTTTTAAGATCTCAAGGAGGAAGACAATATTTGTCTGCCAGCTCTTTAACGTAAATTGCAACTATGTATACAGAAATAGAAATATATATATTTGAAATTTATGTTGAAAAGTATGGAGGATGAATTTTGTTGGAATTCAAATATATATAAATGAAGAATTGTATCACAATATATATTTTGCCCAATCTAATATGCATTTGGCAAAGTATCCGAATAAATACTTTCGATAAAGCGTCTTGAAGGAGTTCAATGCCCAAAAAGAGGCACGAAAAGGAAGGGACCCCCATGAGAATTTTGAACTCTCCGGAGAGTTGAGCCTTGTTTGCACAAAATCCTTTGGGGGGACGTAGGAGAACTGGTTCATTGCACGAGTATAAACTCCGAGGGCGGTTTGTCGTAGACTTCCGAGGTCTTGAACTGGATCGATTTAAACAATTGAGAGGATTGTACGGAGTCCACTGTGGCAACTCTATCCGGATAGAGTTCGGACCGTCATTGCGAAAATTCTCGATGATTTGTTTGATCGAAACAGTTCGAGGTGCCGATGGGGTTGTAGCGATTGTAAAAGCTAACTGACGAGTCACTCGAACCAGTTCGGCTGTTCAGAACCCTCATTTTTATGGAAATACAAACGAGAGAGAATTTCTACCTGTAAAATGTAATATTTATTTGTTGATAATAATGATGGTAATCTTGATGACATTGATGATAACAATGGAAATGCAATACAATATAGAGGAGTGTGAAAGAGGGTTCTGGAGAGTTAAGCTAACTCAATGAAAAATGATATAATCGTCAAAATGACGATATGTAAAAAGCCAAGCGTTTGTAAAAGGTTGATTTTTATTGCATAAGATTGTTGAAACATCCTATTATTGATAATTTATTCTGCAATTTTCAGTGTTTTGCACCTTCCGTGCTTTGATCAAGTATTTAAAATTGTTCTCGCAGTAATGCACCACAAGTTTTTATTGCTGTTTATTGATATTAAATGAGTTTGATAAAAGTAAAATTTTGAACCTGGTGGTATTATCGTCAAGGTCAAAATCGAGTAAAAAAGCATTTTAATTATTAGCCCTTTGTCGCGGTGCCGCGGTCCTTTTCTTGAGACTTTTGAGGAATCGAATTTCCTTTTTTCTCTCACAATATCGTGACAATATTTATTAGTATATTTAGATTCGTTATATTCGCGAAATTAGTTTGCAATAACTGAAGCCGATTAAATATGGAGGAAACAAGGTTTGCGAGTAAAGTTTGGCATTTGCTCGAAAGATCCATTCATTGAGTCATTGAGTTTTATTTTCCTGCAATTCTGCATCTTGTTATAACAATTTTAAAGCTTGCGGCTTCTTTTGTTTCCCTGCTTCGATTTCACACCGCCTCGTTAGCTGCAAGTTGTGCTTTTCATGACTTTCTTTCGATAGTTTAGTTCGATTGTATTTTCGAGAATCGCATTTTGTTTATTTAAACATCCATTTGAAAATCGATCCGATATAAAAATCGTAGTTTATGCCATGCCCATTTTGCCTTGTCCGCAGTCAGCCGTGGATCTGGGATGTGAATCGGATGAATGCGGACAGTGGGCATGGTTTAATTTTCGTATTTAAACTAATCATAATCTGCGACTGGCAGCGAATTTTGTGGTCCGTGCACGACGTACTTCCACATGTGTGAGTGTGGTGTAATTTGTGTGGAATTGCGTCGGTTTTTTGAGTTTTAGTGAAGCGATTAATTTTCTTGCGAGGTTGGCGGCCCGAGGGCTTAATCTACTCCGCTTGAAAGTAAATCTCTTTACTTTAGCCGCCCGATTTAGTCAACTAAACCGTAGTCAACTGTTGACTATGTGTGTTTTTTCGACTATGAATATACGTAGTCTTCGATCTCAAGTAGCTTCCTTTTAATCAAGTTATGTCAGCTTGATGTAGAGTCGATTTTTCTTCCAGTTACTTCGTACAGAGAGCTCCTGTATGAAGTAAATGGAATCGCGATCGTGGAATGTACCGCTAAAAGGTACCTGTAGTATATGTTTAACTTTTTCATGTGCTTAAAGCATATTCGCCACGGACCGCAGCATTTTGCCAGTCGATTTGGGGAAAATTGGTGTCATTTTTTTCCGTGTTAAAAAGGGAATTTTATTTGGCATAAACTTTTGTATGATGAATGTAAATTACAATCAAAATTTTGTTAAAATGATTGGGAGGTAACATTCTACCTCCCGCCCTCCGCGTAGGGCGGGTCTCAAAGCAGCAACCTCCACGTGGTGAGACCTGGGCAATCGGAATTATTTATTCTGTAATAATGGCACGAAAATTATTTTAAGGCATTGTTTTATAGTATCAATGTATGTAGCTTTATATTAGATAAAGCTCGGATTATTTCATATTCCTTTACGGAGGAAGTACCAGCATTATAATTCAGTTGTCGGTCTTATTACACCATAAGTAATTTCGAGCTAATCGGCTGCTGGTTATTTTATATTTATAAGCCGAATGAACATTTCATTTATAAATGTAGAATAACCAATCCATAACATTGGTAAATTGTGGATTTGCTATTGTGAACGAATTAAATTTAATATTAATCCACCGTCTACCATTGATTTGGACCATTTAGAATTGATTTTGGCGACTTTTAATTTTTGAGAATTTTTGAAGGTATACCCCTTCACATTTTTGCGATTTGGAAATGACCCATTTTTGGCTCAAAAAAATTTTTTAACCACTTCTTCCGACCAGAAATCATCATAGAATATGTTTATACATCATATACCATCGATTTGGAAGGTCTAGGAGCGATTTTAGCGACTTTTCATTTTTGAGAATTTTTGAAGGTATACCCCTTCACATTTTTGCGATTTGGAAATGACCCATTTTTGGCTCAAAAAAATTTTTTAACCACTTCTTCCGACCAGAAATCATCATAGAATATGTTTATACATCATATACCATCGATTTGGAAGGTCTAGGAGCGATTTTAGCGACTTTTCATTTTTGAGAATTTTTGAAGGTATACCCCTTCACATTTTTGCGATTTGGAAATGACCCATTTTTGGCTCAAAAAAATTTTTTAACCACTTCTTCCGACCAGAAATCATCATAGAATATGTTTATACATCATATACCATCGATTTGGAAGGTCTAGGAGCGATTTTGGCGACTTTTCATTTTTGAGAATTTTTGAAGGTATACCCCTTCACATTTTTGCGATTTGGAAATGACCCATTTTTGGCTCAAAAAAATTTTTTAACCACTTCTTCCGACCAGAAATCATCATAGAATATGTTTATACATCATATACCATCGATTTGGAAGGTCTAGGAGCGATTTTAGCGACTTTTCATTTTTGAGAATTTTTGAAGGTATACCCCTTCACATTTTTGCGATTTGGAAATGACCCATTTTTGGCTCAAAAAAATTTTTTAACCACTTCTTCCGACCAGAAATCATCATAGAATATGTTTATACATCATATACCATCGATTTGGAAGGTCTAGGAGCGATTTTGGCGACTTTTCATTTTTGAGAATTTTTGAAGGTATACCCCTTCACATTTTTGCGATTTGGAAATGACCCATTTTTGGCTCAAAAAAATTTTTTAACCACTTCTTCCGACCAGAAATCATCATAGAATATGTTTATACATCATATACCATCGATTTGGAAGGTCTAGGAGCGATTTTGGCGACTTTCAATTTTTGAGAATTTTTGAAGGTATACCCCTTCACATTTTTGCGATTTGGAAATGACCCATTTTTGGCTCAAAAAAATTTTTTAACCACTTCTTCCGACCCAAAATCATCATAGAATATGTTTATACATCATATACCATCGATTTGGATGGTCTAGAATTGATTTTGGCGACTTTCAATTTTTGAGAATTTTTGAAGGTATACCCCTTCACATTTTTGCGATTTGGAAATGACCCATTTTTGGCTCAAAAAAATTTTTTAACCACTTCTTCCGACCAGAAATCATCATAGAATATGTTTATACATCATATACCATCGATTTGGAAGGTCTAGGAGCGATTTTAGCGACTTTTCATTTTTGAGAATTTTTGAAGGTATACCCCTTCACATTTTTGCGATTTGGAAATGACCCATTTTTGGCTCAAAAAAATTTTTTAACCACTTCTTCCGACCAGAAATCATCATAGAATATGTTTATACATCATATACCATCGATTTGGAAGGTCTAGGAGCGATTTTGGCGACTTTTCATTTTTGAGAATTTTTGAAGGTATACCCCTTCACATTTTTGCGATTTGGAAATGACCCATTTTTGGCTCAAAAAAATTTTTTAACCACTTCTTCCGACCAGAAATCATCATAGAATATGTTTATACATCATATACCATCGATTTGGAAGGTCTAGGAGCGATTTTGGCGACTTTTCATTTTTGAGAATTTTTGAAGGTATACCCCTTCACATTTTTGCGATTTGGAAATGACCCATTTTTGGCTCAAAAAAATTTTTTAACCACTTCTTCAGACCAGAAATCATCATAGAATATGTTTATACATCATATACCATCGATTTGGAAGGTCTAGGAGCGATTTTGGCGACTTTTCATTTTTGAGAATTATTGAAGGTATACCCCTTCACATTTTTGCGATTTGGAAATGACCCATTTTGGGCTCAAAAAAATTTTTTAACCACTTCTTCCGACCAGAAATCATCATAGAATATGTTTATACATCATATACCATCGATTTGGATGGTCTAGAAGCGATTTTGACGACTTTTCATTTTTGAGAATTTTTGAAGGTATACCGCTTCACATTTTTGCGATTTGGAAATGACCCATTTTTGGCTCAAAAAAATTTTTTACCACTTCTTCAGACCAGAAATCATCATAGAATATGTTTATACATCATATACCATCGATTTGGAAGGTCTAGGAGCGATTTTGGCGACTTTTCATTTTTGAGAATTATTGAAGGTATACCCCTTCACATTTTTGCGATTTGGAAATGACCCATTTTTGGCTCAAAAAAATTTTTTAACCACTTCTTCCGACCCAAAATCATCATAGAATATGTTTATACATCATATACCATCGACTTGGATGGTCTAGAATTGATTTTGGCGACTTTCAATTTTTGAGAATTTTTGAAGGTATACCCCTTCACATTTTTGCGATTTGGAAATGACCCATTTTTGGCTCAAAAAAATTTTTTAACCACTTCTTCCGACCCAAAATCATCATAGAATATGTTTATACATCATATACCATCGATTTGGATGGTCTAGAATTGATTTTGGCGACTTTCAATTTTTGAGAATTTTTGAAGGTATACCCCTTCACATTTTTGCGATTTGGAAATGACCCATTTTTGGCTCAAAAAAATTTTTTAACCACTTCTTCCGACCCAAAATCATCCTAGAATATGTTTATACATCATATACCATCGATTTGGATGGTCTAGAATTGATTTTGGCGACTTTCAATTTTTGAGAATTTTTGAAGGTATACCCCTTCACATTTTTGCGATTTGGAAATGACCCATTTTTGGCTCAAAAAATTTTTTTAACCACTTCCGGCCCAAAATCATCATAGAATATGTTTATACATCATATACCATCGACTTGGATGGTCTAGAATTGATTTTGGCGACTTTCAATTTTTGAGAATTTTTGAAGGTATACCCCTTCACATTTTTGCGATTTGGAAATGACCCATTTTTGGCTCAAAAAATTTTTTAACCACTTCTTCCGACCCAAAATCATCATAGAATATGTTTATACATCATATACCATCGATTTGGATGGTCTAGAATTGATTTTGGCGACTTTCAATTTTTGAGAATTTTTGAAGGTATACCCCTTTACATTTTTTCAATTTTCGGTCGACCCATTTTTGACCAGAAGAAATTTTTAAACCACTTCTTTCGACCAGAAATCGTCCTAGAATATGTTTATACATCATTTAGCATCGAGTTGGACCATTTAGGAGCAAAGTTGCCGACTTTTACTTTTTGACGATTTTTGAGGACTAACCTCGTTATTTTTTTCAGAATGCGTTGTTATGTACGCATAATTCATAGTTTTTTTACTCATTTCTGCAAAGTGCATCTTTTTTGCATTCTATTACAGATTGAATTTTCCACCGTCGATAATTTTTGACATGGATCACGAAAGCCCATTTAGTTCTTAGTCTTCCTACATCTTGTCTATGGTTGAGTTTTCCCGCGTCGGTAATTTTTTTAGTGGTTGGTCTTCTTATATCTCGTCTGTACTCTGTGCCAGAATCTTGTCTCTGACAGTTTGGTGGTCATTAACGATTTAATGTAGATTTCTGGCAGGAGATGGAGTGGTAAACGTCCAAAGAATCCAATTCAGGCATTCGAAGTTTTGTATAAACAGTGCATAGAGTGGACTTTGTCGTGTGGTGGCAGTTGAACGGTCGAGGGAACGTAAGTGCGGGAATTATCGAGATAATGATGAGATAATATCGTTCGTTAGGGTTCGCGTCGGGGGCTGATCACCGCGGGTAGGAAGCACGCGCTGCAAAGAAACGTTATCAGTGTTATATGAGCAGGCCTCAGAAATCGTTCTCCCGTGAAAGGATTCGACTAATTCGAAGACAATCTCTTCACGATCAGTTACATTTCTCGAAGAAATGCACGTGCACCAATCTTTTTACTACACCAAATAAAAGCCAAATTAACGGGTTGGCATTCAGAAAGCATTGCACGCATAATCGAAGTACATATACGGATGAAAACTCAACCGTCCGGTGATTAATACTTATCCATTCGATAAATGGCATCTTTTGAATTGATATGTGTTTGTGAGATCAAGAAACCGCAGTGTATCGAAAGGGACACCGAATGCCAGTTTCTCGTGTACCTTGAATACAACATTCGTGTCGCGTATAATGAATTGTCGGCGGCCGGAATTTCGATGTAACTCGGCTTTTTTATCGAATGAAGGACAATCATTTGCGTGTCATGGAGGACAGCGGGCAGGTGCGTTCTAGTGTCCTCGAGGAGACCTTTTACGCTACTTCCAAGAGAAACACCTACTACAAAGTCAGACTGACGGAGAAAGGACTCAGCTTAGAAAAAGATAATAATGGCACGACGAAAGCTGAGACAATTGCCTTAAACGATATTATAGGATGTAGATGTATGCGCTCGAAGCGCAAAAGCGCGGGAAGCTGTGTTTGTGGACCGGGTACTTCGAAATCCCAACTTAAACTGGTCGAATCCGCGGAAGCTTTTCAAGCTTACGATGAACTCGACACTTCTGCTTATTTGTACATATACGCTTACACGTTGAAGAAGGCGCGTATCAAGGGACCGACAAGACGTGAAAGAACGACGATTACATTACGCTTTCGTAGCTTCGACAAATATGAAGATAATCTACGGGAAGCCAGCAGGTGGAGATTGGCCATAAAATGCCTAATTACTGGAGCACCAATCCCTAAGAGCCTTATGAGTCCGAGTCATGGAAATTTGGAGTCCTTGATAAGTGGTGAGTCTCAATCCTATCATCTTTCCTTAAACCTTCAAAGATTAAAGTAGTTAGTGAACTTCTGCACTCAATTTGCCGTGGAAATTCCTTTTCAATGCGTTTGTCTATATGTAGTTATGTAATATTTGTGCCGGTTATCTTTGTAACGCGTAAAATGAAGAAGTAGCGAATAAGAATTTTATTCTGTTCTGTTGATATACAATCCATATTATTGGTGGATGACTATATAGGTGAAAAATAACTATTCTTCGTGATGGCATTTTCTTGAAGTAAAGCATTGAATGTGTACGAAGAAACGCACAGAGATTTTAAAAGAATCTCGTAAAATAGGCGAGGTTTAGAGAATTTGGAAAGGTTTAGAGAATTTCTTGCAAGAAATGAAATGGACTTGCTTTTATACGTACGGCTCGGGTGTCGTTCATAGTACAAAAAAGGACATTTCTTTTATAAATTCAGTCTTTCGAAAACTGAGGATGATAAAGACGATTTCAGATTCGAGTTCAGTTTCGTTTTTTGCACATCAAAATCTAGAAGGTCCACCCGATAGATGCCGAAGGTCAGAAGGAACGTTATTGGGCAGTGTTATTAGCGAAGCGAAACTGTTTCCACGTGTAGCGATACTTTACAGGAACGTTAATACATACATAGTTATAATAGTCGCCATATAAAATATTCCGAAAACACCGATTCTGATCTCTTGTCGTTGATGTTTAAATGCAATCTTGCTTCCCCATTCGACTATTATTTAAAAATCTTCCAGCAGGAACCCATTAACGATAGACTAGGACAACTTCTGATAAATTCAATCTTTAACCTTTTCGGCAGAAGCGTCGACTATAGCATGACGTATAGCCATACATTGACTATAGATGACTACAGATTGATTGATTTAAAGATGTTGATTCATGAGCAGTTCCACTTTGGAATTTATTATGTCGAACGTCATGTCCAAATTTTATTTCTTTCTTATTTATGTTTGCATAAATAAGGTGATCACATTCCGTGACTTGCAAGACTTTTTGACTTCTTTGCACAAAACCAAAACCTGCTCTGCATACCTGTTTTCCAAAGAAAAATGTCTGCTGTCGGGTAATTCAAATGTTCTTCGGAGAACTAATTTTTATGGAAATTTTTAAGGAATCTTGAAAAATAAGCACGCGTCGCGTGTCTCGCTAACTTCAACTAGCTTGTAAACAAAGCTGCTCATATTGCAAATATAATTTATACCATTTCAATCATTTTATATCAGATTAGATTTAAAGGCCACTGGAATGCATTCAACGTACTTTTAAACGTGTAAATGAATTGATATAGGCGATCCAACTAATTACGAACTAAGTGATGATTGGTAATCTATAACACGTACTTGTGACTCGCGATAAAACTGTTGAATAACTTATTAGTCAACAAATATCTATAGTTCCATACTTCTGATGAATACAGTAAAGTCAATTCATGCTTGTCATCAGTTTTAACTTTATTTATATTCCACTCGAGTTAAAGCACTGTAATTATGCTTCCAAAATCGTAAATGAATTTTTTATAATCCGGTTGCAAGTAACATTAAACTTGGGAATTAACACTTACTTCGTATAACTAGTCTTATAAAGGAATTGTTAGCGGAAGCTGAGACTATGGAGTTACAGTATCAGATGCTCTAGAAGGTCACGTTTATTTTCAGAAGGCAATTAAAAAATAATTAAATACGATCGTAATCGACGTGATTAGCCACCAGGAAAGTATGTCTAAATCCTCTCGTAATTCACTTCTGAGGTTTAACCATTTTATCCGGCAAAAGAACATCATTTATGACGCACGCATTTTCATGGAACAGGAAACACTAGAACTATCAAAGGAGTCAACGTGACTTGTCCTCCATTTTTAGTTAAATTATTCGAATATACCACGGCGCATAGTTTAACATTTCATATACTTTTATTTTATATTCATAACGCAAATAATTGAAAGCATTAATTAACTGAAATACAACAGCTTTAATTTGTATATAAATAATTGTGTAAGCATCACTGAGTATCTTCGGTAATTCTAGTGTTAATGCTGAACAGGAAAACATTCAAAACTCCGTAAAGAAACGTTTTATGTACTTCCTATGTACTGCAGTTGCGATTGCGTGCTTTGCGCGGTTATTTTACCGAGAAACAGGATTTACAAGCACGGTAAATTGATCGTAAATAGAAAATATCTCGAACTGCAGAAGAGCACGGGCACAACTGTAATTATTCTTTCAGAGTATTTAATACTACATCATTGTGAATGCTTAATTTGCCGTTTCAAGTTGCAACATCTAGCGGCACTGTATTATTATGGTAATTGAGCCATACAGGTAATTGCGTCAGGGGCGCATATTCCTGATAATTGCAACTTTTCATATTCTGCTTCGACGTTTCCTATACACATTGCGTAACGCACTCGCGAAAGGAAGAGTAGAAACATCGCAGTATCGAATATCTAAACAACGACGGTGCGTCGAATGCTTCAATAATAATTGTTATTAATTCTTTCATTAATTCGGTTGATTAGTCTGTTTAACAATAATTCGATGGTTAAACTGCTGACTGCAATTCTACTTCTGCATTTCAAATAGATTTGTTTGTTAAAAAGCATAAATGGTACTTTTATCTTGAAAGATGGAGCTTAATGTTATTCGGTAAAACGTTCGGTGAACGAGTCTTTTAGTAGATTGATCTTTAAGCAGCCTTTCTGCGTAATGCGTCTTCGCTTTTTTACCTGAAAAAGGTTAATTACTTGTTTGCGTATCTAACCGCGATGTCTTAATAATTATATTTTTTGCGATAATGACGTGCAAAGTATTCAAGTATACAGATATATAAATTCGATAAAACTTGAGACAAGTTTTTACGTGGTGAATTTTTGGCAGTTTTAATGTGTAAGAAATTCTAGCAAATTCCGTGAATTTCAATGAAGCTTCGTGCCAAGAATAGGATTTACGTTTCGCCATTATGCCAAAAATTGATGGTACGATTCTGGGGTAAATTAAATTGTCGCCAAGTTGTAATAAGCCGAAACTTCGAGGATGGCTGGTTCCAGGATTCTGGGAAACCTGTGCCAAGTATTTGTCTCTTTAATAATATCACCAACCTGTGGAATCTCAATAGAAAACTGATTTAAAAAATTATATGTAATTAATAAGTTCTATGGTGAAAATCGGAGAACCTGTTATTTAAAAAAAATCTACGATGTAATTAAACATACCGAATAACTGAATCTCAATAATTCCTCGATTTTTCTTATTTTTTACAACGCGAATACCGCACCGTACAATGCTAATGAATTTTTTGTTAAAACATGGCATAGATAAAGGGTTAATTTGTATGATTTGATACTAATCTTTCCTCGGCATATCGCTGATAAGTTCTTTATTCCGTAGAAAAATGAAAGCGTGACGCGTATAATCTATGAGTAAACATTAGCACTTATAATAAGTCCGTGTAGCGAAGCAGACATTCGATTAGGAAGTTTCAAGCGAAGTAAAACATCAATCTGACAAATAAGTGCGAATGTGATATCAGGCAAAATTTGTCTTCCCGGTATCGTATTATCTTCTTGGAAATCGACAATTATTTTTCACAAACTGATAACAGATAAAGCGCCAGTAATACGATTGGCATTAATCCCGCTTCGACAACTTATTCCCGACATCCATTTAAATCGTAACGCTTTCAAAGTAAACACGCATTTTTGCGAATATAATCTTCCGATTTTTTGTACGAAACAAGTTTATCATTCCGGTTATCAATGGAAATTGATTATCTTTCTTTTTGATAAATATACAATTGTATTATCGGCAAATACAATTCGAGCGGGAGAGGATATTTTTATTCGATGTTGGAATCGAAAATGAGAGCATAGGAAACATTGTTTTATTCAAATACCTTCGTGATTATTTACGAATGGCGGCTGTTTTGCAGCTTTAAAATACTTATCTTCTAGCAGGATGAGTTATCGTGAATCGATACGAATCGAAGTCCAGGTTTCGCAAGGTTTCGTGTGTGTACAACTTGTCACTGGTCATCTTATCTTCTTATACCGTATGCCTTTTCAATAGCAACACAACACTCTTCGCTGTGCTCAAATATCCAGCACATATTCAATGGCGTTCTATAAAGTCCTGAGGTGATTTCAAGCTATCGTGGATGATTTTTCTATTCTCTAAAACTATAAACTTTCGTATTCAATGCCGATTTGCAACTTATTCATTATTAATTGCTGATATTAATTGTTCGGGAAATGCACATGTTAATGTTCACGTTCACGTTGCGATTTGTTAGTTCCCGTTAATTTCTTTATTGCTGAATCGTCCTTGAATAAAGGGGCGCTAAAAAATTGCATCGCGGTCGTGCGGTGCCTTAGGCCTTAGGGTATCGTCACGTGAACCAACACTCGTGAAATTTTAACCCTGGCGCGATTCTTTAAGTCACGCAGGGGTTATAAACGACAAGACTGTTGGTAATTGGACTCTTTAATTGCACTCTTTTTGCTAGCAGCAAAATTTCCCTTTTTCCTGGTATTTATTTTCATCCTGGATGCCAATCGCGATCTAATCATCCGTGGAATACAGGGCTTCATTAAGTCGAGTGCCATCGACAAGTCGCATAGAAGTTTATTGCAGTCTGATGAATTGACACAAATTGTGCGTCGCACCGAAAACATTGATCAACATTGTAATACTATTCTTGTTAAGTGTGAAGAAATTTAGGTCACAGATGGTTAAGGAGGGTATCACTGATACTTTAATATGCACGGTGTACGTACGAGCACCCTTTAAACATTCGTACTCGGTGTCTATTAAAGAAGCTGACTCCTATAAGTCAATACAAAATTAGAGACGTCAGCGAGAATGCCTTGTATATTGGGTGCTTCAAGTACCTACCAAATGGAACACGCTTTATTTAACCCTTTGTCTGTGAAAGGCGTCTATGTACGAGCAGGAAATTTTGATCGACGCATTTACTTGTTTACTAAACTAATATTGTATCGAACATATCGTTACGTGTCGCATAGCAACCGAATCTCGATAATTTCCCTTTTTTTATTTTTAACGTCGCCATTCAGCCGCGCAAAGCTACTATCACGAATGTCGCAATGTGCAATGTTAACGGTTTTTTGTTTAACTCTGTTTATTGCTGCGACTGAGAGGAAACATTAAGATTGTCAACAGTTATGTTTTGTTATTAGACGTTAAATCGCTGACGACTGGAGTAAACTTTCATGTCGTCTTTCGAGTGCAAAGGTTTAAACCCTCGAACCACGTTTCAATTCAGTAAGGTAGTTTTATCGTAAACATTTGAATATGTTTAACACGAGAATTCGTCGGTGCACGCGCGAATTGTTTCACACTGAATTCTTATCAGTAAATAAGATATTAGAGGGGATTGAAGAAGCAGTTACTGTCGCGGTTAAGATTCGCTTTATGAATGCAAATGTATTTATTAAGACCGGACGTAATGCAGCATGCGTATATTGGATGAACGTTCAAAGTCAATCTTGTCGTAAACTAGGAATTTAGGGGTCCATGTTGCTCCAAGAAAATCCTTGTTTTTTTATTTGTTACATAAAGAACCTACAAATGACTGTTTCTTAAATGTATTTGCTGAAATAATGTCAATGACGAGCAGCAGAACGATTGAAATGGTGTCGAAAAAGTTTCCATTAATCCTGATAATAAGATAGAAATGCATTTTTATTGTGTCGGCTGATGAACCGACCTCAAAAGAGTGGTATCATCTCAGCGGGTCAGAGTTACTGGTCGTGAGACTAATAAAACAACTTATCGGACATCAAACACTTCGCTCGGCCAAGTGGAAAGGTTTTAAATTGCACTGTAATCGTTCCATCTGCTCGCCATTTTTTATGGTACATCAATCCTTGGTACTTGTCACCATCAATTCTTATATTCGGAGCTTATATGGGAGCATATATAGATGATCGTGCCCAAAGTTTTTACGACTTTTTTGAAATATCCGGGCATCGGTTTGCGAAAAATTCTACATATGTATAAGCATGTACTTAAGTTGGGAACTGACAAAGCAATTCCCTGTACGATGTGGCGTCCCTATGTCGCCGTAGTTCCGTAACGTTTTCCAGTAGAAAGGACATGGCCAGTAGCCAAATTAATCTCAACCGACCTACTTAAAGTCCTTCATTATAACTTGACACTCTACCACGGTTTTCATAGATATTTGGTTTACATTGCCATTATTTTATTCAGCTTCTCCGGGAACATTGAATTTATTTTCCCACCACATGTGGATTCTAATCAAAACTATAAATGCAAGACGATTGTAATAAAATAACATCCACTTCGTCGTTGCAATTCAAATCGTATAATATTCTGGGTTTTGCCACTCGAATTACCAGGATCTCAGGCATGTTTCGTGAAATGTTTTAGCATGTCCAGGAGAACATCGAAAGCTTCTGGTTCTGTTGAATCCAAAATCAGGCCCTGGAAGGGGTCGGGAGATATTTCAGAAGAGGATTCATCCGATTTTGTCGGAAGCTGAGAGACCTTACGACATCCATATCACCAAGTATTCGAATTACGCACGTGACTTTGTGCGTACGAGAGATGTGTTTCAGTGGAGCGGGTTGCTGATGGTTGGTGGCGATGGCATTGTCTTCGAAGTTGTGAACGGCCTCTTTCAACGACCGGATTGGGAAAAAGCACTAAAGGAGTTACCACTCGGTGTGATACCATGCGGTTCCGGTAATGGTTTGGCAAAGTCTATCGCGTATGCTAAACAGTAAGTGCATTTTGATTTAGAATTATTCAGCTGAAAGATTTATTGTTCGTAGAAAACCGGTCGGTGATATATTCAATCTGTGTCAAGTGTTTTATAACAGTTCCTTCAGCAGTGTCATAGAACATTTAAGAAAGCCACCTTGCAGTTTTCTAACGTAAAAAGGAAGAGAACAATAGAGGAGACAAGATCAATTCACGTAACTTGCACATTTTAAGTATAACTCCTTCTGGATTAATATCATATGAATATTTTCATTCAAGCAGTATTTCTTTCATGGAAATGAAACTGAGGCAGACATTCTTTGAGCGAATGTGTCGATGGAATTATGCTAACGGATTAAAATGATTGTTTCAGAGAGCCGTTTGATCACAATCCCATGTTAATCAGCGCTTTATCCGTGGTAAAGTACAAGAGAACACAAATGGACTTAGTGCGCGTGGAAACTAGGAATCAGATCCTATTCTCCTTTCTGTCAGTCGGCTGGGGACTACTGGCGGATATCGATATAGAAAGTGAACGACTTCGTGCTATCGGGGGTCAAAGATTCACAATCTGGAGCGTAGCACGTCTGATAGGTTTAAGAACATATAAGGGCAAAGTCTCCTATCTGCCCTACGACAAAGTACCGTCCGGTGAAAATATTAGCAATGGCAAGTCATACAACGAGTACACAAAGGAGGGCCAGATATCGCATTCCAGGAGTTGCGGCGATGACTTGGATCGGTAATCACCAATTCATTGATCTTATGACGCGATTTCATGACAATTTCTTGAGCCATGTTCTCATACAGTTTATACATTAATGCAACACCTGCGTTTCATAAAGAGTACAATATATATCAATATATATAGATAATAGTAACCACAAAAAGTGGATTGATTTTCTATGCCTGAATCGAAACATTACATAGTAAACGTAATAAGAAATGCAATAAGGAATGGTACCATTAGAAACCTGGAAATACTTGCTTCCTATTGGAGCTAGTGAAAGTACCCTTCATGACTGAGTAACTTGATTTATGGTTTACCTTGATTTACATTTTCCAGCGTTTAAATGCTTGGTATACGTAATCGGATTTTTATATTTAAAAGAATACAAAGTGTGTTCCTTAACTGTATGGCAATATCTACTTTTGCTCAACTAAATATTTCATTTTGTCATTTAGCTTGGAATTGTACGCTTTGCTCTTTAATTTGTTGATTGGAACTTGGAAATTGTTGTACGCGGAGTGTTCGAATTGTTTCTGGTCGATAACCTTGATTCCACTACCCTGATCTCGCGAAGAGAAGATATAAACGCTGCTATAAATAGTCTGTTTCCTCCGTCGCACCCTGTCTAATAATCAAGTTTGCTAATCCCTAATTATTGTAAATGGCTTCCCCATCGTGCGTTTATTAATGTCAGCCCGGAAATTAACCACTTACCCTACTGTCATTTTAAATAAACCTTTCCCTCGGCTATTTTTTGCGCGTTATCAGAAATTTCGAGGCATCGGCGGCTCAGAAATTTATAATTGCCGATGTTTCAGACGCGCGTGTCATATTTAATAAATTCATAATATTGATATTTCATAACGTTGATAGATATACGAAAGTTGCTGATTCCAAAAGCTTCCACGATGCTCTCGATGGAGATTCCACGATATCCGGTGTATCCTACGATGGCTGTGATGATAACGAATTCATAAGTGAAACTATAACTCTCGAAACGGAAACGCAGAGAAGACACAGATTAGATAGCTTTTATTCTGCGACCTCCGCCAGGTCGACTTACTTTAGTACTGGCTCGGTATCGAGTTATCATAGCATCGACGACAATGATAGTTCGCAAATGGGTAAGTTTAACTACATGTTCATTAATGTCTTTAAAGCTAAACAACAACGACATTATTGTACCAGGCATACGGTAATAATTGTCATTTCATTGTAATGTAGAAAATACTAGCAGTAATCCGATCATGTATGGGCCGTCATCAATGCTGCCAGCTTTAACCGCAGACTTACCAAGTTCCTGGACGCAAATTGTGGGTAAGAAAATCATGTGCGCTTAGGGTCGGCAGTATCCTACATACACAGTAAACAAATTGATTTAATACGAGATATAAACGGCAATTTTAACGATGAATTTATCTTGTTTCTCGAAAACGAAAGTTGTATTCCAATACAACAAGCATGTGCATTAGTAAACGTAATGATGGCATCTTAGTTTACAATGTAACAGTATTACTTTGTAAGACGGTAAATTAGATCACTCTGCAGAGATTTTTACCTGTGTGTCATGATAACGAAATGTATGGAGAAACACTCATAAGACCAAAAACAGATGAAGTACCTTGACACGCATTTTTAGACGTTGCATAGCGAATTCTGTTAAGGAAACTCTCAAAAAGACGTATTGCGAAATGACTATGATACAAATTGTCGTGATATAAATTGATATGTCTGTAAAGATATTTCATTTTGATTTTGTGCGTACATCGGATACAATAATATTAGTTTATAATGTTGACCGCCTCTCATCGTTCTTCCTGCTGTAATTATGATGAACGTTTTATACTAACTATTTTAGGAGAGTTTGTGATGGTACACGCTGCATATCAATCGCATTTGGGTCAGGATTATTTCTTTGCGCCGCGCGCTAAATTGGCCGATGGGATTATCTGGTTGCTGATAGTAAAGGCAGGTATAACACGAGCTAATTTACTGCAGGTGAGTTGTCAGGAAAATAACATTAATCACATTTTTCGTAACTATTATTGATAAGGCATTATACAAGAATATAATTTTATTTATTAACGGTGTGAATATAAGTTTTCGTTATATAAACATATCTCCATGTATATTTTACATGAGCAAAATATTTATGCAAACACCAGTGGCTTCATAATTCGACATAATTAGGTATCAATATCACAGAATATAGATAAAGACACTTTAGTTTTTAGTAAATAAATAGCAGCATGACATGTTTGTGTTGGTGAAACATATGGCTGACAATATTATCAAACGATCGCATAATAAATGTGTAATAAATAGTTAACTCTTAAACTGGTTTTAAAAGCATGATCGCATTACTGCACTGTGCTCTATAAATATTTTGAATGCAGCACATTTTTAATGTATAACTCAATAGTTAAATGGATTCTAACATTTGTCAGTTCCTGTTGGGTCTGAGCCATGGTACCCACTTGTCATGTTCCGGTGTCGATATGATACCTGTGAAAGCTTTCCGAATAGAACCGGACAGCGCGATGATTGGCCATTTAACTGTCGATGGTGAATCAGTGGACTACGGACCTCTACAAGCTGAAATATTTCCATCCTTAGCTTCGGTAATGACTCCTTGATACATTTAATAATCAACTTTATAATGAACTAACAATGAAATCAAATGGTACAACTGTAAAACTTTAAGTTGAAATGTCTTTAGCGCCACCATGTTCTCGGTGACAATACTTTATTAATACGAGAATGCGTCGAAAAGTAAAATAGCAATTTTAAACATTCAAATTTAAAAGGTGATACATAGGAATGAAGACAATATTCATTTCGAAATAGTTCTGTTCCCTTGCACGCGCTAACTAAAGCATTTCACAAAATTCAGAATTTTATAGGAAAGAACAATTTCCAATTGTATCTTCCGTTAATTGTTTTGAAACTTTGATGAATGCCATTATGTATGCTCGTGGATTTCCTGTATGAAGCTTATTTCAATGGCACCAGCCATTGAAAGGAATGTCTTCGCATATAGAATTATGTTCTATGGTATCAATAATTTGTTGATACTGGAGAAAAAAACATTTTTTATCGGAATTAAAAACGCACTATATTTCTGCATTTCGAAGTAGAAACGTATTGTTTTGGAGGTATATTAATTTCTCCTGGAAATCTTGAGTGTGTACGCTTTTTGAAGAGGTCCATTTCTTTTTGATATCTCTTCCTACGTCAGTATGAATTCGTGTTTACATTTGTGTTTTATATACATTAAGCAGGAAAGCGACATGATCGTGAATCGCAAAATATATGAGTTATGTTACCAACGTAGTAGAAGTGATAGTAAAAGCAATAGTGAAAGCACAATTTGCAATTAGCTTGATTAACTTTGTTTTTCCTTATGTTTAGTTACTTGTAGTCTGCTATAGGATTCGTTAACTTTCGTTATTTTCACACACCGGCCTATTTGTACCACTGGTAGTTCGGCGAAATTGTTTATGAAATACTTGGAATATAAAGCATGAAAGTTAACGATCGTATATTGTACCAAATATCTAATTGCTACCTGTAAGTAGCCTTTATATACTTGCCAAATTGTTTAACGATAGTTTTCTATTTCATTTTTTGTTTGAATGCCGTTATTTTTCGAAGAATTTAATAGAGTTAGGAAGTCATGATGTTTCGTAATGACATTCCATTGCGCAAGGATTATTTTAGGTGAGCGGTATATGATTTATACAAGGATTTATATTCCTCTGCTCAATTACAACTTTATTCTGCGTGATTGTTACACCGCGTTTGCGATACAGTATTAATTATGTTATTAGTGCTCAAATCGCATGCGTTTTGTAAATCGCACATGCGGTTTAAAAAAGAAGCGGTCTTTCAATGAGAATTAACGCAATATCCTTGGTTATCTTCAGCTTAGGTTTTAACTATTTTTTCTTTCCTTTTTTTGAAGGATATTTGTATTATTTTCGGATGTAAGAACATATCATCCTTAACTGAAATAAGCAGAGAAACTTTGGAAGACCTTATTAGTAAACTTACTAGAAGCGCACGATTATTCTGCGTAAGAATTTGTATATATAGAAAAGTTATTAAATGCAGAGAAGCTATTTGATATTCTATTAAATAAAGAAAAGAGAATTTAAGCGATATTGCGATAAGATAATCCCCGGATTATCTTATATTGTTATCTAATTGTGCTTTAATATTAAAGAACAGTTTGCGATACAGACTCGCGAGGATATAGCTGCTACCCGATTGAATCGGGTGGCAGATATTTATTTAGTAGATAAACCTTTTCCATGAGTTATGGTTTTGTACAAACTTTATTAATACTTGTACTCATAGCATTCCAATGTTGGATCAATGAGTATATGGAGATCATGAATCAGTAAATGGAATGTATTCTTCTTGTTAGATTACAATCCGTTTTGTGCCAAACCCCTTGTTTGTACCTGCAGTCAATATATCGAGGAGCATTGTGTAGCCTCGTATGTAGTTTGTTCGACAGAACAGATTTGATTAGGGGCAATCAAAAATTTATATCCTGGTTAATTAGCATGCGAGAGAAGGCTGAGGATGTTGCACTGTTATACGTAATTATAATATCGGATATTTAATAAATCAACGGGATAGCTGTATCCGTTTATAACCGAGAAAGGAATGAATATCATTGCGAAAATAAAATGCAGCGTCAAATTATGTTCAGGAAAAAAGTAACGAAGGACAGCGATCTTTCCGATACGAAGCTCGTCTGTTAAGTAGAATTGATTTTATAAATCCACACAAGTTTTCTTTCAGTACAATCAAGAGGGTCAATTACATAATTATTATAAACCTCCTTTCAGTATGCAAAAGAAGATTATTATCTTGTTTTGTAAACAGTCGTCGATGAATTCAATCTATATACGAGTTTATACAGCGTATGTCTAATTTACAATAAGCGCAAATTATGTTTTATTTACTGTTCAATATCGAAAAACCGCACAATTGTATATCAGATGGTCTTCTATTACACTATATCTGAAGCTTTTACCATGAAATTCCGCGACTTCGGTAGATTTAATATCAATTTACTGAACCCTTTCCGGTAATCTGTAAAATATCACATTGAAATTTTATGGAATATTTTAAAGTTGTCTCATTGGACAATCATCTTTGTAGCAAAATCTTGGGGATTAATATTTTCGAACTTTCGTAGCAGTACAAGTAGAGTCAACCAATCAAGTTTTGGCAACAGAGTAGATATTATTTAAACGTAACGAAACAAGATATTAACAAACATTATCAAGTACAATCACGAAACTATGCATTTCTTATTACAATCTTAATATCAGGAATTAGTTTAACAAAAAGTATAAATATTTATGCGCGAAAGGCACACCGGAATAATGACTGGAAAGGGTTACATGTTCTGAATCCAATGAATCATTGCTGGAAACTATCCTGTAATTAAATTTAAATTTCGGAGAGAAATAAATACTTTATTATATCGCAGATTAACTTCCATTTTTAAGTCTGGAAAATAAGATCCTTCGTAATCTAGTTTCCAATAATGTCGTTACGAAAATATGAACATTGCGATGTTCATAGAGTATGTTATAGTGTTGAGTCGGATGGGTTCGAAATAAATATATCGATTGTTACGAGAAACCTTTACTATAAGTAAACAAATAGATTTGTTAGTCTAATTGCCTGCACGACTTACAGCGTTTAAGAGTGTGATTTTTTTTAGCGATTCGTATGAATGAAGTTTCATGAATTTAAGCTGACGATTTATCAGAAAAGCTTCGTTAACTAAAGTTTTAGGTAGCATACGACTTTAAAGAGAAGATTAGGTGGCATACAGCTTTAAAAGGAAACGACTTTTTCCTATTTTAGAAAGCTGCTTTCTTAGAATAAATTAATTGACCTAGTACCGTCCATGTCTATTAATCGAGGATACGATATATGATTTTTTTGATAACGTCGATGTACAGGTCTTAAAGAAATGAAACTCAAAGTATAAAAGTAACTGGAAAATGTGGACATATTTTAGTAAAAATATTCGACTGCTTCGTTAAAAGCGGAGGCGAATTTCTTGAAGAGCTGTTCATTTTTATAATAGGAACTCCCGTGTTTCGCAAAGTATGTACTACGCTTGTCAAATAGAGATAGCATAATTCGAGTTTATCATGAAACAAGATGATGGTTTTTATGGTTTGTAATATATTAAATATGTAGATCAGAATTGATCATACATTTTTTATGCAACCCCGTCGGTCCTGCAGTCAAAAGTAGATCATTAAATACTGACAAATCATGCATAAAGATCACATCTTAGGGAAAATCATCAGTGTACACGTCAGACTTATTTCGCACAAATCTTTTACTTGTAAAACTGCGAAATAAAAGCAACTAATTTCATCGTAATTTTAAGGAACAAGGGAAATGTAAACTTATGTATACCAGAGTGAGAGGGTGAAATGGAAAGTGCTATAAGACAACGTAGTTTATTCATATTTCACTATAAGTAATAATACATAAATCTATTACTAGGGGCGGGGGGATACTTATATACAGACAATGTAATGTAATTACACGAGTTATTTACACTTTATGTGTGATTAGATAATACGGACACGTGCTTTGATACCCGGATATTAGGACGTGCCCCACCAAGTATTAATATCGCAAAGTGGGTTACATTCTTATGTAAAAAAACACTGCGACTTAAGTAAACTCATTCCTTATCAAGTATACCTCGAAAGTAATATAGACCTACAACATTTCTCCATGTATACGTGATAGCGAATGTAACATCGTTTAACACGTTGAATGCCGAGCGCGGTCAGCAGTCGATTATAATAAATATATCAGTAATATTCGTAAAATCTTCAATATTTGTAATATTACGATAACGATGTCAAGTAAGCAGTGTATCGTGGAACGCTTAAACAGTTTGTTTTTGACGTTGTATACACGTCACGGACGTGTATTGCGCGGATTTCGACCCGGCACTCAACGTGTTTAACATCCCTAACTTAACATCCTTCTTTTATTATTGCGTAACGATATAGGAGAGAGTTTTATCGCCAAAGTACCTTCTGTTCGTTTTTCAGTAGTGTTTTACAGAAAAACGCGTATAAAACGGTGACCATTATTAAATCCAATATCACGATTTGAGTTAACAACTTTAATATATCATATCAAGGAAGATTTGTAAAACATAACACTTTTCAGGATGGTAATAGTATACCATTTCAACGAATCAAGAATATTACTTTTATTATGTTTAATCGATAGTCACCCGACTACTATTAGCATGGAAAAGTCATGCAAACAAACAAATATATGCCTCCTACTGCACGGTTGATGAATCTATGATGACCCTAATATAATATTTCGAATTAATAACGCAGCTACCGAACTCTTTTGCATGTCGAAATCCGCGATCATCATAAACTTAAAAAAAAACGAATAATACAATTCACCTTCATTGTCGATTCGATACTACTGACTACAAGACGCTCTAATAAAATCGGTACTAATAAAAAACTTAAAAGGAATATTACTAAGAACACATGCAATTAAAATGCGATTTAAAAATTGAGCATCGATTAAACAAATAAGAATAAAAACTTATGCATTGAATTTGCACGGAACGTCGCGTAGCATTTTTGTATACGTGATCTTTAACAATTCTCATTAAAAAAAAAAAGATAAAACTAGTGGAAATCGTCTCATCGAAAAATGAACAAAATTAAATACATCGATTAAATGGGATTCGTGTATTGCTTTTGATCAAATGCTACGGACATATATTGACAAACGCGGTTCATGCCAGCACGAAATTAAATGTAAACCATATCGTCTTTAAAACGGCATTGCATTAAAAAAAACAGAAGTATTAAAATGTTCAGATTTTAGACATATTGCAATATTTTCTGTTAAATGTTTCGACTAACTTTAAATGTATCATTAGAGCATTGCCAATACTATCTTAATAAAATCTTCGAAAAATGTTTGCTTTCACTCGATCTAAATTAACAAAAAAAAAATATCCATGAGAATTAAAGCACGCAAACATGGAACTACCGAAGTAATGCGACCGAATTTGTTGAGTTTTTAAGATGTACTACCAACAAGAAATCTCCCGCTCAATTCCGTGTTATGTTTAGTATGTCAATAAAATTGACGATATATTAATATGAG
Organism: Nysson spinosus; assembly: GCA_910591585.2. Lineage (NCBI taxonomy): Eukaryota > Metazoa > Arthropoda > Insecta > Hymenoptera > Crabronidae > Nysson > Nysson spinosus. The sequence goes on from OU342849.1 coordinate 1,246,161, forward strand.
CAATTAACTCGTTATATTGAGTGCATCCAAATTGGCTAACAAATCTTTAACATCATCATGAACTTGGTCGGAAGTATTAGATAGAGAAAGACGCGAACAGAAGGTACTTAGAGTTTCAACTTTATCACCAACATCCTTTTGTTTCTGTAGATATACCAGTAGCATACAAATAATATTGTGCACTTCTTCTTTCAGTTTTGCCAAATCAGTTGTTTCATAAGTTGCGATCATTCTCAGGTTCATTTGTGCTAACTGTAATGGACTATACCCGCTTTGACCCAATGACAAAACATCCGACCCAGCTTTTAAAAGAAGTGTCACTACTGATATCGTGCTTGTCCTGGCAGCTAAATGTAAAGGAGTATCACCTCTACAGTCGCGTTGATTAGGATCAGCACCATGTTCCAATAGTAAGCGTACTATTTCAGTATAACCCCTGTTGATAATAATTCATGCAATATACAGCTGCAAGATCTTTTTACAGTGAGATGTTGTCTTCTAATCAGGCAAATTTAATTACTTCACAGGTGATTTGAATGCCATCATACTAAACATAGATGAGATTGATTTTTTATGGCCAATAATATTGGAACCATAAAAATATATCATTCCATTTGAAAAGATTTAGATGAAAATCTTATTTGTCTTTTTGAGTTGAGTGCTTTCTTTTTGTATATTTTCTTGTAACTTTCAAAGTAACAATATTGTGGGTTCCAGTCTCAGGTGACCCACTGCGTATGAATACATCAACCAATAGTATTTACCTGCCAGATGCAAGGTGAAGTGGTGTACATCCCTGTTCATTATGATTGTTTGGAGATATCCCAAGGCTTAAGAGTCGTGCGACCACTGCAGTATGATTTGTTCGAGCTGCGAGACGCATTTTACGTTCCATAGGAACTTTCACATTCATCCAAGTAACATCACGGCGATTTCTTTGCAGTGTGTAGTGGGACTTCATCTTTCTGTTATACGTGCATTCTATTGAAATAGAAGAAGATGTCATTGAATCATATCAAGAAGGCCGGTCGAAATTCGTTTGCGGAAAGTACCTGGTTCATGTTGATGCATGTCTCTATGATAGTATATGGATGCAGCAGTTGCAACTGTTGAATGGACATTACTGATTTGGTTCGTTGGAAGATTCTCATGTTGCACGATCGAACTGTCGTTCGAATCATTTCCAGTTTCGACACCCGAGTCGACTGATGTCATCTTGCATTTGAATACACGGCAACGTTGATGTTACGTTTTTTAAACACCCTCTTGTGCTCGCAATAATCATCAATATATACGACGTATCTACTGTTATTCACACGAAAATATTAACAAATCTGAAATAAGCCGTTCTTTAACATAACCGTTGCCAGTCTGAAAAATCTTACCAACGCTAAGCTACAGCTTCACAGTTCTCGCATTTACTGCCAGCACAAATCAGATATAAGTAGACCAAGCACAGAATGCAATCTGTAGTTCCAGAGTTACCGAGTTCTAGAGCCCTGTAACGATTTTTGTGTCACCGGTGACTTTACCCATCAAGCACATTAAATAGTTCTTTTTTCATATGTTTAGTCCTGAAAATATAAAATTAAAACATGCAATTGTTTTTTCAAAAACTCTTACATCTGTAGCATACATACTTTCCATGAATGATTTCCCGCCATTGCACCTATCAGTTCTTACTTCATGGTACATCATTGATGGGAAATTGGTGTGGCATGTACACACCATCATTTTTAATAATCGCGTAGAATAACATTCAGTTTAACTAACATTAATTAATATTCTTATCGAAACCGCAAAATGACATTATTTGGAATAGCAACGGTGCTTCGCGCCCGATCTGCTTTAAGTTAGTATGCATAAATAAAAGAATACTTTGCAAACAATTATTGTGGCAAGAAATACCCACAGAGGTTTTTGCAAGGCTTTAAAATTCTAATTTTCTTTTCTATGTATAGTTTCCATATACGTAATAATAATATTTGTTGTCATTGCCTGCAATTATCTTTTTAATATACTTCTCGCCATAACCTACATTCAATTACTTTTTGTTATAATTCTGGTATTATAAGCGAAGATAAACTGCGGTACAGATATTCTTATTTGCAAAAAATGTTCATTTATGCACCGTACGTCGGCTAATTTTCGATTTACTTATGCTATAATAATATTGTTGGTCGTTATTATTAAATTATTGTAGTTAACAGTTAAGTTAAACTATGTTGTCACCACAGGTTGCATTTCCTTAAGTAATGCATTTCATACATCACCTGCAACAAACATAAACCAGAGATGGAGGAAAGAGTAAGATTACAGTTTATTGAACATTTAAAATGAATGAACACATAGCAAATAATATGTTTGTACAATTTAGGAATGGTTTAACCAGTAACCCTAATGCTTTTGGTGCATTAACTAACTTGCCAGATTATTCATTTAAGGATGGTAGACCTACTCCATATGGTGTTAGACAGAAAACAAGGATAGATAAACAAAAAGCTTTTGCAGTATGTTTTGGAATAACAATTATACTTGTAACATATTTATACTGTCATACTAAGAAATATATGATATTATCAATACTTTGTTTATCAGGAGAGGATTATAAAATTAGTGGGAGAAGTAGATTATGCAGTTGAACGGCATGCTAGACTGCAAAGAGAGGAACAAGAACAGGTACAAGCAATTCTGGATAGGAAGTTGAAACCTAAAGGTAGATTGTATGGTAAAAAAAAATGATGCTCCTTAATCCAACTTGCTATGTATAACATCAGATAAATTCATGTGAATATGTTGATTGTAACTTAATAGAATTATTACTAAGATATGTCTACAGTTTGTTATTATTTGGTACACTAAATGTATATGTACTTCCTATGGTTTTTAGCAAATAGCAGAAGTACCATTCTAATTAACATCCCACATTAATACAGGCAATTAAGTCTACAATATCTAATCAGGTATTGTCAGGTATCTGCATTATATTTATGTACATAATAAAAAATATGCGATTATAATATTAAAATTATTATGAAGTTTTAAAGGGTTAAATAAGGAACAATAAAATGTTTTGCACATCTGGCACAGAATTATATTATGATTTGTACATAGATTTACATTTTTATTATGAACATGAGAACAATACTACATACACTTGGTGTCTTATTTAAGTACATAGTCCTCTGGATATTTCATAATTCTGGGGAACTTTGCAATTTCTTCTGGTGGTATGTGATCCAATCTAACTGGAGTAGGTCTCAATTGCTTAATCTGATTACTAATATTTTTTAGGATATCATCTGGTACTTGATCATCTGGAAAGATGTGCAATCTTTCCATTGTATATCTTCTTTGCAAATTTCCCTTCATAGATCTGTACACTGCTTTCTTTACAATCTGTGAATACATGAACATAATTTCTGTTAGAATGTTATACTTGTAAATGATATCAGTATATTACATTTGTATTTTTCATAAGAGACATGTTTAGGTGAGTTTTGATTACCAATGTTGGATCTTTGCTATGCAATTCCCAAGCCAGAGTCCAAGAAGCACCTCCTATATACGTATTATGATGGAAATAAACACGTTTTCGCCATTCATCTCCACGCAATGCAATCTCCTTACTATTTATTACCACTACATGATCACCACAATCATCTGCATAAGAATTATGAGGCAAGTCATTATACACATAAGGGTATTACTTACATTATAAATCGAAATTCGATATAAAGTACTTATTTGTTATTATTGTTGCCTATCGCGAACTTACTCAGTGGATGGTATATTGGTTTATGAACACCAGTTAAATAGCGTTTTATCCTTTCAGCACTTAGATAAGGGTCTTGCCAAGTGGCATCAAAAATGTGCCAAATACGAGAAAAAGTACCCCAATGCTGAAATTAGGTAAAATAATATATGTCTTCGTGTAGTAAAATAGCTTTACATCGGAAGTTCTAAAATCAGTTTTCACGTTTCGTTATCTAATGAAACATTTTAACCGAGACAAGAGTTTAATATTAACAACCGCGAATTCTCATTTCGCGAAACATATACGCGGATCCTTCATTATTAAAGATTAGGTTCGTTTATTATTGGATTATATAGTTTTTTAATAATAAGTGTCGAATAGTCGAAGAGATCAACGAGTTTGAATAATGCATGTTTAAAAACATCAAAGAGACCAAACCTGTCCTCTACGGGCCAGCGACATAGTAAATGCTTTTTAATTTAATGCCCTGTTAATTCAATACATAAATTATAATCTAAATGTTTTCGAATGGATTTTGTTCGCAGTGCCTCATATGTGACCGCACGAGACGGCCATTGTTTTCTTATTGCACGGATTCCAACTTCAGCAAAATGAAATATTAATCTGGACTTTAGAATTTGTACTGTTGGTCACCCTGGTAGCCGTTTAAAGTTTAAACCAGTTCCGTTAGCGTGAGGCCTCGTCAGCAGCGCATTCGAAGTATTCGGTATAAAGAGGGTAAGTTATTCATAATTATTATTCATAATGAGATCCAAACATGAACTTTAAGTTCTTCTATACGCTGTTTATAAAATATAAGAAACATTGGCCAAATTTTATGCTTTACCTGATTTTTATTTAACACACTGTTGTCTGGTAACCAGTTAACTTGTGTTCGTGCATGCATCGGCTTACGCAATTATTAAATCTCAAAGTAATGTATGTTTTCATTATCGTTGTAGCGTTGTTTATTGCGTTGAATAGTTTTCATTTTATTGTAATATTCATTATTTCTTGGATATTCAGCTTTCTAATCGCAATTTCAGTATCGGACGGCCGTTGATACGCATTAGTTTTTGCACAAAATGCCGGCCAATAATGTATTCGTTCTACGAAATTAAACGTTTTCAATGAATACTACGCATATATGATTAGGGATATGCTTCTTATAGTCTTCTAATCGTATATATACAAAAGATTTGTATTAATATATTCAGTTTTTAATCCCGCGACTAAAATTCAAATTAAACCGTTGAATGAGAATCGCTGCATGGATATTCAAATATATCGAGTTGAAAGTACAAGTCGCGGAATATTGGGTTGTCCTGAAAGTTAATGTCGATTTTTAAGTAAATTCGAAGGCGACATTTTGCTATATCGATATACATTTATCAATTATGTATGCATCGTCTTGTTCCACATCTTTCTCCATTTTTTACGCAATTTGAAGATTCCATCCTCCCAGAACTTCTCAGTTTTTTCGCGGAAAAACTTCTGAAAATCGACATGAACTTTCCGGGCAACCTAACGGAAATCCTATCGAGATGATATATCAATAGTTATGAAAGTAGCAGAATTCTGTTATAAAAATGTAAAATGTATCGAAAAAACGTTGTAGAAATATGAAACGTAGTTTTTCTTTTCATGTGACGAAAGATGGCGCATACAGTTTCGTTAAAGAAGAGAAAGAATGATGCAAAAGGAGTGGAGGGGGAGAGTAGATCCAGTCGGAGATGATGGAAGGGAAGGGCGAAGTAGAACCAATGCGAAGATCGTGCTCGAAGTGCTCCAAGTACGAAGCCGCAAACGCATTGCCGTGGATCTCGGCACGGATCACGCGAGAATATAACCGATTAAAGAATTGATTTCAAAACGCGCGTTTTACTTGGAAGTTTATGGTGCGCGAGTGTGCTTTGAGCTGTTTAAACGGTGGACAGTAAAGCCACCGGCTAAGTGTGCTTCTCTCGTGGATTCTCTGTGATTCGGAAGTGCTCCAACAAGTGTTTCCACCGATCCGCAAGGTGTGCTTCCCTTTTATTGGATAAGTTCCGTATACAAGGAGAAAAGGTGAGCGTTACAATCACATATCGTAATTGAAATGAAATGATTTCGTACGAAATCCACATCGATTATTGACATTCGATTTCGGTAGTTCAGAACGCAGTTGCGGTATATTTTGCGTGAAAGTACAAGGCGCGGCGCGTCACGGTTTTTAATATTAAAATGATGTTTCCTGACTGGTTTATCGAGTCGATGCCGTATTCTCGACAAACAGAAAGTTTACGCGCGCAAAGGTCGACAGGTCACGTGGGATATTTTCTAGAAGAGGCCCCGCGATCATTTACGACGCCAGAAAAAAAGTCGGTTCCTCGGTAGAGTCCTTGTTCCTTTGGGACTTTCTTTCGTCACGACGGAAGAATTCCTCGCAAACTCTCGGCATGTCTGCCAAAAGAAAGGTCAACTCGGGTGCCTTGGAAGTTATTGAAAAGAATCACTGGTTTAATAGGCTTTTCGAATGAATTTTGTTTTGCGTATCCTTTACTTTTGCGCAGCTTCTTTTTATTAATGCACGGTTAGGACCTCGTATGGACGAATCAGATGTCCTTTTTGCTGTCGCGAGATTCGCTCGAAAGGAATGCCGGTTTAATTATCATAAACTCTGATGTTTTCTTTCTCGGCGGCTTACGATTTCGGCCTTCGAGCCTTATATTACATATGTAATATGCTCGTGTTAATAATTTGCCAATTCTTCTCTTACTTGCCGTGTATATTTTTATCAGAATTCAGAATTGAATTAACATTGATCAATTAACAGGATAACACGCAGGTGAAAAGTTTCCGATCTTTCACAGGAATCACTTTCCCCGTGTTTTGACATTCCATCGCACGATAATTCCACATAACTTTCTAGTTTCTCTATTTTCAACCTTCCTGCTAAAAGAATGCAAGTATTTCTTGGAAACAATAGGAGTTCTAGATCAGAGTTTCTCAACCTATGATTCGCGATATCGTAGCTGCTACTTTTTGTGCCAAAGTGAGAAACCGGTGAAATGATTTCCGGCGAATGATTCGAGAATGCTTTATAATATAAACATTTGGAGCGCGGTAACATTAACAACAAATCTGTTAGTTCACACGGCACAAAGTTCGAGAAATGCTGTTCTAAATATCTGACAAATCAAGCAGAAAAGTGTTAAATAATATTTGCGGAGAGTTCGCTGTGAAAAGTACACGTTTATTCACAATTCGCGCGATTCGTTTCCGAAAATAAGGGATTAGGTGGAAAGTGTAAACAGTTTCTTAGCATAGACTCGCAAATTTTCTTGCTAGAGTTTTCTCCCCTTCAAAATGTCTTCACGCATAATCGACGACTTTCCCGGAATGCGGAATTATAATAGAAAAATGATAATAAGATCGGTTTACCGAAGTTTCTGTATGGCTAATATTTGTAAAATTATTAATATTTTCAATGTTACGATGACGATGTAAAGTAACGTGTATCATGGAGCATTTAAACAGTTTTATTTTTAGATGTTATATACACATTAAAAACGTACCTAAGGTATCGCATAACACGGATTTCGGTGCAGCAATCAACGCGTAACTAGTTCGTTAACCTAACCAGTTCAGTGACGGTGACGTAATACTTTGTTATGCACGTAATCTCCAGTTCACAGTTCCAGTTATTTATTAAAATATTGTTCATATTTACTGATAGCCGATTACCGTTTCAGCAATCATTCTAGCATTACTTGATAAATTACGCTATTTATGGATTCTTTATTATTCGAGGTCTTGCGCGATCATAAATTATCCGGCAAATACTTGAGATGCCCGCATTATTAACACTTTGTTGACTGGTAACGAGTTAACTCGTGTTTGTACACACATCAGCTTACGCAATTATTACAGCTTAAAGCAATGTGTTTTCATTCTAGCGCTGTTGATTGTATTGGATAGTGTTTATTTGATTATAATCATTATTTCTCTGGGTAATTTGGTTTTTAATTACAATTTCAATATTTGATATTCGAAGACATGCGTTAGTTTTTGCAGAAAATTGCCGGTAAACAAAGTTTCAAGACGCTCCGACGATATTCATTAATCTGCAAATCGAGCGTAGAAGTTGAAAAACTAGGTGAAATGTTTCCCTGTTAACAAACATGGCGTCGTTCTTCTATCCCAATTTCTCAAGTATAATAATTCCTCTAAAAAAGAAGTACTCAATTATAATCGACACGGGAATAATTCACCGCGTTCTTATCTCGAATTCTTACCTACTGCGAGCCTTTCATTAGAACGTGAAGCATTCCACGCGAAGTTATGATGCAAAGAGGAAAGGTCGTTTGCCGGTGTGTGGAAAATCATAGGAGAGGAACAGGTCTCGGATAGTTGTTCTTCTTGTGCTAGGAGGACCTCATGTTTTCCTTTTCCTTTTCCTTTTCCATGCAGCCGAACGAGTTCCCTCGGCGATTCTAACGGGCGCATTAGTAAATGTGAAATTGGAGCGGACTTCGATCCTCTACCGAACGGTACCCGGCGTTTTGATCGGCCTTAGCACGAGTTCCTGTCTTCCAAAAGGAAATAATATTACGCGTGCACGCGGCGCTGGAGTTTCTAATGAGCCCCACCGGGGTGCTCCGTTCCTACTCATACGAATACCGTAACTCTCAATGGACGTGTTTTTTTCTATCCTTTTCACTCTTCTCGACCCTCCCTCTTTCTCTCTTCCTCGCACTCACTAGATACGGGATTACAAGTCTTACCATAGCCGGCTTTTAGTGGAAGGCAGTGTGCGTGAAGCAGTTAGCGATGGGATCGATCTAAATCTTTTCTATCGCCTTCAAACAAGTCCGAATCCCCGTTCCGCTATCGAATATTTTCTCGCGAGACACTCGAAACAAACTGTTTAAGCTTTAAACAGAGCCTGCGCTTTTCTTTCTTTGCTTTCTCATTCTTTACGTGCATGCGTGTTGTGTGCGGTGCGTTCCTGCCCCACGTTTTCTTTGGAGTTGCTGGACCGCTCCAGGCTCCTCGTCTCTCCCCAACGATTCTTGACTTCGAATCCACGCTATGAGAGAGATCAAGATGAATGTTAAGGAAGAAAGGGAGAAAGAGAGAGTGTGTGAGAAGGATCGAGAGAGGGGCGAGGAGATAGAAATATCCTTGGGAAGTCCTGAGAGCCAAACGAGCGAACCAGCCGTCTCACGGCTGCGCGATTCAAGGCTCAATAGGAGGCTCCCGCGTTCCGTCAATCGCGGAATTTGCGAACGAAAAATACTTGCAATCTTATTGTGCTCTTTATATTGAGCCAATATAGCCAATTATAGACATTTTGAATCGTTGTGAATTTGACAAAAATCAACAAAATTCGAGACTGATATGTATCTAGAGTTCCTCGTTATATTGCTGAGATTCTGTGAAGTAGAAATCATGATCTTTTGACTGGATTATTTTGAGGTCAGGGTTTTTTAGTGACAGTATTCAATTGTGGCTTCGTGGTACTAGAAGTCATGACAAAGTAATGTCCTTTGCATGCCACATATCGCGATACCTTATCTCGTTGGATTAATTGAATTTATGGCGAATTGCCGCAAGTCTTGTTGACTCTGCTTTGACCCGGTATGCGCGCGTAACTGTACACAATTTTTAAACAGTACAATCTTGCTAATAAACAAGAATGACATCGTGCCTGTTTATTGCAAAGACTCTAATAATTTATTTTACTAACATTGGTAGTCAGAAGTTTCATAAAGCCTGAAAGCTAAAGAAGGAACCAGAAAAAACAGGTGCTCTTTTAGTGCTGACGTGAGTAGGCAGTGTAATCAGTGGTTAAACTACGATAAGATAAAATGGTTGCTTTAACTCACGAAAATGTGCTACTTTTTTCTAGCTCACAGCAGCTAGTAATAATTATAATCAAACTTGATTATAGGTAGATTTGAAATTATTTGGAATTGTCGAATTGTGAAAACGTTCGATAATCTTGATGGGAACAACGCGAAGACTTTTTTGGACACTTCTATGCGTTTTGGTTTAGATTTCTATAATCTTGAAGTTCCATAGTTTTTCGAAAAATAACGTCTGGACGATTTTTCTGCTTAGAAATGTCAAAACTTTTTAGCTCAGGAATATCTAATTTTTCAGCTTAGAAACATCTAGTTTTTCAGCTTAGAAATATTAAAATCTTTCAGCTCAGAAATATTAAAATCTTTCAGCTCAGAAATATCAACTTTTTCACTTCAGAAATATTAAAATCTTTCAGCTCAGAAATATCAAATCTTTCAGCTGAAAAACATGAAAATCTCTACGATAACTATGTTTATAAAATAACTTATGTTTCGAATCCGTTAAAATGTTCGACTTGACCCCAGCTTCGTGATCGTTCTAGCGTAGAGTGGCCCAGTTACGCGATATTCATAATATCCTTGAATAGCTGGAGGCAATTTAATAACCGGTACGACATCGGATATATGTATAATACATATCGCGATTATTCTCGCCGTGTACGCAGATGTTTTAATAATATGCATAAATTGAAATGAAAGGTCGGCAGTGTATTACGGTCTCGAAAAAGACGTGTGATCTCATCGTCATTAACGAACTGTCAACGAATACCATTGATTGTCATTGACCGAAGAACACTGACACGCCTGGAGAAATTGTATTTTAATAAGTTAACTGTCAACGTGCATCAAACATTTAATTCCCGGATGGTTATAAAATTTGGATCAATACTTTGCGTGAATTAATGGAAAGAGAAATAAGCATGGAACATTATTTAACAGAGATATCTCGAAATATAGTTTTATTAATATTATATCAACAAAAGAGTATAACGAAACGTAACATACAGATAAACAAGTACGTCAGCTCACAGTTTCGCTTTGTACAGTTTTAAAATTCATTTCGAATGAAAGAAAAGAACACGGAAATTAAAACAAGGGACGAATGAAAGAATTCGTAAGATAAGAGGATTGTGTATGAAATAAAAGTCCCCAGGGTCTGGGTATAACAAGTGCCACCGAAGAGTAGTCGTAACAGTCATTGTCGTATGGAATGTCAGTCAGCTACCAAATATAGGCGTGTCGTCACATCGTTTGAACTTGGTAGACCTTGGTGAATACTTTTTCAGAACGTGTTATAGAGTTCGGTGCCACGGTGGATGAATGTTTGCCTTGGCTATCGATGTCAATAGTACGAGGGTCTCTTCTTTCGTGGTGAGTCGGGGTACCACTGCCGATAGTTATACAGCTCGGATTTCAGCTGCTCTCCTAGACTTCTCACTCATCTCCGGTCTTTCGGTGCGTTCACCGTATTTCCGGTGCAATTTCGCACATCCTGGAGAACATCGGTGAACTGACTTCAAACGGTATTGGAAATATCGTGTTCCCTCATACATCAAACAGTCGTTTTGATATTCGGTTAGGATAATGGGACACTTTATTATACATTCACATCGCGCACTGCTTTCTGCGCTGCAAATCGTTCATTGCTAGTACGTACTCACGGTATCCTTGGTGCATGCAAAGTATTCGTGAAAAGATTGACATACTTTATATTCAATGAATCGGTGGTTATATCAGAATTATTATTCGCGTGATAATCACGGAAATCTACGAAATTCGTACGCGAAGAGAAAGGTGTTATTTTGAATCATCATTAGGCAGGGAGTTGGGCGGAAACGCGACATCACACGGGAACTTTTGAGGTAGTAATTAAAAATATATCCGACGTGTCGAACTTGGCGTTTGAGGCTAAGGGGTTGAAATTCAAGTAGTGCAATGATTCAAATGAGACTGGATGTTCTTTGGATCGAAATGTTTTTAATGTTATTGACTACGACGTACTTGGTTGTAGTTTATTACCTTGGTTACGTAAGAGTTCATCGTTCTTAACAACACGCTGTAGAGTCTTACATATTTCGCTCTTTCCGATACTGCGCATGCACCATACTTCCGCTAAAATCTCTCGTTTCACACTCCAAGTAAGCAGAGAATAAATAATTAATTACTCTGCATTTTGTGCCCGTTCTGACGCATTAACTGAAGAAATTTGCACGTTCGAGATAAGGGTTTAATGGTATTTTCGAAATGTTAGTAAAATCGGCTGGAATTCGTCGAAACTTTGCATCATATTTTATGAAACTTATTAAACTTGTCCTCTGTGTGATTTTGAGGAGACATGTATTCAAGCTTTAATTAATAATGCCTTTTATGACTATTCTAATTGAATTCGTGAAAGTTCGAGTCGTTCGTGAAAATTGGTATTCAGAAAAGTTGTGTAAACTATTTGATCAAAAATTAGTAGGGAAATTTGCGAAGTAAAAACTGAAAAAAATAATACCAAGAATCTCAGAAATACAGACGACATCTTTGTTTTATTTTTATGTAGGAAACTAGAAGAATCCAATGAAAATGCTTTGTACGGTTTTGAATAGAACGAATGCAGTTTTCCGTGATTCATCCTCGAAATATAATTCACGTTGATTCATTGGCTAACATCCTCGTCATCGAGATCTATTTAAAATGGTTTCACCGGCAGTAATTTAACGTCATTTCTTTGGAAGTATTTGAACATCTGTATTTATACTTATATGGTCAATAAGGAGTACTACGGCGAATTTATAAATCATAACGCCGCCGTTACTTTTGCCAGCTAATCCGCGAGATAAGTGACACCAATTTCTTTGACGTAATATAACGCCAACCATGCTTTTATATAATGCGAACCTTTTCCTACGTCAGACTCTCACGACAATCAGCATTCTGCTTTGTCCCTGGTTTTCGTATTGTTATCATAACCTCGTGTGATTTGTAATTATCAGTGAAACGACAAATTCATAGCGTCTCTTTCTAAGCGTCCTTTTCTATTAAATCTGTCGGTAAATCCCGTTGTCATGGTAACGAAGACGCCGCCATCGTCTTCGGTCTTCTTTGCGACGTCACGTTTTCACTCTTTTCCAGAATGTCACTGTAATTAATAGGAATTTCTCTTTGATTATCGACGAAAAGGTCGATCAATCTTATCTATATTATAGTCAAGCTAATATGACGAGATCACCTTTTCTTGTACACATATTATAAGCTGATAAAGAAGTCCATGAGTCATCATTATTTGTCTCTCAACTTGTACCTTCACTTACGAACTGATAAGCGTCGAGTTTTTGCTACGACAACCAATACGTTGATTACTGAATTTATTAGTATTAAGTAATTAACAGTATTTTGATAACCCGATGCATGGCAATAAACGATGCACCGATAGATACATCTAATGATTAATGATAAACAGCGGAAGAAGTCGTACTAGGTTTAATACAATGATAATATTCCGACGCAATGAAAATTACCGGCCATTTATTAAACTTTAATTCGCACGATTATAATAAAACTCGTTTACAATCCCTTTTCGATTGAAAGGCATTAACATGCGCATGACTTTAAAGTACAGTTGTCTGCCTGCTGGACCTAAAGTGCCAAACTAGTTGTTTCCTTTAACTCGTCCACCGTGTTTCCGGTGCAGTGTCGAACTTCCTGCTGCACCGGCGCGTACTCGACAAATCGAGTTATGCACTAATCGCAGACTAGGAATATTCTCTGAAATGCTTGTATTTCGTGTGAAATTAAGGACGATGAGTTCAACTCTTTCATCATTCCGCAGGAAATTGCCGTAAACATTAGCTTTCACCAGGTTTTTATTATGTTTCTCTGTTGCATTCGTGTATTCCGATACACGGAATACAGTAATAATAATTCCAGTGTTAAAAGAACATTTTCATTTATTCCTATCTTACAATCTTTACTTGATTTTGATTAAACTTGTCAGTCAAATTCAATTTATCGTCATTCTTTAAAGATATTCCAAATTGCACCTGCATCGTAAGTTGTCCCGCAATGTTATTCCACTTCTCGCTACTAAAAAGCATGCAACAGAATGAGATATTAATAACAACGACTCAGGAAATGTACGATTACTAATTTGATAAGTACAGAGATAAACGGCGGACGATAATAATGAAAGAAATCATTGCTACGCCTATGAGAGGTGAAATTCTCGCGTACTTCCTTAGCTTCTACACGTAAACGTATCGGTCCACATGACACACATGACACACATGACACACATGTACGCGATACGCGATACGCGATAAGAGTCCTGTCACTGGTCTCTTTCGGTTAACAGCTGAATCAGTTGGGTGTCACCGTTCGTCGGCGTTTAAACGTTCTTTCTAACAGTGTCGAGATTATTCGCCGTGCAAAAAACATCCGGATTCGTTTAAAGTCAATTATGGAGTGATCGTGAGAAGTGAAAACACCGGGGACACCAACGATGTCGTACGTTTACCACGGTACGATCGAAGATTTGCCATCAATTTGATCTTTCGGTTTAAAACTGGAACTACCAGCAAATATACTCTGTTATGTTTCGATATTTATCTGTATGTCCTTAAAAATAAGGATGAGTCGGAAGAAATAAATTTATCAATTTGTTTATGTCCACTGTGCAATATAAATCCAGAATAATCTCAGAAATGAAACGTTGCAAAGCTGAATATCTTTATTCAATTCCGGGGCACCCGACATTTTGACTGCGTTGGTAGGTCGAGTGTTAAAGTCAACGTCTCTCGCACGGAAGGGGTTTAAATCTTTTCTTAGGATATCGGTCGATTAAACGGATATTTAAAAAGGATAAAGAAGCTGTGTTCATAGTTGGAAATCAAAATTGGAGCTTGATATGCGCTTTGCAGGTTCTCGCTGCACGAAGCTCGTAGAAGCGATGGTTAATCTCGTAATAACCACACCTGAAGACATACTTATCTTCTTTAGATAACAGATTATCCCGAGAGACGATTCACTCGCATTCCTCGCGATTAGCGTGCAACTCGGTTTACACTGACACGTATTCTTATTCTTATTGTTTATACGGATGACATGTAATTCATATTAAACTAAGATACATATACGTGTGCACCGCCATCTTGGAATTTTAAAGTATGAATATTATCTCGTGAAAAGTGTTTTTAGTTTAAACTATTAATTGAGCTGTGTTTATTTAGAAAGTGGTCTGAATCCATTTTTCAAAAGAATCTGGTTAACGTTTGTAATACTTACACGAAATTACTTTGTATGGTTTTAAACGTTGACTTGATTTTTCGGGAAAAATGTACTTTCAAAATAAACGTTATTAAGGGTTAATTATGTAATTGGCAGGGAATTATGAGCTTAAAATAATGTATGAAAAATAGAGTCGTGGGATACCGCAGATAAGATGCTTTGCATACAATAAGTTGTTTTCTAAACGAGGTTAATCAGGGCTGGGAAATAGCTATAAAGTATATCCTTGAAGAAGACAGGTTCCGACAGTCAGGGAAATGTTGAACCACTCGTAATGTCCTTTTTTTAACGATGGAAGTACGTTTTATTGTATAAGTTTTCGGCCTTGCAAACGTGGTTCGCGCGAGATGTTTCCAGGCGTCACGCTCGGGAAATTCGACTCGTACTTACATGTGTTACGTTGTTAGGTTGTTACAATCGCGTTACAGCGTTTTCAGATACATGGAAGCACAGTGCGTTGCCACTGATTGCTGAACTAATCGAAATAAGTGGTCAATCTTAACCCTTTGACTGGGGAAGACGTAGATATACGTTCTCACTCGTCCATGAATATATGGACGCTTTATTTTACATTTCGAATCACTTCGAATCTGTCGATATTTTCATTTCTAAGACTATATATATCTGTTGGCAGCAATTAAATTCAAATTCAAGTCCTATTGTCACACGTACTGAATTAATAACGTGTTAGAATAAGTCTGGTTTATTACCGAAATATTCTTCGAGCACGAAGGGTTAAAACTGCACACTTTTCGGATTGATTTGTTGCAAAATGCTTCTCAATTATTTAGCTTCAGCGATGTTCACATACTAATTACGAACAGTGCAGTAGTTTCTCAGTTAGTTTCACGCAGGCATTGAATTTCAAGATAAGATTCCATTATCATAATGAGCTTTGTCGCTGAATAGATTTCGAACTACATTAAAGTGTTCCACGAAGTATTCGCTAGAACGAATGTTAACCGCGCTGCTAATTAAATTCAATTAATTCAATCCCCATTTAATATGATCGGAGAAGTAAAGGTATAACACGAAATTCCGCACGTCCCTCAGTGTGTTATGTCTAGGTTCAGTTTTCTTTTTATTAACAAAGGAACATTTGTTTTCAGGGGCGCAGTATGTGCCCGGCGCTGGGCTTGGCGCCGCACCCGAAAGAAGGAGCTTCAACAGTTATTATTCACCGAGTTATCATCCACCACCGAGAGCGGACAGATACAGGGGTGGTCCAGATATACAGAAAAGAATGACTCAACGGGAGGACGTACTGAAATTCGAGCAGGGCCGTATAAAGGCCCTGCAAGAAGAACGTTTGCACATTCAGAAGAAGACATTCACAAAATGGATCAACTCCTTTCTCTTAAAGGTACCAGTTCATACATATTGCAATTCCAAATTGTAGTCTTCGCTAGGAAAAGTAGCTGCGGATCCGCAAGCAGAGTCTAGCTTCAAGAGTCTGCTTTCATTGATGGACCAATGAAAACACATCTATTACCTCTAACACTTGAATGTTATTACTTTAACATTTAATAGAATATATTGCGGTAAAACATGAAAGCCAGTATAACTTATATAATAGCCAGTATACTGTTATCTAATTTACAAATGAAAATAGTACAATGTTCTACAGGGATTTGTGTAATGTTTCAGGCACGTATGGAGGTAGAGGACTTATTCACAGATCTTGCGGATGGCAAGAAGTTGCTGAAGTTACTGGAAATTATCTCTGGAGAACGATTGGCGAAACCCAATAACGGTCGCATGCGGGTACACAAAGTCGAGAATGTGAACAAGTCATTGGCGTTTCTTCATACGAAGGTAGGGTTAACCATCTTAAGTAGCATTTTTTTTCTTTCCTTCAGTTCCCTTCAGTTCCCTTCAGTTCCCTTCAGTCTCGAGTGTTTCGAGTTCCACACTCGAAAACCACTTGAACGTTGAGTTAAATCAACCTTCGTTCCTCTGTGCTTGATGCGTGGTCGAGCGTGAAATAATGATTCTCCCCGTGAAATAATCGGACAAAAAAAGCGATCTACGAAGTCGAGGTACACATATTTACCTGCGACGGCCAGAACTTCTCCCTAATATATTCCTCGTAGTCCTCCTCGTAGTCGCAGAGTTTGAGAAATACGGGATATTTTGAAGTAATACTTGAAAGAAGTATTCGTGTACCTCCAAGATTTCTTTAAAGGACAAGTAATTCTGTCTTAAAATCCTTGTAAAATGTCTTTACAAGAATGCGATTGCTTGGAATTTTATTAGTATGTTTAATGCAATAGTTGGAAAGTAGAAAAGTGTAACAGAAGTTCGTGGAAAGTACATAGAAACAGGTCCGGGAAGACTCACAAGTTTAAACTCTTCATGAATGGCCTCTGTGCTGCTCGGCTTATTACGTAACAGCTTTATGTACTTGTATCATCCGCAGACTGTTTCCGAAAGCGATCGATGAGTATATTGTCTCCTAAACTTTATCAACACTTGTACATCATAACAAGTGTTTTACTTGTTTTATTGAAAACGTTCTTGATTTCGGTGGCATTCCATTCACGCCTTGTAATATCAGGTTGGCTAGTAAGTTTGTACGGTTTTATTTATGAATGGAAAGCGATGTTATTTAATTTTCTATGTTATACCAATTTTCTTTATTCAATAATATATTGTCCGGTTTTGACACACAACCTTTTCCAATCGTAAAACGTAAAAAGGATTACGGAAGCTTTACCAATGTCTGGCGGATTAGCTAGACTGTATATAGGAGTTCAAAACGTTATAGTATTCCATGGATATAGGAAACCCCTGGTTTTATTAGAAACGCGAATAAAATAACCAAATGAAACCAAACTTAGCAATAGGAACTTTTCGAGAGATTGTTGATAACTAGTAGAGAAATGTGAACCGGACGTAACGGAAGTAGGTAGAGCATTGACCAGATAAAAAAGAGGACATGAAAGTTCCCTATTCTTCTTTCGATTTAATATGCAAATCTTTCGGGGAAGGGGTCCGACGTCAGATTCTCTTGTTACCGGAAACAACACCGATACGTTTCACATTTTTTCTTTCTCTTGGTTTCGCTTCAGTAGATCTCCTAGGTTAATATTCACCGAGAACACTTAGCTACTAGTTGGTTCGTTAATTAACGAGGATAGGTTGCCCTATTAATTGATCTAATTACTCGAATTAAAAACGGAAATACATCATGTGATAATCAAGGTTCCAAATGTAAGAAAGGACTAACTACAAAGAAAGAAACTACAAAGGAAGAATATACAAAGACGAATGGAAGAAAGAAGAGGAAGTCGTGCAGTGAAGAATGTAAAAGAACTAGAAATCAATCTTAGTTTCTGTCACAAAGATAAAGGAAGCATGGAAGGAAATGAAGGCAAGGAGGATAAATAAGCTGATAAATCAAAAGTTCAATTTGAAAGTTGAATAACAAGTGAAAGAACACGGTGAAGTTCCGAAGAAATATGTCTTCTTTAGTAAAGGAAGGGAGTTTAACGATCGATAAATCAAGAAAGAACAAGCGTTTGGTTTTCTTGAAATGTAGAATCCGTGATCGTCGCAGAAAGCAATGGAAGAGAGGCAGAAAAAAGGCAGCGAGGAAAGATAAGAAGGAAGGCGAGAAGGAGATAGAAGGAGGGGAAAGAAATAGGCTGAGATGCGAGGGGTGAAGTAAGCAGAAAAGAAGAACTTCAGGGTAAGATAGAAGGAGGAAGATCGAAGAAGAGAAATACCGTGGAGGAGAGAGAATGGAAAAGAAAGAAAGGTCAGCGACCGAAGCGAAACTTGGTAGACCATAAGTATTGCAGATGTGAAACCAAACCAGACAGCACATACGTGTGTACGCCACTTTCAAGTCGATCGTTGGACAAACAAAATAATGCTCCTTAGACGAATCAGTCAACCTGATCCTAACGTCCATCTTGTAAAACTTTAGCTTGGATTAACACCTCTACTCTTTACAGCACCCTTTAACTCTTGGACTGTGAAAGATCATCCCACAAGTGATGTCGTTTTGGACTCTGACTCTCAGTGCACATTTTTCTTTCAAATGAAAAATAATAATCTAGGGAAGAAATATAAAACTCTTTATGACACAATAAGCGAAGTTCCTACAATCATATCAGTGAACCATGATATGAACGTTCATATATGGTAAATCAAAAATGGCATTACGATTATTGGAAACAAAAATCCACTGATTCCTGATAATAGAGGAATTCGAAGTGCATTTCTGTCGAATCAAACTGGTCTCGGATGACTGAATATTTGAAAGAAGGTCCGGTGAAAGTCTGCTGCAGCGAAATAACATAACTGGTCCGTTCTTTACACTTATCGCGAAAGGAGCTGTGAATGCGTGGAATTGGATCAAGTATACCAGAGATTCTATCCATGAAATGAAACTTAGCGATAACCCCCCGGCGCCACTTTGATGACAATTAAATGGGACACTGCTCTCGTGAAAAAGTCAGTCTCTTAACAATTCGTAGATAACGGCATTCTCAGCCTGGCGCATGTAATAATGAAGATTAGGTCACGGTACAAAGATCGAAGTTAAAGAAGCAAAGCAGCAAGGCTTTTATTCGTTTATGAGCTACGGAGTACTTTGAAATGACGCTTTAAAGAGTTCAGCCATGTAATCTTAGTAATCGTTTGCATAATTCAAGTTCTCTTAATCCCTTCGTGTGAAGTGAGAAACTGAACCTTGCGAAACCGAACATGCTGAAAGTACCACACTTTTTAGCTACCACGATTGTACTTTCTGGCGATGACGTCGGTATGAACAATCATCTGTGACGTCATTTATGATGAATTATGTGAGTCAGTTGGCAAGCTTCTTAGTAGATATTAATATATAGTGCTAAATAGTTCATAAAATTGGCGATTTCAATATGTGGTATTTCGAGTGTAACACTTTCGAACATTTGAACAAGAATTATTATCTAAAATTTGTTAAATAGATTTTCGTAATTCGGTCAAAAGCTTGAACGTTAAAAATATTCTTCTTTCATATTCGGGGAAATGTACAAAGAATAAGCCAGCCTGATTATCATAACAAATCTTGTGACGCATCCTTTTCTTTTTCGCGATGAACGCGTCGGAATGGAATGTTTTGTCGGATCGTAATTATCGCAGCTATACGACTTTTTTCTTCGCACGAATTGCGCGCATTAATTCAACATTATGCGCATATATTAATAAGTTGTTCGATTGTCCGCTTTGAATAGGAACTGAAATAGAAATTACATTTTAATAACCTTTCGATTCTGGCGTGCATCCTCGTAAGGGAATTGGTCGCGTCATTTTTTTAGGAAGTTGAATCAAATCGCGTAATCAGTTATGCAGCTGGCCTCGAATAGTCTTTTAAGGAGGAAACGATGATTTCATGTGAGTCACGATCTATTTCATTCGGAAGTATTTAATCAAAGAATTCAGCCTTGTTCCGGATTTAATATACAAACGATAAAGTAGCAGCGAAGCAAAACTAGAAAAACAATTAAAAAGATGAACTAAATTTAATAAAAACATTTCGATTTTTCGGTACCATTTCCTGTGATTCTTGCGGTTTATGTTGCATAATGAACGTAATTAAATCAATTAATGTCTTGTTTTCATTTAATCTTATTTTTAACGACGTGTCTTGTTCCGAACAAGACACAAACGGCTGGAAAACATTTCACGCCAAATTGGAAACAGCTCTCACTTCCACTTTACTTTGTAAACTTGTACGACTTACTTTCTCGATACTTTCTTTCAATTGCTTTCGCACTGTACGAAGTGCAACGATATAGTCTTTCATAATAATATGTGTCGGCTTCGTTAGCAAGGAATTATATAAATTAATTAAATACACTAATGTCTTGCAGACATTTGTTGAGCCCTTAAAAACTCCACCAGGAATTGCGCTGAGGGAAACATCATAAATTTAGCTGCTCGAGTATTCCCATACTGTAACAGTTAGTTTCCGAAACCCTCATTTTTTATCCCAGCCACCACTTCCGGTGCTTACCTAAACAGTTTTTTCCCCCATTTTAACTTCCACGTGTTCTCCGACTTTTTGAAAACACTGTGAGAAATGTCGAAATGAATAAGAAAATTTGGATTGAAACGATATCAACCCATTTTATCGAATTATAATTTAAATTATAATGACATATATTTTCTTTATTTATTTATTTATTATATCATAAACGGAGAAAACCGCTTGACATAAAATCACACGGAGGAAAATACAAGGCCCAGTGGGACTCAAACGACATAACAAGCCAAGGCATTGCACCACGCAAATAAACAGAAACAGTTTATACAGAGACGAAGGAAAATAATAATAAAAAGGAAAGAATCTATTTCTATCACGAATGTCGTTTAGCCTATCTGGATTCTGTTACCATTCAGAGGAAAAGCTAACGTCTTGCACGTGCACTTCGCCTTTCTCTTCCATGAATTCCAATTCCTTGTGGAGACACGAAACAAATTATCCGCGCGCACAGCTTTCATTACGCAAATCTTTTGTTCCGTCATTCGCGAAAGAATCTTCGCGCTGATTTCCTTTACTAAACTGGACGTTAACCGCGTTATACGGGTGTCCACTGTATTTGGTACTCGCCTGATACCGCACGAGGTTAACGGTAAAAGAGGAAAATGGCAAAACAGATAACGTGATAATCACAGGAGCACGACGATTTATATAATTGCTTGAACGATGATAAAACGTTTGGGAAACAAGATTCGCGAGTATGTTTTCCTGGATTATACACCGAATACGATCATCGTCAGGAATTTCCTTTTGAAGTTTATCATTCGCATGTCTTCGATCCACATTCCGTAGTCCTGCCAAGAATGCGCGGCCAGTTGTAAACGATGCCACGGGAAAACCGCTATGCGGCCGGAGTTAACCAGATAGAGGAAGAACGATCGATGCAAGTTCCTTGTAAAACTCCGATGGTTTACAGTGGGTTCCCGTATAACGCGGTTTAACACTTTATCTACCGCGAGCTTAATAATCTTAATAATAATCGAAGATTACAATTTTTGTCTCGTTGCAAGAAAACAGTTGGTAAAAAAGTTACAGGAGTGATTATTTACTTACTGAGAAGTCTCTCTTTAAAATAAGCTTCTAAACATATGAGATTAAATGGCTTCGGAAGAAGCATGGCGTGGAAGCCTGGCTCGTTCAGTACGCTGACCAATCTAATTGCTTTTGCTGCCATACTGCTGCCTGCAGTAATTTGCTAAATTAGAAGCGAAAATATTGATCAGTCTTCTCTTCAAATCAAATTTTATCTATTTCTAAAACACAGTTACAGTGTTTTAGAACAATATGATTCCCCGATCATTCTGAACTGAAGTATGTATGAAATATTAGAATGCATATAAACTGCATTAGAGTGGATTTCTGGTCAAGTTTTTTTCGTAATTCTTACGCCGCAGCGTGTTTAACTAGTTTCATGTTACACAATTTTCTTTTAGACACCAAAAAGTTGGGTTATAGAGAGTTATCTGTCGATTTGATTGTAAACTTTTGAGTTAAATCAACTGCCACTTACCATAACTTAATACCAACATTTTCCTTTTAAAAAGTGAAGATTCTTTACCGATACCCTCGAAAATTTATGAAATCAACTGTAAGGAATCCATTGATGTCGATAACTCAATTTCGCAGACAACGTCAGATACCATGCTTTACGACCGAATGCCTCAAATATGGAAGATTTGATTACCGTCTTCCGGTAACGATGCGTTAATACAAGGATATCGACCTACTCGACTCGCCTTATGAACTTATTAAACTCGTAGGATAAATGCATTGGTTGCAATTGCATTTTGATATAGAGTTGCTTGCACTCTGGTAAAATACGCACGGACTCAACCAAGCCAGTGAATGTCCGGCGCAGGAGTTGCATTCCACGTTAAGTGCATTAGGAATGCTATTCCCATTCCACTGATTTTACGGGCCACGTACAAAAGGCCACATTATTATTGCAATCCCGCGGGAATTAATTCTTGTTAATGTTTCCATTACCCTCAATCGATACGTAGCTACGTTCTCGACATACATGCCGTTGATTCCTACCAACGCTTAACGCGTTTGTTAAAACCTCGATGACAATCGATTCAGCTTAACACTCGAACTACCGGCGCTACATTCAGCTATGTTTGAATATTTATACATTTCTGTATATCGGCTAATCAATCATTTCCGCATTTGAACGTTTCTCATCGAGTGATTTAAAAGCAGTTTCTGATTTAGTTAACTTTTCGCTGTTGATTACAATAATGATATTCTGCCATAATGTATAATAAAGGAGATGGGTTAGTGGCGAATTCCCTCGCGATCTTTTATCGACGAGAATTTAGAACTTATCTAAATGATCTGTAGATATAATTGGTTTCATTTGAGAAATATACCCGTTCATTTTGGAGGAAAAGAAACTCGGATCGCATTCAAGTACAGTAAGAAAGCAATTGGTCAGAAAGGAGTACTGGTTAAGTTATTTAACGGCGTTGCTTTTACGGAGCACGATGGCTGTCTCGGTGCACGAGTTTTAACTGTATCCTCTTTTTTAACTGATGTAACAGTACCGCGTATTCGAAGGCTTACTATGCAGCCCCGATGTTCATTCATTATTCATACACCACTGAAACTCGACTTATAACGTGAGTGCATGCAGTTTAGTGCAATGGAAATTCGAGGCTTGATATCCCTTCGTCGGTTAACGGATTACTTGCCACCCAAAACATGGAAGAGAACATTCGAAATGAGTGTACTGCCAATGAATTAATTGCCGGGCAGTGCTTGGAATGTATGCCTCTTACGTGTCCTCTTATTTCTTTAACACTTTGAACACTCTGGTTAACGGCACCGTTTTTTATTGTTTTTCATTGTTTTTCATTGTTTTTTATTCCGCGATTAATCAGTTTAGCTGGAAACATCAATAATTTCGATTTTCCTGCGACCTTGATAGACCGGCAGAAGTGATCGGACAGCATTCCAACAGTCGCGAGAACGTCGCGAGAATACCTTGCGAGAATACCGCGCTTCAGATACGCACCGCGTAATTAACAATAATAATCTAGGTGACAATAAAAATGTGTGCACACTGCATACCATGATGATCCGTTAACCAGTTAGCTGTTGCGACCTCTTTGAAAAGCGGGTACCTAAAATGTACCTAAAATGTCGCAAAAAGTAGCCGATGACGAGTATACTCGTCATAACAGAAAATATTGCCATCTCTTTCTGTTCTGTGATATCACATGGCGTATAACAGAGTTAATTAACTTAAGGATCTTTAATAAGGAAATTTATTTATTTGTATTTGTATTGTATTCTCAGGTTTCAATATAATTAACTAACTCTGACGTATGAATAATGAATAGTAAGATGCAGTTATGACCTTGGATATATTAACAAGGTCATGTTAACTTTGGCAGGTACGCCTCGAGAGTATTGGCGCCGAGGATATCGTAGATGGAAATCCACGATTGATATTGGGATTAATTTGGACTATTATTCTAAGATTCCAAATCCAGGAAATCGAGATCGACGTGGATGAAGAGAATGACAGTAGCGAGAAGAAATCTGCGAAAGATGCACTCTTGCTTTGGTGTCAAAGGAAAACTAACGGATATCCCGGTGTTAATATTCAAGATTTCACTGGTAAGAAGGATTCTGAAGTAATCGAAAACAGTTGGAAAAGATTCAAAGAGAATCATATTTATCTGGCAAATGTAGCATTATACTTATTTAGAAAAGAATAATTTCACTAAAATTCGCGTACTATTTAAAACAGTATAAAATTCGATACTTATGTAAAAAAGTATGAAATGCCATGTTGTTTTTATATCTGATTAATTCCACTGTAAACTTAGCGTGATTTCATAATTCCGCTAAAATTCGCCGCAGCATTTTCATTCTACAAAAAAGACACAATTTTACTTCAAAACAGGATCATGGAGAAGCGGATTGGGTTTCAATGCTCTGATTCACGCTCATCGGCCAGATTTAGTGACATGGTCTGAGCTGCAACAGAATAAACATATTGATAACTTGAATTATGCCTTCGACGTGGCCAACTCCGAGCTTGGAATTCCACGATTGTTGGATGCTGAAGATGTGGACACGGCAAGACCTGACGAGAAGTCCATTATCACCTACGTGGCCTCTTATTATCACACATTCGCCAGGATGAAAAATGAAATTAAAAGTGGCAAAAGAATAGCAAACGTATGTATATTGGAATTTGCCAACCCCATAATTCTGGGTTTATGAATATCATATGAGATCATTACTAATTTTTGATCTTCGTTTAAAGCATTATAATCGTTTCTTATGAAATAGATCGTAGGCCAGATGATGGATGCAGACAAAATGAAGGTCCATTATGAGAAACTTACAACAGACTTGCTAGAATGGATTAAAATGAAGACCGAAGTTTTGGAGAATCGTGATTTTCCGAATTCCTTGGAGGGCATTCAACGAGAACTCTTAGCTTTTAAGCAGTACAGAACGGTGGAGAAACCACCGAAATATAAGGAACGATCGGAGATAGAAGCTTTATACTTCCACATAAATACACAACTTAAATCACTTAATCAACCTGCATTTACGCCTCAAGAAGGTCAGTTGGTGCATGATATCGAAAGAAAATGGGTTGAGTTAGAACGAGCAGAACATCGCAGAGAAGTAGCTCTCAGAACAGAATTATTGCGGCAAGAGAGACTCGAGCAATTGAATTACAAGTTCGAAAGAAAGAGTGTTTTGAGGGAAGGCTACCTGAAAGAAATGATTCAGGTTCTAACAGACCCAAGATATGGTAGTAATTTAGCTCAAGTGGATGCCACGGTGAAGAAACACGAAGCGATCAGTGCAGATATTCTAGCACGAGAGGAACGTTTTCATGATTTAACGAATATGTCCGATGAACTGGTCAGAGAGAATTATCATGGATTAGAAAGAGTTAGAAGTAGAGAGCAAGAAGTGCTACACAGATGGAAAGAACTTCTAGCACTTCTCGATCATCATAAATCTAATCTGGTTGCCTTAAGTTCATTAATGAGCTTAATGAGAGAGATTGATACAACATTAGCTTCGATACAAGAACTCCAGCTGAATTTCCAAAGCACTGATGTTGGCCCGCATTTATTAGGAGTCGAAGACTTGCTGCAAAAACACAGTTTACAGGAGTTGCAAGTAACAGCTTTGGGAGAAAGTCAAAGACGTCTGGGTAGACAAGCTGCCCAACATTTGACGCAATCTCAGAATAAAGAAGTTCCACTTTTACAGCAGAAATTGGAGCTTCTTAATCGAGCGTACGATGAGCTTGTAGAATACAGCAAGGAACGTAAGGCTCGGCTTGAAGATGCCCGGAATTTCTATCATTTCTTACAAGATCACGAAGATGAAGAATCTTGGTTGATTGAAAAGCAACGCATCTGCAAAGCCGGAATATCCGCTAAAGATTTGCGTGCTGTGATATCTTTGCAACAGAAGCATAAAGCACTGCAGGATGAAATGAAAGTCCGGAGACCAAAGTCAGAGCAACTCTATAATGCCGGAAGGAAATTAATAGCTGACAATCATCCGTCTTCGTTAGAGATACAAAATCGTATTGATTCGTTGCAAGAACATTGGAAGGTTCTCGAAGAACTTGCAGCATTAAGAAAGAAACAATTAGATGATGCCGCTGAAGCTTTCCAGTTTTATGCGGATGCCAATGAAGCAGATTCGTGGATGAATGAGAAAATGACACTTGTTGCTTCCGAAGATTATGGAGTAGATGAACCAAGTGCTCAAGCATTATTACAAAGACATAAAGACCTCGAGGGTGAATTGAATGCTTATCGAGGCGATGTACAATCTCTGAATGTACAAGCGGACAAGTTAATTAAATCAGGAATTTCTACCCTTGAATTATCAGCGGATCCGGAACCAGTGGCTGAATTAGAGCAAGAAGAATGGAGTAAGTTTGTCACAAGACATAACCCTTCGCAGACATGAACCCTTTGCACTGGAGATTATTATTTATATTATTATTTAGTCCCTCGAGTGCAAAGGGTTAATATTCATTTGAATTTATCTGTAATACTTATTTTCTAGGTAAAGAAATACGATTAGTACCGCAAGATGAATGGGTTGACGAGGTTGTAGAAAGAATGGAACCTCGAACTGTTCAGGAAGATCGACTGCTACCTCAAGTGAAGAGTTTGTATCCATTTAGTGGACAAGGCATGCACATGGTAAAGGGTGAAGTAATGTTTTTATTGAATAAAACGAATCCTGATTGGTGGAGTGTCAGGAAAGCGGATGGAACTGATGGTTTTGTTCCCGCGAACTATGTGCGCGAAGTCGAACCCAAGATAATTCAAGTCCAAGTGAGAAGACCGGAGAAGGTTAAAGTAATTCAACGTGTAAAGAAGACGAAAATGGTAAAACAAGTAGTTCCAGTAAGAAGAGTCAAATCTATAAAGTCAGCTGTGAAACCTGTGAAGAGGAAAGCAGCTAGCGACGGTGACAGCGTAGAGAAACGACAAAAGAAAATTAACGACACTTACAATGAACTTCAAGAATTAGCGGTAAAACGACATGCATTGCTGGAGGACTCCATAAGACTCTACGGTTTCTATCGGGAATGCGATGACTTCGAGAAGTGGATTAAGGATAAAGAGAAAATGTTAAGAGCCGATGACCCACGGGATAACGTTGAAACTGCAAAAAGAAAGTATGAAAAATTCTTGACCGACTTGTCAGCTTCAGGAAAACGCGTGGAAGCTATAGATGCATCTGTGGATGAATTTGTAAGACAAGGTCACAGCCAACTGGATAAAGTTAAAGCCAGGCAAAGACATATTCACCAATTATGGGATCACTTAAACTGGCTGAAGGCACAGAAAGAGAAAAGTCTCGAAGGTGCCTCGAGCGTGGAATTATTTAATAGAACATGTGACGAAGCTCACGATTGGATGTTAGAAAAAATTACGCAGTTAGACACTGCAGAATTAGGACCAGATTTGAAGACAGTTCAGGCCTTGCAGAGAAGGCATCAGCATTTAGAACGCGAACTAGCACCTGTCGAGGAGAAAGTAAGTTCCGCAGAAAACGTTTTTTATTCGGTTTTGTACATTTCTTCAATTTTATTTCTTCAATAATGTATCGTCCGTTTTACTTTACAACCTTTTCATATCTTTTGCTCTGTTTTTTAGGTAAGAAAAGTAAACCTATTAGCAAACAGTGTAAAGAGTTCATATCCCCACGAGTTAAACAACGTAAATGTTAGGCAAAACGAAATTAAAGATCTCTGGAATAAAGTTCAAACCAAAGCCAAAGAACGAAGATCGAGATTGGAAGATGCAGTCGGACAACAGATCTTCATGAACAGTTCGAAGAATTTGATTAATTGGGCTTCGGATGTACAAGATACGATGAAGGCCGAGGAACCAGTCAGAGATGTTGCTACTGCTGAACAATTAAGGAAACAACACACGGAACTCGGCGAGGAAATAAGAACACGAGAAGACGAGTGAGTAATTACTTCTGGACATCTTTATACTCTACTTTTTACTGATTTATTGCTGTATATTCTATGAACTTCAATAACATCAAAGTTCGTGTGTAAGCTTAGCTAAATCTTCACAAAACTTTTTGATTAGATTTCGTGAGGTCGAAGAACTTGGCAGCCAATTATTACATCGTAATCCTACTTTGATTGATGTTCGCGAACGACTGGATAAGTTACACGGCTTGTATCATGCTGTATCATCCGATTGGACGGCTAAGGAAGAGTGGTTGCAACAATGTTTAGAATTACAACAATTTAATCGAGAAGCAGATCAAATCGAGGCTACCACTAGTTCTCACGAAGCATTCCTTGAATTCACCAATTTGGGAGAATCATTGGATGACGTTGAAGCTTTGTTGAAACAACATGAGAAGTTCGAAAACACGTTGCATGCACAGGATGATCGATTAAAAGCATTTAGTGATACTGCTGATAAGCTAATTGCGCAGGATCATTATGATAAAGAGTAGTAAGTGTCGATTTTATACGAGTACAAAGAGTTAAATCATAGGAATTTATGCGAGATATTACGTTTGTTTGTAGTATCAACGATAGAAGAAATCAAGTATTAGCGCGTCGAATGGCTGTTAAAGATGCAGCACAACGTCGTCGGGCAGCTTTAAAAGCTTCGGAACATTATCAACAATTTTCAGCTGAAGTGGATGATTTGCGTGATTGGTTAGGCGACAAAATGAAAACTGCATCCGACGAAAGTTATCGTGATCTTAACAATCTCGAACGTAAACTTCAAAAACACGAGGCTTTCGAACGAGAATTGAGAGCCAACGGAGGACAATTAAGGACGGTTAACAAAGCAGGAAAGGCGCTGATATCAGAGGAGAATTATAGATCCGACGATGTTGGAAGAACGTTAAAAGAACTTAACGATCAATGGGATCGATTGGTAGCACTGTCTTTAGAAAAGGGTCGTAGATTGAGACAAGCTGCTTGCCAACATGGATACAATCGTACTATGGAAGATGCTAGGTTGAAATTAGAAGAGATTGAGAATTGTTTGCAAAGTAAACAAGTAGGAGTAGATCTTCGAAGTTGCAAGGAGTTACTAAACAAGCATCAAACGCTTGAGAGTGATATGGGCCAATGGGAACAAAAGGTGGATGATTTAGTTGCCATGGGCGAGGAAATGGCACACGAAGGACACTTTGATGCTGCGAATATACTGAAGGCTAGCCAAGACACGCAACGGAAGTAAGATATATTTAATGCATTTTGCCAAGTCATAAATGAAGAAGTAAGAATGAACTGCCGGAAGCATCATTCTTTATTCCTAATGTGAATCCTGCTGACTTGATTTATAGATTCCGCAGTTTGAAGGAACCGGCTATGCGAAGACGGGAAGCTTTGAAAGAGAGCTTACGATTCCATAAATTCGGGTTCGAATTAGATGCAGAATTACAGTGGATAAAGGACCATTTGCCACAGGCATCTTCGACGACACTCGGACAAAATCTGCATCAAGCGCAGACATTGCACAAAAAGCACAAGAAACTTGAAGCAGAGATTGCGGGTCACCAACCTATGATAAATAAGACTTTAGCCGCGGGTCAAGCTTTGAGCGATCAAGCTCACCCAGAGAAGAAAAAGGTACGATATCGGAAATATATGGAACAATCAATTATTCAAGTTTTTAAGTACATTTGTGGTCCCGTTTTCAAAATTGTGTTACAAAACTGGAGTAAAGTCTCACATTTTCATACAGTTGGGATTACGCCATGCATACTGGGTCTGCAGAGGTAAGCTCTATGCAGGTGCATGCAAACGTGTTGTCAATACTTTTTGATGTTTATAGATTTTCAAACACAATTTCTAGTTTAAAGGTATTTGACTAGGAAGCAAATTTTGATTAGCTTCAGCTAAGCATGCGCTAATTCCGATTTCTGTTATAGCCAAGCATGAGTGATCATTTTGAATTAATGTATTATCTTTATCCGTAAAATTAAATTAATGTAAAATTGTACGAAATACTGAAGTGCATCTAATGAAACTAATTATTCGGGTGATAATATTAATAAGTAATACTTGATAACAATTTTAAACAATGCGCAATGCATATTTGTCGCACAAAAACAGACAGCAGGCACCAGTAATATTCAATAAAACGAAACTTATTTATGATTCAACACAATAATAGAAACACCGCTTGTTTCTATCGTGTTTATTGTTACATGTGCTTCTCGCGTGTAATAAATACTTATGAGAAACGCATTCTTTACCTAGATACAAGAACTGTGCGGTATTCTTGACGATTCTTGGAAAGACTTGCAAGATAAAGCTGGAGAACGAAGTAAAGCACTAGATTTATCGTTAAAAGCACAGGAATTCTTCTTCGAGGCAGGAGAAGTCGAAAGTTGGCTTAACGAAAAGAACGATGTTCTTAGTTCAACCGACTATGGACGAGATCGCGACGCTGCTACGAAACTATTAACAAAACACAAGGTATATTACAATTACTTGGTTATTGTAAATTATATTTATATTGCGTATCCCTAAAAAAATATTGCAATACAAAATCCCATGTGTTTGCCATAAACTGAACTTTACTTTGCATCGTACTTCTGGGTGTACCATTTTACTAGCAAATAAGTGGAAATTAACTTTCAAGTTCTTTGGACTGTTATTTGATTAAGGAGATTCTATTAAAAAACATAATATTTTGTAGGCCGTTGAATTAGAATTGGATACCTATAATGGCATCGTAACGGAAATGGGGCACACAGCAGCTTCCATGATAAACGGGAAACACCCCGACAGCAAAGCAATAGCAAACAAGCAACAAGCAATTGCACAACAAATGCGTGCATTACAGAGATTAGCTACTGTAAGACAGCAACGTTTAATGGAAAGTATGTATCGACACGAATACTTCTTGGAAAGTAGGGAATTGGAACAATGGATCAAGGAACAAGAACAAGCTGCGGGTTCCGAGGATTATGGACAAGATTACGAGCATCTGCTGATATTGCAAGCCAAGTTTAATGACTTTAAACATAGAATAGAAGCCGGCTCGGAAAGATTTAATCAGTGCGAAGACTTAGCCAGAAAACTCATCGCCAATGAAAGTCCATACATTCAAGATATTGAGAAACGGCAAGAACAATTGCGGTAAGCTCCGATTATATATCTTGCGATATGATACTCTTCCAAGCTTCCATCAAACAAAAGTGCTACATATCCTCATTACTTATTTGTACTTATTCTTTGGTCTCTAAAATTCTGGTATTCCTTTATCTTTCTTCAAATGGTTATCTTCAACATGTAGTACTTATCGTACACTCTGCTCTTAGATTAACAACGTAGAATACATTAAAATTGTACGTAATTAGCATGATAGATTGACAATTAGCGGTGTAAGGAGTAGCATGCGAGTAAATTGTACTATTTTGTAATAATAGTATTACTGATTCACTTTGGTGTTGGGTGCTAACAGAATTTTGTACATATATTTAATATAGACAAGACGATGATGACCCTGTGGTACAGGTGCAAAAGCAGCACATTGCGATGCAGTAAGTACTAATTTTGCAATCTTAGATGTAATTGGTCGTTGTAGATTGTTAATATGTCTGCATGGAGAGGTACAGATTGTGTGTATTTAGAGATAGGTACATTAAACGGATAATGTTTGTAATAATAGAACGTTAAGAGAATATTGAACATTGAGCGGTAAATATTTGTTTATGGTAATAATGATATAAATTTATAAAGTTGCCTTTCTTTTCCTGTTATTAGGGAGTCTTGGCAACATTTACTTAGTCTCATACGACATCGTGAACAAAGGCTACAAGCTGCAGGAGAAATTCACAGATTTCATCGTGATGTTGCCGAGGCTTTATCACGGATACAAGAGAAAGAAGCAGCATTGCCTGAAGACTTGGGTCGTGATTTAAATTCGGTTTTGGCGTTAATAAGACGCCACGAAGGTTTCGAAAATGACTTGGTAGCATTGGAAGCACAGTTACAAGTTCTAGTGGAAGATGCTTCACGGTTGCAAGCTCACTATCCGGGAAACAACGCTGTTCACATTGATCAACAGCAACAAATCGTTGTGTCTCACTGGGACGAATTGAAAGACAGATCAGCCCATAGAAGAGATCAATTACAAGCAAGTTGTGATTTACAACGATTCCTTACTCAGGTGAATGCATATTACGTGGATTTCTTTTCTTAAGCTTCCTTCTGCACCTCAAGATTATGAAATATAACTTTTCTTACTTGGAGGTGTACCTATTTGTACATTATAATTAAGTATTAGGGGTACCGTAAAGTAATCACTTCGAGAGTAGAGAACTATCTAAGCATCGAAATGATGGATTTTGATTTTTTCAAAAAGGGAATTATCGCTTTGGAGGATCGTCGGCCGAGGATCATAGATAACGATGGAGATTATCTAATAGAATAATGTTTAATATGAACAAGTAAATGGAGTTTCATAAAGTATGTGACAAATAATTGATTACTTTCCGGTACCCCTAATATAATATAACTAATAATGCAAGTTTGAAATAACTTAGACAAAATAGTACTAATAAAATGCATCCCTAGGTAAGAGATTTGATGAATTGGGCAGCTGGACTTCGCGCAACAATGTCAACCGAAGATAAAGTAAGGGATGCAGCGAGTGCACAAATCTTGAAAGCCGAACATGAAGCATTAAAGGGTGAGATAGAAGCAAGAGAAGATAGTTTTAGTTCAGTTCTTGATCTCGGCGAAGCAATGGTGCAAACAGGGCATTACGCAGCGGTGGTAAGTTCAACGTAAATCTTTAAATTGTAAGGCGCCCAACGAATGTTTTTATTGAATGTTTTCAATAATTTGTATTTTAATTACTTAGGAAGTGGAAGAAAAATGCAATCAGTTACTCGACGAACGACAACGACTACACACGGCGTGGCAACAGAAGAAAATTCATTTAGATCAGTTGATAGATTTGCATTTCTTCCTGCGAGATGCCAAACAACTAGACAATTTATCTAGTACTCAAGAAGCTGCTTTAAGTGGTGACAATTTCGGCGTATCCGTCGAAGAAGTGGACGCGCAAGTAAAGAAACACAGTGAATTTGAGAAATTACTTGTAACGCAGGAAGAGAAACTAACAGCTTTGCAAGAACATGGTGATAAACTTTTGGCTCAAAATCACTTTGATTCACCTACGATTGCTAGAAGATTGAGCGAGGTTGTGCAAAGACGATCGAGAATTCGAAACTTGTGTGATGCGCGTAGAAAAAGATTAGAAGCGAGTCTCTTGCATGCGCAATTTGTTAGAGATGTTGGCGAAGCGGAATCCTGGATCGGCGAGAAACAGAAGAAACTTGAAGCCGAAGCATCGAAAGGCGACGTGTCAAGTTTGGAAGATAAAATTAAAAAACTTCAGAAACATCAAGCATTCCAAGCGGAATTGGCAGCGAATCAAAGTAGAATTGAGGAGATTAAAGGTGTGCATAACATATTAAGATATTAAGATTTCCAATCGTTTATCTTATTTTGATATCTTACAATAATAATTAATATATATTGCACAGCTAAAGGAGAAACATTGCTAGCTCAAAAGCATCCAGCGAGTGCGGAAATTCGTCATCAATTAGAGCAGCTTCACGCTTCCTGGCGGAAGTTGTTATTAGAATCCGGAAATCGAGGCAGAGGTTTAGAAGAGGCGCAAGATATATTAGAATTCAACAACCAAGTTGAGAAGATCGAAGCTTGGATCCGCGACAAAGAGATGATGGTGCAAGCTGGAGATACTGGAAAGGATTACGAACACTGCTTAAGTCTGCAAAGAAAGCTTGATGATGTTGATAGCGACATGAGAGTAGATGACTCTAGAATAAAAACAATAAACGCATTAGCGGATAAACTTATTAAACAGGTATCGAACGTTGGATATAGTAATCAATTTTGTTTAGTATTTAACGAATCACCTTATTCATACTTGTCTAATGCCAAAAAATCGCATTTAAAGGGACGAGATAACGAATTGAAAGCCATACAACAACGGCGCGATAACTTCAACAGCAAATGGAAGGGTTTGCAAGGTGCACTGAGTGCATACAGAGAGACTCTGGCTGGTGCATTAGAAATCCATCTCTTTAATAGAGATATCGATGACACAAGCCAAAGGGTTGTCGAAAAGTCGGTCGCGATGAATACCGCTGATGTTGGTAAAGATTTACCTGCCGTGGAGCAGTTACAAAGGAAGCAGGAAGCCATGGAAAGAGATATGACAGCTATTGAAGGAAAACTCAAGGTTTGTATGCACAAGTATATAAATAACATAAATAAAATAAATCAAATAAATATGTTAACTGTATATGGTACACACATTTTACTTTTGTTGAATTATATGGTAAGAATTTGGAGTATCTGTATCCTACATTTACTGGACCTTTGAAATATTGTATGTTTCGTATCCCAACATTTCCAAGAAAGTTATAATATCAATTGATGCAACATTTCAGGAACATAAAGCAGAAGCCAGAGATTTGTCGCAAAAATATCCAGAAAATGCTCCACAAATAAATGCAATATTATCGGAACTACAATCAAATTGGGATGCTTTACAAAGACTTACACAGCATCGCCGAGAAGCTTTGAACGAAGCATATACATTACATAAGTTCCAAGCGGATCTACACGAATTAGAAATATGGGTGGCGGATACCATTAAACGCATGAATGAATGTGAACCGCCAACCACGATATCGGAAGCTGAAGCTTTGTTAGAGTTTCATCAAGAAAGGAAAGCGGAAATCGATGGCAGACAGGATGCATTTAAAGCATTGAAAGATCACGGACAAAAACTTCTCGCGGTGAACGAGGACGTTAGGGGTAATTTGGAACACCTTGAAGAACTAAGGAAAGGTTTGAATCAAGCTTGGGATTCACGTAGACAAAAACTGACACAGGCACATCAGTTGCAAATATTTAAGGAACAGGTAAATGAAAGTGACACGTGTACCCACGATAATAATTGATTCGTTGTAATGATTATATTAATCTCTTTATAGAAAAACTTTAGGGATTAATTTCACGTGTGAATCCATATTTTTAGGCTGATCAAGCTGATAGTTGGTTGGCAACGAAAGAAGCATTTCTTAACAACGATGATCTCGGCGAATCTTTATCGGGCGTGGAAGCATTGCTTCGTAAACATGATGAATTCGAGAAAATGTTGATGTCTCAGTTAGGACGTATAGACGAATTGGAAAAGTTCGCAAATGATATTCTTTCTAAAAATCATACAGACGCTGGTATTATAAAACAAAGGCTAGCATTAGTCTGCTCTAGAAGAGACAAATTACAAAATAGCGCAGCAGCACGAAGGAAAAAATTACTCGAAAGCCATCATTTGCATCAGTTCCTCAGGAATATATATGAAGTGGAAGGATGGCTTCATCAAAAGCAGCAAGTAGCGAGTGACGAAAATTATAGGGACTCGACTAATTTGCAAAGTAAAATCCAGAAGCACGCGGCTTTTGAAAGCGAGTTGGTGGCAAATAAAGGAAGAGTTGCAGCCGTTGTTAATGAAGGTAAAATAAACAATAGGAATATTTAATTTGAATTTAAAATAAATTACTTTATTCTTTAAAGATGTTGTCTAAGGAATGTATAATAACTTGGAACGAAAGCTGTGTATGATATTATTATGTTAGTTAAAACATGATATGCACTGAGATTGATGTATGTATGTTTTTCTTGAAGGAGAGACACTCATCGAAGAAAATCATTACGCAACGAAAGAAATACAAGAACGTTTGGATGATTTAGAAGCGGAATGGCGGCTTTTACAGGAAACCAGCGAATTGAAGAAAACACGATTGAATGATGCGTATCAAGCTCAATTGTTTGCACGCACTTTGGACGAATTCGAAACCTGGATGGATGAAATAGAAACTCAATTACAGTCGGAAGATCATGGCAAGGATCTTTCTAGTGTCGCCAATTTGTTAAAAAGGCATACGAATTTAGAGAATGATGTGCTGGGACATAACGAGGCATGCGAATCGATCAAAGAAACGGCGACGAATTTCCAAAAATCGAATCATTTCATGTGCGACGAAATACAGGACAGAGCGCTTGTCACAATAAATCGCTATCACAGCTTGCAGGAACCGATTCAGATACGAAGAGATAATTTGGAAGATGCAAAACTGTTGCATCAGTTTGCGAGGGATGTCGAAGACGAATTACATTGGTTGTCTGAGAAGGAACCATTGGCTGCGAGCAATGATTTAGGGAGTTCATTGACCACCGTTCAACGATTGCAGAAGAAACATCATGCTTTGGAAGCAGAATTAATATCAAGAGAACCAGTCGTTGCATCTTTAGTTAGCAGAGCAACAGTTATGATAAGAAGCGGCCATTTTGCATCAGAAAAAATCGAGAAACTGTCGCAAGAATTACAAGACAAACTGTCACATTTGAGGGATTTGGCGAGTGTCCGGAAGTTGCGATTACTTGATGCCGTAGAATCGCAAATGGTAACTAATCACTAATCAGTTTTATATTTTTTAATGATACTGCTTAAAATTCACTTATAAAATCATGTTATTTACACGCGTTGTGATTTACTTTTATTAAAACTGCAAACCTTATAATTTCAGTTTTATGCCGAAGCTGCGGAAGCTGAACAATGGATAAGAGAAAAGCATCCACAATTAACGGCAATGGATTACGGAAAAGACGAAGATTCTGTTCAGTCATTACTGAAAAAACTGGAAGGAATCGAACGTGACTTAACGGGCTTCCAAAGTACCATCGACAATCTAAAGAAACTTTCGAAAGGACTTACAGACAGACACCACTTTGACAGCAAGAACATTGCACAGAAACAAACAGAAATCGAACACAAGTTCAAAGATTTGCAACAACTGAAAGACTTCCGATGTCAAAGATTGCGGGAAAGCGAAAAGTTCTTTAAGTTTATCAGACAAGCTGATGAAGTAATCGAATGGATCGGGGATCAAACAACGGTGAGTCTTACATACAGATACTTCATTAAATCTCCTCTATCATTTTCATTACTTACATTTTTAATTTAAAGGTTGCCGCATCGGAAGACTATGGCCGAGATGTCGAACACGTAGAACTTCTTATACAGATGTTCGACAACTTTTTAGCTGGTTTAACAACCAGCGAAGGCCGTGTCTCGGCTGTCCTTGATGCAGGACAAAAATTAATAGAAGAAAACAATCCTGAGAAAAGCAAAATACTTGGGAAAATTGACGAGACGAAACAACAGTGGGACGATTTGAAAGAACTTGCTCATGCACGACAAGATGCATTGGCTGGTGCAAAACAAGTGCATATGTTTGATAGGACTGCGGATGAAACAATTACTTGGATTCAAGAAAAAGAGACTGCTCTGAGTTCAGATGGCTATGGACACGACTTAGAAACTATACAGGCATTAGTTCGAAAACATCAAGGATTTGAAACAGACTTAGCAGCTGTGAAGGAACAGGTAATTACTTTAAAGACAATTCTCTCCGAGTGCAAAGAGTTGTCACATCAAATCAAATGTTATGAATAATTGTTTTTCCAGGTCGAGTCGCTGATGGAAGAAGCTTCGAGACTGATTGAATTGTTTCCAGACGCGCGTGTACACATTGATGTAAAACATCAAGAAGCTGAAGCAGCTTGGAACGAATTATTGGAGAAAGCTGCACAAAGACGTAGTAAATTGGCGCAAGCTGAACAGTTGCAAGCATATTTAGGAGAATACAGAGATCTGATCTCTTGGATAAATGAAATGGTCGCGAAAGTAACAGCACCGGAATTGGCCCGTGATGTGCCTGGTGCCGAAGCACTCATTTTGCGACACAATGAATACAAAGCAGAGATTGATACTCGTAATGAAGCCTTCGAAAAGTTTTACAAAACTGGTCATGAATTGATACAGCAAGGCCACTTCTTGGGCAAGGAAATCGAAGATAAAATATCTGTGCTGCAACAAAGACAACAAATTCTTAAAGACACCTGGGAACAGAGACGACACATATACGAGCAGAATCTGGACACACAGTTGTTTAAACGTGAAGCTGAAACTTTAGAGAATTGGATCATAAGTAGAGAACCAATGCTTCATGATGGAAAGCTAGGTGAAAGCATTCCGCAAGTAGAGGAACTGATAAGAAAACATGAAGATTTTGAAAAAACAATTGAAGCACAGGAGGATAGATTTAGTGCCCTTAGGCGTATAACCATGGTAAGTTCAGACTTCTGTTTATTTGGTTGTTTTCTATAATACAAAATGATTGTCAATGTATATCAATGAAGTAGAATATATACATTTATTTGATTGCAGCTAGAAAAAGCGTTCCAGAAACAACAGGAAGCGGAAATGGCCGCACGGCAAGCGGAAAAGGAACGTGTAGAACGAGCCCGACTTGAAGAACGCAAACGTAAAGAAGTTCAGAGGATCACGGAAGAACGGAAACGTGAAGAAGAACGAAGACGACTATTGGACAGCCCGCATCGTACACCACACGATGAAGTTAATGGCACTGCTGATGATCACGAATCTATTAACAGGTATTCTAAGTTTCAACATATTTTTATGTCATATTATTGAAGACATTTTTGATGTTTTTAAGTTCTTACAAAAATGTACTATTTCTCGTGCATCATTTGTTTCAGAATATCTCCTCTGAAGGGTTCCATTGTTTCGGATAATTTAGATGCTGGTCCGTTGCAAAAACCTCATGGAGTTTCGCACACATTCGGCGAAAAACTAAGAAGAAGTACGTGGTATTATAAAACATTTTCAAAACGCTTTATAATATATGGATGCTGTGTAGAGTTGATTAACTTTGATTTTCAGTACTTGAAAATCATGCTTTTATACCTTTTTAGATACATTAATTGAAAATATTATTAACTGTTACCATAATTCATAGATACTCCCGACATAAAGCGAGCCGAAAGCATGAAAGTGGAAACGAAAAAACCCAAAAAATCGCCTAGCTTTACAACCAGGCGTAGAACGCAAAGTTTCCGAAAACTACAACGCATGGAAAATATCGATGCTTTACCGCCGGTAGAAATTCAAGGTTTATTGGAGAGAAAACACGAGTTGCAAAGTGCCGGTAAAAAGGCAGCTGTACGTTCATGGAAGCAGTATTACACAGGTACTGGTATAAGTTAAACTTTTTAGAGAAGACATCTTCTAAAACATTATTTGTTTCTACCTTTTCTTAAATCAATTATTACTCCTTCAGTCTCACGTCTTCTGTTCTTTTTATTCAAATGATTTTATATACGTCTTTCTTTACCACTATAATATTACCACATTTTGAATGTATGAATTACATGTAGGATTTTACATTAACAATCTTCACTAACATTTCAGTACTGTGCGGACAACTTCTATGTTTCTTTAAGGACTTGGAAGACTTCTCGTTAAGCAAAGCAGCTACTGCGCCTATTACTATTTTTAATGCCATGTGCGAGAAGGCAGATGATTACACAAAAAAGAAGAATGTATTTCGATTGAAATGTACCGATGGATCAGAATTTTTATTTCTCGCTCCGAGTCAACAAGAAATGGAAGATTGGGTTAACAAAATCTCATTCCATGCTAAATTACCACCAAGCTTACAACTTTTAAGTTACGACGAGTCTCAGAAGGTTTGTGTTTCAAACGTATATCTATGTTCCGAGTAACTTACATTTTTCGATCATATTAATGAATTATTTTACGAAAAATTGGTTACGTAATTCTGACAAATTCATGTACAACGAGAAATGATATATAAAATAGTGCACAATTCTTACGATATACAGGAAGGCTTTGAGAGATTACATAACGCGGCAATGGAACAAGCGGAGGACAATCTTTCAACTGGAAGCAGCCGTGCTTCGACACCTGAATTAGAACGGAAAAATTCTGTGATAAGACGCGACCCAGCAAATCAACATTCTTCGAGCTCGGTGCAGATAGAATTCTTACAAATGCACAGGCAAAACCAGCAACGTCGCGATCCACAAAACGCC
This sequence comes from Nysson spinosus, assembly GCA_910591585.2. Taxonomy (NCBI): domain Eukaryota; kingdom Metazoa; phylum Arthropoda; class Insecta; order Hymenoptera; family Crabronidae; genus Nysson; species Nysson spinosus. The sequence goes on from OU342849.1 coordinate 1,286,597, forward strand.
GAATTTCTAGCATCGCAAAGAACCGACACTCCTCAAACACAAACTGAATTTTTGCAAATGCATAGACAGCAACAGTTATTAGCACAGCAGCAACAATTGATTCAACAGGAGCAACTGTCCAGTCAAGGAGAACAATATCAACAGGTTCCAGGTGAAAAACCACCAATTCCACCAAGAGGTGCTCCACCGCCGGTACCTTTGAGATCACCGAGTTCAGAAACTCTGCCGCAATGCAGGCGAGATGGTATGTTGTTTTCTATAACTCTACTTCTTTATATCCTCAGCAAATGCTTTCCTTCAAAACTGTGGTTGTTTGGGTACAGAACTCCATATGCAACAAGGTAGAAACAATGCATATCAACAGCGCAGTGCAACATTGAATCATAACGGATCAAACGCCATATGGCATAGGCAGAGCAGCGTTGATCTCACCTCACAACATCAAGGTATCCATATTCATTTGCATTAAAAACTGATCAAACTTGTTGTGGTGTGGTTCCATAATTAATGAAATCATCTTTACAACATGGCCATGCATACTCCAATGCGAAAGGAACGAAACATTACCAGTTATATCATGATTTTATAAGAATCACTTGTTATACTAATACTTACAATAATTTACAGGAAATACTGGTAACTCTCGTATAACGCGGCAGTTAGGTTCCAGAGAAAGGTGTTGTATCGAACTCGCATTGTATCAGTACCGCGTTGTATGAGAGTTATCCGTATATCTATTGCCGCATTTTTAATAGGATACGTAATAATCGTTCTGTTTTGTTTGCATTTCCCATCAAATCTTTCCAAACAATTGTTGTATTCAGTAGAATATCACACATTTTTGAAATTTATAGAATTAGCACCTCCTCTACCATCGACTGCCCCCCCACCAACCAGAATGGGTCAATGGAGTGCTCACCATGACCCTGGTCAGTCATATTTCAAGAATTCCAACTTTTACCATTATATACAATTTTACGTATGCTACATATAGCATTTTAACACATATTTTTATCCTCTTCCTTATCTAACAATGCATGAGAGCCTATCAGAAAATTAGGACAAGACATTGCGAATATTAATCGAGAACTACAAGGACCTTCTACTAACATCTACTTCATATTCCCCACAGTTTCACAACAAATTTAATGCATTATCAAAGTTTATTAGTTGCTTATTTTAGCAGTTTTCGCTTGCAATTCTATCATTGCAGAAGCCATAAACACATCATTCATGGTTCCATTTCTGCCATTCATGTATCAAACTCGTTACATAATTGAAAATCTGTGTTATAAATATTCCATCCTGTTGGCTTGATTTCATAGGTGAGGTGACTCCAAAAATAAACACATATGCATACAAAATAACATGGCATATACACTCCCGAAGTACGACTTGAAAAAAAGCGTTGTGGAATTAATACATTTCATCTGGCAACATTTTCATTGTCACAAAGCATTATAATATTTTACCGTTCCTTTCTCTCCAAAAAAATAATAACAAATTGTTTGACATTGGCAGCTTCTTATATCTCATTTAAATCTGCCTTCGTAAACAGCGTGTTACATCCAGCTTTTACAGATTGCTATGTAAAACATTACAGAGGCTGCATAGGCGACGAGCATGTTTAACAGTCTAATTAATATAATTAATCAGCATTGTATTTATTACTAATCATTGTTTATTTGTTTTGTTACAGCTTATGGAAACGTACCCATAAACACTAGACAGGTAGCTATACATTTAATTTCAACACATCTTCCATTCAAAATAATTGCGTTTCCAATACATAATTTAGTAATTTAGTGAGTATTCTTAGTTTTTCCGACTCCTTTTGCTTCACCTATCTTCAGAACCGCGTTAAAAAGATGCGCATTAAAATATGAATGGAAGAAAACCTCGTGTAATTAATGATCAATTAAATTGACTACTTATGTAATCAATGCGTATATCTTTTACAGGGAATCCAACAGAATAGCACGTTTACTGGAAGACCAACTTCTCTGCCACCGTATGTCGCACCACCAGCAGCCCCGCAAAATGCGCAAAACATTACAGTTGTAGATGGTAGAAGACCATCTGAAAGCGGTTCAGAAAGCGAGCACACGATGAGCGGTAATCGCAAAGACCGCGACTATAAACGAAGTTCTGTTTTAAGTAATTTATTTGGTAGACGCAAGAAACCACAGTCATAATATTTTCAAGAGAATTGGACATTCATCTATACATAAAAGGATTACCATTCTCTAAACTTGGTACATAGCCAGTGAGTTGGGAGATATTCAATTGATTAACATTTATAGTACACCTGTAATGTTAACGTATATCAAGTACCAAAATGCATACTTTTGTAAGGAACTATTACACGTGTCAGTACATTCGTATATTCATGAATGTCAAAGAAAGGTAGATCAAGCACGTTGCTGAGGCATTTGCTAAAGAAGGCTCCCGAAGATTATTATTAGGTTGGCCAATAAGTTTTCGTGTGGTTTTAACGTATGAATTAAAAGAAACGATTTATATTCGATTTGGTATGTTAAGAAAATGTTCTTTATTCGATAATGTATTGTTCGGTTTGACTTACAGGCTTTTCTTATCTTTTGAAAAACTTCGTAACTCCGTATTCTTAACCCTTATAGTACCTTATAAGTTTTCCGGGTACCATAAAAAAATACCTTGAAAAATATGCGCTGTTTGAGGTATCTATTATTTGTTGCATCTCATTATGAGTTTAAATTATATTAAAGATGGAAAGCTGATATGTCGGCTCTAAGGTACTAAAAGGTTTAAAAACCCGTTGATTTCATTGCAAAATAGTGATACAAACCGCACGAATTCTGTGGTCAACTTAATACTTTTCAAACAAGCAAAATACAAGTAAATATAGTTACTATAAATAAAGCGACACATGGGCTTCATAATTTCAACTTAATTTAGTGGTTAGATGGAAGAGCTACTAATATATACAAATTTCTTGTAGATGTTCTTTAAATCAAATGTGTTTGATTAATTTTACTTCGAAATTCAATTTGGATCTTCGATGCTTCGAAATACTTCGTACATATTTTCAAACTTAACGTCCCGCAAAATGATCCCAGAAACCAATGTTTTCATAATGTAAAAATTATGCTTTACATGTTACGGTCATTACTGAGTTTATTTGAAGTGTACCTGCCCTTAAAAGGGAAGATAAAATGTATCAACAAGAATGCAAACGCGAGAATAGTGTTATGTTTAAGTAGTAGATGTCATAATATATGTTGCAAATATTATATATTTGAATACGGTACTCCCGTATAACGCGGTTAATACGTTACGCGTTGCGTGAAATCGCGTTACAGGAAATTGAAGATACAAGTTATGCTATGCTCGACGAAAAGGAAACTGGGAATTCCCGCACTTTATAGCGCGTTCTACGAGAATCGCGATATAAAATCGCGTGATAAAACAGTCGTCGCGATATCTTTAGCACGTTGTAGGAATTAGCGTTATTCGAGAGTTTACTGTAACCTTGTCTGGGACCAATGATGTAAGTGTATTAAATGCCGGAGATATGTACACATGTCATATTTTTGAAAAAAAAACATATATATTCTTGAAGTCTAACATTTTTACGATGAAGTTATGTTACAATTTGTAAAGTGTATTTACTACAATAAAAAGATGATTAAGTATTGCGTAGAGGTACGGGCTGCATTTTTCATGTAATTATATAGAAAGAGCAAAAATACAACATTGCGTATAACAATGTTCGACTTATTGAATATAATTCGTAATCTTTGTGATTCATAGATCCTATTGTAAAGCGTTTACAAATGCGAGAAACTATTAAGAATGTTGGACATTACTTTATTACTTATTTCATTTAATTGGCTTCTTGTGTCACTGTCTCTATCCTTCTTTAAAGTAACATTGCGAAAACGTAATTTATATCTCTCTCAAAATACTAATAATTTTAGTTTATTCTTATGACGATGATTGCCCACAACAATACTTGCATCGTACATATGTTGCGATATTGTTTATTTTGAATTTAAGCATTATTCAGACTGCAATATTGTGTATAAATTAATAATTTATATCAATTTAAGTACTTAAATAGTTAATTAACATTACAAGTTCGATATATCAACAATTTTGGCTTTAAACATTCTTATCTTAAGTTTATACACATTAATTCAGTAAATAGGAGTAAAATGTAAGGCATATTTATTAACAAGATATGTATTATTTGTTCATAAATCATTATAATTAATTATTTAAGAAATATTCACATATACGCACTCATACAAAGAGGCGTTATATTTTTCAGTGCATAAGTGTGCACATGTACGAGAGGAAGGAATAGTGTTAATTTGAACGCCATGACACGGTGCGCGCGCATCACGGTGCGCGCGCAACAGGGTGCGCGCGCTTCACGCTTCCCGCGCGTCCCACTTCGGCGCAGACAGGGTAAGAGGTGGATGCGCAGTCATTCGTCCGTCTTTTCTCTAGTGGTGTGGACGTGTTATCAGTGTTTTCAATTTTTCGGTAAATATTTCTTCAAAATTTCGCTTCTCCAATTCAAAATGTATTCCACAAGTGCCATGAAGCTTCCTGGGTCCAGTTTTGAAGTTCTCTTCACAAGTAATTAGTAAATATCCAAGTTTTTCAACATTGCGTATTTTTTCCGCGGTGTACTCACACGCTTCGTGGTACCGCGATCTTCCATTTTGAATTTCGTAGTATTTTCGTCATTCTAATAGCAATTCGAATTTGATTTCCGCAGATTTCACGAAATTAGCCTCCAGATTTTCGCCTGGAGGAAGATAGTCAGCCAACTACGAAATCGAATGAGGCGGTCGGGTTCGTAAAGTTTCTTGATTTTTCAAAGTGAAATCTTTCGCGGCGCAGGTACGCCAGCGACACCTTTCTCCCCCACTTTCTCTTTGAGAACTAATTCCCGAAGTCTAGTATTCAACTTTTTCCCGCGATTTTCTGCATTAAAATATTCAATATTCCTTCTCAAGTCCGTAGGATGTTCCAGCTGTTTGAGCTCTGCTATGGCAGGCCATGATGTAAGTAATATTCAGAGTAATTATTTATATAATGTACATGAACCTACATAATTATATCCCAACCCTTAAAACATTCAAAGTTATTTATTACATTTCTGTTTCTGTATTACAGATTTATTCCATGGAATATAATTATTGATGACTTCCATGATCTACCAATTGTCTTTTTCATCTGCAATATCGTTTACAACATCGTCTTCCTGTTTAAAATACTTTAGGCAAGACGTCGCCGGTGAGTCACAAAAACATTTAATATTTTGTATACCCCCTCCCCAAATTTTTACGATTTTCGATCGACCCCTTTTTTTACCAGACAAAATTTTTAAACCACTTCTTTCCACCAGAAATCGTCCTAGAATATGTTTATACATCATTTACCATCGATTTGGATGGTCTAGGAGCGATTTTGGCGACTTTTCATTTTTGAGAATTTTTGAAGGTATACCCCTTCACATTTTTGCGATTTGGAAATGACCCATTTTTGGCTCAAAAAAATTTTTTAACCACTTCTTTCGACCAGAAATCATCATAGAATATGTTTATACATCATATACCATCGATTTGGATGGTCTGGAATTGATTTTGGAGACTTTCAATTTTTGAGAATTTTTGAAGGTGTACCCCTTCACATTTTTGCGATTTGGAAATGACCCATTTTTGGCTCAAAAAAATTTTTTAACCACTTCTTCCGACCCAAAATCATCCTAGAATATGTTTATACATCATATACCATCGATTTGGATGGTCTAGAATTTATTTTGGCGACTTTCAATTTTTGAGAATTTTTGAAGGTGTACCCCTTCACATTTTTGCGATTTGGAAATGACCCATTTTTGGCTCAAAAAAATTTTTTAACCACTTCTTTCGACCCAAAATCATCCTAGAATATGTTTATACATCATATACCATCGATTTGGATGGTCTAGAATTGATTTTGGCGACTTTCAATTTTTGAGAATTTTTGAAGGTGTACCCCTTCACATTTTTGCGATTTGGAAATGACCCATTTTTGGCTCAAAAAAATTTTTTAACCACTTCTTCCGACCCAAAATCATCCTAGAATATGTTTATACATCATATACCATCGATTTGGATGGTCTAGAATTTATTTTGGCGACTTTCAATTTTTGAGAATTTTTGAAGGTGTACCCCTTCACATTTTTGCGATTTGGAAATGACCCATTTTTGGCTCAAAAAAATTTTTTAACCACTTCTTCCGACCCAAAATCATCCTAGAATATGTTTATACATCATATACCATCGATTTGGATGGTCTAGAATTGATTTTGGCGACTTTCAATTTTTGAGAATTTTTGAAGGTGTACCCCTTCACATTTTTGCGATTTGGAAATGACCCATTTTTGGCTCAAAAAAATTTTTTAACCACTTCTTCCGACCCAAAATCATCATAGAATATGTTTATACATCATATACCATCGATTTGGATGGTCTAGGAGCGATTTTGGCGACTTTTCATTTTTGAGAATTTTTGAAGGTGTACCCCTTCACATTTTTGCGATTTGGAAATGACCCATTTTTGGCTCAAAAAAATTTTTTAACCACTTCTTCCGACCCAAAATCATCCTAGAATATGTTTATACATCATATACCATCGATTTGGATGGTCTAGAATTGATTTTGGCGACTTTCAATTTTTGAGAATTTTTGAAGGTGTACCCCTTCACATTTTTGCGATTTGGAAATGACCCATTTTTGGCTCAAAAAATTTTTCTAACCACTTCTTCCGACCCAAAATCATCATAGAATATGTTTATACATCATATACCATCGATTTGGATGGTCTAGAATTGATTTTGGCGACTTTCAATTTTTGAGAATTTTTGAAGGTGTACCCCTTCACATTTTTGCGATTTGGAAATGACCCATTTTTGGCTCAAAAAATTTTTCTAACCACTTCTTCCGACCCAAAATCATCATAGAATATGTTTATACATCATATACCATCGATTTGGATGGTCTAGAATTGATTTTGGCGACTTTCAATTTTTGAGAATTTTTGAAGGTGTACCCCTTCACATTTTTGCGATTTGGAAATGACCCATTTTTGGCTCAAAAAAATTTTTTAACCACTTCTTCCGACCCAAAATCATCCTAGAATATGTTTATACATCATATACCATCGATTTGGATGGTCTAGCAGCGATTTTCGCGACTTTTCATTTTTGAGAATTTTTGAAGGTATACCCCTTCACATTTTTGCGATTTGGAAATGACCCATTTTTGGCTCAAAAAAATTTTTTAACCACTTCTTCCGACCCAAAATCATCATAGAATATGTTTATACATCATATACCATCGATTTGGATGGTCTAGAATTTATTTTGGCGACTTTCAATTTTTGAGAATTTTTGAAGGTGTACCCCTTCACATTTTTGCGATTTGGAAATGACCCATTTTTGGCTCAAAAAAATTTTTTAACCACTTCTTTCGACCCAAAATCATCCTAGAATATGTTTATACATCATATACCATCGATTCGGATGGTCTAGAAGCGATTTTGGCGACTTTCAATTTTTGAGAATTTTTGAAGGTGTACCCCTTCACATTTTTGCGATTTGGAAATGACCCATTTTTGACTAGACCAAATTTTTAAACCACTTCTTTCGACCAGAAATCATCCTAGAATATGTTTATACATCATTTAGCATTGATTGTGCTTGTAGTTCCAAATTTTGTACTTCCCTCTGCAGAGGGCACTGTTAACCGTGTTAAACACATCGAGTCAGTAATTTATTCCTCGTCTCAGGCTGTAAGATAACTCATCGTTGGCTAGATTTGTTTTAGAATCAGGTGTTTCTCGAAAATTATACAATTCCAATATTCTATTTGCGGCAAGGAACATAGTAAGATACGCTAGACACCTAACGTCAGCACAATATGTAACTCGTTTATCTGCGTCGTACATATGTAAGAGCGTTCAAAGAGAATTCGTTGAAAGCATGGTTACGTTCGAAACAATAACTCGCGAGGAATACAAAGCGAATCCACCAAAATTTAAAATCATTTATGGCCTTCACGCCACACCTTTCGGGAAATGTCTAATCGGTATAACCGACACCGACAAGGCCATAGTTTATTTGGGTTTCGTTGACAAAGCATTGTCAACCGAGTTGACAATTCTTAAAAACGATTGGCCCCTCACAAAGGTGGTGGAGGACAGTAGTAATGAAACAGAAAAAAGTATAACTCAGATCTTTTCTGAGGATGCATTCGAGGATGATTCTCTTCTTGTTCTCTTGAAGGGAACAGAGTTCCAAACACAAGTATGGAAGTCTCTACTGTCTATTTCTCCAGGAACATCAACAACTTATGAAAAAGTTGCGCAGAGCATTGGCAAACCAAAAGCTATACGTGCTGTTGCCAATGCTATAATGAACAATAAAGTCGCTTTCCTTGTACCATGCCATCGTGTAATGGGAAAATCTGGTAGTAATAAGTATACATGGGGTGTTGAGCGCAAACAGAATATTTTGTCATATGAAAACAAGAGTCAGTAATGTAATATATATTACATACTCCTATATATGCTACTTAATGATGTTCCATACAAGTGGTTATTTTATTAATCATATTACTAATATAAATCCTGAATATATGATTAATCCACATTCTAAAGTCATTCTAAAAATGGCAACTTAAGCTATCCAAAAATGGAGTAAATTTATTTTGTAGTACTTGTTCCTGAAAAGTCAGTATTTTTTCGTATAAAATATTGTAAACTATTCTTTTATAAATGTGATTTTGCTGTATACAGGAAAATATTTTCCCAAATATATCCTGGGTTACTAGACTTATTAAAAAGAAATATTAATACTTTTATACAATCAGCTTTGAATTCAATAAAGATGTGAATTCCTAATAGCCCTTCTTTATTTTTATTTTTATTTTTATTTCGAAACAAGGGACTCGGGAATGTTTTACAAATACACTCAATTCTCTTTTTACACGGATTTTTTGAGATACTACCAACAGAAAGGAGATAACTTACACACGTCGAATTGTTTTATTTTATTTACATATAAAAATCAAAAGATACAAAAGAGAAGCAAAGATATTCGGTAGCAGTTCATCCGTTTAATTCACATGCGATTTAACCGAATTAAAATGTTTTTGTGAAAACTAAGGTCATCTTACACGTCGTGCAACATCATCGACAGAGCTTCTTAATTAACAGCAAGATATCGAGTTTCTTAATCGTGGATTAGCCAAAATGTAATTGGTACATCATCTGTCCCATTGACTTAATTAACATACGAGGTTATCCGGCGTGTGAATTAAAAAAAAATGCACAGAATGTTTCGAATGACCGTAGTTTGACCGAATGTCTGGAGATCGAATTAAAAGAATTATATTTAATTGCCTTGCAAAACTTGTCTCCCGTAACGAAAACATCTAAACAGACTTGACTTTCTTTCGCAGTTTTCTAGGTTTATCGAGTCCTTTATTTTATTTCTTGTTCGGCCAAAGATCCTACGGTAGTTTTTTACCTGAAATAATGAAACAATGTGAACAGATGGGAATTAGGTCCTGGACCGACCACTTTAAACTCCCGATGATGGCCTTACGATATCTTTTTCTTGCGCGTCCATAATTGTTCTTGAAACTCTGCCCGATCTGATTATTTTAATCCTACGGACTTAATGAAGTTCGGAGTACGGCAAAACAATTTAGATAAGGGCCGACCATTGGCTAATAGATGCCGTGCGCTTTAGGGGCGGTCCAACACCCTATTTAAAGGGATTCCTCTGTTTACACTGTTACAACCCTCGTAATTAAGTGTAGAGCGATGACATGTTGATAGCAGCCAGGTAAAAGCCTCGAGCAAAGATCGTTACAGATTTGTAATCTCGGAGGGGTTCGTAATCAGCAAAGATCAGTGATTTTGGTAACCGATACTTTTCTTTGCGAAACGGGATTAAGTCACCTTTTTAAATGCTTTCGTTTTCAAGATCCTGATTCATAAATTGCATTAAACGAGCCGTGAAGTTTGTACATCTGATTGTGCGAATATAAAGATTAATTTTTGACTGGGGTTTTGATAGATGTATATAAAGTAAAAGGCTTGTTTTTCTTTCTGACGAATATACTTAGTTTGTTAAAATATTCTTCTTCATTTATAATTGTTTACATATCCATTTAGGAAAAGATTTCCAAACGAACAGTGTTTGCCATTTCTATTTACCAGCTCGTTACCTTCACGAAATTTATCTTGTAACGGAAGTACAATAAAATGGTCAGTGTAATACGAAACCCTTGTCAGGAAACGTTCGGCTTTCTTAGGCTCCAATTCTCGCAATATTTGGTGAAAATCTTCCATTGTGCTTTTTAGAAAAGGTGCATCTGTCGATAAAAGCTCTCGAGGAATCTCTTTCAATCTTTTTTGTATCTACCGCTTTAAAATTGTAGTCTTCTGTCCGAACTTGTTCGAACATCATAGAACTTGTTCGTGCACTTCAATATCTTATATTACAATAACACGTTGAACATGGCGGTCTGAAAATAAAACTGTTTAAGTGCTGTAGGATACACGGGTTAAAAATACTGAAAATCACGAATATTAGTGACATATTTGAATCGAGTTTTAGTAATATTGGCATCGGCGACCACCATGGTGTTCGTGTTAAGGTTTGTGGATTAGCCATCACCCTCGGAGAAGAAAATTCCTCGACAAACACTTGCCTTTTCATTCGGCTTAGTAGTCAAGCAAGAAGAGACGAACAACGTTTAAAGGGCGGCAAGGAAGGGGCAAAAAAAAAGGAAGAGCAACCCAGAGGAAATAAGTGGCAGGTGCACGCATCCGATGTCTGTCAGGCAATACTTAGCTCTTGCGTGTTTTGCTTCTCACGAAATAGTCTCTTTTTGAGGAAAAAGAACCAAAATGAAACGACTTTGCACTCCTAGGATGATGACGTTCAAAACCTTTCTATCCACGGCTCTCTTTGCGCTTGATTTTCTTCCAGTTAATCCAACCTGGTAGTTTCATGGATGAATGAGAGAATGCAATCAAAGCTCCGCTTGTTTATGTATCTCGTTTGCATGCAATAATACAAGTTTTAGACATTGCGATTCGCTGTAACCCTTTGACTGCGGCGTGTTCTAATAAAACCTGATTAATATCGTACGATGAGATATTCGTGTGACAATATTTGGTACCAAATTGTGTCGATAAAAATAAGTTAAAATCGAGGAGTTATTGAGATATATTCCATACTGTATTAATTTACTAGAAAAGTAAATGCGTGGTACCAAGCAAAAATTACTAAGAGCGTATATATACGCCTTTCGCCGTCGAAGGGTTAAGCTTCCGTTTAATTATACGTCCTCAGTACCTCGCGAACGGAAAATGGATGGAATGTTATTGGATGCTTTCTTATTTATCGTTCTATGTTTCGAGTTGATTCTGAAGTTAGAGATCTATGGAAATCACAGTAAAAAATCTTTCGGGTCGTCGCGTCCTGAGAAAGATAGAATTGTCAAGTTTAAAATGTTAAACTCGATAGAACGGTGTGCATACAATTCGTCACTGAATACTAACGAAGTATACTCCAGCGACCTTTTCCGGGAAATCTTTTGAGAAAAAGTAGCCTAAAAGATGATAATCTTTCTAAGCTGGACCCCTCGAAACGATTGTATCTTAGCAACCCGTACAAAGATGCGATTGTTGTCCTCTGCTTCTAACAATAAGTGTAATTTTACGTCACCTTAAAACGTGGCCACACCTTTCTTACTTACTCTATTTTTATCGCCATAACGCTGGACTTATGAATATATTACACGGCATTAAAAACTGAAATCAAATTTCTTTTCTTTAGTAAATTACGTAATTCACTAAAATTTAAGGGATGCTTTAATTAAATAACTGTTTCTATTTCTCATCGTAAAAAATGCTACCCTAATTGTAACTATATTAATTAATGAATTAATGAATTAACTATAAAAAGTATTAAACTCAATAAATTAGAGTCGACACAAATCTAACAGAAACAAATCAGAGAACTCAAAAATCTTGTAACATGAAGAGTTTATTTATTTATTTCTTTTTTATCGGGTAGCACATCCTTCGGTAAAGTTACAGATATAACGAAGGCTATGATAAATTACTGAAAGTTTGCGAAAGAAACATTTTGAAAGATCGTTTTTAATCTGAAATCCTTTCGGTTACGGGATACTGATGTATATGTAGTACCGTAATACGAATCCTCTATTTCTATCCTGTTCCGTTTCTGGCTTGGAAAGCATTGTAAAATATATGCCGCTTAAGGGCTTCCAGTCGGACAGACCTTTTTATGGATTCTACGGTTGTTGTGTGTTCACGTTGTATAGAAACGACCAACAGGGGTAAGGCAATGAGAATAGAGCAGAGATTGGAATGTGAATGGAATCTGGTTGCCGGCACGCATGCGTCACTCGTTCATTCACTTTACCGATTCGTTCATTCATAAACTCTGTTCTACGTGCAATGCTGTAAGATGAAAACAAACAGTAAAATATGATTCTAATTGTTTCATGGGAATTCATGGAGAATACATGCCGTATTTAACAGTAGAACTATCGAACATATATTTGGCTGCACTTAAAGATTTATTTATATATAAATTATGGCTGGAAGATGTAAGTTAATTAAAGGATTTATTATGTTTCTGGATATTTATCTTCGTAATCGCAATTTTAGTATTATCAAATAACCGGTCATTTGTCAAGTTTTACAAACAAGTATGTAGAATTTATTTATACTGAGAAAGTACATAATTTCTGCTGGCGTTAAAAGGAATCTCTATGAAAGATGAGCACGCTATTGGCCGCAAATGATTTGGAACGAAGCCAAATATTTTTCCGGCGGATATCCTTCGTTGCGGACCAAATATTTGTATCCAAAACATTTTCTTTCTCCGTAAATGTACAATTCAAATTGATAAGGTTCCATTTTCTGAGATTTTTTCCGGCTCACCTATCCTTATTTTTTTTAAACATACACGTAACTATATAAATATAGCTGAATATATTGTCGATAGTTCTTGTATTAAACACGTATGTTAAGTACCAATAACTTTTTGATTAAGTATTTCACATTTCAAAAGAGGCGCATCGTAAAACCGTACGTTTAAATTGGACCACTTCGAACAAATTAATTACAACTTGTAAGCCAAACCATATTTTATACGCTGGAAGATCAGATACTAAATCGAGTGTGAAAAAAAGGTCGATATCTATATACATATAGAAATGAGTATGGTGTCAATCATCGGATTATGAGTATGTGTCAGATGCGCGAGTGAAAGGAGTCATAATTCGAGTCTCGTTTTAGTTGATGAAGGGTTGTCAGGTTTTACTTTCGCCGTGTAAATCGCTTAGGGACTTCGGCTTCGATTTAAATGACATTGCCGCGTCGGTCGCGACCGCAATTGTCATCTCTTTTTTCATATCGAAGGTAGAAAGAAAAGGAAGCAAGGACAGGAAGAGTATGCCAAGGGGTAGCAAAATCAAATGAAAAAAGAAACATGAAAATCTTATACAAGGCCGGTGGTCATCATTAGTTAGAGAATACTTTAGGGTAAAAAAAGGAAAAGGATGAGGAAAAGGGTGCGCGCAAGCGGAAAGGCGCGGTGGTGGGGAGAGTCGTGAGAGTAAAGAGTGGGGGTAGGATCGCGCACGCATACCTATGCCGGAGCTCGGAACTCGGAAGAGTAACCACGTTCGGTGCATTCGGGCATTCACTCGCGAACCGCTGCACCGTGTGGACCTCCGATTTAGTCACTGAAATTATCCACATTTCAACCCTTATTTACGAAAGACCAAAGAGAAGAACGTGAATCTTTCAGGGTATTTCTTAAATGTACACGTCCGTGACCATTTGTCGATTTCGTAATTTCCACGAGCAGCTATCTACGGTGAAACAGATCAGGATATGATAATTTGATTAGCCGAAATTTATACCCCGCGTTTCTCCTCGCCGGTCATCGAGGACAATTGAAGGTGGGAGGGAGTTTTTGACGCAGTACGAACATTGAACGGTACATTGTTGTGTTCGTTCACGGTAAAACTCGTGGAAAGTGCTACACGCTCCGGTTCACGGTGACTATCTTAGAAAGACGGAACTGCAGAGAGAAATTGCCTCTGACGACGACGGCATGCTTTATATCATAGTAAACTTTTATCCCTGCATCTTTTAAGTTATACGCTTCCTTATAAAACTGTGTGTCGGTGTTGTGTTTTCGTTGTCCGCTGAAATGCGATATGACTTTGATTCTTATTGTCGAAGACTTTTGAAGTCGAATGCATAGTTGTTCCGGTGAAATCGCATAACGTTTCGTCGTGGATCTTGCGTCGAATAGTGTTTTCGAACTTGAAGAGTTTGTGTGGAAAATCATGACATTGCTGGATAAGAGTCATCCTTCGAAAATGAATCGCAGAAAGATGCTGGTTTTATTCGTCCTTGTGAATGCTGTATCTGGCCAAAGTGAGTTACACTTTCTTATTCAACTCCTCCTTTGTTTATGTTAGAAGTCGCTAGAGTTATTATTAATAAATTGCTGCAAATAGTTGAGCAAGTTTAAAGAGAACTAGAGTAGCAAATGGTTTGAAGACTGCGTTGAACAACAGATGCAACTAGAATAGGAACATAGGTACAAATGTAGGCTGCACGTCGCGATTGGAATGTCATGGACTGCACGTGGGTTGCACCTTACGTTGCATTTAACCCGATCGAGTCGCGCCAATCGACCGGAATCTGTTACCCGATTACCGTACATCTCTAAGGAATTTGAACTTCGTGTTCTAAGCGCATTGACCTGAACTACACCAGTTTAAATCTTAGTCATCCTAAAAGATCGCTTCGGGAATCTTGCGAAAATCGGATTTCAATCATTCGCGAATAAACGGGAGATTATTGGATACCAAACTTAGATGCTTAGGTATATCATGTTCAGGAACTGAGTCCGTATGATTCACAGGGTGCACTCTCTTTAAAAACAAGTACGTCAGCCGACCACAGTTCAAGGTTCAACGATCATCCCTTATACTACGATTTTTCCACCACCCTGTTCAATTTATCCTACTATATATATTCCTTCCAAATTTTTTAATAATTAATCTTTATTCAGATCAATTTTGTTCGGGTCTAAAATGGCATCGTATAAAATAAATCTAGTTAAAGCAATTTTAACGAAAGTACAATATTAAAAAGCGTAACGAAATTATTACTTAAATGCACTGAGGAAATCAAAAATTAATATATAAAGTATAGAATAAATATCAAATGAGAACTTAATTGTATCAACAGTTTTGCAGACTCTGGTATACAGGGGTCACGACCAACAGGTTCTTTGTATTGATAAAATAATTAAAATTCAACCCCTTTAAATTCGGTGCTACACAGCGCGCTTGAACGGGATCTTTTTGATGGGTAATTTCCCTGAAAGGGGAAAACTTTGATCGTTTTCTAGACGATTGGTCTTACACCGCTTCGTTACTTGTTTCGCATGAGTAAGCCAGGGGATACGAATTCCATTGGATGGTCCTCGTTAACCCGAAATTTCCACAAATTCAAAAGTCCTCTAATAATAATAGATCTAAAAGAATGACAAGAATGAAAAGAATGAATCATATACTTTTGAGTAAAACACTTTCATACTCATGAAAATAATTGTGCACGAACGAATTGAATTTTCTGGCAAATTAATATATTTTCAATATATGTTATTAAGCAGTTTATTGTTCATTCTTTTATGATAGTCTGATTATTCAGTCGAAAGAAGAAAGAGTTGGTCGACGAACCGCGTTCAAATTTAGAGTGGTTTGGCATGAGATCAGGTAGCTCGAATTAGAAGGAACCGATTAGGGAAGTGCCAATATAAAGATAGTTTATTGGCTGCACTGACCGTGCTGGAGAGGCAACCAGTAAAATCACCTGAGGCTTCTTGGAACACGATCTTCCAGCATGACTAATCTCATGACCAGTCAGAATTGTTAGTACCATCTTGTTTCTACTTGAAGAACGACTCGCGACAGATTCGTGTGCAAACCATCGTGAGTCAATGGCTTTTCCCATATTGGAGACAGTGGTATTTATCACTAAAACCATCAAAGTGGTAAAAATCACTTGTCTGCCATTTTTAGTCAAATTATTCGAATATACCAAAACGAATTGTTTGAGATTTGATACACTTTTGTTTGATACACATAACGCGAATAATTGCATGGATTAATTACGTTAAAACATCCAGTCATAACCACGCTTGTAAAACATCGAAATTAGAAAAATCTTTAGTAAAAACCCCAGTTGTTTAATAATAATATCAGGTCTTATATTAATCTATATTTATAATAACGAATGTTAATTAGCAGTCTACAAGAAGTGATTGTAATTTCGAAAAGAAAGTATGACGGAGTCACAAACTTAAATGTATTATTCAGTTGTTTATTTCCGAAACATTTTCTTCGGAATAATTCCATTAATAATAGAAAAGAGAATAACAATATTTATTAATTATCGTTCACCTTAAGAAATGCTCCAACCATAATTGATGATATTTCTAAGAATCTCGATCATTAAAAGTATAAAATAAGGACGCAAACATCATTTATAGCAAATGGAATTGATCCTTGAGTTACAAACAGCATCATTCTTTGATCTATTTAGGGATTTTATTGGTCGCAACGACTATTTGAAATTCTACCTTGGCATGCACATAAAAGGGAGCCTTAAGGAATATGCTAATTGCAATGAGTTATACAGCATCAATAAATGAGATTGCGCAGAACAATGCGCGGTACTTCTCCTTATTAAGCTAGGAGATTAGAGCCGTTTCCGGGAGATCTTACCCTCGTTGCACAGCACAGCATACTCTTGTCTTTGCATTCAAGTTCATTCTAACAAAAGGGTTATCGCGATAGATATCTACCTGGCCTTTTTATTAGAGAGAACTTGTCTTTCAAGAGACGCGTGCTCGAAAGGGCAGATGTTCCATGATCACATTCTCCGAACGATTGATATATATTCACAAGTGGAATACTCGTTGAATGTGATCGTTATATGGAAAAATGAAAATTATTCTTTGATTCTATTACCTTTTTAATACCATTGGTCCAGAAACTTTTGAACCTTATCATGTATAATAATCGGTTAACTCTCTGGATTTATTAATATAAAAGAAAATAATATATAAAATATATAAAAGAAATATTAATTAAGAAAACGTTGGAAAATGCAGTAATATATATTCAATTTCAATTTTATGTACACAATCTTATAGTTCGTAGGGTGTCTTAACACTAAAGCTACCGAAGCGGTCAAAATAACGGGTTTACAATTTTTATTAAAATTATTCCAATATGCAACAGCATGTTGTTTGAGATTGTATATATTTAATTTTACATACCTGACGTATATAATTCAATTAATTAATTAACTTGAATCCTGCAGTTATAATTTCTATAGAATTAAATACGTAAATATAAGCGAGTATAAGTTCGGTAGTTTTAGTGTTAAATTGAAGAACACCGCGGGCGGCCGGATTATGATTCTTGTTGAGGGTCCGTGTATTGTATGTACCCTTGTGCGGAGGGTTCCGGATTGTATCGCGAACCTTTCTGCGGGAGATGATCCTTAAAATTCTTAAGAATATTTCGCATGGGAGGTCCTCCACTTAATAACACTTCCTCGTAGGCGAAGGTCAGGAATGTTTGTATGAAAAAACAAAGCAAGAATGCAAGACACAGTATGAATACTAAATTCGTGAAATACTTGGAGCAGTGATCAGTATCACATCCCTTGGGACCTTCGGAATACAGGTAACCCTCGTATTACGCGGGTGTTGGTTCCGAGAGAAAGATTTCGCGTTATACATATCATGTTATAAAAATATGCTTCATAAAATCCGTGTTACAAAAATATGCGTCATAAAAATCGTGTTATTAAAATGAAATTGAAAATGAGACTGATATGAAAATGCCGTTTATTATTATCAATTAGTAAAATGTGTTACGAAACCATGCTCGGAACTTAAACTCGCGTTCCATGGAAGTTCGTAGGTGGAAAAAGTAATCGGTTCGGAATTTTCTATCGGCTATCGGCACATAAAATTGCAACGTGTGTAGGCCGTTAATAATTGATATGCAAATGCATGTTTCACGCTTGGCAACGCTGGAGATGTGTATTATAAGATGACATAGACGATGAACGATGAAATCTCTCTATAGATAATATCTCGGAATTTATTTATCACTAGATTCATATGCACAAATAATACCTAAAGCAGTTCAAATGATGGGACCCCGAAATTTAATAAAAATCTTCTCATTTATAACGTTTCACTTTCGGAGATATTTCTCCGATTAGATAAAGATTAATTTATTTCTTCCGTTCATCCTGTTTTTTTAAGGACACACAAATAAATGTAGAAACATAGCTGAATATATCGCCGGTAGTTCTAACGTTAATGAATCCGAACTTAGTCATCAAGTATTCATCAATAATCGTTATCAGTCGAGAGATATGATTCGTCGAGAGAGAATTACACGCGCAACGAATGTAAGGTACGAAGAGGTGGATGTAAAATGGAGAGATTACTTAGTCGACCGGTATCTGAATTACACAAGTAGCCAGTGTCGACGAAGGCACGCGATGGAAATCAATTTCCTCCACCTTCCATTCGCAACATTGGCGTGTGACTCATCCAAGAAATATGAGGAGTAGGGAGATGTTCAGAAGTTTTGATCAGCTCGAACATTTCACGGTGAACATGTCGGTAATAAATCGTCGGATTTAATGATCGATGAATCAAGGGAGCGAGAGGAACCTCGTCGCGTGTCCTGATGCGAGTATGTAAGCGATTCGCAGAGAGGACTTCGGGGAATCGCACAGCATCATTCTTCAATAAAAGATAATGTCACGTGTTGGCGCCAAGTGCATTTTATAATGGAAGGACGTATTAAATTACAATTTCGCGGAATAAGTATTGATGACTTTCGTATTGTAATCATATCTCGGATGATTTGATAGAACAGAAATTAATCTACTGTAATGAGTCGCTGGATTACGGTACAACTCCGTACCACTCGGTATGTCGTTGAGGTTTTACATTTAGAAATGAATTAGAACTGTTGTTTCTTAAAATCGATGGCAATATTACTAAAACTCGAATCAAAATCTATCGCTAATATTCGTGATAGTTTCAATAGTTCTTGCTGTTTTCTTACATATTATTTCCTTGCAGTTCTGGCATGCAATTTCGTGGCAACATTATCGCGATAAATAATTCGGATTTCTATTCGGACTCCTTTGATTCAAGCTGTACTTAATCTGTTTTGGATGTACTGTAAAATACAATACCGGTTTACGAGGCAGGAGGAACTGGCTCTCAATTTTCAGAGATCGGTTCATTGTAGAGACGTCCTGCGGCGCAGTTTCTTTGTCTCTGGGAATTCAATGGCTTCGGCATTTTGCATCTGAAGCCAGCGGTGTAGTTTTCCCACAGTTTGCTCGTAGTTCGTTTCATCTTTCGAGCAAAAGTTCAATCGCGTGGAAACTAATCGCTATGGAGTTCATTTCGCAAAACATAATCGAAGCATCCTTGGAGAAAACACTGAAGGTGTTAAAATTACAATATTCTTTTTACAATCCCTAAATGTTCTTCATACCTGTGGTAATACTGTAGCATATAATTATAGTGCAATTTCCTTTTATTAATAGTTTTATAAAGCGCCGTATCACGTTGAAAAACTTGAAACAACACTTCAGCAACGTGAAGTGTTGTTCCAAGCTAGAAAAAAAGTCGCATCGTCACTAAAAAACGTTAGACTCGTTCAGGAAGACTGAAGAATCATTGAATTATTCATTTGCCAATAAAGGGGATTGAGATCCAAATTTCGACGGTCGAAGGGCGCGCGAGACTCTCACAGACGCATTCATCTTCGAGAACTCGGACTCGGATGTAACCCCTAAAGTCTGTGCAGCTTCTGCAACAAAATGTCCGTCCCCTGTGCGCGAGTATCAAACTTTAATGCCTTAAATCACCCCCCTGGGGTCGGGGCCCCGTCATCTAATCGATAGAAACCTTCTTGTTCGAGGAGAAAGTATACGAGCCAGTTTCAATGCTGAACAGTCAGGTTTTTTGGGGATTGCAATCGCGTTTGATTTATGTTAAGCCACTATTTCCATGAGAATAAGGATACTGAAATTTTAATTAGACCAAGAATACAAAAGGAAATAAAAACATTTACATTGATAGTTCAGTAAGAACGACATTTGGTTTCGCGCCGAGTCTGCTATTCGACCAGGTGGCTTCTGCGTCGCTTGTCATAAGTTTACGCCATATCTTCTTGTTTTCTTGGTCGAACAGAAGGATTAAATAGTGAGAGGACCAAATAAGGCTGAGAAAGAAAAGGAATGGGGAGAATAGAAGAACGAATTTAAGGTCGGAAGTAGGTGGCGTGCTCGCCCCTCGACAGATGTTTCGTTTCACTGCGAATATCGCAGCCCTTTCTTGATTCCTCCGAGACATCGCACACGCGCTCGCATTCTTCAAGAAGAGGCCAGACAGTTCCCGTTCGTTTTTTTCTCTTATTCTTGATCCACGTTCCTGCTATCAAAGAACAGGAGCACTGTTGTAGCAGCCTGCTGCCCCTATTGTATGCTTTCTTCTCTTCTATGGTTTCTTGACTTTCTTCCTGGGGTGCCTGGTTTTGCATACATTCAAATTGCGGACTACTTCTCGCTTTGACATGGGCGGACCAAGTTGGACCAGATTTTGTCAATTAACTTCCCTGATCATGCCAGATGTTGGGCATGTCATTATTTAGGTTTTATACATATACTTATCGTTCCTCATCAAAGCATTTTCATAATGATTTTCATAATGATTTTCATTGGAAAATATAGCTCTGCTTCCAACAAACCTGAACAACAAAACTATCAGGATCTTTTAGACTAACTGGCAGACATGTTCCACAAACTTGTGCCTTAAGAAACGTGCATTCAGCGGTTAAACCTTAACCCTGGAACTACCAAAGCAGTCAAAATGATGGGTTCCAGGAATTAAACAAAAAAATGAAAAAAACCAACGTTAAGCGGTTAAGCTGCGGACCATCAATGAAGTAAAACAGCGCATCTGGGTCTCCCCCTGAGATCAATACATTCTCCCTGAATTTCGTTGCTTTTCAAAATTCACGCTTGCTACGCGTGCTTCAATTTCAATCTAGCAACGTTTCTTTCTATTTCCAATTCAACAAACATTCGTTTATCCTTCATTAAACACTATCAGTGCAATTAACATTGACACTAACACCAGTCTAGTCTCGGGAGCATGTATTTATGCAGAAAATGGTGCACGCCAGAGTGAACCACCCAGTTTAACTTTAAACTCAGCTTTCCATGACATTTTATTGCCAGTTACAAATGACACGTTACGATCAAAATAAACGAGTAAATTCGTCGAAAGGTGAATCGGGTGTATACTTATCGGCACGAGAGGTATTAGATAAGTTGAATATTTCCAATGAACGATGGATTCCATATGTTGCAAATTGAAGATGACGTGACAGGAGAATGATACGGTACATCGCACGGCTGTTTATTCTGCGGTCCCTTTAACGGCACTCACACACGCTGATCAACATTGCAAATACAAAGTACTGAAAGTTCGGCACGAGCTACGGCGAGACTGGTTTTTCATGGTTCACGATTCCGGACAATACATAAGTACTCACATGCGAATGTACCTTAACGATACATCATGGATACAACCATGTGCCATACTTTTCTAATGTCCATTCTTGGTATGTACAAGGTGTACCATTCATATAGTGCCTTCCATCGACGTCTCCACGATATTTAAAAAAATCGGAAGCGGACAGATTAAACGCTTCAGTTAAATTGATACGAAATGTGTATTGACCTTGTGTATCTTGATCGATATTAGCGGTATTTCTCCATTACGAGAGAAGCACGCGATAGACTCTTGACGTAAGGTGACTCCACATGAAACCATAATAACCACGCGAGACCCCCAACAAACCAAAACCATGACCCGTAACCGGATAGATATTATAATAAATGGTAGTCTAAGTAGAGTTCGAACCACGCAAGGTCTTCCTTATGTTCGACCGGTGGAACGGACACCCAAAGAAATCAGAACTCAGAATTACCATAATTAGCTCTAACAATGTTCCGTTAATTTATTAGTAATGAATCCTCGGAGTTATACATGGAAATCTGGAACAGAAGTCCTGAAAAACGAAAGGACCCTCTTCACGAATCACAGGAGATTCTCTCTAATTAATTTTTTCTTTGTTTTCTTGCTTCTGGAGATTATAAGATCTCTTGTAATCAAAAGATCACAAAGTAGAGGTACTTTGTTGTACATCGTTTCTGTGCTCCGTTTGCCTCTTTTCAGAAACAGCTTTTTTATTGTAGAATCTTTATCTTTGCATTTAAATATTCGTACCGAATTGCATTTAAATCGTTATTGTGCAATGATTCAATGATAATTGTGAATTCATAAAATGTTGTAATATTATACTGTGACGTAATAATATTATTATATCCGTTATCTTGCATTATAATGTCACGGAGACCTAGGAATATAAACTTATATCACTTTCATTTTTTGTCGGCTTAACACCGGCAACAGAACGGTCGAAAAAGAATCCAATTTGATCGTCTCTCGTCGGAATTGTGTTCCCAAAAAAAAGGAGACTTCAAAGGCCACGTGAAACTTCGTAACTATTATCGCTTCAGAAAATCTGTGTGATTATTGGTCGAAGAATTCGCAAATTACCCGTAATATCAGTGTCTAAGAATGATCGAGCGTAGCTTGATGGTTTTAAGAGTACGGGTTAGAGTGGCGAAAAAAAGAGCGGTCGTTTTTAGTCACACGATGACGGTGATCCTTCCACGAGCCGTCTGAATGACAAATTCGATTTAGAACATCCGCTGGAGCAGGGACCAGTCAAGGTCAATGATTATTCTTAGAGGAATCCGCGGCAAACTGGAAACTTTTCATAAACGGTAAATAAATAAGAAGAGTTTCAAAAATCAAACCAACTCAAGTAAAAAATAATGTACGACAGAGAAACTCTATTTCGTGACTTTTTCATGGAAACACGCCATAAACTGGCAGACAGAACTAGCAGGCACACTTGGAGTACAACGGTGAAGCTTGCAACTTCGAATGCAAAGGGTTCAATTAGAAATGGTGTCTCGATGAAAAAGTAATTGGCCTCGATCAGAGGTAAGAAACATCATTCGCGTCCATCTTCGTCTTCATCTTCATGGAGCCGTAGCACTCACAGGCCGCAACATATCCTAGGCAGGCATTCGCGGATTATAAGAAACTTCCGGTCGCCTCCTTCGCTTCGTTCATTCTGCTGGTCATTGTTGCATTGCCACAGAGTGTGACGGCCTGACAACCTCGATCCACTCTTGGAACGCTCCTTCCTTGCGCCATTATTGCCTTTCCTTCCAACGGATCCACGATGCTTTCTGTTTTATTCCATTTCGAATTTCGATTACGACTTATCATCTTTCCTTTCTTTCCCTCATAGATTCATACTCGAGTTATATTCACTCGTAGCCTCATTGTATCCTCGTACACCTTGGTTAATTGTTGCAAAGGGTTGCGAATGATCTTTCTACACATTATTAGGGTGGATGTTCCACATGGCGCGCACGAGGTATCCACAGATCTCCTTAGCCGGAAGCTGAAAATGAACGTTTGCGATACACTTCCGTATCGCTCGGTGTATTTCTCTCATGGCACCGTGCGTGTCGTGGCAACTTTTTTCCCCAGAACATGGAAAACGTATCCTATCTGACGTAACTGGATCTTGTTCAGTTTCATCAGGAACTGATTCTTATTTAATCACACGTGTAAAGAGTTTTCCTGTCGACGTCGATTCGCGAATATATCCAAAGATATGAGAGCGATTTAAAGAGTTAGAATTCTATAACTTGGAAACCACAGACATTTTACTGGGTGATGTTATATTTGTTTTTACAAAAACGCCAGTTTTGTCGTTGATAAGACCAGCTTTTATTACCGGGGGAAAACAGGCAGGTTTATTAAATCTTTAGTTTTACATTGTTTTATTAATTATATAGCTTAGGACTTTTCGTATCTAAATGAAGGTCGTGTAACAAAATGATTGAGTTGAGTCATAAATAATTTCCGTTTGTTCAAGAGTCTTTTTATTAAAAAATAAACTTCGTTTTAGAACACTAAACTTATTTATGACTCAACTCAATAGTTACACGCGATTTTAATGAAGCTACGTTACGAATTGTTGCGCGTTCTTTGACTATTATTATTATTATTACAAGAAACAGATGCAACGAAATCGAAAGATACGTTTATTATCATTTACATTCTGATATTTTTAGATATGATTCCCTTGATAATACAGTCCAAGGGAATCTACGGAGACTTACAATTCCAATTAACCGAACCGAGGATAAATAACTCGGTTGCATCGTTGATGCAGCCATTGAAATGCATGTAGAACACTATGAAAGTCGTAGCTGACAAGCAGGAAACAGTGGGTAGGCATCCATTAACATTCCAGTCTGATCCATTCCATTTAATACAAATCTTAGTGCAATTAGGTTTGTATTACATATATCTCACCCATTGCCGCTACCTTGTACTTGTTTCCGCAAAAACCGCTGGGAAAGCGGTAATTCACTCGGTAAACCTAGCCTACGCGTAAAGGAAAAGAAAAGTATAAGCCCGCGAAAAAAAAAGAACTGCGACTCGTTCCTTTCGTTTCCACATCACGCGTCTCCACTTCCGGTACGTGTCATTTCCTCTCGCGTACTGATCTGATCTCGAATTTCCTTTGAAAAGGAAACTGGCCGGCACGCGTCTTCTAAGACTAATTAGTTCCATTCTCCGTTAAGTGCATAACTTAATGAGAATTATGCATATCATTGCTGCATATGGTGATCGGATGTAATCCGGTAAATCGTTTCATTTCTCGATGCCACGCATTCCGACATTCTTTCTTCTACTTCTGGTTCTCTTTTTAAGAAGCATTCTTTGCAGAGTGTCAGATATTAACAGTAGAACTATTGGCGATATATTTATATATTTATATATTTATATAAAAAAAGGATGGAAGGAAGAAAGATATCAATCGATTTATTTATGTACATTGTGCAACGCGAACCACGGAATATCTCGAAAAAGAAGCGTTATAAATTTGAACATTTTTATTCAATTCCGAGGGCCCTCCACTTCGGCTACTTTAGTATTTCTTGTTCGTTACCTTGTAACTTGTTTATTTTATTATCATTTCCTTCCTAACATGGAACTGGAAAGGGTTAAATTCGAAGCTACTAACGTACATAAGTAAGATCGAAGAATGAGTGGTTATGTAAGACAGTGGCATAAATTATTTCTCGATTGTCGCCGTAGTTGTTTAAAGAATATGTTGCGTTATTAGCAAGTGAATGGCGCGACTGTTGAGAATCTATTTTCCGGGCAACGTTCGGGTGTTTCTTTCTTTTTCGGGCGCGGACTATTCATCGAAGATAATACACCTTGAGACACGTGAGTGGACGAAGATAGCGACTATGGAATATGTATTTCTTCAACTTTCTCGTAGGCGTTGCGTATTGTATCGAAGCAGTGTTCCCTCGCGCGTGAACGATGATTCATAGAGAAACGAGACGACGGACCATACACGGAAAAAAATCATAAAGTAGACACCTTCCTGTGATTTTATACACGGAATTTCTGTATGATTTCGAGTGGCATTCGCCATTTTTTATTAATGCTAACGATCAAGCCTTTATACTTCTTTGCTTTTGATTTTATGTAGAAATGAGAATAGCAAGAAGTAGTTATCGTTTTATTGAAGAAATTCTTCAGCTATGTTTGTTGATTCTTTACAAAGTCTATCTACGAGAATTACGAGAATTAAAAGTATAAAATAACAGGACAAGCATCAGTTGTCGCAAATGAAATCGATGCTTGCGTTAAAAACCAGAAAAAACCGATAATATTCAAAGTATCATCTTTGCGTCCGGCTGTTTGACTGATTCTACTTAACTCGTCTGACCTGACATTCTGCATGTCGCGCATGACGCGTGCGCCATATGCAAGGTTTCCGGAAGTTCACCTGCAAAGTCTTCGGACATTTTCGATGCTTCTTTCCTTTTTTTTTTACTTTCTTTATTACGCTATGACATAATCGATCCACGTGCCGGGTGTATTTTCGAAGACCAAATGTCGGCGGGTGATTTTCATAAAACAAACGCCCGAAAATAATACTTGAGTGAGGAATAGAATGATGAATGTGATAGAACTCATTCTGTGTTTATTTCTTTAAGTAAAGAAAACATAATTAAGGTAAATATAGTTATATCGTTCGATCGATTTTAGAAACAGGTTGATTCAGAACAGATTTATCTCGATTTCAACAGCCACGTTGGAGCATAAAAAATCATCATAAATTTCCGCCGAAAGATTTCGGAATAACATATGAAAGCAATTTCCCGAATACTTTCTTGGAATTTATCTTTTTCTCAGCTGATACTCGGCTTTAGGATGCTCGCAATAATTCAACTTGAAAGCAAAAAACCACATGCTAACCCCTCTGAACCTTTACCGTGTGCAACGAACCCTTCATCACATTCGCCAAGTTTATATTTAGATCTTTCTCTTCACAGCAGCCTGTCTTTTCGGCGGGATTCGTTCTTATTTCCGTGCGCGCCGTCTTTGCTCAGAGCGGAAACGAGTGAAATAAAATGTTCGGAAGCCTTTAAACCGAACTGCTTCGAATTCAAATGCTTCAAGCTTGGACGTGGAACGCACAGGGAGATTCCTTTAACACGTTGAATGCCATTACGGTGACCGGTGACTACCGATGCCAATATTACTAAAACTCGAATCAAATATATCACTGATATTCGTTAAATGTTCAATATTTTTCTCATCATTGATTGCAATTATTTATCTTGAATAAATAAGTAGAAATAAGGGTTATTTACGGTTAAAGGAAATGCGTAACACGCGAGGCAGATCGGCGAATTCTAAGATGGCTGATGGTTGAACGACCTCGAAGTTCTCTTTGCGCATTAAACGTGCATCCATCATTATTTGATGGTTTAAAAAGAAGAGATACGCGCGATGTTCGATTTCCTCGAGTAAAATGTTCGGTGATACGGTACGATCTTATCAGGAGGTTGTTGAAATGTATTTTCAGTCGCGAATGGCTCGTTAACGAGATCGCGGCTGGCGGCGCGATACTAATGAGAAAAGGAAGGCGAAAGTATTCGCTCGAACTATTCCTTGGTACAAGCGCAACTTGCGCATCTCACCGACCAGGCATCTAATACTCCCTTCTTATTATCTTATTATTCTTATTATTCTTATTATTTCTGGATTTATTACTTCACTGGCTGCATCGTGCAACATGTTCCTTTATTGTTCTCTTATAGTTCTTTTCGGTTCCTTTATAATAACATTAAAACCGCGCAGATTAATTAGTTCAATTCTTATTGAAATATCCGAACACTTAGTTAGACTTAAGTATGTCGCTTCTATTTATGTTGGTATGCCTGTACAGGTATTTATGGTTCGAGTCTTCTTCAAGCTGACTACGACCGGAAACGGGCTGATTATATTTAGAAAAAGACTTTTCCGATCGTAGAATAACAATTCCGCTGGCGTTTCCAACAGATTGGCATTGCAAAGCAGAGTTTCTTTGAGTTGTTTCAAAACCTCGTTTTGGATACCGATTTTTGTGTAAGAAAGTCACATCTTATTTTTCTTTACTACTTTTTATTATCTCTGTAGACGTTTTACTTTCTAAACCATAATATTTATCATAGAAAGGACAGCAATAATGTATCATTTTTAATGAAAGAAGTCTATTTAAATTTTTAATATAAAAATGCCCAGTTATGTTTACATTATGTATAATACATTTTGGTCGCATAAAATCCGCATCCCATTGCACGGTATAAAAGAAACCTTTTTAGTAGGAGTGCCCTTGGTTTTTGGTTACAAAGCCGTACCCTTTTCTTGATTGTTTTCTTTGTTTTCTTTATTTTCTTTATTTCTCGTTTAAGCCGCTCAATCGTCCGTTCCCAAGTATTCGAGGGAGCACGAAGCGGCCTGCTATAAAGTTTCGCCCTCGCGGCAATCTTCTTCTTCTTCTTCTTCTTCCTATATTATTTCCCAAGACTCTCTTGGTCTTTTAGGTTGACCGACTTCCGGTACCGCTTCTTCCGTTCCGAACACCGCGGGAAGATTTTTAACGGGACTACAAGCACTGGAAGATTACCTAACAGATGTGATTTTTAGCTCGAAATGACTTGCGAGGTAATATTACTTGCACAGTTTTTCAAATGAAACACTTTCGTAATCGTCATAGCTTTCTTCACAAATATTTGAAACATTTGTAATAAATATTATTAGGTTGGCAACTAAGTAGGCGACAAGATAAGAGGTCGCGAATTTCGTTGCCAACTTAATATATATCAAAATAATTACAAAAATGAAAACTCAGTAATCTTCGAGTCGAAACGATGCGATCTCGTCAGGTTCGTGTAAGGTCATTTTTTGCAAGCACATCGACCTCGTTTTACCCGGTTCCCGGTGGACCACCGGATGTGGATCATCGATGATTTTCTTGGTACACGAGAAGGTAGACTTTTATAGCACGATTAAAATCTCTTAATGACCACGCCGGATGTTTTGCAATCCAGTTTATTCAGACGTTACAAGACAATGTTTGAAGCCGAAGGGTAACGCGAGCTCAGCTGATTTTTTGTTCGCTGTTGAAAGTTTGGAAGATGAATAGCATCCTTCCGGTTCTTTGGGTCCATCGGTGGACTTACAACTCATAAAATCAGTTCATACATTAAATAGCGTGGTAAAAATTGACGAGCCAATTCTGTTTTCATTTTTTTGAAGAGATGCAACCCGTGGTAGTCTTCAACAAGTAGGATGCAATATTAATAATCGAATTTTGTAGTTTTTGGTATGAAGTCGATCATAACGGTGCAATATTTAATATTGATAAATTTCGATAATACATTACAGCAAAATGTACAAAATAGAATAGAAATTGTTTTCTATTTATATGTTAAAAACCGTAGGAACTTTTTGACGAACCGAATATTTCGATTATGGGTATCATCGATAATAGCCTCCCATTTTAAAGCGATTAAATCCAGCGTCATATTTGAAGAAGAATGTAAAGGTTTTTAAAGAAATTACTGCGTAACCGTCGGTAATCAAGCTAATCGACGTCCGGTGCGCTGCTTTGATATCAAACGTAATTCCCCTCTTAAGTACGTTGGTTTCCCTTAATGAAAACATAACATACAGAAGTAATTATCTCTAATTAATTCTTAAATGAAAAGGATGGAACATCGAGTTGAAATCACTTCGTAGATTATTTTCGAACGATTTCTTTTCGAACTTTATTATCACATTAAATTCGATCACTGAAAACTGATATCAGATTTGATTCTGATTTATCGGAAAAAACCAGTAATCGCGTAAGAAGAAACCAATTAAACCACCTGCTCAGGGGATTCCGTCACGCCGTCACATTATATCGTCCTATTCCCTCGTAGACCCTTTCACCGGACGCATGCGTATCTAAAAAAAGGGTTGATGAATATAAAAGATGCCGAGCCAATTATAAGGGAAGACGTAATCGCGGTAAAACAAGACCCCCGGCTAATAGCACGTTTCCGCCTTGTAAATGTATTTTACCTGACGTTTCAACGAGATCATTTACAATCTAAGATGGTTGCGGTATTAGAAATCAAATTTCTTTCGAATTAAATACTAGTTTTGGAAATATTAATGCTAGTTTGGAGACATAAATTTCATTCAAATCTAGTTCCACCAAATTGGACAATCGATAGAAATCGAATTTGTTTAGAATTAAATATGGTTTTGTTTCGAGATATTAATTGCATTCCAATCTATTTCTATCAGATTGGGGAATCGCTAGAAGTATAATGAATTTAGAATGAAATATTAATGTTCGTCTCGAGATACTAATTGCATTCAAATTTATTTTTATCAAGGAAAATTCTCCGGAAGCATAATCAGCACGGTATCAAGTTATGCAAACATTTTTATTCAGTGGTTTTATCGCGACGTATTAAGGGTGCAGCGACCGCGGTACAATCTTAAACTCGAGGAACGTAGATATTTCCTATCTTCGCGTTAAAACAGTCGTTTCCGGTGAACCCGGTCTTCCGTCCTTTTTCTCCCGTCTCCCTCTGTCGCTCTTTTTAACGTGCCATGGGAAATGAAACCTGTCTTACCTCTCTTTAATCTTTGACCGCTGCCACTCTATTTAACTGTAAACTTGATTCACCTCCATGGATATCTCGTGTGATATTTGAATAAGTTATGAAATATTTATACACGAAAACGATGAATACATTTATTATCGATATATTTCATACGAATTTCATATCCAATATTTATATCCGTGAGAAGGAAATGCTCGCACTGCGAATTCTGAGAAGGTTGACCCTGCGCAATGATAACTCGTGCGATAAATACGAAATAATTTATAGGAAACATGGCGGTTCCAGGTGCACTCATTATCGGTCTCTGAGACTCGTTTATACCGCGGAAGACCGTCCGCAGGTATCGCGACGTGTCACGCGAGCTGCCAGTTCACGCAGATCGAAGAAGCAACTTCGTTGCTTCGATATAGTTTCATAAAAAGAGGAGAGAAAAGGGTTGAATCGGTGATTTATAATTCGGTTCTACAACCAGTGGAACACGCGAGATATTCCCGACGATCGAGAGATTCCAGGTATTGCTTGCAATCATTTAAACGATCTCCTTCGGTCTCCTTTTATGCGTCTCCTCTTTCTATAACATCAGTGCTCTCCATTCGCAAACTTAAAGAAACACGCGACTTGTTTTACGCGACGATTATTAAGTGTGCTGCGTTACCACGTTTTTAATGGTTTAATACATTGTTGACTGACAATTTGATTTTATATTTTTATATTTATATTATATCTTGATCGTGTTTAAAAGAAAATCGTATAATTAAAATTGAATTGAGTCATAAATAAGTTCCATTCGTCTAAAATATTTTTCTGATTTATGACTGAACCCAATATATGGAAAGTAATACAAATAATAATCTTTCAATCATTTTAAGACAATCTTTATTCATTTCCAAGGAATACAATGTCGAGAACAATATTTAGTAGATGAATTACGATTAATTCATTCGTCGTATTTCTTAAAACATTACAATAACTTTGATCGCTGAAATATGATATATAAATCAAGATGAAGTAATTTTAAGTGACTGGCGTAAGTGATCAATGATTGAACCGGTTAAAAAGTTAGGTGTATCAGTGTCTTATAAAGCACGAGTCGGAACCGCAGCACGAATCGCATTAGCGAGTGCACCATTCGCCTCGGTGTTTGTTGCGCGCACATATCTTGCATATCGTGAGTCTCAGGTGACCAACAAACATGAGACTGAACGGTTCGTAGATTTCCTTCAGGATCTCGAAGTTCAGTGTACAAAAGATGCCTGGCAAGCAACCATAAACGGTTCTCTTCCATGAACTTGATTTAATAATTCAGAGTCCTTGAAACCGCGTTGGACTTGTGCATAATATTTACCGCTATTAGACCAGAGATAAGCAATTAAAGTTAGCATTAAAGATAAGATCCCAGGAAGGATATTATTCCTAGAACAATTTACTAAACAGAGAATGGAAGCTAGATTGAAATAATACGACGTTTGGTATTCAAATAATTTTATTAAAAACCGTGGATTCATCATTTTTACTGCTTCGGTAGTTTAGCGTTAAAACTCTTTCCTACGTGTTTGATATAATTGTGCGGAGTATTATAATCGTTAGCATTCAAGATAAAACCGAGGAAAGATAATATTTGTAGAGCAATCTAATAGAAAGAGAATGGAAGCTAGGAAGAAGGCGAATCTTCTGACGGTGGAGGAGAGGGAGAAGGAAGAATCAAGAAGGAAGAATCAAGAGAAAGAATCAAGAGAAAGAGTGTAATGCCCGAGCAAAGCTTGTCGCACTCTCCTCCGTGCATTATGTACGACTGAACTCGGTGGTCTCAGGTTCCTGAGAACTCAGAACTCAGAACTCAGAACTGAACCCACGAGGTCTCATAACTCCATGGAAACCATACCCTGCGTCGCACTTTTCGCACGGGCTTTGAAGTCTCCTCTACAAGCTCAAACTAAATGGACTCCAACGTGTCCTTCGTCTTTCACGGCCTCTCCTATATATTCGGCTAATACTAACTATATATAGTGCTAAGCTGGTCCTCGTAGTTTTGCCGCGACAGTAAATTACGCGCATACGTCTTCTTTGTAGTTTCCGATTCAACCTCGTCGGATTGGTTTCCCCGGTCTTTCTTACAAGATATATAAATAATAAGAACTCGCACTACTCTTGAATCCGAGAGGATGATTTACGGCGGTAATTTCGCTGTTCTTATGTTGGTATTTATATACTTTACATGTCGCAAGTTGTACTGCATTTTTCTGCATTTTTCTGCATTTTTCTGCTTCTTTTGCGGAGCTAGTTAAGTTTGTTTGGAAATAATGAAGAGATATTGGAACTAAATCGTGAAGTATATTTATGTTGACGTTCCATTTGCTTTTGTTTTAAACAAATAAGAAGTAAATGATGGTAGATACATGTTTTATAAGGATCATGCTTTATGCATCATACTAATCATCAATCATTGAAGGGCTCGTTCCAAGGAACCTCTTCTTAAAATAATGCTTGGTTAGGCCTCTACTCCTCCCTCTTCCCCCGATCTATCGTCCTTAAAGTGAAGAACCTCTAATTACGAAAGTGATCATTTGGAATCGAAGGACCTCCATTCATTAAGGATTCACCAGGAGGTACGCATGAAAAAAGTCGTTTTTAAACAAAAATCGATCACATCGAAGTCGCTTAAACAAGAATTTGTTTAAAAATTCTCCTCGAAGAAAACACTTTGGAGAGTGTTTAAACGATTTTGAACAAAATTAAACAAGTTTATGTATCCAATCACCAATGCCAGCCGCGGTAATTAATGTCTTAAATACCCGAACCCCTTTTCAACTCAGAATCTTCCAATTATAAGACGCGAATCAGTAAGCACGAAGAAGTAAAAGAGAATCAAGAATAAGAGTGCAGCAGATCGAAGAAATGAAGAAAGGAAGAAAGGAAGAAAGGAAACGCGTTGGATTACAGTGGAGCGAGATAGAAATGTGGCAAACACACGAAAGGAGCGGCGCATCGTCTCTTTTATGGAGATGAAAGAGGGCAAAGGAGGAACGGTAGAAATGGCCTCTCGGAAGATGGAAAGAGAGAGAGAAAGGGAGATAATGAAGAGAGAAAGGTGAGGAAGAAAGAGAGGAAGAGAGAAACGCCTTCTACCGGAACGAAAAACTCTTTCGAGTAATTGCACAGCTGGTATCCAGAGGCAGTTACATACGAACAGTGAATCTCTGCCTTCGTTATTATTCGAGGGCAACCGCACAGGACGCGAAATCATTATCCTAGTTTCGAAACCACGCATCCATTGACTTATTCCTTAAGATTAAAACTACGAAAGCAGTCGAAATCACTGGTCCATAATTTAAACTAACATTATTTCAATGTCCAACGGCCGCGTTGTTCAAAATTGTTTATAGTTTTCGCAAAAATGTCGGTGGAAAGATCGAAAGCCTTGCCGTTCGAATTATTCCGACGATGACCGGTAATGTTGGTAATAGAAGTAGCAAGTTGTTCAGCACTCGTGTGTTGCTTTACATGGCAACGAAAGTGATAATCGTTCTACGGATCTTGTAATTTATACTTATATCGCATGATTATCTGCCGTGACTAACTTGAAGCTGGCTGATTTAAATTATTGAAGCGTGCAAATCAGTTGGCTTACATAATATGTCGTTCTTGGTAGCGCGGTTTGCATTGATTAGATCGTGGGAAATGATCTACTTTTCAAGACAACTCTTCTAATGCTTACCTTGTAATCATTAACTAGTCTATTTCATTGTAGGCAAATCTATTTGTGTATATTGTATATTGTATATTGTATATTGTATATTCTACATTATCAATGGCTTATTATTGTACTATCAAACTTTTAAGAAACGTTCAAAATTAAAGAAATAGGGGACAAGTGATTTTAACAACTGCAATAGTTTGAATGTTAAAACATTTATTCATTGATGTCTGACTATATTTCACGAGTTAGACCACCTGTTTTCTATGTTCGATGGCGTGAACAATTACCTGACCAGCTACTTATGAAACAGGGCAGCCATGTATCCGTAATAACGTGAAAGCATACCAACTGATCGTAAAGACTGCACCAGCCATTATTCGACCGCTGGAGGGAAGGTGCACGATGTAATTTACGGTGGCACTTTTTGCCCGCATTGTAATGGAGAAGAAAAACAGTTGTTAGAGGCCAAACCAATTGACCAGCTACGATACATTTGCTTGGCCTGAAATCAAGCTTACGAATATTCGAAAATTCCTTTTTTAACTAAAACTCGAATCAAATATATTACTAATATTCGTCAAAGTAATAATTTACCCGTTACGATAGATGTGAAGTAAAGAATGTAATGTTTAACACGTTGTAATGTAATATTACGTTGCGAATGTAACATCGTTTAACCCGTTGAATGCCGAGGTCGACGGTCGATTATAATAAATATATCGCTAATATTCGTAGAATCTTGAATATTTTTAATCTTATGATAACGATGTGAAGTAATCCGTGTAGCGTAATCGTAGAGCGCTTAAACAGTTTTATTTTGATCGCGAGGTATCGTATAATACGGATTTCGGAGTGGCACTCGACGTGTTAACCGTACCAACTAGTAAAGCAAAAAAACAACTCGAGAAGATACAATCTCCACTGAAATTCTTTGGGGACTTTCACACCTAGATACAACTGGGTTTCGTTTTACACGATGAATGCATACCGCGCAACAAAAACAGTGTCGGCTAGGAATTCCTTGGTTAATAAGTTGAGACAGATTAATTTCCTTCACATTGTAATCTGTATAAGTAAATCGATGAATGAAAAAAGGGTAGAAAATGGATTCTCATGGATGGGTTGAGGTCGTGTGAACGACCTTAAGCTACGCTGTTTTTATAATAGTAGGCCAATTAATTTGTAGAGCGTTAATGGCCTTCTCTAGCCGGAAGAATAAGATTATAATGAGATTTACATTGGTGCATGGATAACAATGGAATTTATATACTTCAATCAACATTCTTCCTTGCTTTATATACTACTTTATATACATTTACTATACTTATTTACTGGAAACAGCAAGTTTATGAATTCGTCGGCGTTCAATAATAATTACGTAATTAACATCAAAACTATGGAAACATAAGTTTGAAGGTTTTTATTATATTCCGTGGACCCGTTATTTTGACGGCTTCCGTAATAATTCTAGTATTAATACCAACAGGTAACCCTCGTATAACGCGGGAGTTAGGTTCCAGAGAAAGGTCACGTTGTAAGAGACTCAGATTACACGCAACGGAGTTACAACGCGTTACAACGAAGTCGTATTATCTCAGTTCCGTGTTACTCGAGGATCGTTTAATTGTGAATCTCGTTATATTGAAACCGCGTTGTACGAGGGTTACCTGCAATAATTTACACATAACAAAATTCTTTTCCTATGGAAATAATTTAACCTTTCGAGGAATCGTGCAAGCGGAAACCTGAGTAAACCGATATTTATTAGCGTGAAGGTTAATCTGATTTCATAATGAGACGGTTTAGTGGTAGTCAGTTAATCACCTGGGGTTTTGGTTTGCGCGAAGAATTTCGTGCCCCGTGAACAGTTAACGAGCAGAGTCCGCGAGGCGATAGTATTATATTTCATTGGCAAGCCTGTCGGGTGGTCCACCTGTCACCGTAGCACCTGCCTTCGTAACCACTTAATGCCAACGTTAATGACCTTTCACGGATCGCTGAGTGTACGACATGTGGGTGGTAGAGCGCGAATCGGCTGCCCGCTTTGCATACCCTGATATTCTTTAACGATGTTGCAACATCTTTTAACCCTTTGCGGTCATAAGTAATTAATCCTTTCGGACTAAATACTGACGAATGTGAGTCTGACGTTTCGGTTGTAGTATGTACTTACTGGTTTTGCGCTCCAAGTTAACCATCTTGTAAATCTAATTTAACGTTTCGCTTTTTTTATTTAGACTGGATTTTATTTTATTACTATTGTAATGGAAATAAATAAATATTGTATTACTATCGTAATACAAATAAATAAATATGGTAATAAATAAAAATTGTATTACTATCGTAATACAAATAAATAAATATTGTATTACTATCGTAATACAAATAAATAAATATTGTATTACTATCGTAATACAAATAAATAAATATTGTATTACTATCGTAATACAAATAAATAAATATTGTATTACTATCGTAATACAAATAAATAAAAATTGTATTACTATCGTAATACAAATAAATAAATATGGTAATAAATAAAAATTGTATTACTATCGTAATACAAATAAATAAATATGGTAATAAATAAAAATTGTATTACTATCGTAATACAAATAAATAAATATGGTAATAAATAAAAATTGTATTACTATCGTAATACAAATAAATAAATATGGTAATAAATCAAAATTGAATTACTATCGTAATAAAAATAAAATCCAGTATAAAGTGGCAGGGTGAAATTGATTTGCAGAAATGGTTAATTAAACCTCAAGAAAACAAATCTGTAAACAAGCTTGATTGGTAAATGAACTTGATCTGTGAAATTGTGAATTTGATCGTTGAATAATCGGAGGGATCCTTTTCTTTCCTGGTTTCAGATGCGTCTTTAATCACCGGCGAAGTATTACAAGGATACGACCCGCAGTTCATGGTCGGTTGTTACTTTCCTGCGGAATTCCAGGGTGAGTTCGTGACACAGGTGACCGGAAACGGTGCCGGCGGCACGACGAACGAACCCATTCAGTATTCCAGCATCAACATCACATTTAACGCCATACCAGTCTGGGGTTACTGCCACAGAAGGGTCGGTGATAACGTGCTGCTAATGGATAGGTCAGTTAACACTAGAATTAGCTATGCTGCATGCGCCATGAAACAAGTTGTACGATTCGAGATAAGTTCTCGCCGTTTTTAAATGACACAGTTTGTGTACCTTCTTAAAAAGGAAACGAATGCAGTTAAGAAAAATCAAATGCAATTAAAAAGCTCGCAGATCGACGGAATAAAGATTATAGAAAACAATGGAGAATATTTTCTTAAAAAAAGATCAAGTTCGTTTGACTTCATAAAACGGCGAGAACTTATGAAGTACTTAATACATTGGTATCTCGCCTCGGATTTTTTTAAATCGTTGAAAAGAATTTGTTTTGATGTGTTTATTTAAAGAAAATTAAGGGACACGATTAATATCAATATAAGAAATGAATGAATATAATTTGTAGATATAAGTAATTGTTTATTTTGCCATTTCAAAGGAAATGAATCATTCGTAATGCAATCTTAAGTATTTGAGAAAGTGGAAGTATCGTCGAAAGCATTAAACATTTTATCGCATAATCCACGTCTCGGAGAAGGTGATAAAGAACTCAGCCGAGGATTACTGGAAAAGACAGAAGAGGGTGCGAAGGGGTTAGAGTTAAATTTGCATCGAAATCCATCCTCAGGGATGCCGCGACGTCTGCAGCTCGTCTGGGTTCAAAATAGACTAGTCTCCAGACGGCACTGAATATGCTCGCCATTTTTTTACGGTTGGCAATATAATTCTAACCCCAATTTCAGAGATCAAATGCAAGAAAGCATGTTGAATTACCAGTTAATGTTTTGTCGTATATTCTACGTCCTTAATTTGCGGTTTACTTTGTTTTCTAGTAAATTTATTATGTTACGAAGGCGATCGTGACGATTTATTATTATTTTCACGAAATGTAGCTGCTTCAGATTTTAATTTTCACTAGTTTTTCGTTACAGAATTTCTTATTTATTATACAAAACAATAATTGGTTTATGGAGGACTAATATATAATTCGCGAATACTTACTACGCGTTGTGAGATTCCAAATTAGCGAATATCATTTTTAGTATCTTACTAACAAGATGGCTACCGATGTATTTAATAATAGATTCGTGTGATAGCAGTTAATGATACTCTCTTAATGTCCTACGTGCTATACGAGGATTCTTAATGATGCGCTAGCATGGGAAGCCTTGGACTCGTTACCGTGTTACGGTAGAACGTGAGAAATGTTGATTTAAACGATAGGCCGCCATATTGTCTCCCTAGGAGCTGAAAGAAATCGGTAATTTTCGGAGAATTATTATCCAAGCTGGGTTCCCATCGTTATTTTATTATTTCGCTCAACAATGGAATTATTTAGGTAAATACCCTTGCATCTTCAATTAGTTATTATACATACTTGGAAAGTCTTTTTTAGATCCAACTAATTATTTATTTTGTTATTTCCAAGGAAACTAATCATTTATAACGCGATTTTAATTTTAATACATCACTAAGTACCGATCAATTTCATCACATTATGCACCAAAATGATTTCTAGTGTCAACAGTTTACGTTTGTAAGTAGCTCACAGCTTCTTTCCCACAAAATTGCGCAAGTACTTTAGTAGTTTTTTCTTGAAACTTGCAATCAGACGTCGCAGTGTTGCCAACAGTAACGAGATATCAGTTGCATCTAATTATTATTGCCACATCAACAACACTTGCAAGCATAAACTGCAGGTCCTTAAAGATATCCTGTCCGGAAATATTAATATTAATATTAACACTAGAACTACCAAAGGGGTCAAACTAGTTCCAGTGTTAACAATACAATGTTTGATACACGATGCGTTAATATTATCTGCGTTGGTAGGAGTGTCCCTGGAAATTCCTTTGGTGTCGACAACCCGATTTCATTTCTGCTCGCAGACGAGACGAGACGAGACGAAATCCCAACAGTTTTCCTTTCTACATCTTGAATTCAGCACTCCTCGAGATAACGTCGCAGACATTGCGAGACTGGAACCGCCCGGGAGATTTCTGCTCGTTCTTTTTACACTTCTCATTCTCCACTTCCGGTAGAAAACTAACCTACATTGGTAATTTAGTGTTAACTTGCGAAAGCAACCACACTGGGACGCTAATACCCTAATCAAGGCGCCATCTACCCCCATTATATTAATTCTTTTCAATTACGTGGACAAAAATCGATGAAATAAGCTGTAAGGAATCCATTGATGCCAATAAATAATAAATAATAAATATTAGGGGTCTCGGAAAGTAATCAATCATATTTGGAATATTTTATAAAACTCGGTTTAGTTTCTTCACATTAAATATCATTCTATTAGATAATCGGCTTCGTTATCTGTTTCATAATTCATATAATAATAATTCCATAATTAACTTGCCGGCACTCATTATTCTTGTTTTCAGGTATGGCGACGGCGAGTGCATTCGGTGCTTCCGGTTACTGAGAAGATCGCGAAACGTTATTGAAGTGTTCTCGGAAGATCTGAACAGGTGCTACACTTTCGAGTCTGCTGCAATGGCGTCCTGCGATTCCCTCAACTCTACGTCGATTTTATATCGTAAGTTTCATTACAATCTCATTATTTCAGCTTAATATTATCGGACTTATAACAATTGATTACCTGCCTCGTACTTTTCTGATATTATTCCACTATTTACTCGAAAGTTTGTCAACTTATCAGCCACTTTAAATATTACCTACGAAACTTATGGGAATCATTCGCATTCCCGAACTCACTTGGTACAGTCGTCCCGTTAGTGTTTCCTCTTCCTTTTTATGTGATCTCCCTTAACAACCAGTATCCTCGGGTATTCTTTCGAAGCGTGGGAGTGGCTGCTCCTAAAAAGACCACATCCTAATCCTCCTACCGATATCGAGAATACATTGAACCTTGCCGGACATTAACACTAGAACTCTCTATTTTATATACATAATGTATATAATTGAATCGAGTAATTCACTTACATCCTTCGGCTACAATTCCTATATAGCTGCATATGTATATCGCCGGTAGTGTTAACGAGTGAATATTAATATCGAGCGAATAACGAATATTAGTCAGAATGATTCGATCGGTATGGCTTCCGAACTTTATTCCGAAATTGTTGTTCTCCTGATCGGTTGAAGTGGACAAAGATATGAATGGACGACAGAAAACAACGGTGGAGAGCAGGGCAGGAAGTGCAAGAAACCGATGAAGAAGAAAAGAATTCTACCTGCGTTACTTGTTGCCACGGTAACCGGGTTCCGTGACCAAGTTGAATTCGTTCGAGCGAACGGAATAAAAAAAAGATTATCGCATATTCTGAGCAGCCAGTTTCGCTGCTGATTTTCATCTTCGCTCTGTGTACTGATATGTTAACGTTAACTGTGTAAGGAAACAATCATGCTATGCGCAGAACTATCTTGAATTTCTAAGAAAGAAGCCCGTCACGTCTCACCTGAAGGAATCCAAAGAGTATGTTCGGAATGCGTTTCTTTTTAAAGCGTTAAGAACCTTCGACAAAAAAGAGAGGGCGAAAGAGAAATGATGATGTATGGGGAGAGAAAAATGGCGGACCCTTTACGGGAAAGCGTGGGTGTGGAATTTCAGCTACTTCCGGTTCGGCTTGGAACCCCCAGCTCAATGTATTCCCTACGACAATGCCAACCGCTGGACACTAAACCTCAGCCTGGAATTTTCTATGAACCCATCAATTTACTCCCTCGCTTATCCCTTTACCTGTTTTATTGTGGCTAACCTTGTTAATGGCTCAAGAAAAATTTGGTTGTATTAAATTCTACGGAAGAGTTCATTCCGATTTTTAATGAAAATTATTAGGCAATATTTTTATTTGTCGATGTATATTTATTCAATTATATATGCATCGTTCTGTTTCATAATCTTTCTTCATTTTTTCGCGCAACTTGAAGATTTTATTCTCTCAGAATTTGTCAGGATTTTGAAACATTAATTTGTTATAATTAATCTACATAGTTAAACTTTCTTTGCAGGTACCAAAGAAATTGGAGGCGTGCCAATTAGAAATGAATATTGTCCAATCACAGGGCAGTATCACTTTAGATACAGCCTTAATAATGGATCCACGGAAGCCGTGGAATGCAACAGTTTTTCCTCGTCTTTTAATAACTGCCCGGATGGATCTGTTTTACGGCTCAACTTCAACCGTTGCACCTTTGAATCTCATAGTAATATTTCTTATATTTGCGTGATATATTGGATTCAGTCAGAAATAAGTTCCGTTTTTGAAAAGAAAATGAACAACAATGGACTTTAATTTAATACATTCGCCGTTATTATTATTATTATCAATAACTTCTTGCCATTTCTGAGGCAACTTGTCGATTCCAGTAATTCTTTTATAAAACTTAATTATTATCGGAACACTAATAAGGTTGTTAGTATTCCTGATTTTGATTATTATTTTTTAGCAAATCTTACGTTTAATTGCTTGGGAAGCTGGACTGGTTCAGATGGTGCCAATTATTTTGCTCTTTTGGATAATAATGCTATTAGCGAAGGAAGACCTCAGTATCGATGCGGGGTGAGTTCGAAGTTCGAATTAATCTTATCATTACAGAATAATTAGGTAATTAATTTAGGGCATTATATTTACTTTCCAGTTATACCACGTTGACAACATGAAAGGCAAGACATACATGGCGTTAAGTAGCGACTCCAGTTGCACACAGAATTTAGATAATTCGACGAATGGTTACGAAACATTCATTCTCAGCAAGACTCCGAATCAAAAGAGGATGCCGAATTACGTAAAGACTCACGCAGCGACGTAAGTGGTCTTACAATGTCATTCGCAAATGATTAAGATTTTTATTTCCCCTAATTTTAATTCGAAAAGTTCTAATCCGATCATTTTCGAGAGTAAATAAATGCCTTTTTCAGTTTACTACTCGCATAAATGTGTATTATTCGGTGATTGCTTTTTTACTTAGATTTCCAAAATGGGCGCAAGGTTTGTGGGAGGACTCGCTTATCGTTAATGGCACCATGACTTTCACTGATCTTAATGGATACAATAGTTACACTTTTATTACCGTGGAGTCGAACGAGGAAACAGGACGTTACGTTGTTTACTCAAAAGATCAATGGTAAGATCAGTTTTTATTATAATATACAGTATTACCTCGCAGTTCGTACTTTATTCATTCGAACACCCGATGTACAAAATAGTTCGATGTTTGTTTTATTAATTTTAATGATTACAACATAGAAATAGAAGTGCAGAATCATTATTTAATATGAAAATCAGGAAGACGAAAATATTGTTCTTGCAATATAGTTCGAACTTCGAATGAAATTTCTTGCTTTCTGTTTTGACACGAATTTTGTAGACAAAGTTTAAGAGAAGTTAAAATCAAATTCTTGTTATTTTGCGGATAATAAAGTATTTATTTTTCATATTTATTGTTTTAGTGGACAAGCAGCTTACGTGTGCTTAATGATGAGGCAACGCAGTGAAAATGTGTTGGAGTTTTCAATAGGTATATTACAAACTATTGTATTATAGTATGTCTCTTTATAATAATTATAATAATATTATAATATATAATTAAGCGTAAGTTTTAAGTACCTAAAACTTGATTTTCGAATCCAATCCATAAAGAAATAAGTTCCGTGGAATTTAAATAGAAATGCTACTCCTCAACTATATGATTATAGAGATATGAAATTTGCAATAAAATTGGTACATCCTTCTACTCTTACATTTCTAATTAAAGTTTGAAATGAAAATAAACCATTTTTGCCTTTACTTAAAGTTACTCTTTTCACAGGAATGGTACTCAGTCCAGTTTACCAAAATTACCTGTGCGATGATCCCAATCTGGACAAACCAATCTGGATGACTCAAGCGCGTAAGTTTTGAATCATATCTAAAAAATATGAAATTATTACAGAATCTCGTATTACAGGCGTTGAACGTGTCGTGGAGTCGCCGTGTCCAATCACAGGCCAGTATACGGGAATGATAACAGACTTGTCAGGAATGTGTGCAGAGTTGAGTAGCAATTGCAACACTCGCGAAATAATGTACTTCAAAGTTAGCGACTGCGAATCCGGTGAACTTTACGAAGGTAAATCATTTGTCACTACTCCACAAATATTTATACAACATTATCGTTCATTTTTAATGTCAATTGTTTAAGTGTTAATGATAATGTTTTCATGTTTTCATGTTTTCTTGTTGACATGCGAAATAATATTAGATATTAGAATATTTCGGATGAAGGAATTCTTTATTAACTGTTATTAATTATTATTAACGATAAAGTAACTATTATTCATTATAATTAACGATTAAATAGCTTTCATTAATTATGAATAACGATTAAGTAACAATAATTCATTATAATTAACGATTAAATAGTTTTCAGTAATTATGATTAACGATAACGTAACTATAATCGTTATGATTAACGATTAAGTAACTATAATTAATTATGATGAACGATCAAATAACCATAATCAATTATTATTAACAATTAACAATTAACAATATTAATTTAAAGTAACGCTTTACTTTCCCTCCGCGTTTTAGAGCGCACGTATTTATGCCTGGGACAATGGGAAGAGAAAGGGGTAATGTACACATACACCATGAGAAATGACACGGGGACGAATGAGTGTTTCGTTGGGTTGATTGTCAACGACGAGGAAATATATATAAAGGAAGCAGGAGATCATTGCATTCGGAATATAGATCCCAAAGAGCAAGGAATGCGACTTTACAAGAAAGGTAACGTCTTGGAATGTGAGCCGTTTATTATTATTATATTAAGTGGCGTAACACCTTTTTATTGGTAATATTTTCTTTTTATTGGGACTTATTATTTTCGTAGGTCAATGCTACGGAAATTCGCCGAGCCCGGCACCGACGCCATTCAAGCCAATTCCTCGGGATCCAATAATGAGGATTACGACGACACCGCGTTCGAGGTTATCGGGTAAATAGTTTTGATAGTTTTATAACTCGAATGTAACTCGACATCATTTCGTTCTCGCAAGTCCTATAGCGCGGTTGATACGTTACGCGTTGCAGAAATTCGCGTAATAGGAACTCGTGGTACAGAAATTCGCGTTATAGGAACTCGTGTCACAGAAATTCGCGTTGAAGAAACTCGCGTAATAGGAACTCGTGTTACAGAAATTCGCGTAATAGGAACTCGTGTTACAGAAATTTGCGTTATAGGAACTCGTGTCACAGAAATTCGCGTTGAAGAAACTCGCGTAATAGGAACTCGCGTCACAGAAATTCGCGTTGAAGAAACTCGCGTCACAGAAATTCGCGTTGCAGAAACTCGCGTCACAGAAATTCGCGTTGTAGGAACTCGCGTTATACAGGAGTTTACTGTATAAAATTGTTTTCGTTCCAGGGACTACGAACGTGCCAGGAAATTATGTTCCATCCTCAGCATCTTACATAATGGCTACCTCCTACAGTTGTATAACAATGGCGACGGTACTTGCGGGTCTCGCGAAGACATCTTTGCATATATTCTAAGAACTGCCATCAAAAACGGACACTGAACTAGTTAATGAATAGTTCTATTTTGTGTACACGTGTGTTAAACACTCTGTCACACCCATCTGCCAAGACATCGAAAGAAATGATCCATCGAAAGTGGGATTTCT
Source organism: Nysson spinosus (assembly GCA_910591585.2). NCBI lineage: Eukaryota > Metazoa > Arthropoda > Insecta > Hymenoptera > Crabronidae > Nysson > Nysson spinosus. The sequence goes on from OU342849.1 coordinate 1,331,396, forward strand.
TTACCCATTAAACGATATCCACCCGCTATCTTTTCTGGAGACAACTCATTTCCCTCTGAAAGAGGGAAACCTTTTGTAATCAAAGTTTCTCATCAGTCTTTTAAAGTATTAATCATAAATTTGATATTACTTCGTAAGTTCGAAATATGTACTTCAATTACGGATAAAGATACGAGATAATGATACATTTAATTCTGTTTTTACATGAATTTCATAGAAAAATGTAATAAAAGTCAAAGTAAAATTCTCTTTACTTTACAAATAAGAAAATGGTATTTCTAAAGTTTCCATAGATATCATATATTATTTAACTCGAATTTTGTTACGTGTATTCTTCGGGAACGTATCGTCGTGTAAAAGCAAAATTGGGTGTACATAGCAATAAATTATAATTATAATGAATTATAATGCATAATAAATTATAATTATAATCAATTATTATTAGGAAAGTGTTACTGCTAATTGATTATTGCCAGAAATGATTGTACTCGTTTGTACTCGTTCTTGAAAAGTATGCATTCATAATTTCTATCGATAAGTCAACGTTAACTTTTAAGTTTTCCCCGCATATTGCCTTGTACAGAAGAACACAACTGAAGACTGTCGGTTGTTAAACAATTCCAAAGAGATCCAGCTATTATTGCCTCGCTTGCATTTTTTATTATAAAACTCCGAGTATTCTCGCTTAATTCTTAAATACCATACAAATATTAGGGACACAAAATGAATTCTTTTTACCGCAAGATTGTATCATATTTTAATTGAAAATCCGACTAAATCCAGATCCATATATACATCGTAATTATAAATATATCGGATGGACTGAGTTTTTACTGAAAGTGCTCCCGCCATGTTGGTTTCTTCGAAACGTAAAAAGCAATTAATAAATGTCCGATAAGACTGTCGCTCCGCATCTAAATGAGATCGACATCTCAATTAGAATAATGTAAATAAATAATCCCCGAGTGGCGCGCATTTTATCTGGCATTTATATATAATAGAAGGAATACATCTATTTTTCGACAGTATACATATCGACATCGAAGTGTAATAAACCCTTTCGAAATGATTGAAGAGTGAATCTATTTTAATATAAGAATTAATATAAGATTAATATAAGAATAGAGTTAAACTATTAAAGTATTTTGTTCCTTGTAATTATTAGATAGATTTTACACCGAAATGCGAAACTATATAATGAAATTTGCTGGCAATTATTTTATTGTTAATACGATAATATAAAAAGAAGTGACATTAAATTTGCGTCAGGGACAGCAAAGTAAACAATTGAAAGAACTTATTAATTCAATACTTTCTTCGTGTTATGCATTTCATTATCAGACCCGGAAACGAAGTAAATTATTTCCATCGAACTTAAGTCTATTATTTACTTTTTAATGGAGAATCGATACGTAAGTAATTAATATGGCTATAATATTATATTTCGTTATCATAATTCAGTGACTCGCCGAGTAAGAAGCAGTTCGTTGATTAATATGTAATTAATAGATGTAATATAGAGATTATATTCAATATAGCGGAAAGTAATCAATCATTTTCTGCATATTTTACGAGTGCTTTTTAAAGACATAATGTCAGACTTAATTTTTACGGAACTTTAATCAATATTGAATCATATTAATTACTTAATTGATGGAACTATTAATAACAATCCCTTCCCCGTTAAGAAACAAGCAGTTTTTGGCGAAATATTTTCTTTCTATCTGCTCTAATAAACGAGGTATTTAGAGAAAACTATTTGCGTTCTTTATTTTTAGGACAGCCCTATAAGCGGCAAATTCATGGGCAGAAAAAATGCCGTCCATCTAGCGGCGGAAAGGTGGAACTAAACTCGCCGATTTTCTACCCCATCCTCGATATATCTTATCTACCAGTGTACACTTATGTCATATATTTATATATTTATTATATTATAGTTATAAGCGTATAATATTGTACAAAATGGTAGTGCGTTGTACATGAAATTTGCAATTGCAATAAATAAGTTTATTACGAAATTATGGTGTTAGAATTTATATTCCCTCAGCATCTCCAATATCCAGAATCATATATATCCTAAGAATTTCCGAGAATTTCGCGCTTCCGGGAATCTCGCGGTTTCCTAGAAATGACGTCAATTCCAGGAATTGTGCGAATCGAATACCTCCTCGCATATCATATTCTCCTGATACATTTTCTCGATTTTACGGCAACAAAATTATCGAGAAAAGGTGGCAAAAAGGCGGGTAATGGGTGGCAAAAAGGCGGGGAAAAGGCGGGAAAAGGGCGGGCAAAGGGTGGGCAAATGGGCGGGCACTTCCAAGAAATGACGTCAAATTCCAGGAATTCTACGAATCGAATACCTCCTCGCACATCATGTTCTCCTGATACATTTTCTCGATTTTACGGCACCAAAATTATCGAGAAAAGGTGGCAAAAAGGCGGGTAATGGGTGGCAAAAAGGCGGGGAAAAGGCGGGAAAAAGGCGGGAAAAGGGTGGGGCAATGGGCGGGCACTTCCAAGAAATGACGTCAAATTCCAGGAATTCTGCGAATCGAATACCTCCCCGAACATCATGTTCTGATACATTTTCGCGATTTGGGCATGGAATTTCCGAGAAAAGGTGGCAAAAAGGCGGGTAATGGGTGGCAAAAAGGCGGGGAAAAGGCGGGAAAAAGGCGGGAAAAGGGTGGGGCAATGGGCGGGCACTTCCAAGAAATGACGTCAAATTCCAGGAATTCTGAGAATCGAATACCTCCCCGAACATCATGTTCTGATACATTTTCGCGATTTGGGCATGGAATTTCCGAGATTGGGTGGCAAAAAGGCGGCCAATGGGTGGCAAAAAGGCGGGAAGAAGGCGGGAAAAAGGCGGGAAAAAGGCGGGAAAAGGGTGGGCAAATGGGCGGGCACTTCCAAGAAATGACGTCAAATTCCAGGAATTCTGCGAATCGAATACCTCCCCGCACATCATATTCTGATACATTTTCGCGATTTGGGCATGCAATTTTCGAGAAAAGGTGGCAAAAAGGCGGCCAATGGGTGGCAAAAAGGCGGGAAAAAGGTGGGAAAAAGGCGGGCAAAGGGTGGGCAAATGGGCGGGCACTTCCAAGAAATGACGTCAAATTCCAGGAATTCTGCGAATCGAATACCTCCCCGCACATCATATTCTGATACATTTTCGCGATTTGGCAAGAAATTTTCGAGAAAAGGTGGCAAAAAGGCGGCCAATGGGTGGCAAAAAGGTGGCCAATGGGTGGCAAAAAGGCGGGAAAAAGGCGGGCAAAGGGTGGGCAAATGGGTGGGCAATTCTAAGAAATGACGTCAAATTTCTGGAATTCTGCCAATCGAACACCTCCTCGCATATTATGTTCCAACCAATCCCTGAATTATGCATAATAAAGCAATGGTGGGATATGGGATGCGGTTCGCTTATGTTAAATAAAGAATCATTGGTTTCGCCTTTAAATAATTTATTTTAATATTAATTTTCTATCGTACATTAAGCAATAAATAACAAGTTCGATATGTAGCCTAAATTATTTCCTAACTTAATATAATTATAATACAATACAATAAAATACAATATAATATAATATAATAAAATAACAAGTCGCACAGTAATAATTATACTTGTCACTGCAATCTATATTCTAACAATGCCATTGGTGCATCTGCAGTTTCCCGAGCCCACCTCTAACAGAAGACAAACAATATGTAAAAGATATTTACTTAAAAACAATCTAGATCAATAACTTAATACAATAAAATTTTGATAAAAATCAGGGACACTTCAGTTAACAAGATGCATATTATACAATTTTTTCAGATTTTTAAATTGCAAATCCAAGCTGTGAAAAATAAAAGAAGGAAATAAATTCCGAAAAATGTCGATTTTATATTGAAGGAGTCGCAGAACTATAATTATATTATATTAATTATATTTATATCATTTATATTATTATTATTATATTTATATTATATTAATATAAAACTTATGCGACGAAATCTTTCCTAAAACATTATATTCCTTACTTTGGTATCAAGTTTAAAAATGATTATTTCCTTATATATTCCTTACGAAGATAAAAGCTTCAATATTATTTTTACATTAAAGTAAAACCGGAAACTATTATATTAATTAATTACCTATATCTATATTACTATATTATATTTATTATATTAATTGTAAGGAAACTTTGGCAAAGAAATGTTCCTGAAAATAATGCAGATTGAATTGTCACGAATATTTGAGATACGTTTCCGTAATATAAAACTGTGAAAAAAACACAAATGGCGGAATGGAAAAACTACGAAAGGAATGTAATAAAAATTCATGAGGCCTCCTTCTTTTATATGCAAAGAAGCCAAAGATGATGCCCCTTAGAATTAGTTTAGCGTACACTTTCCATTTTCATTTTACTTTCTTTCATTTCGACGTAAGTATGCTCCGCGCGTTTAGCAGACCAGTGATCTTATCAGGTGTCCAATCGCCTCAAAATGGCTGCCGTTTCGTAAGTCGTCCGATATAAATCCATACAACACGAGTCCGTACAACGCGAATTCCCGTAATACAATACGCGATAAGATAAAAATATTGCGACGACTATTTTTTATAACGCGATTCTCGTGCAACGCGTTATTTTATATGTTTTGGAAAACCTTCCGTGATGTAATTACTTGATGATATTCTTGAAGGCTCATTTTTATGAAGAAGTTATTATTATTAATGGATGAATGCAATATTAGTTATTAATAGTTAATTCAATATTAATAAGCAGTGTACGAAAGAAGTAATGTTTTGATTTCAATAATAAATGAAGAATATTCTCGGAATATTCTGATTCGCTGATTATTATTATTATTATTAATAGTTTGCATATTATGCGGACATATTGCAATTGCATGACTTGGGATCTAGTTTAATTACTGTGCAGCGTAAGTAAGCTAATTATGCAGGCTGTTCTTCTTGCTGTTTCGTGCTCTGATTAACTCAATAAGAGTAACTCATTAATTATACGCGAAATAGATTCTAACATGAGAAGGAATCTTCTTTATTCAGTTAAAATAAAATTAGTCTTTAAAATGAATTATTATTTAACACTCTGAAACGCCGTGTAACTTTGAAGTCACAGACTTGTTATATATTCGTATATTTTGTTTCGTTTCATTTTTTACGTGCTAATAATAATAAAAGTACGTGCAACGATTGGCTCAGAAATGTGACAATTTTTGGGAGGATATAAACAATGTTTTTAAGTCAGAAATGTGACATTTTTCGAGAGGATTTAAACAATGTTTGCAACTCAGAAATGTCAAAGTTTTTGTGAGAATTTAAAATATGTTTTCAACTCAGAAATGTTAGAATGTTTCAGCACAGAAATATGACAATTTTTGGAAGAATTTAAAATACATTTTCAACTCAGAAATGTTAGAAATTTTCAGCTAAAAATTGTCAAAATTCTTGGTAGAACTTGAAACTATATATTTCTGAAATATTACCTCAAAGTATGATATTTCCAACAAAAACTGCAGCGCCGATGTTTCGACTTACAAGTTTTAAATAAACTTAAGGGATCCGCGAGGAACTTTCATTTCGACGCACGGCATTTTGTATTCAAGAAACTCCTGGATTTTATGGGAGATGCAAAGCGACTGAGATACACTTTCGGAAGTTCACGAACTCCGATACTCCGCAAACGGTGGCATTTCCAAACTTTGATTAAGAATGATAGTGCTTGAAAATAGCCGCACGTTTTCAGCGAACTGGGCCAACCGTAAAATCGAAAACCCATATACCGTTACCAATAAATGAACATCAACTTAAAATACACATTTTTAAAGCATCTCAACAGCCAAATAAAAACAGCGCATCAAACATTATATAATCGCTGCACACTTATTCATTCCTTAAATCTTTTATTATATATCCACTTGCTTGTTCATAACTGAGTATATAAAAGTATATTAAATATTCGGTAGTTCTAGTATTAAGCTATTTTCGAAGCCAAGAATATTATCTTGATCTACGCAGCATTCCACCGATAAAAAAAAGGCTCGACCTCATTATCCCGCGTCGTAGTCTTCTCCGAAATCGATTCCAGAGTAACTTAGAATCTAGCGCATCGCAATTTTTGCAAAAATACTGTCCTGATTTCTATGCACTACCATTGCCAAGGCCAGAGGATATCTGTTACAGTGGGTGGACAACTTTCCTCCATCGAGACAAAACATGGGAAAGGAAGATAAGTCTTGTTAAGTAGTCCCACTCTGCGTTTACGTTCGCATAGAAATGGTAAAACCAGGCTAAACAAAAACGCGATTCTCTTTGCATTCAAGCTTCGGCGTAAAATCACAATATTAATCTCCCTTTGATTATCATTGAATACTAGAATTACCGAAATACTCAGCTATGTTCAAACATTGATTTACATAAAAATCATACCCGAAGAATTAAAGAGAATTAAAGTGAATTAATGAATTCAATTATTTGCGTTTTTCCCGACAGAGGATGTTCTGAATACATTTTTATACAAAAATTGTAAGAGCGTGGAATCATGCTACTGCCAGAAAGATGGCAAAAAGTATTGGAAAAGAATGACCAATATATAATTAAAATCAAATATTTATTTATTACACGAAAATTGTCTTTCATTTTCGCAAAGAAAAACGAAAATACTTTCCGAGCAACCCAATATATTAAATCCGAAACAATGCAGCGTGGTATATTTGTATAATTGAATTAAAAATGCCGGACGAGGTATGTTGATCCATTTTGTAGTAATAGTGTTAAAAATGGGTGACTTTCCTGTATCTATTACTGAGCTAATAACGCGGTAGGTAGGTCACTCTACTCATAGTTCACTGAATACTTACTTAGTCAGACAACTGACCCATTGCTTTCCCTGTAAAAGTGAAGAGTTAAATCAGGTTGACTCTTTCTCCCTGCTCTGTATGGTCAATTCTCAGCCAATGTCCTATCAGTATGTGCGCACGAAGATCGCTTTTACCTTTTTCTTAGCGAGGAGGGATTCTCACGGGGTATAAAACAGTAAGCAGCAGATTCACATGCCAGTATGTGTATTGTTTCATTTCAGTAATCACTTCGGAAAACGCTTATTACTTGAACGTAATTTGTTTAAAAGGAAATCATATTTGCATTAATATGGGGAGGACGATACTACTTGCTGTAAGAATTTGAATTACAAGTATCATGGGAATTCATGTGTAATTGTTATTATTAATTGTATTTGTTATTGTTGTTATTAATTGTACGACGATTAAAGGCGACTCTTTAATTTTATATAATTATAGTTTAATTTGACTAGTGTTGATTGTGTTGTATGTTATTTATTTTTATTCGTAAAATGAATTAAAGTCGTTAAAAAGAATTTCAAGAATTAATGAAGAACGTGATCGTCTTTCAAGATAGTATTAATAAGTTCTGATAAAATTATTATTTTCAGATAACAGTGACTGTTTGCTGCGTTTTAATTGTACGCGCGGAACCACCTGTTACTAGTATGTATTATTTGTTATTAATATATACTATGTAAACTATAATATATCATGGTTACCGGTTTTGAAAATAAATAAGATAACACCACGGTATTATTATCGGAAGAAACCGATACTTAAGAAACATATTACTTTATTAAAATAAAATAAGACCAGAGTCTTAAGGTCAACTTTTCAATATAGAATAATTATATTAGCTTACATTTTAAATATTACTTCGGCTCTTTTAATTCGATTATTGTTCATTATTTTTATAGTAACACAACTCGACACCATAGTATTATATTTCGGGTGCCTTATTATTAGAAAAAACCGGTACTTAGTAAAAATATCACTGTATTATCTGCAGGTTACTTTTTATCTAATATATATAAATAATACCGTGGTCTTATTATTGAGAATAACCGGTAACTTAACAGAAATAAGAAAATATTTGTTACGCGTAGGTTACTCTATCAATGGAGACACAACGAACGGATACGACTATAGTAATAGTCTCTCGAATGGAGGTTATGTAGGGGGAAAAGATAACCGCAAGGAAACCGGTAATTACTATACCGGTATGACCAATGGACACTCCTTGGTCAGCAGTGGAAATCAAGTAGCCGTGGAAGGTGGTTTAGGAAGTAGTTCGTACAATGGATTTTCTCCGAGTTCCCAAAACAGCGCATTCCAAGGATATTCCGGTGCAACGCACGATAACATCGCCGGGGGTTCTTATAATTTAAATAGCCACGCATCGTCGAACTTCGGTGGATTTACAAACAGTAACAACAATGGCGATACAACTCTCGAAGGATACGCTACGGGAGTCCCACAATCGGGAACAAGTTTTAGCCAATATCCAAGTAGCGGCTACAAGAATTCCTACGTCGGCCAATCGTAAGAAGACATTGTTTGTACATAATGATAAATCGAAGTATTTAATGTCATAATTATGATTTGCAACGTTTGTAACTTTATGAATACTAACTTGACTTTTTTGAATGGACTTAGGAAGCCAATTTGGAAGTAAACAGCTGATATGTTGACTCTTTGATTAATTCTTAATTGAGATCATTTCATAAATGATACCGTCTCGTCAAGGCATATTTAATATTTTTTGCAATTAACACCTCGATTTCGATAATCTTTAGATCCGACATCGGTTATACCGAAAACATTTCCGGCGCATCTCCTTCGACGAGTTATACAAACGCAGCAGCAGAGAGTCCTATTTTCAAAGGATACACTACAAGTTCTCACCGAGATCCTAGCCACGGTGGATACCTCGAAGGACATCACGGGATGAACAGCGAATCATATTTCTTCAATAATCCTACCACCGATCACACATTCAGCAAGTTCAAGGACGGAATATTTGGGGTATCAAGTGGAATCAAACATACAAATGATATCCATTCATCTCCCACGGATATGCGTTACGTACGCGGGAATTATGTAAGCGGCCATATTGGCCGTGAGTCGAGTGCGCAGACTCCAATATACCTCTCCACTTCTGGCGCCACCAATTCATTATCCATTATGAGAGGAAGTAATCCAAACGTTTACAATTACGCGAAGATGAACAAGCATAGCAATAAATATTTGGGCGATTATACTGTGAACGGTGGTGTGAATTATATGGCGAAGGATCAAGATGGCGATTATTTATCAGGATCGAGTAACTATGGTAAAGGAAGTGGAAAGGTAATAATAATAAAGGATACCAGGCCAAGTAGTTACGCCGGCCATGCTTATCCCGGCGGAATGTCTTATTTAAGTAAACTTGTCGGAAGCGGAAGTTATAAAAGTAAACCAAGTAGCTTCGTCAGCTACCCTGGTTCTACTGTCGGATATTCATCTATGCCGAATTTGCATACCACCTTCAGTAATAGTAATTATGGCGACGGTCACGTTACCAGGGGATACCGAAGTAGCAGTAGTGTTTACGCGCCTGCGCATGGCAGCATGTATCCTGTATATTCTTAATTTATTGTTATTTAAGCGAACATATAGAGATAAGTCACAGCTGTAAATATTTATTGTAATAGTATTTAATTGAATGTTAATTGTATGTCGTTTTTATACACTGATTATAATAAATTTAACGAAAAAACTATATAAAGCATTCTGAGACTTGCATTACTTTGTGTTTTATTACTTTTCAATTAGCCTTGGAATAAGTGGCAGTATATTATGTTGGTGTTCCTGAACTCTTTGGTTTCGACAAGAATGGAACTTTGATGCTCATCGTTTTTATACGACGATTATAATAAATTTCATAATAAATTGTAAATCATAATAAATTTCATCCGAGAATCTTACATTTCATTTTGAGATCTGCATTATCTTGTGTTTTTATTACTTTTCAATTAGCCTTGGAATAAGTTGCAGTATATTATGTTGGCGTTCTGGAAATTTTTGGTTTCGATAAAAATGCTTCCTCGATGTCAACATCTTCCTGGTCTTCTCGCGAAGTATCATTAATTATGTTTACATTGTCATTACTTTTTTCCCTTTAAAAAGAAATCGTAACTTTCATATTGTTTATCGGCGACAATTTATGCTTGTAAATCGTGTTCAAAAACCAGCGGAATATTTTCCATTATTAAATGCAAATTGGTGCATAATTACTGTGCAGTTCAACAACTGTTTTCTTGTGCAGTGTAGTTTTAAAACACACGAAGTGCATTCCGACTCAAAGGGAAGCGATGCTATACAACTTTTCAACATCTACAATTTTAATATCAATAAAGGATTAATAGAATAATCGATATCGAGATATAATTTCATAGCAATCAAAGAAATATTAATCTACGTAATAACATATAATAATAATCACAAAAACGCCGAATTAAATTTCATTACTTGCTTCTATTATACTAGAAAGTACTACTTTGTATTATAGTATTAATTGCGTTAATTAATACTTGACAGTAGCAGCAATTAATTACAATAGCATCTGTATTTATTATCAGCTGAATTCCTGTTTTAGTAACAATTTATATTACGTTAAATAATTGCTAGTAAAACATGGAATTTTCTGCTATTCTCGGAACGTATTAGTTTACGATTCACAGTTTCTTTTTCCACGGAACACTAACACTTTTGCTTAGTCACTACCACTTTCATTTACGTGCTCCAATTTCCCTAGGTCATGACCAAGTACATATACCGGAGAAAGTAGCCGTGCTTTCACTGTATAACATTTGCGATTCGTTTTTAATATGTTGATACCACGATTATTAAATAAAACTCGAAAATGTAGCTGATGCTTAAACCGTATTAACACTGCCAATTGTACTGAACTGATTAATATCAATGTTAACTCTTTACGATCGAATATCAGTATAACCCTGTAAAGGGTTAAATCGTAGGAGATTTTTCCTACCTGTTGGTTCACTTTCACAAGCTGCTGCTAAGATCATCGAAGAAATGACAGTCGTTCTACTACTCGCTCTATAAGGCAATATTTACAGGTTTACGACAGCTGATAATTCGAAGGCATAAAGTGTTGCGATGTTCTTGGAACAATAATTACATTTTACGATGAAACTCGGCATACAATAAAGTTTGTTTTGATCGCAGTAATTTCTCTCATCACAAATGAACATCGCAACATATGCTTATCATTAGTTTAAAAAGATAACACACTTGGAAGTTTGATTTTCAAATAAGTATACGGCACTTTCGCCGTAAAACTTTTCCGAGGGCCACAGATGATATTTTGTATCACGCAAATTAAACTCTGTTGATTTATTATGTAACATTCTTCCGTCATGTTGTGACTTCTGACTCGTGTCATTTGTTTTTATCAAGGCAGACCGATCTATGAATATATCTCTCTTCGTTTCACTGGCTTTCTTTAATTCCCCAATGGCGTAGGTATTCTTATCAAATGCAGTGGAATCGCGATAAACACTCGAAGTTATTTGCGGAGGTTGATTACGACTTTTATTCTTGGCATTCAAAGAAAAACTGTTCTCCTCATCGACGAGTTTATTAGAAACTTCTTCGTCCTTAATTAATAAACATTAATATCCCGCGTTTAAAAACAACCTTTTTAAAAAAACTCCTCGGTTAACAGGTTAAGAATAAAAGATGTACCTTAAATTGAAAAGAATTTAAGTCCCGTACGTGCTGCAAACATTTTGGAGCCAAGGAATTTCTTTCCCGTTGATTGTATCGTTGTATCACCTTATTCTTGTTCTTCAAACCATATCTTTTATTCACGGATCTTTGTTGAACGTTAATTAGTTACTAAGTTAATTATTAAGTTATAAAAAGAAGGCAACATGCGGATTACTTCAGCGAACAACATCGAAAGCAAATTAAAATCGTTGCGAAATTGCATTTAGGTGGACATTAAAAATAAGACGAACGAAAAGGTGCTCTCAGTCGTTTCGTATAATTAAAATCCTAATTAGCGTATCTCTGGTAATTATTAGAAAATGAATACCTCGGTAAACAATTATTCCTGAATGTTCCAGATTTATGATAGTCACAAAATAATATTTCGTTTCCCCTGCATTCATTCATGGAACAAATTCTGGAATGTTTCAATGACTCATCCATCGTCGAATGTTTGTCTTTTAATTCTTTTAGAGAAACTAAATAATACGTTGCAAGCAACGCTTTGCCACTCAGTTCACCCGTGCAATTTTTAACTGGATCATTTTCCTCCAATTCATTTTCTAATACATCATATTCCTCCTAAATGACATCGCAGGAATTAATTCAAGACTCCTTTTACAATAAAAAACACTGTGAGTTCCAAAAGTAACATTTTCCAGGAGCAAGAAAAATGGTATCATCTTCTAGTATTATTATTAATTATTTATAAAAGAAAAATTGCACTGAAATTCTATACCACAGTGTTACCACTGGTATGTAGAACATTTATCGATTATAAAGAAATTTGTTATGTTGTCACTTTCAGTGTTTTTTGTGAGAAGTCTTTAATTATAATTAATCTGAAGATCGTAAATCATTTCTTACATTATCATCATCCGCGGTATCATCATCATCTATATTAACTATGTTTTCTCCGTTATGTTTCTCAAGTATATGATCCAGATGCTTTCTGTAATGTTTAATTAATGTAATGCTTCAAATGTTTAATTAAACTTTCATCTTCCCACGCTCGTAATGATCTCCGCGGAATTAATCACCTTATTTCGCCAGTCGTGCGTTGACGATAATATTCTAATGCCGAGGAGAGTTTCATTTTCTTTGCCTCCTCGTTTATCGTCGGATTCGATAAGAAATTGTTTAACGTTCCATTAACATACGGCAAAGCCTGGTTGATATTTAAATAAATTAATACTTGATCATTTTAATAAATATATAATTGAAGAACGCGAGATAAACCCGGATTACGAAGCTGTCCAAAAACTAGGCAAATATTATAAGTGAAAATGGACAAACTAGAAACAAATATATAAAACCGAACGAAATTCGTATTCCATTTATTTGTTAAAAACCGCGCGAAACTTTCTGGTCAACCGAATACAACGAACACAGTATCTCGATTGTTTAACAATAATAATTCACTTACTGGAGCATGATTGATCGATAGCAAGGTAAGTAATGTTGAAATAAGTAACGACGCCATGACACTTGCTCTCCTCTGTGCTAAACGATGTAACGATAAGTTCATCAATAATGCTGTTGCATATTCTAATCTGTAAGAGTCCATCACGTGACATTCATCATGCAAATGATGAACGAGCCATTCTACCAATCCATTGTCAATCATATATATTCTTTGTTGCCTGCGTAATGATAATTTTTGCAACATAGCGATCATCATATTGCAAGTAATCGTATCTACCTCGTTATTACGGATTTGACTCAAGCATTTCAATATCTACGAAGTAAAGTGTTCCTTGTAATTAACTGTCTATCATTATTTTATTCCTAATTAGTATATCCTAATTACTTTATCAAAAATTAGCATATCAAGACAGCAACAATTTAAGAGTAAAGTCCAAAAGTCGAACTTAGAGTTCGAATAATGAAGAGTATTAAAAGATGCAAATTAAATTATTTTGATTTGATTGGTGCAAAAATTCCTGCGGTTTTTATCGCATAACTATATGTTCCCTCGATTCTTTTTATTCAATAAAGGATCGTCAGTTTTGATATATAATCTTTTTCGATCTTTATAATACTTTATTCACAAAAATCACTTTACTTGACTGCAAAAAACTGCTTTGAACCGCATGAAGTTTTTCCAATTCAATAATTAGTAAGATTCTCGGGAATTTTTAAGACTAATGCTTTTACGTATTGTAATTATAATATCATATTTTTATACTCGTATTAATGCAGATCAAAAAAGTTCGCGAAGAAATGTCTATCATAAAGGCATCGATTAATTTTAAAAGATAAAAAGATTATGTTTTATACCACAGTAACTACTGTCGAACCATAAGATAAGTAATCTCTGCCGCATCTAAATGACGCTAAAACATTTAATAATCTTGCGGCTGATTGTTGCAAAGGATGCGGAGTAATAATATTTCCGGGTGCAAATAAATATGGTAAAATAGTTTTGCCATTATCGCTTGCGATTTGCCCATGAAGACCTAGCAAGTCTTTACTTATGTACTCGTGTATCGCTTCGTCTCGTTCTCCAGGTTGGCCAAGCGTAACTTCCTATAAATAACACCATTGTGTGGTCTAATATAAACACAGCGAATGGCAACACTGGGAACTCGAATATTCTGATATTCACGAAATGTTACATGCCAGAATACAAAATGTGGAATAAGAAATAGTAATAATACCGTTTACTAAATTAATTATTGTTTTGATTATCAAACAAATAGAAAAGATTCAATTACCCGGCGCAATGCTTGTAGAAGAAATAGTTTTGTTTTTACGTTCCCATTTATTAGGTGAAGCTTGATCTTTTTAAAATCCAACAATTTCGGCGATGACGAAACAACATTGAATGCTGAATGATCTAAACTTTTTATATCCGTACAAGATGAATTGAATTCTTGTAATGAAGACACTTGTAAGTTCTAAAATGTTGTAAGTTAAAACAAACTGCGAAAGTTAATGCCAATGTTAAATAATGTATAACGATATATGAGCCGTTTATTATGAAAGTGGCTTAAGTACGTTTTTAAGAAAAATCAGGTTAACGTTTATAATAGCTACAAAGTAACTTTCTGTGAAAAAATCAGGGTGAAGTTCATAATAGTTGGAAAGTCTTTGCGCAACTATTATAAACTTAACTTGATTTCATTGGAAAATGGACTGGTTAGTTTTAAAATAAACGGCTCGTATAATCGTGATTTGAGGTTGGCATTATTGACGAACCATGGAAGAAAGAAACTATATGTACTCACTCGTGAGCTGTCTCTTACATTCTGATTGAATAAATCAGGGAAAATCTTTATACAAGTTTCTAACATGGCTTGCAAATCTACTGTTCGACCTTTTACTGAATTCTCTAATGCAGCTGTTAATTCGCCCGCGACGCTTATCAGTTTATGATAGTCCGCATGCAGTTTATGAAACCTTAACTTTAACCTCTCATAATTCGAATGAATACTGCACAAGTGAGATTTGGTTGCCGATAATTCTTGGACATATCGTAATATTCTTTTATCATTTCTCAATTGAGTTTCGGAACTTAAATCATCACCGAGATCATTTATTACATGTTGAACACCTTTGATATTTGTCTGTATACTTCTGGAGGCAAGAAAACATTAAAAAGATATTATTTGATTTACTTTATTAACACTAGAACTACCAAAGCATAAAATTATGGGTCCTAGGAGTTTAATAGAAATGTTCGAATTTATAAAGTTTCATTTAAAGAGATCTTTCGCGAATCACGTTGCGCAATGGACATCAATAAATCGATTAATGTATTTCTTCCATGTATTGTTTTTTCAGGACGTAAATATAAATATACAAATATAGCTGAATATATCGCTGGTAGTTCTAGTATGAAAAAAATATTATAAATGTGCCTCACTTTGACTTAGGACAACATTTCTTGGCGTTATGTAACTCATATCCTTTCCCACTTTCATTATCTTGTAAAAATGGTGGTATATTTCTATCATTTGGTACGATCGGAATATTACTTTTCACTCCAGATTTTCGCATCAAGTCTGAACGTTCTTTAATCGATAGCAAAGTGATTGATTCACCATTATTATTAATGCTATTTGAATGATTAAAATTCTATAAATGTGTGAAAAATATAACTTTCAATAAATATGAGTTATCCGTAGGTATTCATGATACAGGTTTTGCGCTCCAAACGAACCCTTTTGCTGATCATATTCACCCTTTTTCACTCGAAACTAACAATTTTGCAGATGAAATTCACCTTTTTGTTTTACATTGGATTTTATTTTTATTATAACAACTTAAGAAAACAAATTTGCGGACAAATTTGATTCGCAAAGCGGTGAATTTGATCTGCAAAATGGTTAGTTTCGAGTGTAAAAAGATGAATTTAATCTGCAAAAGGGTTTATTTGGAGTGCAAAACCTGTAGAAAAGTGTTGTATGGCATCATACTTCTTTATTTTTATTAAGAAATTCCTGCAAATTTCCTGTCAACTGATCCAACCAATACTTATTGAATACTTTGGATAAAAATGGTTCTGCATATGGATCTTCTATGAATGGCAATGCAAAGAATGGTCGTAGTTCAGTTTCCTGCTCCAATTCTTTGCCAGCTGTATTCAGATACTCTCTTAATTGTTCCATATTATCATTTGCACTCTTCTCTATTTCAGTCATAAAGTTCTATGTTCATGAATGCCAACATTAGTTGCTAATAACATTCTCATTGATCATAGACACTCTATGCATTCAACTAACACACATCACACATAATTTATTTTTAGTTGATCACTAAAACATTGCATACTAAAAGTAATTAGATGCTTATTTCATAAATAATTACCTCTGTGCCTTTACATTTAATATCATTGCTCTGGCATCCAATTGAATCAGCTATTTCAGCATCTGTTTTATCTAAGTATTTATAAGAATAGAATGTTTATGTTTAAAATATATATAATTATTTTATATATTTTCGTAAACTACACAACTATGTATTTTGATTTTATCTGAGAGCATTGAAATCATTTATATTTGTGGCTTTATATTTGATAAAATTTTAAGAAATTTGTTATAAGTAGATTGATAGGTTTTATGCTATCCAAGTATATATATATTATTATAAATTCTCACTTCTTTCTTTGTATAGCTGAGACAATAATATACGTTTTGGCCACACAGCAAAATGCACATGCAAATTTAATGTAAGAATCTTATATTCCTTATTCTTTTTAACATCTTCTGGTATCAACATGTCCCATAACTAAAAACAACTCATTCCTTATTTTACGAATTTATGTTGAATTAAATTAGTGACTCAAGTTTTCCTTACTTTAAAGAAATTCCTCCAATCACCTGCCTCATAGCTTGCAATAATTTGTTCACAACAATCTATGGATCTATCATTTCTGTTAGAATCTTTTTCAAAATTTGGAAGACCCCTCTTTTCGACTTCGGCAATTAAAGCCTTGGCAGTGCTCTCGAAGTTTCGATTCACAAGGAACTAAATAAAGTTAATAAAAATATTTGATACTAATTATAACTAATGAATATTTATAAATCGATAATATTATGATTTTTAATTAATTAACACTGGAACTACCGAAGTAGTTAAAATGACGGGTCCCCGGAATTTAATAAAACTGTTCTTTCTAAAGTTTCATTCTCTGAGATTTTTCGCGGTTTATGTTTCACAATGGACATAAATAATTAATTAATTTCTTTCTTTCATAAATATAGAAATATAGCTGAATATATCGCCGGTAGTTCTAGTGTTAAATATAGTACAACATGAAGAAGACAAACCTCATGCACAACTTTTAAATCTTCCGTGTCCATTTTGCACCGATATTTATCTACTCTGTTTGCATTATGGGAATATTGCACCAATAAGATATGGATTCAAATTTTCTAGCTTATTTTGGGAAACTTACATTTAGCCGTTAACGCCATTCCCCGCGATCCAAAACATACTTTGTCACTTATTCCTTACGTGAAAAAATGAGCGTATGGCGTGAACGATATTCCATTCGAGAAAACATTGATTTTATGCATAAACACGTTTCGAATTCACGTCAAATACTTAATGTTTCACATTAAAATGTTACGAACACTTGCAAACATTGCTTGGAACGTACAAAACAGTACATGATTTCTCACATACTCGTTTGATTTACGACATTCCAATACATCGATATTTATACTATTAACCCTTTGCACTCGTTGGCAACAATTAATTCCAAATTCAAGTTTTCTATTTGTCACACAAACTGAATTAACACAGAAAATAACCACATAAGATTTATATTATAAGATTCATTCAACAATTGCCACAGAAAAAGATTGTTTATAATTCGTTAATCGGTATCACAAAACGTCTTGGAGAAAGTCCTCGTTTATAACCGAAGTATTCTTCGAGTGCAAAGGGTTAATGTACGATAATTCTATGCACCACGGAAATGTAGGATGATTTGACATGCCAAAAGCTCGTGGCCTCCGCAATACGTTTTTTTATTTATGTCAACGTGAACGAAAGGTTTCGACAAGCTAAACTAGAATAAACAAAAAGTCTATAAAACACCTCGGTCTATCTGAGACCTAACAAACCGTTGCTAAGGGGAGGAAAGTGTACAGGGTGTCGAAAAAACAGGGTGCTTAACATTAATCAGGTTTAAATTCACGGTATCATTAATTGCTTATTAGATTTATTGCTTGCACGAACCGTTTTGTTTTCTTTAAACCCTTCTGAGTCCATTCAAAACATAAACCCACATTTTTCTTGATTCTAATACACTCCGACTTATCCATTTCAGGATTTATTCGTAATATTAAAAAATAGTTACAATTAATGAAAGATTTTCGATATTATTTAATTATACGACAAAAGCTTGGTCTAAAAAGTATCGCCAGCATCTATGTATATTTCTGTGATTAATTCCGGTCTATTATTATTACAGAAATTTGAAATATAATGTATTATTTTGTGCGCGGCAAGTGTCTGCCACTTGTAATGAGACTAGGTTTATGAATTTCATGGACTAAAGTTTTATTATTAATTATCTTCTCAATAAAAAAGGGTTTTATAAAAAGGGCAATTGATGTCGATAATAAATTCGTACTTTCTAGGTACCCTATGTATAAAACTCTCCACTATGTCACACCACGCATGTGCGTACTACATATATATACTCAAAGTATATATGCGTGTTTCCATGCCGCAATTTATGACAGTCACCGGTTTTCATATACAGCCGACTATTAAATATAAAATAATACATAAAAATTGCTTTCACGGTGAGAATGAATGAAGATAAAACAGTCGCGATAGAAAACCTGGTCGCCGAGGTCAGTTTCGTTTTCTAAGGTTATGTTACACGGAATATTTCACTGTCATATATGCATGAATACATACGAAAGGCGTATATATATATGACCAGTAAATTAATACGTGTGGAACGTAGTGTTATGTGTCACACAACAACCGCTCGAATAACTAAATTTCAATATCTCCTTAATTTTTCTTATTTTTATCGACACAATTTAGTGTCAATGATGTTAATGATTTCTTGTTAGAATACCTCGCAGTCAAAGGGTTAATTATGTACAGGTTCCTAATTCCGCTCATTATATACCAAACTTTATTACTGAGGAGGAAGAGAAACAGATAATAAAATCGGTAAATAACGCTCCACATCCAAAATGGACGCAATTAAGTCATAGAAGATTACAAAATTGGGGAGGTATTCCTCACCCCAAAGGTATGATAGCAGAGGAAATACCAAGTGTAAGTAATTCTTCAAAACAATAATAAAAAGGCAGGTGTTACCGCACTTTTAACATTATTAGCGATATATTTGATTCGAGTTTTAGTAATATTGGCATCGACGGCCACCGGTGAATCCCCGGCGTTCGACGTGCTAAACATTGCGAAATGTGTGCTACACATTTAAAAATTATTTATGAATGAATTCCAATAAAATATACTTAAGTAAACGTAGTAATGAAATTCATGATGTTTCAGTGGCTTAATAAATATGTTAACAAAGTGTCTTCCCTTAATGTGTTTGGGAAAGAATCACTGCCTAATCATGTATTAATTAATGAGTATTTGCCTGGCCAAGGCATAATGGTATGTAATAGACTGCAATCAATAAATATATATTATGAATGTTAAGTTCAATTAATACGTTGACTGCCGAAATCCATGTTCAAGTGCTCTAATCGTAAGTTACATTAGTTACTTTACATTGCGATCGTAACGTTAAAAATACTGAACATTTTTCACGAATATTAGCGATATATTTGCATCGGCGGCCATCGTTGACCTCCGCGGCATTCAACGTGTTAATATCAAGTGCGAATTTCGTTTATTTGTGTAAATGTAACAGGCACATTCAGATGGCCCACTTTTTTATCCCATTGTAACAACAATCAGCTGTGGCTCTCACACACTTCTGGATTTTTCTGAGCGGCTTGATAGTGCAAAGGTTGTTACTTCCGAGATTATGTATTATTAATAACTATAACTTCAGATAGTAATCAAAATATTCTACATCCAAATACAACTATTATTTACAGCAACATGATGCCAATCTAGAATTTAATTTTCTTTTGGAAAGAAGAAGCCTTTTAATTCTGCAAGGGGAGTTATATCATAATTATATGCATTCCATCGCGGAAAGAGAGACAGATATTATTTCGAAGTCCACAATTAAAAACTGGGATTTATGCGGAGAACAATTGTCAGAGGGGCAAACTTTAAAACGTGATACTAGATTGTCTTTAACTATTAGACACGTTCCAAAAACCAGTAAATTGAAATTAAGAATTGGATAGCTGATGGTGATATGTATATGTGTATACATGTACATAATGATGGTAATGCATTTGTTTATAAACTTTTAATACTAATGTCCTTTAAATGAATGTATATACATCAATATATTTGTGTGATGATATAATGATATATTACGGAAATATACGCGAGAATTTATTGAACCTCGTTAACACGTTGAACCGGAGACCGCGGACTCCAATATTAATGAAATTCGAATCAAATATATCGCTAATATTCATAAAATTTGCAATTTTTTTATCTTAGAATGCTTAAACAATTTTATTTTTAGTCATTATATAGCCGATACGGACGCATATCGCGAGGTATTGTAGAACACGGATTTCGGCGAGGCGCTCAACGTGTTAACTCGGTTGCCGATGATATTCCATTATTTTAGTTTAATGTTAATAATTTTGTCTCAAGAACTTGTTGATTTTGCAGGCACTAAAGTGTCTGTGCCTTCATAATTTTCGAGACTAACATCCATCATTTCTTGATCACTTTCATCTAACATTCCTTGCAAAGAATGTATTGAAGATATCAATACATGGAACTGTTTTCTTCTCATTTCTAACTTATGTTCTAATTCCTCCGATTTTTCCTATTCGCGGAAACGTTCCAATATTATTCTCTATACTAATCCCATAAAGACCAGCTGAAAAATGGTGACAAATATGATTCCTTTTACCTTCAAACTACCTAATTCCTCTCTCAACATGGTAAGTTTCAAATTAGTCTCCAATCGGTCGGGTTGTTCGTTAATTACTTTCGCTAGTACATTATACTCTATTCTATTCTTTCGCACTCGTTTTGCGTCTTGCAACTCAACTTTTGTCTTTTCTATGTTACTCTTAGCTTCTTCTATCTGTATCTCAATTTGTTTCGATAATTGTTCGTAATTCTTTAGCTCTTCTTGGCTCATGTTTGAAACCAATCTAGATTTCTTTTGTGCAAATTCACATTGCGCAAGCTGCGAAAGCATACGTTCGTGGAGAGTATTATCCACATCTGAACTATTTATCCATTTTATAAATGATTTTAATAACATATTTATTCTACGATCATCACCGGTTCCATCCCCATCTATAAGTAACCTCCTGCGTATCACCTCCTCTGAAGAAAGTGCAATTCTAAGTGTTGGTTATTTTTTACATTGGTAGAATATTCATGTTTAGGGTCAACCCTGAACTCTATGAATTATACTTTTGCCATAAAATTTACATAAAAGTAGAAATTCGAAATACCCGATTTTATCCTCAAATATATCAGTTGTTTCAATAGTCGCAATGCAATCATTTATAAGCGTTATATTACAATATTAAAAAATGAATTTATTTTGACATAAATATATAAAAATGTTACGTTTATATTCAATTAAAGTATAACGAAAAGATATGTACTTTCGGTGAAAACAAATAACATGATTTAAGGTTATAATACTCGTACGAAAGTTTGCACGACCTACCGTCAGACATTTTGTATTATTCACGGATACTTTTAAAAAGATGGTATTATATCATTAAGTTATTGTTATTTTGTATACTTTGATTGCACTAGATATAACTTTAATACTCGTATATTATTGTTTTGAATGCATGAGATATTTGTGTACTATATGCATCGACATACAATCTCGTATGATGAGCGCTCTTTATGGGAAGTTCTCACGGCAGCGACCAAATTATATATATTTATTTTGGTCTGGATAAATAGTTCAGATGCTTCCTATGCAGCCGTATATCTATCGTGTATGCTTATAAATATATATTTTTTCAAAGTTTGCTAGAATAAAACTTAATCTATTTGATATTCCACCGTAGAAACCCGAAATCGTTTTATGTTTCTAAGAATTCTTCATTTATTAAGCATTTACCAAAACTTATTTCTATTTTATTAATTATTATCGTAGAATATAGTAATTAAAAGTCCACTTGTTCTAAATAAAGACGAACTTAAAGTGAATCTAAATGTAAACCATTTCTCGATATAAATATTCGGTATCTCCTTCCAAATTATTAATTCGATACGAAAAAATAGCCATTAATAAATCCATAAAATCAGTATGATATATAGTATACAGATACAAGTATATACAGTATATAGTACGATAGAAGAATATCGTTGAAAAACAACGATATGGACTTAAAAAGAAATCCTGTTATAAATGCGCCCTACTGTTCATCTAAATCAGTGTTTCTCAACCTATGCCTCGCGAAATAATGGCCGCTTATGGTTTACGCGGTTAAACGGTTGAGAAACGCTGATCGAAGCATATAAAAAAGGTTATAATATGAATATTTTGTGGTTGCTCTCATATATTATGAATAAAATAAATGAATGAAAAATGATCGCTCACTACTTGGTTGATACTCGTTAGGGAATGGCCGAATCTGTTCTTGCGGATGACTGCACTTGGCTTGTTAATTTATGCACAATTCCGAGCACTAACTTTTACTACACGATATCATAAAAATTCTACTATAATAATGAATTAATATACTGGGATTTACGCTATTATAATGAACGGTGTCGAATGAAAAAAGAACACTCTTCTAACAAAAAGTATGTTTCCCGTTTTCGGGACATGAGACGATGATAATTGCAGCCAATGTACTTCTAAATTTAATTAACCATTAATTATAATATCATTTAACGATCAAAAGGTACACGGCTACAATTATCAGGATGGCACTATGATACTATAACAATCAACACGATTAAAAAAACGTAACTCTTTTAGTGCTGATATATCGTCGCCGGCACATTTCGCAAATCCAGCGAACGGCGATATATCGGTCGCATTAAAAGGATTAATATTGCAAAATGCACGTTTATATGTTGCACGTGTATATGTTATATTGCTTTGGAATGCAATTAAGATAATATCGAACGAAAAACTTGAGTATTTTACGGCAATATTGAAAAATTAGCTGAGAAAAGTTCGGAGAGATCACTGGAACGTATCGATACACCAACCTTCCGTGTGCGACTGTCGCGGGGGAACGGGCCTGTTTATGTTAGCGGCGTCGCCCAATGTGAAACGTCACTAATCCTACTTGTACTTCTGCCTTTTCGTTGCCAGCCTGCTCGTAATTAGAGTTCACCCGACTGGAAGTAATGAAAACTTCAAAATAAACATAATCCTGTCTGGTTCGAGCGCTATTTTTGGAAACGTCGAACGCAACATTTAATGTAAGTAAGAATACCCGCAATTTCGCTGTTTTCTATTTTAAATATAATAATTATTATTATATAATAATATAATAATAATACATATTTAATGATATAATAATTCCAAATAATTTATATAATGATATATAAATGATTTACTATATTCAAATATTTTATTTCGTAAATCTTGAAAGTTTATTTATGAAAGATATATAAAGCCGCCGTAACTCGTTTACACGAAACTGTTAGTTAATCAATTTTACTTTCATAACAACGATATGTTTTATTAAAGTAAACGGCTCATATAATATTATAACAACTGAAATCAAAATAAATCTTTCCAATTGAAAGAAGAAATATAAAAGTTTCCATATAAGCATACCGATGATCGCGATATTAAGCATTTATTGTCGCCAGCAGAATAGTATCAGGTCGCATCTGCGCCGTCATCTTGGATTGCAAAAAGAAAAGAAAAGGAGCAAAGTGTCTAGATGAAGAATTATTAGACTCCGCAGGACAAGGAGTGCAGCGTGCTTCCATTGGAATATTAAAATAATCCGCCATTACTTTAATAAACCTGTCTCTTTGTTCCCTTCCTACGAACACACGGCTACCTTTTCTCTATACTTCTCGAAGATTTTCGACGCAGCAGTCGCAGATGTCACTGTACCCCTAATGAGCGCGCTATTTTTCACGAGTATTTTTATCCCGTTTATTGGCTGCGCATTTCACAAACTGTCAGCCGGATATTAATCATCCCGCTGTTACAACCCTGCCTTTATTTCTTCTAAGGATAAAGGATGACGGTTTGGGGGGGCAGGAGGGAAGGTGAAGGGGTACCAAGGGTGGGGAATCAAGGGGAGACGAAAACTTGTGTTCCTTCATTAGTGTTATTAAAACGGCTCTAATAGAGCAGATTCCATTTCATTGAGCCGGATAGCTGTCAACTTGCCACGGATTCCTCTGCATTTTTAATTGTCACTGTCTTCGTCGGCAATTGATTATCGCGGATTCACATCATCCGTTTACTTCGCGTAAATTATGAATGCGGATTATTACGGCTCTTTCTACGATCAATACTTTGTAGAAACCGTGTAAACTGTGTCCGTGTTATTCAAGGCAAGATTCAATTTCAAATTGATATATTCAGTTTTTACAATGTTGATCACTCTGTCGAGAAATGAGTTTATGCGAACATTTATCGCGAGCAATATGAATGTCGAATTGAGCATTGTTTTACTGTCAGTGAATTAATATACATCCAATGGTAAAACAACTGGACAGCCAAGAAACAGTGGACATTTGGTTTATGAAGTAAACCAAAGCAAAGAACGTTCTATTTTAATAAAACTGCATTTAATTAATTTATTCTTTTTAATATAATAATTAATGTACCACTCTCTATCATCCCTGTATTCAGTGGTGTATTATCCTCCAGGTTTTGGACTCCAGAAACTGATATACCGACGAGGGTGTAACTCTTTTTTACCAGACTATGGCGCACTCTATTTCAGGAATAATCGGGAGTTCCGCATGCACTATTTTATGTTAAATTATTATTGGGAATAAAATGAATATCTTGAATTAATTTATTCTATTAGGAATACCGGAAAGTAATCAATTCGGGAGTAAACAATTTGTTCGCATCGAAATTAGAGAATTTGATTTTTACAAAAAGACAATTATGAATCATAATCAGAATAATGTTTAATATGAACAAATAAATGGGATTACATAAAGTACGTAAAAAATAATTGATTACCTTCCGGTACCCCTAATAAATTGTAGTCATTTTACCTGCCCTAATTATAAGTATAATCAAGAGAACTTTTTTGGAAGTCTACCTTGATTCATAATCATCCGCGAATGTATTATTAAAATATGTAATTTTACACACGATTTAAGGCAATCGTGTATCAAGATGGCGATCGAATACAAATAGCAAAGCTGTATGGAAAGTTTTCGATGATCGCAGGAAAAAGTACATCAGTTTTTGAATTCCGTAAAATCTTAGAATATTACGACCTGACATAAAAACGTCAAGTTTTATTAGCGCGTTCTTGGTTTAAAGGGGGTAAAATCTCGAAGTATATATGAGTCCTTGCTTTTTTCTTCGCTCAGATAACACTTTAACGGTATGAACTATGAAAAGTGTATTATACTACGGCCACGGTGTGCTCATGAATAATTTACGAGCGCTTTTTAAATATTTCCGAAGGCCTTTGCCGTGGATTTTCACAAAATCGTTCCCAACTTATTTTCAAATCGAAAACTGTTGTCTAGTTTCTTTTCGAGGTTGTCCAACTTTAAAAGTACAAGTTACAAAATAGTAACAGGTTCAACACGAATGATAAAGCTGCCGACATGAAAACTGAAAGAAATTAATTTATATCCACTGCGCAACTCAAACCGCGAAAAATCTCAGAAAATGAAACATTATAAATTCTATTTTTCACACCAATTGTAATCGGAAAATGTCTACCCAGTTAGTCTAAGGGGTCCTGGTAATTTTGGGCGTCCAGGTTTTTTAGAAAAAGTACTATATTCTTCAATAAAAATATTTGTATACTTGATAATAGCAATGGAGGTGACAGACATGTCGCTGAATATTTTTACGATGGCTAGACATGTGCGTTTATAGGTTAAGGCAGAAGAATATTGTAGCAAATATTCGAAGTAATCTTTTCTAGACAAGAAAAGGTAAACACGGTGGAAAGGGTCAGAGTGAAGTTTTAGGTTTTAATGATTTAAATGAGGGAAAGTTCATCAGGCTTATTGTTAAGTGAGCCTCATTACATTGATATAATCCAGAGCCATCAAGCAAGTAGGGACGATTTATAGTGGAATGCCGGGACATGGAGCTTCCAACAATTGATTACCCTTCGGTACAAGGTGCTTTTTAGACAGTAGACAACAAATGTAGTATTACATCTGATACACCGGATGTATTGCATAACGAAATATAATTACTTTGATAGGCAGACAGTGATATATCATTGTTTGACTTGAAAAGATTAATGTAACCAATTACCTAGGAATAATATTCATCCTCGCGAAGAGACTTACGGGTGAATGATATTAGTGAAGCTGAGTGAACGGTTTCTATTATTACATTTAGAAGTATATTACGTTATGTGGCCTACGATTCTTTCATTCCCGTCGATCCCATAAAAGTCCCAATAATAATTTCCGATGTTTTCCGATGCAACATGTTTGATTTAGTGTCGGACATTTTGTGATCGCATATCTGCCTCGTAAATCTCTCCGCGGTGGCGCCACTGCATAAAAATATCAAACGTCGATGTGTTCGCGTTCAACCCCAATCCCGCGTAAAATATTGCCCGTGATTCCGCGCGACGGAAATAGCCTTTCATTCCGGTTGCCTGATAATTCCAGAATTCCGCGATTTATACTCCGAAAGGTTATAAAAGATATGCCCGATTGCGAGTTATTATTAATTGCCCAGCGCAACGATAAAGTGAAACGTTTAATTTTAAAAAATGCCCCTCAAACGAATATCGGAGGGCCGGCTCGTAATATACGGTAAGATTATTCGGTCAGATTTTCCCATTAAATTTCGAACGCCCAAAGAACTGGACAATAAAAAACACTGCGTACTTCTGCTCTTCTTTTTGCATACACTAATTACGTTCCCGCGCAGATAACGTTTCGTTTGTTCTTTAATGTCTTGTATCACTTATTTTATAACATTAGATTGTTTTATATCGGGCTTCCTAAAATGTATGATTCATCGGGAATCTATAATCAATAACAATTTTTTTAAATACAGATTGATTGAAAATTCTGATTCTTTCTTTATGCCTTTCAATACGTAATATATTTCCCTAGATTTATATATTTTTTATAACACGTTCGACTTGAGATCAGGTGACAATAAACATTTTCAAATTTCCTGAAAAACTCAGTATTTTCCTTTCTAAGGAAATCCACGCGGATTCTGAATACGTAGAATTTGTATACTTCCGGCGGAAGTAGAACAGAAGGGGTATCGGAAGTTGAATGGCGGTGCGATATCTGCCTTTTCGAATACCCGTTCGTCTCTTCGCTCGTCTGCTTTATCTATCCGTGACAAAATCCCGAATTTCCCAGATTTTCCGTGTTCTCGGAGTCTTCGAAATCACTGGGTGATTCAATGTATATCATATCGGCCAATGTCTCGTGACAATATTTAACGAACAACATTTTATTTTAGGATAAATAGTTATTGCACTTTATCTAATTTTCCAATGAAGCCATCTTTAACATCAGAACTTATTTTACTTTGATGGTCTGACCATCAACGTACTTCGACTACTGCGCTCCGGCTGACGTATGCTATACCTGCACTACTGCAATTCATTTGAAACGTCAGCCCCTGATAGACGCGGTTCTCTTTACACGCGGCAAATTATTTCTCTATTACACGGTACTCTTTATATGCGGAAAATGATTCCTCTGCAAATTTATAACCTTCTATTAACAGCATCTTACATAATCGCGTGTCTGGCCAAACGTAGAAACTACTTACGAACAAGATTCAGTACAAGTCCGAATATCCTTCAAAGAAATTTCAATATTAGTTCCGCAGGACGTTAATGGCACGTATAGAATAAATGGCGCAAGTCAGGCGAGGGTAGATTTCCCTACACAGATGACGTATATTCGGTAAATTGGTAAACCTGCTTTGTAGTTAACGAGCCACTTGAATCTATAGGTCGAATACAAGTTCGTGCGAATGGCTTAATCGAAAACTTTTTACCATTTTTCTTGCACGACTCTCGTTAAGACAATTTATATTCTATTCTGTAATGCTGGAGACGGGATACGAATTCCTTTCTCTCTCCCCCCCCGTTTTTTCCAACCATTGGCACCCTCTGTCACGACAGACTGTGCCAACTTTTTTCATATTCCAATTAGAATATTTTTCATTGATTTAATGCCGGTGAAAGCAAATATTAACGGCTTAACACCACGATAAATTTACACTGCCAATGCCTATGGATTCGAGTAAGTCCTTGCACTCCGCCGGGGAGTCCCCGTACAACGAGAGGGTGCCATGAACGGAATAAGGACTTTACCTACAAATGCTAACTTTATGAGTCACAAGAACTCTCATAACATTAATCACCGTAAATATTTGAAATCAATACCAGTTCCGAGAGAATGGTCACCCTGTGTTTTTACGCCTGATAATCTGGCCAGTTCTTTTACGCGACTTCAAGATAGAATCACTTTAGTTAACCGTTTAACAGTAGAACTACCGAAGCAGTCAAAATGATGGTTCCTCGGAATTAAATGAAAATGTTCCAATTTATAACGTTTCATTTTCTGAGATTTTTCGCGGTTCACGTTGCACAATGGACATAATTAAATCGATTAGTTTATTTCTTGTATCCACCCTTTTTTAAGTAGTATCGGTACGTTCTACTTTATAATAGTTGCAAAGTAACGTTAACAATTAAGTCACTTTCAGAATAAATTACTCAAATTTTTATCCACCAATCATAGTTTATGTATAAATAAATATTTTTTTATTGGACGGTGCGGCTAGTAGTATAGACCAATGGTCTATACTACTCGGCCATTGGTCTATACTACTTGCCGCGCGGTCCAACAAAAGAATACTAACATTTCGAAGACCAATAAAAATATAACTCAAGATTATAAATAAATATTTAAATATAACACAACATATGCTCGATAGTTCTAAGGTTAATTACGGAGCCAATTTGTTGTTATTATTTCTACGATATAAATAACAGGCATTCATAGAGATTTATCATTCGGGGACATAAAAAGAGAATGATTTAAATAAGATTACTTCAACGGGATTGGTGGGATCTTCATGAACACTCAGTATTCCATGCATATAAAACACGTTAGAGAAGTATTGCAGTAATGTTTCATGAAACGCCTCGAAATACCGGTTTAAGAATGACAGTATTAGGACGTGACAAAGCTTACGGAGATTTCCAAGGATACCACACGCGTAAAAGTAAAAGGGCTATCGCGTAAGCCTTGTGCCGATCCTAACATCCCCTTCTGGTTAGGCACCCGATTTCGAGATCGTGCGATCGCAAATACTAATCACCAATAACTTCCCTTCGGTAACCGGCTGACATGAAATCCCAGGTTTTACTTTGAATATCGCATTGATTAACTTATCTAATCTAATTTAAATTCGAATGGAGGGACGTACGTCTCTTTCCCACCAGTCGAACCCCTTGCGGTGTAGATGATGGTACAGTGGAAACGAAGAGCTAGGGACATTAAGCGCGATAGTAAACCGTGGAGAAGGAACCAGACAAAGAGAAAAATGGGGATTCGAGGGAATGTAAGGGTGGAGGCGGTTGGTGTTCGAATTCGGTTTGCGACAAAGAGAAAGTAAGACGGGGGGGATTGGAATCTAAAAGACAGAAAAGGGATATATTCAGGGGGGTTAGAGTGGTTGCATGAGATAATGAGAGAAGCGCCTGGATGAGGGTTGAGGGTGAAACAAAATGAAGCGATCTAGTATGGGCGGGTCGTAGAAGCAGTAATACGAACAGGGTGTACCGTGTTGAGTAAGGCGAGTTAGGGCATACAAACCGCTGTGTAACGTATCAAATTGAGTGCTGAATCCCGGATTAAATCGCCGAGAACGAAACAAGCACGGAGGGGTAAACGACATCCGTGAAACCGGCGAAGATGGGGAAATCCGTTTCGTAGCTTTGACTAACACCAGAACGTATGCGAGAAAGGGTGTTTACGTAATTTTATCTTCTTTCGAGGATTTCAAACGGAGAAGCTGAGACTTGACATTTTATTATAAAGTCTTCCCACGAATGTATAACATCGAATCATTTGAGTCGCGCAAATATCAAAGGGATCAATTCTACTTCTTCAAAATTGTATAAAAGTATATTTAAACGAAGGAATACATTAAAACTGTCTTTTCTGCAATTATTCCGAGTGCAATTAAGAGAGATGTAATTTATAATAATATTAAAATGTGGCATTACGAATCATTGATCGAACATCGAAATTAAGTTACAAGTTAAAAATGAATTCTTATAAGAACAAGTGTAAAAAGACAGGGAATAGATGCCGATTAAATTGAAGTTACGAAAGGAAGTTAGGTTTATATCCCTGCAGATCGTTTGTTGTTCTTCCCTTCTCTATATATCATCCTACTACTCATCTGCTGACTTGTTATTAAATTAATCCTTCGTTTAGTCAAATTGATGCATTGATATCATAGAGCACTCATAACTCACGGCACCCTTCCGCCACGATTAGTAGACACGCACGCATTTTCACGCGCGACCCCTGATTCAACCAACTCGGGGGGGATCGTTTTCTCTCCTCTCTCCTCTCTCTCCTCTCTCCTCTCTCCTACGCTCTGCAATTCCCTATTTGCGCCGATGCAGACTCCACTATTTATTAACATCATTACTTACCATTTCAAACACTCATGCATCACGATGACGTCACCGAGATAAATGCATCCTAGTCTCTGACGCCTCGAGTTCCATTTCATAGTTATTAGGAGTACGCAACATCTACATGCCGACGTTTTTTGATACACGAACAGAAGCTAGGATCGATAACCCGTATCGATATATTGGCTTGTCCGAGAAGTTTATGTCGATTTTGAAGATAAATTCGAAAGCAACATTTTTCTATGCCTATATATTTATTTTGTATTTATTCTATTATTTATGCGGCGTTTTGTTTCACAATCTTCCTTTATTTTCATGGAACTCGAAGATATCCTCGCAGAACTTCTCAGGTTTTTGTAGAAAAACTACTGAAAATCGACATGAACTTTCCGGACAACCTGAGGCAGTTCAGTAGAATATGACAATTCTTGATCAGACACTTTATCATACCGATTACCTAATACACTAATATTTAATATGAAAAAAAGAATCGAGTTTCATAAAATATGCACGAAACGATTACTTCCCAGTATCCCTAATAATATATTACATTACTGTAAAGGTTTAATACCATATTAGTCAACGAATTACTTTTACCGGCTGAATCACTGAATTCCAATAACGAACGATTATCGCAATATTAATTACTTACGTATCGATCCAACGACGTTAAAGAATAAATAATGGAGTTAACTTCGATGGAAATAATTTACTACGTTCCCGGGTCTGATAGTTCGACGTATAACACGGAGCTCCGTTGGTTGGTAGCCTGCTAAAAATGACGTCATTCAAGTGTCTTCCTTTATGATTGATGCATTCGCTGCAACGAGCTGGTACATCGTTCATTACGCACCCCTGCATGTCGTTATCAATAGCACTGATCTCCCGTGATTTTCATTTCCAATTAATCTACTCGTACATCTTCGATTTTGTTCGCGCAGTTAAGCAAATTGAAATATTTTATCCATCCGTGTACAACGAGACTTGGCCGTGTTACGATATTTATGGCACTCGTTTCCGTACGTCGGAATGTAAACTGCAATTGAAATTCAGAAAAAGATCAATCTGAATCGACATAATATTACAATTACCGAACATATACTCGGTTATGCTTACACGTTTCTTTATGTATAAATTATAGCAGGAGGATTTCAGTTAATAAATGGATTCCAATCTTCGCGTTAGTGTTGCGAAATAAAGATAATACAGCAAAGATCTGTGGCAGAAAAGTAAAGAAACAGTTGAGGGCATTGAAATCAATCGGAATCAATCGGCCGGGGATTCTTATAATTACCATAATACGTATTCCATTTATTAAATGGGAGATATAATACACAAGCGATAGATAACACGTATGTATAATTTATACAATATTTTATACAGATTGTCTCTACCTTTCGCTTAGCAATTTATCTAAATACTGTACAGTAATATTGATTATTCGATAGAGTAGTAGACTATATGCCTGGCTAGTATCGACTAGGTTTTCCTCGATTATTAGATTATCGAGCCGAGAGCCAACCAGGCGGTGCCTTTATTCAGAAACATCGATTAAACCCACGTAGACGTACATTCATTATTATAGACGTGAAATAGATCCGAGACATTTCATCTTAATCCCGGCTTAAAAGCCTGGGTTTAAAATCTTTCTGAATATAGCAATCAATATTTCTTTATGATAGTCTACGAGCATAGCCGTCACGTTTCCTTGATTATACATATTTATACGTGTACTACTAACGTCCCTAGCGTTTTTTTTGTCCTCGGCTTAATAGAGCGAATATATCTACTTACGTGGCTATACCGTTTTCGTATTAAATACGTTAAATATCACATTCACGTTTATCGTATCTACAGAATATACAAAATCCATTTCAATCCACTTATCCACTGACTTTATTCCATTGTCGCTTGTATTAACCCTTTGACCGTGGAAGAACTCTTGGTTTAACCCTTTAAACTCGAGAGATGACTCTTAGTTGTTGTAATAAATTGAGGGGCGACTGAGAATGTATTTTAGAGTACGGTAACAAACTGAGTGGCGACTGAAAATCGCCTCTAGGCTACTGAAATGAACTGTGGCGACTGAGAATCGCCTCTGGAGTACCGAAGTGAACTGTGTGGCGACTGAGAATCGCCTCTAGAATACCGCAGCAAACTGAACGGCGATTCAGCGACGCCTCTCGAATTGCAATAATAAACTGTGTGGCGATTGAGAGTCGTCTCTCCGATTACCTTAATAAACTGCGTGGCGACTGAGAGTCGTCATTTAAATTGCCGTAATAAACTTCGTGGCGATTGAGAATCGCCGCTCGAGTGCAAAGGGTTAAACGATCCTTGCATCGATTGATTATACAACGTGCAATTAATTTATTATTGTAATTCTTTAATTGCGCCACGTTAAATCAAATCAGAGAATTATTCTCGAACATATATTATTTCTTTCAAAACATACAATTGGAAAAATGCTTTACCGTGTTTGTCCACGACGTAGCTTTACGGACGTATATATGCGTCCATAGTAGTCAAAGGGTTAACGAAATTTGAATAGTAATTAGACGCGGCCGTGATTAGTCCTTGATCTCGGTGTCTTTTATACCTCGTTTTTTTACGTCCATTTTTTCTTCGTACGAATAAAGACTCGTCATAATCGTGATTGATAATTGCAGATGACATTCACTGCTTTCATTACATTCCTTCAGCACTTTGGAATCAGTTATTAATATGTCTTTTCACTGCGCTACGATTATCGCGTTATTATCGTTTAGTCATTAATGAGATCGCTTTCTTAATTAGTACGATAATGATTTAATGACTCGCTGGATGTGTGGTGCGATGAATGGAATCATTCGTAAGGTCTTCTTGTCCAAATATTAATATAGCCAAAGACCGTGTTGTACGAGGGTTACCTATATTCTTATTTACAGTTCAGTTTAAGTTCCATCTGATTTATTACATTTATTACCTGGGCATAAAAAGTCGGACAAAAATCGAGAAAGATTTATCGTTAAGTAATAATAATATTAACAGATCGTCATGTTTCATGAAAATACCGTATACAGGTAACCCTTTTACGCCAAGATCAAGATAAATCAATCAATCAAAAGACACGTGTCTTCTGAAAATGATACCATCTGAAATGTCTTCGAGTGATTTCGATTTTCAACCGATTACAGTTCGAAGGATTTTGATTGGAACGAACCAATATGGCGTAGTTGAAAACCTTGCGATTTTCGGGAAGAATTACTTACTAGGATTTCGATCCAGTTTCCATGGCCTCCATTGAAATCCCTGGAATCCTTGATTTCGGTGATTACGCAGGATAGAAGACATTCTCGTAAGGTACAGGACTCGTGTTAAGTGAAATATAGAACTAGCAAGGAAGGATGTGAGAGGTCGATCGAAAGAGGTCGTAGGAATAAGTCTCCATTTTCTTTTGAATATCCCCAGGGGACAAGGAGAGGTGGAAATCGATCAGGAGCACCTTTCTCTCTCATACCAATGTTCATGCCGCACTACATTCCATTCGTTTCATATCTGAAATCTTTGAAACACTTTGCTCATTCCGGGTAGTTCCACTTGGAAGAGAATACTCTTCTTCTACACTTAATGCCTGTATTGTTGCTCGAGTTCTCTTCGGAGCCTTTTCGCGGCAGTTTCGCTACTTCCGTCGGCCTCTGTATCGCTACATCCGTCCTCACCCTCCGCGACGACACCCTCCACCTCCTCCTGCCGCCTCTTTGCCGTCGCCATCTCGGCGGCGTGCTTCTTTCGCCATTTTGTTCTTCTATTCTGAAACCACACCTGAAACAACGAAACAAATAACTGTTAGAAATAAAGTTGATTAAAGAGGCACGGACGAACAATTTCACGGAGAACAATCCACCGCTCGAAAGTATTAGAGACGATAACCACACAGTTTCTTCCGTTCGAGTGCAAAAGGGTTAAATGTCGTTTAGAATTAGCATTCGATTTAAGCGAGATGTGTAACCAGCTCGTTTGTAAGTAGGGAGTCGCGGATTTAAGTGATATTAGTACCGGGGAGGGTAGTCCGCCATTGTTTGCTGGTTTAATCAAATCCCTCGTTACGAATGGTTCGCGAGAAATCATTCCGAAGTAGATATTGACATCACGGCAGTGTGACTTGATCCTATTCCTAATGATTTGTGTATTGTTCATACATCCGCGGCATTAACTGTCTTCCTTGCCTTCCGTATTTCATCAATTGTGTACCGTTACGATCACAGATTATCCTCTCGGTATTTCAACAAAACGACCAATCCCCGTATTCCTTTTAGCCAATTAATCAATCGCACAAAGTCCGCAGTAACAGCCATCAAAACTGTGTCCTCTCACGGTTATTATCTAATTCGAAATCATATCTTCAAACTGTTAATTGATCAACGACGTTTGATATAGTTCTATGCATTGTAAAAGAAAGTAGAGACAAAAGCAGGGAGTGGAACGAGGGGGAATGAAGAAAATAGAAGCAAAAGTTTCGTTTAAAAATTAGATTGACATTTTACGGTGGCACGGTACAGTCAATCTCTCCAGATTGTCCGCCCCCCCTCTCCACCGGCGGGCTATCTTAATTTCTCGAGTGTTTTAATTTTCATCCGAACAGCTATTAACTTTTACGGTGGGCCGTTTACTTTTTAATTCGTTTAGCGGCTCCGATGCCGGAGAACGCTTATATCTTTAATTTAAGCTCTCGACTTGGCGGCCATTGAACAAGCCTGCGGATTGCCGTTGGAACGGGAGCTTTCAGTCGAGGGTGGAGTTGAGTGGATAGAGAAGAGAAATGGAGAGAGAAAGAGAGACAGAGAGAGGGCGAGGGTGGTGGAAGAGCGAAGGGAAGGGCGAGTTTGTGGGTGCAATCGGTACGGTGAACTCCCGCACTCCCCTGACGCCCGTTACGTTAATTAAATACATTGTTGTGGGGACACGGACTCCTACTATGTATTTCGAGGTTTATAGGTGTAGAGGGCCACCTTAAGTCGCCTTCGTTTTACACCGCAGTGTATTCTTTAATCTTTATTCCGAGAATGTTAACTGCCTTACACGTGTATACAGGGTGTTTAAAAATAAGTAGAAAATGTCACTTGCTTCGTCTTCAATCTAACGTTTACTTTAAACTTATGATTAAAGAAAATGTTACTTGTTTTAAGTCTGCAGATAACATTTTCTGTAAACATCCATAATTCCTATGCCATTCCGAAGCACATCTACTTGGAAACGTCCCCTAAAAATGGTCAAGACCTGAAATCCTACTCACGAAGGGGAAAAGGACGTCTTAGATCAGACACACGGGATCCGCAAGAAAAGGGAATTCTTGGAGCTACCCTGACTTCATAATTCATTCGCGTGATTTCACCGCAAGATATGTTGATCAGGTCATCGATTGGAACTGTTTCCCACCTCTAATAAAAAGAGGGTGCCCTAATAAAAAAGATAAGAGGAAACTAGAATAGCTGGGAATAAATTTTTATTACAATTCATAGGAAGACACTGCGCCCCTCGCGTTTTATTCTTCACTGTATGGCGTGTTGGAAATTTTAGTGGCACTTTCAGTGCAAGTTAGTTGATATTTCTCGATAAACATTATATTTGTTATTGCATTGAAAACATTATTTTGTGAGAAAAATTGATAAGAAGTATATCTCAGAGATTAATATTAATTATTTAATTATAGACAAGAATGTATTGAGAATTATTGGGTTCGAAAAGTTCATTTTTATATTTGATATATTATTCAATTATGTATGCACCGTTTTGTTCCACAACCTCTTTCCATTTTTTACTCAACCTGAAGATTCCATTCTTCCAGAATTTGTCAGGTTTTTCGTAAAAAAACTACTGAAAATCGATATAAACTTTCCGGACAATTTTATAGCTTCACAAAAATTGTTTTAACAGTCTGCGATTTCTATTAATAATAAAATTGATGATTATGTTAATGTTAGAAGGTCAAAGTTGTATTGCACCAACTTACGAGAGTGATTGCGGCAGTAAGAATTGAGTTCAGAATAATATTTCGGTGGTAGATCGTTTAATCGCGAATTATCGTTAATTTAATAGACCATAATGGCGGCAAAACGTGACGCAAGTAACCGATTACGGCCCATTAAAATAACCGTAGTTTACGCTCGCAGATGCAGAGCACTAACGGTCAAATTATACTCTGTTATTCCCGGATTAATTTCGACTTAAAGTATCAAACCTTTCTAATACATGTTTAATTAAAAAAGCACAAGGCGAAGTAAACATTGGAATTCAATCATTGAGATGGTTCATAACTTCTTGCAGTTTTCGTTTATAATAATAAAAAAACATTTCAGTAACGAACACTCAAACTCATATTATATATATTCTATGTTATATAAATAAATATTTATTAATTTACGCTACAAGTCGATGATTCAAATTTGCAAATGAGCTGACATTACTCGAGTTAATAATCATGCATTCCAAACTATTCATGGTTGAAAAAGTCGATCAAACAATCCACGCAAAAAAGTATCTGTCTGCGTTTAACGAGCTAAAATTGAACGGATTCAATATAACCTACTCATTTGGCAATACATCTCATTAAGTTCTCGTTAATCCGCCTGCCGATAAATTGGCTGCACTGTTTAGAATGATACGCGAGCCAATCCGCAAGCGTGCTGCGTCCGATAAAAACATTACCGAGTTAGTTTATCACGAGAGGTCCCATCGGTTTAATTAATTGATTTGGAAGGGAATCAAACAAAAAATCTTTAACGCGATTACTTATCGTTGTTGCAGAGATCAAAATCACTAATTATAATCTCGCCATGTTCTTCTTGAAATATGTGTGACTTAAAAAACAGCACAGTTTCACTTCCTCAAATTAATATCACGTCGGGAAGATGTTTTTTATCTATTACTTATTTCTCCCCAGTCGGACACGCTTTTCTGATCTCATCACTTTCCTCGCCCTTCAGATTTTCCACGCTGTCACTTTTCCCCAGCGAATTGAATTTCCTTTCGCTGCAGTTACTTCTTTATCTAATGTATATTCGTTTGCAATTTATTTCTTATCAGATTCTTATCAGCTTTTTACTTTCATGCCGATGTGTATAATTCTTTTTATAACTACAAGTTTACTGTGTTGCGAATCAACCCAATCGGCAGACATCTTTCCTTCGAAATCTCTTGGTAAATAAACAAATTAAATATCGCTTATAAAACATTTCTATCGATATATATATATATATATAGCAACGATAAGAGATATCGAAAACAAATTCATTCACAATTTTAATTGTAATCTTCAGTCATTTTGGAGATAATAACCGAAAAGAGAAATATATTTTTTCTTGAAGGGTGCTTTCACCTCTTTAAACCGTTTTCGAGGCGCCAACGAAAAATAGTTAAAAAAGGATTCTCAGAATGTTTTGAATCTTCGGATTCCCTTACTTTCTTTGTAAGACCACTTTCGTAATCACCGAGACGTTTCATAATCAAAGTCCACGATGCATGTACATCCATTAAGATTTCACGCGTCAGATTAAAGTTTAATGGTGCAACATCTCCAATTGGTCGTCGCATAAATCGCAAGGTTGCGCGTGTACATGCAAATTGTACAGTTTTGATAATGCATCGAGAACTGAGTCACACGTGTAATCTTTCGCATAGTAAATTATCCGGCAATATCAACGAGATCAGATAGAATCGGTATTGTCTGTTATAGGGGGATCGGATGAAGGTGTTGGATAGAGGGGGTCGGAGGATTGGTTGTTAAAGCAAGGAAAGAGAAAGAGAAGGATCCCCCTCGCGTCTCTTCGGTGTAAGGGCTTTACGCAGTTATAAATGCGGTTTTGTATCTAGCTTTACAGGACAAAGTAATGGGCTTAGATAATCCTGATTTAATAAATCGAACAGTTGCGAGCCGACACCAGGGACGCACCCCGGACGCCTACGTTTACAACGCGTGCGTGACTAATGCGTTCAAAAACAAGATGGATGATTACGGTGGAAGTCTCCTCTCCGCCACATTTACATTTGAACGGTGTGGCATCGCAAAAGAGAAGACTTCCTAATCACCCATCTAATATCGGACTGTCACTTCCACTTGTGGTCGTATTCATTTGCTATCCTGAAATCAGGTACGCCGGGGGGTTTAACACTGTTTCGACCAAATGTGGTCTTTTGGCACTTTTGTATTTGGATGCAAATAATACTTTATAAATATAGGAAGTAAGTGAAAAAGGATACTGCTATATTAATTTAACAATTATTATAGGAAAAGACAAAAAGTCGATTGAGGAAAAATAATTAAACTTAGAAAACAATTTTAAGTTACAATTTTAAAAGGCGTATTTTGGTATTTTTGCATTTGGATGCAAATAACAGGGCATATAATAATTTATAAATATAGGAAGTAAGTGAAAAAGGATACTGCTATATTAATTTAATAATTATTATAGGAAAAGACAAAAAGTCGATTGAGAAAAAATAATTAAACTTAGGAAACAATTTTAAGTTACAATTTTAAAAAGAGTTCTTTAGCACTTTTGGTAGAAACAGTGTTAAGGACGCGTTATAAAAATCGTTTTACACGAGCATCGCCCCAATTATTGAACCGCGTTGTACGAGAAGTATCCATGTCTCGAAACCACGCAATAGGCATGTAAATATAGTACAAAAATGAAATTCAGTGGATGGCACACATTGAGAAGCGTAATGCTTAATGGCGCGT
Source organism: Nysson spinosus (assembly GCA_910591585.2). Lineage (NCBI taxonomy): Eukaryota > Metazoa > Arthropoda > Insecta > Hymenoptera > Crabronidae > Nysson > Nysson spinosus. The sequence goes on from OU342849.1 coordinate 1,371,146, forward strand.
AAACATTCATACGTGACATTTACTCGAAAGCCTTCCGCATCATTTAGTTCGCTTATCATTCAAATGGTATCGTTTCATTGATTCTTCGGCAAATATTTCAGGTCGAATGCACTTTGATATACGCCGGAAACGAGGATGAAGAACCTCTAAAAGACCGGAAGATGGATACCGGTTCCAATACAGTTCCACATAAAGAAAGAAAATGCAACAATTCATATTCCCCAATAATAATTCAATAACTAAAACATATGCGACGCGCAGAGATATCCAGAAATAGAGCTTATCATTCGGTGGATTATTAAAAGAACATGGCGGATGAATGCCGGTTCCAATGTACTTCCGTATAAAGAAAGAAAATCAAATACAACAATTCATATTCTCTGCGATAATAATTCAATAACTGAAACATATGAGACGCGCGGTGATATTCAGAAATGGAGTATCCGGCTTATCATTCGGTCGATTATTAAAAGGAAATGGTGGATGTATACCGGTTCCAGTAGAGTTCCGGTAAAAAGTATCGAAAAGTATCGACATTAAAGGTAATCCTTGCTGTTGAGCGATCATAATTTTCAAAAGCAATCGGTCCAAAGTAATTCCTCGTAATATTAGAGAGTGGTTCGAGCAGAATGTTTCTTCAAATAATAAGTAATGCGATCCCGCGAGAATGGTGGAGGGTAGTTGGCTGTTGGCGATAATGCGCTCCTCTGTATTCCGTTCTCGTACTGTTTCCCCATATCGATATGTTTCCTCACCCTTCCCCGATACCCTCCGACCAACCATTTGGCTTCACTCGAAGATCAAATGGCTTCACCGATTCGCGTTATCCCCAATATTCTATTTTTATTTCAGAATCAAATTTCGCCGGGCCAAATTTTACGGCTCTCTCTTACAACGCAAAAACCCGTCCGGTATTCACTTTTCGATCGGGGCCTGTGTCTTGATTTTCCACCCCAAAACAATATCGATAATGCTTTCCGAGTACCGTTTACCTAAGATATCATATCTCATACCATTTTAATTTTCCATCCCCCCACTTCTTTAGATTCTCAACAAGATTTAGTATCCATTGTTTTAAAACTGGGAGGAGTCTGCGATATACGAGTGAACTTTTTACGTTTGGGATGAGAAAAAGATGAACGCACTGGGAGGTTATTAGAATCACTTATAGAACTATATCTTGCGAAAATTCTAATACGTACTTTTTATGATACTTTCATTGAACGCTCTATTGAATTATATGTTGCTGTATATATTTTATACACTTATTATATATAATATTATATGAATACTGCTATATACACGATTCTCGTAAATCGAAATAAATACCAAAATATAAGACCCTTCCTTTTCTTGTTTACCTGGTAAAATAAATTCGGTCATCAGTTACTCGACTTTACGTTCCACTTTCATTTCATTTTAACCCACAAATCTTGCGTTGCCATATATTACCGAATAATTAATAAAATAAAAACAGTAAGGAGTTCGTCTACAAGTTGCAACACCTGGATAATATAATGTAATTAACGTAACGTAATTAGTGAATAATAATATCGAGCAGACAGTATTATTAATCAAAGATATAAAACAGCGTGCTGGAGTGAACTCGTCGCGACGGTGAATGAAATCAATTTCAATTGACCAAAAAAGGGGCGGACAGAAAATCTTATTGATCAAAATTGCGATCCGTGTTATCCTTTGTTTCATAGAGATCTGTAACACGCCGAATGAATTATAGCAGGGGAATATTAATACGTGTGTATAGCGAAACAGATACATTCATCAAATTTGATCAAGGAAACACTCGAGGGTGTTACAGGATTAGTTTGTCCCCTTCATAGAACCCCGATTTGATCACTTGGATTTTGGCCATACGAACAACGGTCCGAATACTTTTTTCGGGGTACTTCCAACAGAATTGGACAAGTGTTTATGACTCTAAAAAAGATTACAGTTAAAAATCGTATCTTGCGAGGTACTCGTGGGAAGTCAAGAAGCCTGAAAACTGATCAGGTCAACTGGGTCGTCTACATAGAGCAAAGGATTAATCCTTTAATTAAGTTTCTTGCTATAATTCGAGCGAGGATTGAAAGGCGATATTAAGATTGACTCGACTCATTTTTTGTTATTACATTTAAAATTACCGACAACTAAAGTAAGACCGAGTTAACACAGAAAAGTGTGTGGCGACTGAAAATCGCCTCCGAGTGCAAAGGATTAACTCTCGAAGCTGAACAACAACGGTTATTAAAACAACAGGAGCATAGCAGGCGTCGACAAATATTGGCGGCGATCGGGAAAATGACGGTCGACATAAAATATTAGAGCAGGCTGGTAACGTAGCAGGATATAACATTGAAGAAAGAAGAAGGAAGAAAGAAGATGGCGTGGAAAGAGCAAGTGGTTGGTGTGGTCAGGTTTTAGGCACGAAATAAAGTAAGTTTTATCGAGACCTCGTGGAATCGAGCATTATGGAGTCAAGTACATGTGGGCCAATTTCGAGGGTACGAGTTTGTGGGAGGTGAATGAAGGGTACACCGCCTGCTGCCGTGATTTATCACGGCATGCCATGCCGTGCCGTACATACATATACCACCATGATGATACATGGTGGAGGAAAACCGGGTAGGAGGCTTTCGCTCGTACTAATTGACGTCATCGATATTGGTATCCGTCGACGAGCAGATTACTCCGCCGTAAACAACTCCACCCCTCTTGCAAGGCCTACCACGGCCACTTTACTACTACCACCACTGCGTAAACACCACACTCCTCATCCTACCAACCATCCAAAGGCTGCTCCTTCCGTTTCTTCCTAACCCCTCGATATAGGGTGTCTCATAAGTCTCCAGCAGGGTTTTATTTGATTATAACTTCTGTATTTGGGGAGCAGATGAAAGGAGTTTGGTTCGACTCGAAAATATATCACTTCAGACTTTAATGGTGTGTTACACGCGGTGAACGTGAAACATGTAGCGGGTATCATCGAATATCTTTCCCTGATCAAGTCATGTCTGTTTAACACGTTGGCTACCCTGGGGATGACTTTTCAACGTTCAAAATATAGCAAACTACAAATATCACCACCGATGACCAACATGCCGGTCAATGTGTTAACGGAATAAATAATATGCAATCGCAACGAAGCCCGCGACTGGTTTTTTAATCATCAACATTATATTTCGCATCACGGGTATCGTATAACACGTATTCACCGTGTTAACCAAACACCGATGTCACAGTGTATCCATCCCCACTTAAACATTCCCGTTCATCTACACCACTGATTCAACCCTGCTACCCTCTCGTGCACTTCAACTTGTTACCCCGCCAACTTTCTACTGTTTTATCAGAGGCAGTGCCCCCCGTGCCCCCCTCCCACGCTACTGCGAGTCTCATTTCAGTGATACACACGCTGATACGCCTACAAAGAGGGGCGTCACGGTCTTTAACTCGCAAATGTTCCGCGTTCACTTTGCCGTATTAGATTCTAATAGGGGGATATGAGCCGAGGATCATTCGTTTGGCAGACCCTCTGGCCCCATTTCCATTGCACTTTGCGCACTGTTCGCTCGACTGGACGACTAACTAAATCATAGGACATGATATCATTGCCAATTTGAACGTTGACCCACGTAACTCTCTTCCTAGCTTCGCTATCTCTAATCAAGCTGAAGTACCGTTTATACTTTGACATTAGTGTTTCGTCATTCCGAATTATTTTGATTATTACGATTGCCCTTTTTATTGTTATTAATATCATCGTCCTTACGATGGAGTCAATCGGATGTGAAACATTGGAGTCTTCGGGATCCAAGAAAAAATGATGCGTGAGAGCCTTATTAATTTTTGTATATATTATCTAAATGATCTGTTATCAGGTTTTAATAATTTTAATAATAATGTAAGTCGTTGGTTGGTTTTGAGGGAATGATAATAAATGTCAGTGATAATGTTAATACAAGAATTACAACGTTTGAGAATTGGAGTTACAAACAATTATGTTGACATTAATAATTGTGTTATCTGTTATCTAAGCGAGATAAGAGCGTCGTTACTAGATGCTGCACGATTATTCTAAATCAAGCTTCGATTATTACGAAACAGGAAAAAAGTTCTCCCCCATCTTGATTCGTGACATTGCAAATTTGTCTTAAACACCGAGTGTTGTGAGTCACTGATGCCGAAATAATCGTGCAGCATCCATTAACGACACTTTTATCCGTTTAGATAAGAGATAACGAGACTATTAAGACGCGTGAATTTTCCTTGGATTACAAAGATTTTTTGTCTCGTATGTAATGGAACAGTTATGTCAACATAATTATCTGTAACTTCAACTCACTAATGTTGTGGTTCTTGCATATTATTCACTCAAAATTAACCAACTACTTATTACAGATATTATTAAAATATGATTATCGCTCCTTAAATCCCAGCGATTTCAATAAAGCTATTAGTTTGCCCATCTTTTCCGTAATAATTCAATCAGACGTACGCTGGGTTATTAAAAATGAACACGCATTTCGAAAACGGAACGGTGATAAATCTGGAAATGTGAAATGGCAGAACGTATATATCTTCGTTAGACGGAAATACTGAATCCCTAAAAGCCGTATTAATCCCTTTCCAATATTGAAAAACTGGCAAATCCCGAATATAAAACCGCGTAATATTTAATCGATATGTATTACATTATCTGCAAGCGTGTTATCAGAACATTAACGTTATTAGTATTCTTTCGAAAATTTGGGCAATGATAAGAGAATGATAACTAATTGAATTTCGTTCTCACCAATATTTGTATTCCAATTTTTTAAACTAAAGCGTTACTTGTTAATAAATCAAATATAAAATATGTAATAAAAGAAAAAAGAGATTCGTATTATTTCACGGACAGATTATTCCTCATAAAGAAGTATTTCATAATAATAACATGATATACTACTTCGTTATTATTTATATTATTATATACAAAATTACAGTATTGAAGTATCGTGAAGTTTCTCGCGGTGATTTCAACGCGTGATAACGAGAGGATGTCAAACCAGACTGCCAACTTAAGTGAAACGAGCCAATAAGAGTCAGCCGCGCAAACTCTCAACTTAAGTGAAAAGATGCAAAAAGAATCAGCCGCGCAAACTCTGCACTTAAGTGAAAAGAACCAAGAAGAGTCGGCCGCGCAAACTCTCTACTGAAGAGAAAAGAGTTAAAAAAATCAGCCGCGCGGACTGCCAACGTAAGTGAAAAGAGTTAGAAAAAATCAGCCGCGCAGACTCTCCACTTAAGTGAAAAGAGCCACGAAGAAACAGCCGCGCGGACTGCCAGCGTAAGTGAAAAGAGCCAATGAGAGTTAGACATGCAAACTAATCTTGTATCCCACATAATTGTTTTTAAAATGTAAACTAATTTCTGTAAACAATTTAACAATTTATTTATATAATATTAAATATTCTTTCCCTAATTTTGTTAAAATACAATCGATTGAATATGGCAAAGTAATAGCGCAAAGTAACGCCAATTATTAAAATGTTATTCTTACTATAATAAACTAATTTAAATCAACAAAATAGAGTTGGATATTACATAATAAATATGAAACTTTTATAATGAATCAAGTGTTTTCTAATATTCTTAGAAAATGATATAAAACGACAACAGAATTTAAAAATGATTTCGAAGAAATTCTTGAATGCATTTCACTCAGTGGTTATCATTTTATCTAGTTGTATGAGATTCACTTTATGGTTATTATTATGTCTGTAATTGTATGGAATTTTTTTCTAAATTTATTTCAGTTGAAACGTACGAAAAAAGTGTCTCTGACGTGACTTAATGTGATAGGCTAAGCATTGAGCCTTTATTATCCCCGAAACTATTACGGGATAAGTGAAACAACTTATACATCGGGGATATTACATCGTGCAGATGGTCATAACGCTCTGCTAAATGCGTCAACTTCGGACAATGTTTCTTATAGTCTACTGATATGGGAAAAAGAAACTGTCCGGTATCATTCTATGGAACCTTAGAAGTACAATAAAGAATATTTATATGTATTGTTCCATTAATATAATTTATATCATTATACTTGAACGAGAAAAGGTGAAAGAGTCACGTCATATCATTCCTATAAAGATACAGGTTTTGCACTCGAAATGAATCCTTTTGCAGATCACATTCACCTTTGCACATGAAATTAAACATTTTGCAGATCACATTCTCCTTTTAACAAATCAAATGCATCTCATTGCAAATCAAATTCCCGCTTTCACTTCACAGTGGATTTGATTTTTAATGCCACAGCTTAAGAAAACAAAATTTGTAGAATAGCTTGATTTGCAAAAAGAGTTCATTTCGAGTGGAAAACCTGTATAAACCACAAAAAGAGGGAACAATGCAGATTGCGACCGGTAACGCGAGCAAAGATAAACAAGCACGGAATCGATGTTTCTGAATCAGCGACTCGTATAAAGAGTATGCGGGTAGGTATATATTGTCGTAATATTTTGGAAAACGCGCGGGCAGACCGGGATCCGAAGGCAATCTCACCCTCGAAGATGGCATATACGTAGAGGTGAATCGCCTCTTGCCGAGGAAATCCGAGGTAATTGAATGCTAACCCACCCACACCCTCCCCAACCCCATCCTCCAACCAGAATCCCTGGTATCCCTCCACCCTCCAGGTTCCCCGGTTCCCCGGTTCTCGTTCCCGTTCCAGTTACCGTTCCCGTTTCAACCCTCGGCGCGTCCGTAGTTCTACGCAGGGTCGCTCTACCGCTCATCCCCTTGGCATCACTCACGGACACAGACTTGTAGCTTTCAATAAAAATGTAAATATGGCGGCGTAGAACGAGCCAATGACAGCGCTACATCGACGCCGAGAGTCCCTCGGTGTGAGTGAGAAAGATGAAATGGCCGTGTACTCCTCCGTGGCGATGCCAGGGGGATGGTGGGGTTGAGGGTTCGAAATGGGAACCTGGGCTTTGAGGGTCGAAGATGGCGAAAGAGAAGCTGGTGGTTGGAGGGTGGAAAGGGTGGAATGGGGGGACACGGTACGAAGGTGGAAGTACAGATGTAGCTGGGGGAGGAGGGGGAGGCGGGAGTAAAAGTAGAGTCGGCTAAGGGAGGTGGTAGAAGACTGAGATCGAGAGGCCAGCGGCCGGATATGGAGGAGATAGGTTATATAGGGGGATGCTGCGGCGAGAACATGAGTAGGTAAAGTGGTGGGAAGAAGATGGATAGATTACTGGATAAAGAGAACAAGATGAAATCTAGTAGCTGGAGGAAGATGAGCATAGATAGACAGGGGATGTGAGAAGAAAGAAAAAGAGAAGAAGAGTAAGAGACAGAGAGACCTGGCAGGGTAAAACGATACCGTTACAGTCACCACTATCATCCTCTTCGTCATCCTCACGGAACGCTACTTTCTATCTCTCCTCGTCACTCAAGCTAAAGTCAAGTAGATGGAAAGAGACAGAGAGGCCGGCAGGTCTGCGAGAAAACGCTACCGGGGATGACGCAGGTGCCGCAAAACTTGACACGTCCCCGGCTATTTTGTCACCTTCTTTTATCCTACCAACTTTTTTACAAGCTGCCTCGTTAGAAGCGTGCCCTAAGCGTTGATGGACTAAGCCGCATTCGCGAACAAATGCGATTTAAAAATCTGCCTCCCTCTGCGATCCTCTCGACGACACTCTACCCCCAGCGCGAATCCCTCACGCTTTAAACCCCCCCTGCGAAATCCACGATTCGTCGTAATGAAAGGCGTTACCCGCTTATTCCCCTGTTTCTTCCTTTTTTTACCTCTAACTTCGATTTACTATAAGGTACATTTTGCAGAGAACTATCTGCACGTTCGATTAACCATCCATTCCGATATTCCGTAGTGTTCTCATAAAAAATACGAAGTACTTTATACGACGAATTATCAAATAATACCAAACGACAATTTAGAAATAAACACGGCACATAGTGTTTTAACGAATCAATTGATTACCACATTGACTGCCAATGACGAACGTCGCGAATATTATTTAAACTCGATTCAAATATGTCGCTGATATTTTACAATTTCTACGATAGCTTTAATGTTACGCTGACCATGTAAAGTAACTGACTGATCATAGACCACTGAAACAGTTTTGTTTTTCGATGTTATGTATAATAGATGTTACAAATGAGTATCGCCTGGAATCCTGTGCCATGGATTTCGTTTTGGCAGACAACGTGTTAATCGTGTCGAATAGTTGGTATCTGAGAAAGAATGGATGTCTTACCTTGACTTGGGACTCCGACATTCCGAGGGCGTACGCCAATTTAGCACGTTCCGGTCCCGCAAGGTATTTCGTTTGCTCAAAGGTTTTCTCGAGGGCGAAGATTTGCTGGCCACTGAAAGTTGGCCTCGTATGCTTCTTCTTGCCACCCTCGTGTTCCCCGGTTCCGGCGGAGCCTGTCATGGTTTGCTGACAACCCAGATGTTGCGACACTGTAACATCGATGTTTTCCACGGATTCTCTTTCACTCCTCGCTTTAATAATATTATTTCTACCGCACTTTTTATTCAACCATAAAAACCCACGGTTTTATACTTTCAGCATTTCCTTTTTTCTTTTCGTAATCTCCGTAATACCGATGTGATATGTTCAAAGAGAATGAATGCAAAGCAAATGTTATTGAAATGTTTTCACGGTAGAATTATTAATGCAGTGAAATAATTGGTCATGCATAAATAAATTGAGTCTTAAAATAATGGAAGGAAGATCGACTACGTTCCGGTATCCTTGATATACTTTTTTACGATGCAAAAGTAGAAAACAAATGTGTAAGATATCAGGCGACATTAATGGTAGCTGTTTTCCGCGGCAGTGCGTTTATGGGAGGCATTCTGCATCATGATAATGTTAGCCCGATTTCGGGGCTTTATCACGTGCCATTCTATTCAGTGGCAGTATCTCTTCCGGCGATCGGATTGGCCCCTCGCATGTTCACCACGAAATCCTGAGTTACCACGGATAACAAAGTCTAGCTATTTGCGGAACACAAGAGCCACGTGTCTGCCACGTGCCAGACGACATTCTAATGTCATTACGATGCCATATCATACAAGTACTTTAACACGTTGAGTACCGGAGAATTCGTGTTGTATGATACCCCGCACGCGTCCGAAATGTGTACTTAACGTTTCAAAATGAATTGTTTAAATGCTACGATACTTTAGTTACTTTATATCGTTATCTTTATATGACAAATATTGAACATTTTATAATATTTCCGATGTATTTGATTCAAGTTTTAGTAATATTGGCATCGGTGGTCTGCGTTTTAAATAATACTTAAAGTGATTAATAAACTTTTATTGTATACATAACGCGAATAAGTGAATTCATTAATGAATTTAGATCCTCCAGTCATTGTTTATATATAAATGAATTTGTAAACAGAACTGAGTATGTGTTCGGTTTAGTTTTAATACCTTTGGGTATTTTTGCTACGAAATTCTGATAAAAGATGTCCGTAAATATTATCGTGGAGGGACATTGACGTTTTTGTTGTATCATAGTGTGTCGCCACATGGAAACGATTGGATATTAGGCGAGATACATAAATTTCCGTGTCCCGTTCTTTAAGTGTCATATCAGGTTTCGGTCGAGGGGTAAAAAACTAGGTGTTTGACATATTTACCAAAAATAAACCTCATCTAGAATCATAAAGTAATATCTATGGAGATCTTAGTCTCAAAAGGTTTTATTTAAATACTGCCAATATAAATTAATGACTCTGTAATTCAACACATGATTTACATAAAACTTGCTATAAAACAGTGATGTTTAACCACCTTTTATTTCACGGCACACTAACAAATATATTCTTTCACCGATTTGATAAAAAAGTATACACTTTGGACTGATTTACAAAAAGAATCATCTCCGGTTTCCTCCAAAGTGGCAATAAAATAACTGTTTCTCTCATTAAATGACATTTAATGAAGTGCGAAGAGAATGTTGTCCAATTTCCCTTTTCAAAAATCTTTTATTACGGAGTCCTTTTTTAAAGAGGAGTTGACACGAACCAATACTTTTATAAATGCTACGTATAATAATATCATAAACAGTAAACACGTATATTGAAACTGGACATATTAAAACTAAAATAAAATGATTCTGGTCTCAGAATAAATGTTTTATGACTAACAATTATCTCCTCAATTTGTATGCCACCGATACAAATTTGTATCCTAATAGTTACATTCCTCATCCCTCGGCGAAGCCGAATACATTATCATCGAAATCAGTGCTATTTATCTTCCCGGAGATATAAGAAATCCAAGGAGTGACGTGTACAAATATCCGTAAAAAAAGGAGGAGGACTTATCGAATTACGTAACAAAGTTCTACGAATTTACGCAGTTTCTAAGTAGATGAATAGGGGATATCGCGTGAAACGTGTACCCTCATTGAAGCAGGGTGGAGTGCGGTAAGCAGCTCATTAGAACCCTCCCCGCCGACTGGCCATTATTGCCTCGTTCCGTATTCCGTTACAAATTGCTTTATTAAATTAAAGTCCCACAACCCATACTGTTGTGACGACCCTACGCTTCTTCTTCCTGCCCCCCTGCCCCTGTCTCCTTTTCCTAACCAAGCCCCCCTCACCAACATGCTACGCAAACGTTTCTGACCGCGTGCTGCTCGTCCGCCGCCAACTTCACTCCCTTCTTAATCACCCTCGACAATTTTCTCTAACATTCTCTCCATTCACTTTAATCACAGACATTCCTATGAATGTCTATCGAACTGTTTCCTTGTTTATGAAATTCCTGATTGCTTTTTATTTACACATTCGAACGGAATCAGATACTTATGAGTCTCTGGGATTCTTTACGGAATATGAATAACTCAAATATGAGTCTTCAAGTATGTTAGACTTTGGTCTCGAGATGTTGGAGTACGGTTGGACTAACGATAAGTTATTATTAATCGTTTAATAAAAGGACAAACTAGAATTCCATGAACAAGAATTGACCATGCAATCTCTGGGACTTCGGGGAAAAAGTGTAACCCGGAAATAAGAGCAACGATCCGAGAGGAAGAAGAAGATGAGGCATATAAATAGGATGAGGGTTGTAGGTATTTAATAGAAAGGTAGATCTGAGCCGACGTAGATATACGTCGGATAAAGCCTGCAGGATAATGCAGGTTAGGTATAGAAGCATAAATATAAAGGTTTGGTCCCGTGACGATCATTCGGGACTGCCTCGCGAGGCTCGTGTAGCCTAGCAATGTTTCGCCCTCGAATATAAAACAGCGAAGTATCCTGGTATATTTCGGGCGTAAGTTAGCGCGGACCGATTCTAGAGGAAAGGCAACGGCAGGAATGGATATACCGTGATGCCGCAGTTAAAATATTGCCGGAGTTATTCACGTGAGTGTGGAAAGCAGTGGGTTACCCCTCGGCACAAAAGGGGAGAAGTAGAATCAGCAGGATGGGAGGGTTGATATTGAATATGATATTCCAGATCCAACGCCGCAGCGGACTACCGCTATGCCACCCTCTTATCCGACCCACAGTGACATTCGTACCGTACCATGGATGAAACAACACACGCGCGCCCCGTCCACGCCCCCGCCGCACCCCTCTTCGCGTTCCTGCGTACTTACATCCTAGTATCCTACCATATCCTACCATATCCTACCATATCCAACCACCCTCCTTTACTTTGAAAATATCCTCTCTTTCTCGTACAACCCCGTCTTCCATATGTCTTTCGCTCTTCCACTCACGTATCTACTCCGGCTGGCACATGTGCCAACCGTGGTGCTGATGTATGCTTTCGAAAGGGGGATGTTCCTACGCCGTCACGTGTTCTTTCACTTTGTTTGTGATTTTTTTTTGCGGCGCCCTTAATCGCTTTTACAAATCGCTGGGGGTACAAGTTATGCTATACGTTTCACATGAAATCTTCCTCGTCCGAGGATGAGGTTACTTCAACCCCGTACGACGACAATGCCGGTGGAATGCGGGAGGAACAAGTGTTATGGGAATTATTGGTCCAATTATGGTTGATAATGATGATGGTATTTTGAAGAAGTGGAGTTGAAGAGGAATTGTTTTTGTCCTTTTGCGAAACTAGGGTTTTTTAGTGAACCAGTGATATTTTGTAGACAAAAGCTGGGTAACAAAATGGGTCGACCCAAAATCGCAAAAATGTCAAGGGGTATACCTTCAAAAATTGTCAAAAATGAAAAGTCGCCAGAATCGCTCCTAGACCATCCATATCGATGGTATATGATGTATAAACATATTCTATGATGATTTTGGGTCGAAAGAAGTGGTTAAAAAATTTTTTTGAGCCAAAAATGGGTCATTTCCAAATCGCAAAAATGTGAAGGGGTACACCTTCAAAAATTCTCAAAAATTGAAAGTCGTCAAAATCGCTTCTAGACCATCCAAATCGATGGTATATGATGTATAAACATATTCTATGATGATTTCTGGTCGAAAGAAGTGGTTAAAAAATTTGTTTGAGCCAAAAATGGGTCATTTCCAAATCGCAAAAATGTGAAGGGGTACACCTTCAAAAATTCTCAAAAATTGAAAGTCGTCAAAATCGCTTCTAGACCATCCAAATCGATGGTATATGATGTATAAACATATTCTATGATGATTTCTGGTCGAAAGAAGTGGTTAAAAAATTTGTTTGAGCCAAAAATGGGTCATTTCCAAATCGCAAAAATGTGAAGGGGTACACCTTCAAAAATTCTCAAAAATTGAAAGTCGTCAAAATCGCTTCTAGACCATCCAAATCGATGGTATATGATGTATAAACATATTCTATGATGATTTTGGGTCGAAAGAAGTGGTTAAAAAATTTTTTTGAGCCAAAAATGGGTCATTTCCAAATCGCAAAAATGTGAAGGGGTATACCTTCAAAAATTCTCAAAAATTGAAAGTCGCCAAAATCGCTCCTAGACCTTCCAAATCGATGGTATATGATGTATAAACATATTCTATGATGATTTCTGGTCGGAAGAAGTGGTTAAAAAATTTTTTTGAGCCAAAAATGGGTCATTTCCAAATCGCAAAAATGTGAAGGGGTATACCTTCAAAAATTCTCAAAAATTGAAAGTCGCCAAAATCGCTCCTAGACCTTCCAAATCGATGGTATATGATGTATAAACATATTCTATGATGATTTCTGGTCGGAAGAAGTGGTTAAAAAATTTTTTTGAGCCAAAAATGGGTCATTTCCAAATCGCAAAAATGTGAAGGGGTATACCTTCAAAAATTCTCAAAAATTGAAAGTCGCCAAAATCGCTCCTAGACCTTCCAAATCGATGGTATATGATGTATAAACATATTCTTTGATGATTTCTGGTCGGAAGAAGTGGTTAAAAAATTTTTTTGAGCCAAAAATGGGTCATTTCCAAATCGCAAAAATGTGAAGGGGTATACCTTCAAAAATTCTCAAAAATTGAAAGTCGCAAAAATCGCTCCTAGACCTTCCAAATCGATGGTATATGATGTATAAACATATTCTATGATGATTTCTGGTCGAAAGAAGTGGTTAAAAAATTTGTTTGAGCCAAAAATGGGTCATTTCCAAATCGCAAAAATGTGAAGGGGTACACCTTCAAAAATTCTCAAAAATTGAAAGTCGCCAAAATCGCTCCTAGACCTTCCAAATCGATGGTATATGATGTATAAACATATTCTATGATGATTTCTGGTCGGAAGAAGTGGTTAAAAAATTTTTTTGAGCCAAAAATGGGTCATTTCCAAATCGCAAAAATGTGAAGGGGTATACCTTCAAAAATTCTCAAAAATTGAAAGTCGCCAAAATCGCTCCTAGACCTTCCAAATCGATGGTATATGATGTATAAACATATTCTTTGATGATTTCTGGTCGGAAGAAGTGGTTAAAAAATTTTTTTGAGCCAAAAATGGGTCATTTCCAAATCGCAAAAATGTGAAGGGGTATACCTTCAAAAATTCTCAAAAATTGAAAGTCGCAAAAATCGCTCCTAGACCTTCCAAATCGATGGTATATGATGTATAAACATATTCTATGATGATTTCTGGTCGAAAGAAGTGGTTAAAAAATTTTTTTGAGCCAAAAATGGGTCATTTCCAAATCGCAAAAATGTGAAGGGGTATACCTTCAAAAATTCTCAAAAATTGAAAGTCGCCAAAATCGCTCCTAGACCTTCCAAATCGATGGTATATGATGTATAAACATATTCTATGATGATTTTGGGTCGAAAGAAGTGGTTAAAAAATTTTTTTGAGCCAAAAATGGGTCATTTCCAAATCGCAAAAATGTGAAGGGGTATACCTTCAAAAATTCTCAAAAATTGAAAGTCGCCAAAATCAATTCCAGACCATCCAAATCGATGGTATATGATGTATAAACATATTCTATGATGATTTCTGGTCGAAAGAAGTGGTTAAAAAATTTTTTTGAGCCGAAAATGGGTCATTTTCAAATCGCAAAAATGTGAAGGGGTATACCTTCAAAAATTCTCAAAAATTGAAAGTCGCCAAAATCAATTCTAGACCATCCAAATCGATGGTATATGATGTATAAACATATTCTTTGATGATTTTGGGTCGGAAGAAGTGGTTACAAAATTTTTTTGAGCCGAAAATGGGTCATTTCCAAATCGCAAAAATGTGAAGGGGTACACCTTCAAAAATTCTCAAAAATTGAAAGTCGCCAAAATAAATTCCAGACCATCCAAATCGATGGTATATGATGTATAAACATATTCTATGATGATTTCTGTTGGAAAGAAGTGGTTAAAAAATTTTTTTGAGCCAAAAATGGGTCATTTCCAAATCGCAAAAATGTGAAGGGGTATACCTTCAAAAATCGTCAAAAATTAAAAGTCGCCAAAATCAATTCTAAATGGCCCAAATTGGTGGTATACGATGTATAAACATATTCTATGGCGATTTTGGGTCGGAAGAAGTGGTTTGAAAATTTTGTCGGCCAAAAAATGGGGCGACCCAAAGTCGCAAAAATGTCAAGGGGTATACCTTCAAAGCTGGCTTGAAAATGATACTCAAGTCTTAATTTAAATGATATTTAAAGCAGCTTAGCTATGTCACGGAATCGCATAAATAAATTAGTTACAATTCATTTGAAGTATTTTTTATTTTAGCCCAAACAAAATTCCCCGTACTTTTAAACAGCCCGAATAAAATTCCCCGAAATTCTAAACAGTCCAAATAAAATTCTCCGTAATTTTCAACAGCCCTACTTAATTCCATCGTCAGTGGATTCCCTGACTGCAAGTGACGTGTTTTCTTAAATTCGTTTCGAATGACATATTCTGTGTAACTCGGAGATAGGTTGTTTCGAATGATATCTAAGACAGCATTTTTTTAAGGGATACGTCGACCATCACGTGTTTTTTCACTTCGGTCGTCCGATTTCCTTGGTACAAAAGTAAACACGAGCAGCTGTCAAATCTGTATGATATCGAGAAAAGAGAAACAAAATATCCTCGAGCAAGCAAATGAGACGTAGGAAAATATCCTGCCTTTACTTTTACGTAAAACTTCTTTGATATTTCATTCCCCGATATTCATTAAAACCCGAATTTTTACGCACTCGATAATAGTGTATTTACTGGACAAGATATGCTTGTATCAAAGTAAACATGGATGCAGATAAAATAAGAATACAAGTCTTCAAAAAACAATTGATTACTTTCTGTATAAAAGTGAATTGAAACACAAAAATTTATAAACTTAATTGCTCGCGTTATAAACTCTTGTATTCAGTATTCCCTGAAATTATTCATGTAATTAAAATAAAGCATTGATTCCATTATAAAAGTGGATTAAAACACAGAAATCTAATGAAACTGAATTGCTCGGATTATAAATTCTTGTATTCGGAGTTCGCTTAAATCGTTCGCGCAATGAAAATAAAGCAATGATTCCGTTATAAAAGTGGAAAACAGTACGTCGCGCATTGTAAATCGTGATATTAAAGCGTTAGTTCAATTACGACGGAATATAAAGAGTAGCTTAAATTTTCTGGTAATCCCGTTAATAATTTCTGATAGAGAAATAATCTAGAAAGCAAACACGAATCGTATTATCCGAGGGCAGCCATATGAAACCAGTAAAATAACTTCATACGAAACGAGTTGAATCTATTTTATTTTTTCTTCTCACCTCTGCGAATCATATTCTTTATACGCGTATTTTGTAAGTTTTTCCCTTCTTACGTGTTATTGGCTGACAAGCGTCGCGTGTCGTTTTGTTTAAAATATTAGGTTGGCGACCTACTAAATTTGCGACCTTTGGTTTGTGCAATTTTTTGTTTATAAGAACGATATTTGTAGATTATTTTTGTTGATCGGTAATATCATTCGAGAGCTCCCATTTTCGCGATTATTTTTGTGTGTATAATTATTATTTCGGAATTATTCTTAGGAACTCGCATTATAGAAATTCGCCTTAAAGGAATTCGCAATATACGAACTCGCGTTGCAAAAATTCGCGTTGTTGGAACTCGCCTTATATTAGAGTTTACTATAAAATAAGGAATGCTGATAAGTGGACACTTACAGGTATGTAGCCTTGCCCGCCATGCCAAAGGATCGCTGACCAATCCCTGAAGTCCTGGCCAATAGACAGCGGGATGTCGTGGTTCTGTTCTTTGTTGAAATTGGCCGATACCTGTATTTAAATAAATATAAATATGTACTATGTACACATTCCTACAAATATATAAATCATTTATATTATATGAACTTTTCGCCAACAGATTACCACCTTTTTTTATCATTATAAACGTAGATTTTTATAAAAATTCAATTTGAAAACTTACATTACGTTTGGAAAAAGATCATAGAATATTAAGTTGAATATTTCCTATATTAAAAGTAATAAATTCAGTATAAAATATCGTCTTGTTTTTAAGCAACAAAAACCGCACGAACTTTCTTCGGCACTTAATACATAACTTCTGATAAACCGTTATTTTATAAATCCGTGTTCCACGAATCTCATAAGTCGATGTTGTCTATCAATAAATATTTCCATATTCCTAATAATGGAAATATTGAGCACCAATAATCTATATTAATTCCGTGGAAAATAATAATGCAGTTATATGGACGGCAGAATGCGAGGAAGTTATTTGAGGTGATAAAGTTAGGAGGATCACCCTTTAGGTAAAGTAAAGCTTTCCGGGACAATGGAATATCGTGTTATAGAAACCGCAACGTCACGCGTGCGGCCACGAACGGCCCAATCGCAACTTTGAGACCCGTTAATCATTGCTGTATTAAGTAAAAAATTACGTACATTACCGAAGTGGTTTCTTTTTACCTTTTCGAGTAAGAATTATGACATATAAATTGTAGAATTCCAGTCGATTAAATAGCTTTTTTTCATTAACCCAATTACTTTCGATTATATATGACACATATGATTACCAACCTTTAGAATAATGTTTAAAACTCACTGCTGATATATATATATATATATCTTTATGTTATCGAAATAACTCAGTAACTAAATAAATAACAAAATAATTCAGTTCTAGTAATATTTATATCTACGTAGACGTTTTCGTGAGTAATATTTATATCTACGTATTTAAGTTAGACGTTAAAAATTAGATTAAGTGTGACGTATAAAAAACAGTTAAAATGTTCTGGCTTATTGTCAGATTTTTTATAGCAAGTAGTTTAACCCTTTCTCCAGCTACGATGGTTGAATAATTAATGGGTCGAATTAATATTAAAACTCACACTTATTCAGTCGAAGATGAAAATCAATTAAATATGTAAAAATAGCGAAAGTCTTGGGTACTTTAATTGAAATGTTTCTGATAGTGTTAATATGATTATTAACAATAGAACGACTAAAAGAGTAAAAAAGACTTGTCTGCCACTTTTAGTTAAATCATACAAATATACCACGGTGAATTGTTTGAGCTTTTATATACTTTTAAAACACTTTGCAAATAATTTACTGAGAGTCGCCTCTCGAGTGGAAAGAATGAATATTTATAAAATATAATCAACAAAATGCAAACGTATTTTCGAACTTATAAAATATTCTAAAGTACTCCAGATTTGATGGAATACTTTAGTGAAAACAATCTTGAATGTTGTACATTTAATTTCAAAAATCCCTGACAGCGTCATACGAAATCTGGCGACTGCAATAAATCAAAATACTGAAGTCTAAGACTTTAAACTCATAAGTCAAGCGTTCTTTTTTCCACCTAATGTGTCTTCTCGCACAATAAAAACCCTGTTTCCGTTTTAGTGGCATACCAGGCTGGCCAGAAACGAGTATGGAAACACGTGATACGATCCATCGATCGTTACTCCTTTTGTCCGCTACGTTGAAATCAAATAAAATTTATGGGATCATAAATGACTAAACCTGCATACTCATCAACTGAAATATTCAAGATTTTCCTGTACTTTTGGAAGCCGATGAAAAGAATCGCCGTCGTAACCGAAACTCTCCGAGGAATATTCTCAATTTAATTGAATATCCAGCAGAGATTTTTATAGTACATGCTTTTTCAAAAATGAAAATCTTTATTCCATCACGCAAACAACTCGAACTTTCTCAAACTACGATGGTTGAATAACATATTAAAACTCACACTTATTCAGTCGAAGATGGCAATCAATTAAATATGCAAAAATAGCGAAAGTCTTATGTACTTTAATTGAAATGTTTCTGATAGTGTTAATATGATTATTAACAATAGAACTATTAAAAGAGTCAAAAAGACTTGTCTGCCACTTTTAGTTAAATCACACGGTGAATAGTTTAAGCTTTTACATACTTTTATTTATTATAGTTTGTATTCTAATTTATATATAAATAAATAAGTATGCATAAGTTCGGAGTTATTAATGCATAGCCTTTTTGTATAACGACATCTTTCTCGCTAAAAGTCAGATGTTTAAACACAATCTTTAACTGTGTATATTAATATTTCTAAAACAAGTGCATAAATATGGGTTCACATAACACAATGACAGATATTTAAACGACGCAGATTCACGTCTCCGTCGCCAATGTGTTAACTAGCTTAATCATTAATCATACTTATAACTAACTATTTACATATATAATACATTTCACACGAATCTTTAACCAACGCATTAGTTTCCGCATAAAATTCCTGCTCAACAATGTCTTACCACTTTGTTATTTTCGGTTGCTCCAAGACAACTTTAATTATCGGTACAACACGCGTATGGAGGAGTACGAAACATTGGTAGAAACGCAAAATATGAAAAGATCTCGGGGAATATTCGAGAACGGAATACCTGAAATCCACTGGGTTCACGTTGCAAGCAGGAGCACGTTATTGTGTCTTCACCGCGCCGTCGCTGTTTGGAAATTGACTCGAGGTTATGGAAATAGATTCCGTGCGAAATGTATTTCAGTGGGGATTCACAATGACGATCTAATCCGTATACCTGAGAACTACAAACGCGAGGCGGCTCGACGGACGAGATATGTCGTTTATGTTTTGATGACCTCAAACCAGCCGTAGTGTTATTCTATTAGGTCGTCTGATATGAATAGAGGAATTTGCCAGAAGCCTCGATTTAATGAATCCCTGTTCCGTACTGTTAATAGTATATCCAGCAAATTTTATTGTTTTATTATTATTCATTTTTATTTTGTATATTTTACTATTTTTGAGAGGCTTATTCTTATGATGTAATTACGTTAAATGTAAAGGATGTTGTATGGAATAATAAATTTTCCAAAAGGCTCGGTTTAATTATTTTCTATTCTTTACTGTTAATAGTATGTTAAACAATTTTGATTGCGTTTTCATCGTTAAAGTTCTGGCTACATTTTGTATATTTTAGAAATTGTCGAATTCTTTTTTTATGACGTAATAACGGTAAATGTAAAAGACCTAAATTAGGTCGTCTGATATGAATTGGCGTATTTTCTGGAAAGCGTTTATTAATTAATGGATTCAATTATTTGTGTTATATATATAAAATAAATTATATAAAATCTCAAACAATTCGCCGTGGTATGTTCGAATAATTGAACTAAAAATGGCAAACAAGTCATTTTGATTCCTTTGGTAGTTTTAGTGTTAACGCATAAAATATTCGATGGATTGATCCGCATAAAAATGCATACGTTGTACGCAATGTAATGATTTTAATATATTCGGCAAAAGTAGGAAAAGCCGCGTAGTAAAATGAATCAATTAATCAAGAATCCAGCGTAAAACAAAAGAGGATTAATACGAAAGCAAATGCAGGTACATCGACATCAAGATGAGCAGAATGAATACACGCATTCGTATCGAACGTGCGCATCCCGTATTGCGCGACATGCAATGCTCCCCCATTTTAGCAGAACACCCATACGAATATTTACACAATTTCCGGTGGAAAAATGTAGCATAGCTTGTAGTTTTTAACATATTCTTCCACGCGTTATTTACTAAACAATACAGTAATTCTAAGAGTAAAAATGGCGCACGCAAAATGCAGCCTAATTTGAAATGCAAACTTACATTAATATTTGAATATGATATACTTTATAAACTCTGTATTTGGCTTAATAACAGTATGTAATAAATATACTGAATTTAGTGTATAATCATTTTGTAAACCTTGAATATTAGTTGCAATTATGACTGTGATTTATTATTGTATATTGTATTGCCAATGTAATGAGTAGAACTGTATTAAAGAATCGGAAATATTTCTCGAATATTTCTCGAGTATTTCTCAAATATTTCTATATTTTTTAACAGTACTGTAATTCGTTATAATTAAATGATACAATTATATATTTAATAGACTAACATCAATTTAAAATATCATTAGATCAATATTTTATTATTACCCTTAAAGCTCGCCGTTTGTTTTATCACAATCACCTAAAAGACGATAGAATATTGGCTCAATTTCAAGAAAACAATCATATTAACAAAAACGAAAACAACATAAGTATAGAATAACTATAAAGTCCCCAAAGAGGAGCCTTTCGACCCATAAACAATAATATAATATTAATCCCTTGACATACGATTTAATTAAGATTATTTTTCCATAAGGATACGATTTCATTTTCTTTCAAATATCGATGTAGTTAGTAGTCGAAAAGTGAACCAATTTAAGCAAGTTAAATTTGTTTAATTAATACTTGAAACCTCATGACGACTGAAGCTCGTCATTGTATACTTTTGCATTAAATTACCATGACGAGTCAGACTCGTCATTTGAGGGCAAGGGGTTAATAAAATAATATTCTTGTAGGTGGACCATCGCGAACGGTATCCGTCGCACCATAAACAACCGCAAAATTAAAGGACCACCGTTCCAAGCATCTGGACCTTAATTCTCTCTAACCCCAATTAAGCAAATATGTTCCCATTGTAATTATATTCATACCCCTCAATTTATTCGTCGTAATAAATCAAATGACATAATTATATGAAATAGTGATAAATCAATTTTCTCACACAATTTTTTCTCATACTAGCAGATAATGTAATGCAAAGAAATATCGGAGACCCTTATGTTTGACCTAACAACAATGCGTTGTACGAGGGTTACCTCTCTCTCTATATATAATATATGTATATGTGAATTTCGCATAACGCGAATTTTATAACGCGACAATGTGAGGTACCTCGTGATCACGTGGAAGAAGCCGATGATTGGCCACAGGAAGAACATGTAGATACAAAGATTTGTTCCATTTCAAGGTTCAAATATATGTATATAAGCACGTGTAAATGTGGGTACATGTGCCCTGAATATTCTGCAAGCTTCCACGGAATCCGAAGCACCTGATTTCGACTCATTACGCGCACGTTTCTGGGTTAGGGTTAAACAATGGCGGAGATATAAACACTTCATAACGATTCTTAGCATTTCCACTGTCTTTTAATGATTTTTCCATGGCTTTTCCACTGCTTATGGATTTTATTAAGTATTTACATTACAGGAATCGACATTAACACTAGAACTACCCAAAACCATAAAAAAGACTGGTCCGCAATTTTTAATAAAATTATTTAAATATACTTAGAATTAAGAATTAGAATTAATTAATTAACTTCACTTCTACAGGCATAATTTATATATAAATAAATTTGTAAACATAATTGAGTATATGTTCGGTAGTTCTAGCGTTAATGGAGCCCTCGTAAAAGCTACCGGAAACCCGCCAAAGAAATGTTTTCGCGATTTATACGCGACTGCCGGTTTTATTCCTCGCTGCCACTTGGGTAACCTCAGGAACCGTTAACGAACTGTCATAAAACATACTAATGACACTCTCCGTGTCTTTCAAAGCAACGTTTCTCAATCCTTTTACCACGTTAACCAAGATATTTATTTGTAATGGTATCGCGACCCGAATGTTTATATTTTAAACCATTTTCGAATGCGCCAAAATCACTTTAACTATTATTAGAAGAAGCGCGATAAGATTTCTCAAGTTAGAAATTATATTCGAATATTTCTTGGGTTTATATCTAATAGAATATTATGACAACTTAGGTGTTTTTAAAGGTCTCGCAGCATTGTCAGTTTGTTTATTTATCGACGCTGCTGTTCTATTTGTTTTTTCTATCGCCGCTGATCCGATTTTCACCGTCGACTGCCGACTTTATTTGACAAACATTCATCCGCCGACGCGGAACGCCGAAAATCAAAACTATGGCGGGGTTGTTTTAGTGATTTTATATCTGTACCACGATTAAAGTGAAATTAATGAGGATTTGATACTTAAATTGATCAAGCAATTGTTTCATCTTTTCTATCTTTGGAAAGATTAAAAATTAATATCGGAACGCAATAAAACATTAATATCCACAGTACTCACTTGTTCATTGTAATAATAATTTTAAAAGTACGTGCAACAATTCTTATCTTTTTCAATCATTATAACAAGCAAGTGGTATGTGTATATTCATAGATACCTTAGCAATGAATTTCATAAAACAATATATTATCTATCCATATTTTTTATGGAAATATTCACAATTTGTTTCGTGTGGAAACAAAGTTCTACGAGGTTTTTGGCCAAAAATCCTGTATGTACGGAGTTATGTGTAAGGACCTATGTAAATACCTATCTAAGGAGTTATATAAGGAGTTATACATTTCTAATATTGGATTAGCCTACCGCAAGGAGAAGTAAACCTAGGATGTCGACATTGGTGAAATACTGTGGTCAAAATGTCCTTTTAATGGAGGACAAAATCATACCGATATAGAATTTCAGGATTGCACAAATTAATCAACAAATCCAGCACGAATTCATGCACTTTTACCACGAAACTATTTCGGCAACATTGGTTTTATAAATGAACTACATTTCATATTGCAATTATGAAGATATTAAATGTGTTTCAATCATTAAAATGATAAGGAATTCTTTAGTGTCCTCCGCAGATGATGTAACGTATATAAAAAGGGTTCATTAAAAGCTAACAATAACAGTGAAACCACAAAGCTCACATATGTAAAACTAATTAAGCGATATTAATATGATTTTATGAATATGATTTGCTAATGCCGGAATAAAAGGCTCTCTTACCACGTATATTATAATTACGTCTACTGATAAGTTTCAAACTATCAGTCTAAAAAATCGAATATTTTCTGTTTCATTAAAAAATGTCCCTCCACCAAAATAAATCTTGGTTTCCGAAAGTTACAGTTCCCATTTAATCTATCGGTTGCGAGAAAAACGAGGTTGTTTTAAGGTGGAATCAAAGTGAAGTACTTCAATGGTGTCTTCCACGAAAGTAATAAACAATGAATCAAAGTGATCATCACGAGTTTACAACTTGCTTTGCATCACTATGCAGCTGCGGTGTGTGACATTAACATAATACTGCAATTATTAATAATACGAACCCGAAGACGTCGTGAAGCCTGCGTGCATCGCGTAACGAGGAGCCGTCATGTGTTGAGGATGAGGCGTCGGTTGCAGCGTCGCATGGGAAACCGGTACCGATCCTTGAGGATGCGCCGCCGCCGGTCTCGAGAGTATTGTATCGATACCGTGAGGATTACTGCCGACGGAAGTGATAGAAGTTGCTGGACTATGTTTTCCACTTCCCGTAGGTGATGATTGGCCCTGTGTTATCGTTGAAAGGGGTACGGTGATACGTGGTAATTGGATCCCTGACTGTTGTTGATGATGTTGCTGCTGCTGTTGCTGCTGGTGATGATGCTGTTGTTGTTGTTGATGGTGACTTCTCTCTGCCATCGAATGCAAGGCTGCCAGTGGTTGACTACCGAGCATGCTACCACCAGCAGCACTTAGGTTTAGGAATTGGAGAACATGGGGTGCGGCTGCCGCATGGAAGTCATGGAGCCAAGGTGGCCGTGAAGGTGGTGGTGAATGGCTTGACGTTGGAGGTGGAGAACAAGAACCTAACGAGGAACCCGCGGATGAACTACGGTCACCCTCCAAGTGGTTATTGTTCCTCCGGTGAGCGTCGCTCAGCGACGACATATTGTCACCGATTTGCACCCCGACCTCTGGACTAGATCGTGACTGCAAGTCCGAGCACGGATCACCGCTGTCGTTGCAAGCTTTGTCGTTGGTCAAAGAACACACCATCTCGCACCATGCATATTTTGGCAATGACCGGAAAATCTTAAACGAGTCTCTTTCACGAAATCACCACGCGCAACGCACAGTCTGCCATTCACTGAACCATTCACCCTGATTATTTTAGTGCGGGGTTGTTAATTCCGCGGAGTATGAAGTACCTAGAACTTCTCGTGTACCAAACTCGCTGCCACTTTATCACTGATATACACAATACATCCTGACACTCACAATGCCGTGCACGAAATCGGTTATCAATGATGTCACTCGTTCACGTTTGATGGTAGATCACTATTTCCCGAAGACTGTCTTCATGATGGTTCTTTCGTATCCTTTTTGTGGTATCAACAACGATGCAATGTAATCGGGTGAGGTGGGGGAAGAATGTGTATGTAAATATGTCCGTATATGTCCGTGTTGAGAGTATATCGATTAGAAGAAAAAGTCACTTCACTTTCATTGATTGTCCAACTCACTGTGCCCGAGATTGTCGAAGATCGAGACTAAAGATCAGTGAAACTCGTAGGCTGAGGATCCGTGGTGAGCGTGAACAAGAAGTCGAACTAAACGAGGGGTTGCCGAGAGACTGGCGTCAGTAAGTGGTATGTGAGAAGGGTGCATCGGGAAGCAGTCACTCTCTCCTCTCCGGAGATCAAGTTGCTGTTGGTGTCCTTGTTTTCTAGAGATCCGGGCTCGGTTTTCGAGAACGGTGGGGTATGTGAAACGGAAACCACGGATAGGTTGCTCGAGGTCGAGTGGCTGAGCAAGGGCCGAGTGGATTGGCGTGTTTGTCGTGGGTCGGCTAAATGTTCGAGGGCGGTACTCTCCCCGGATTGGTTGACGTTGGTCGTTCCAGTGGAAGGAGAGGTGTTTCGGGCGGGGCCTCTCAATCTCGCGTTAGCTTCTTGTTAAGCGTCTTTCATTGTGTGTTTAAATTCGTAATTTATGATCCCGACTGAATAAAACAAGAACTCGCTGGTTCGCTTACTGGCTGGCTGGTTGGTTGGTTGGCCAGCTCTCTAGCTGGTTAGCTACGCTGGCTCGCTGGCTCGCTACTTTCCTCGACAACTGGGCACCTCTCTATGACTGTGGTGACACTACCGCCTCGATAACTTCCTTGCTTCCTTGCTTCCTTGCTTCGTTCCACCCTTTCAACTAACCCACCCCTCTGCAACCCTTTCCCGCCTCCTACCTAGCTACCTCTCCAGAGCACACTTTCCAGCCAGTCAAGTACGCGTAGACGGAGCAAATCGAGTTATTTGCTCCCGATGGTCCATTTGGCTTGTTCCTCACGTTATACGTATGGCGATGCACGTGTCAACGAGAATTCGGTTACTTCATCCAGATAAACCATTGCCTCGAGGATGACGTAACTAATGTCGGATGAACTTACCCAGGCTTCCTGGCATTCTACCAATCTAATGATGGCCACATGAGTGTCCGAATCTTTCTCCCTCTTTCCTTCTCGCACTCACAATCACTGCATAACATCCTTCCTTTCTCTCGCATTCGAAAGTCGCGCGCACGAATGAATAATTTATGACACTCTTTACTTCCCGACTCTATACTCCTCCGAGTTAGATGCGCTCTTTTCCGCTACCTTTTATGTATTGCACGCCAACAGAGACATATCGTTCGGTATATTAGATTACTTCCTGTTCCACTCCCGGTCGCCCTACGAAATCTACTCTTTCCTGATTTAAACGGGAATTTCAAGTCCCTCCCCATCCCTCTTCCCAGAGTTAAACGGCCACCAGGAAAAATCAGTCTGCACTATCTCCAATGTTTTCCCGGGTACACTTTATTCGGGGAGTAACACGGTGTTTTATGGGTGGAGCCTCGGTGAACGTTAACCCTTCGTCATCCCGTACCTCTTGACACGCTATTTATTAGCGATTTAATACGATTTACTTTGATTTTCTTAATCGTCCTTCGCTTCCCCCCAGACTTCCTTTCTCTCGGATTATAAACTACGTTCACGGGAACTCTATTCCCTTGAAATATTACGTCCGAGGGCTTAATGCATTTCGGAATTAACCGACGGATTTCCTACACTGACTTTCGTTCACCGGAAAATACTTTCCTTCGCTTCAAACGGAACTTTGAATGGCTTATTTTGACGCGAATATATGTAGGATGGAATAAAAACACCTTTTGTCATTCAACGAATTCTTTTTAGCTGACGGAAACATTTGGAAATCGAATTCTTAAAGAGTTACAATTAATAATTGTATAATGATTTCATTATGAAGTTAAATAAGTGAGAGGGTATTTAAAATGATTAAACGAACGACCGGAGCTAATTAAAATGTAAAGATTCAATAAAGAGGAGTAGGGAAACTAGTAATAATTGATGTACTATTTTAATTCACGATCAGATCGAATAAATCAGACTCGAGAAATATTATTAAATCATCCTGGAAATAATACTCAGCTTTATCTCTTAATAAAACGTTTGAACCAACCGGGTGAAACTACTTTAAAACGTACCGTCCTAAAGCACGAGTTCAGAATACATAATCGCCATAAAAACTGGATAGAATCTGGTGAAATTAATTTCAATCCACTTCCGTGAATATTTCTAGCCGTTAACGGTTGAAAATATGGTTACTTTTAAGTAACCCCGAATAAATTCAATCCCTTCTCACGGTTTAATGTTATGTCGCATTACACGCTCCGAGTGAGCCGATAATAATGGAGACAATGATACGCGATAAAATTGCGACTTAATACTTTATGAAAACATGGCATATGGCGTGTTTTAGAGCGTTTATCGATAGCGCCGTTCAATTTTCGAAATAATCCGTCGATCCTCTGTTTAAGTAAGACGACTTTTATTAGCGGACATTCTGCGAGAATTATCTGCGTTCGTTCATGAAATATTGTTTTTATGTGGCACATGGAAATCCGTGTTATAATGAAATCATTTCTCCCGATAATTTCTGTTCGAAACAAATATCAATCGTTTCAAGTCGACAATTACAGGGGGTACAAATAAATATGGAAAATATGAAAGTACATATATCGGAAAGGAAGAATTAATAAAAACGTTCCATTTTTTAGATTTCTTACGAAATAACTGTGTACAAACCGAGGTTGACGTTTGTAATAGCTACAAAGTAACTTTGTGTAATTATTATAAACGTCAACCTGATTTTCTGGCACAAACTTGGTTTGAAACTGTTATAAAAGTTAACTAGATTCTTTAGAGAAATGGATTTAAGCAACTTTACAGAATAAACAGCTCATATTGTCCATAGTTCTAGTGTTAATGGGAAACAGGTTTCGATAATCGGAATTTTGTCGCACTAAATTAGAGGATATTTGAGTACATGATATGGCAACGTGGGCCATAAATTTCTCGTTACAAACAAGGACCATCATTGGGTTTTATTTCCTTTCTGTAGAAAGTCATTATACAGGTTCCACTCCTTGTAGTTTGATCCTCCCCTTGATCCTTTCACGTTCCCCCCCTGCCGTTCCTGTTTCGAGTGAAATTATTATGGGGCTGAAGTGTCCTATAAAATCGTGCAAATTGCACCGTTCGATGTGCGTCTAAGCTTGATTGCGGTGATTAACCGGCAATAAAGCTCGATTTCAGTAATTCGATAGCACCAATTAATCGAGTGGTGCACGCCATCCGTAATAGATACAACTCCACTGCGCTATCGGCGTATTCATTCGCACGGCTAATTGAAATGCTTAATAGATTGCAATTAAACATCTCGTAAATTAACTAATTCCCGAATTTCTTATTCGAATATACTCCGACAAGAAAAGTTCCACGGCTGTGTATCAGATTTTTCATGAATTTTCTTTAAAAAAGTAGGAAACGACTTTTAATCAATTTTCTATACTTTTTCTATCTTCGATTCAATAATATGTCCATCGTGATTTATAATGTTTGCTTGTATTTTAACTTCGTAATTTGGTGTTAATAAAAATCCCTTACTTTTTCGTAAGAAATTGATGCAAACCGCATTTTGTGTTCGAATACAATACTTTTGAGCGACAGTGTACATATATTTCCAATTGAAAAAGATGTATTAGATGTAATATATGGATTCGATGGAGGGAAACTTATCCCAGCATTTTATTCGTAGAATATAAGTTTCAGAGTGGTAATAGAATCTTGTCTATGATTTGCGAATGGGTTCCCACTTTTTCATTCTCTATGGATTCCCACCCCGGTATGTAGAATTGTATTTGTATACGTGTATCCACGGCCCTTTTATTCCTTTCGAGAAATATTTGTTTCGAACTTGGGGAAAACACATTATCAGATGGGATATCGGTGTCGAGTCCGAAAAAAGTTTTGCGTCTCCTAAGTTATACCGTAGGACGATGGTAAAACGATTTTCCAAAAGTTCCGATGTGCCCCGACTCTGAATCCGTACGATGTGATCATGAGACGTATAATCGCGGGACGAATATAAATTCCCTAAATTCATATTCGATCCCTCTGCATATTCCGTTACTTCTCCTGCCCTTCCTTCCGCCACCTGCTACACTTTTCTTACCTACCACTAACTTACAACGTATTACAACTATTCTTTTCGATATAAAACGTTCGCTCTTCCGATTGGTCAATTTTCTATGTTATACACTGCGCGCGACATAAGTTGGCTTCGAACTATCAGCTTGATAAGTTCGTGCAGTTTTTATTTCATATAGTTAATAATGTATTAAAAAATGATCATTGTATAATCATCGTTGAAGTTTTGGCTATCTTTTGTACATTTTACTATTCGTCTGATACTTTTTTTTACCACGCAATTATTGTAAATGTAAAGCATTAATTGGACTCGAAATTCCTCGGTTTTAGAGGCACGTTTAATTAGTTTCACGTGATGCGATTGTTTTACACAAACAAGATTTGATTGTGCAGGGTTAAAAGGGTCGAAATGAGTGATATTAGGGAAGTGGTGGATTCAGATTATTAAAATCAATGCAGAGAACTTTAGAAACAATGTCGTGGACGTTATCAATTTAATTATGACTTATTACTAGTTCTATTATTGTATTAAACTCTCTATCTTCCATCGAGTTGTAATATTAAATGATAACGCGTCGGCAGATGGACTCGTGTTCTAATCTCGAAGCAATTCCACATAATTTTGCTGATATCGAGCACTTTCGAATAAATCAAATATATGGAGAATAACAAAATAAGATTACGTAATCACTTTCCATGTCATTGGAATCTGGTCGATCAATAATAAATTGCTTTCGAACATATGTCGTCGAATTACGACGTAAGATTATCTCGTATGTTGGTACTCTTTGATAAGAAATTAAAGGGTTCCTAAGAAATCCAATATTATATCCAATATTTCAAATCGAATAAGAAAAAATAGCTGCCGTAAAATCCAAACTAAAGATTTAAAAGAAGTTAAGATTTACTCCAGTTATTTTTTATTATTGAATTTTAAATTGTAACCAACGATAAGGTAAATCTTAATGTCGCCTCTCAGTCGCCAACCGAATTGCAACAAGTCTAAATAATAATAAACAAACTGTACCGCAAAGAATGAAAAGTATGTTCCGCTTAATGTATCGCAAAAAGTGCTATAAATATTATAGAAACATCAACGGAGACAAACTCGACGATATAATTCTATCATAAAACGGCACCCTCCTAATATATTCCCTCTGTCCAAAAAAATAGTAAATGCATTCAATTATCCGTAAATTAAGATTTCAATAGTAATATTCCGAAGGGCACAGCATGGCTTTCCCTAATTTTTGCCGAACCTACGGGAATCTACCTTTCGTCTCGTTTTACGGGACATAAACCGATGATTGGCCCGGTGAGGGTTGTCGGGTGATAAATGCTGGCTAATTTTACGCATCATCGGCTTTTATTAATGACGCCCAGTGTCACGCGACGGAGAAGGCTGCGAATTGGTTCGAGCGAAGAAGTTACAGTTTACAGGGACACCGGGCCTTACTGACTATTCGACTATTCGACTATTCGACTATTCGACTATTCTACCACTACATTCGAATCATTACACGCCGATGATTACATTATATTAGCCATGCAGCCGATTCTTCCTCCATGGATAATCTGTGTCGTCCTATTCCCTGCCAGATGATGGGATAACCATAGAGTTATCCACTCATTTCCTCTTAGAATTCTACTGTTCTACTTTTTCACCGTGTTTTGCACGCCGTGTATAATCTCATCTGTCGCACACGTATGAATCAATTAGGGTTATCCATAAGTAACGACGTTTTTTCAGATTGAATAAACGACGCAACTTGTTCTGTGGACGTGATTTGTTATTATAAGATTGTTAGATATAAATGGTGGGACTTTTAAAAGGCTTGTTCGACACTATCGGAACTGGTGAATTGTCTGATAATACAATTATCTTGCGATCCTAAAAAACCGATTTACTTGGAAGAAACTAATGCAAACTGCAGAAACAGTTGGGCCAACTCAATAAATAGATTCGTAGAGATCAGTTTCGTTTATATTAGTTCAGGTTGCACATGAATTATTTTTTTGAAACCAGGACTCGGAGATGGGACTTCTTCAATGCAACTTCGATATAAAGTGCACATAATTCGAGTCTGGTGATTTTTATAACAAGAACTTTCGCGGGAATGTAAGTCCCGTGTTACACGAGGGTTAGTTGTATATGAATTGAGATGTTTAAGCGTTCACGAAGCTAATTTTTATGGGTCTCCCTCCCCGTGGAGTCACCGACGCGGAACGAAATGGATGACGACTGTGAAGCTGGATAATGCATTGGATAATGCGATGATCGTTTAGAAACGGCGTTAATGAAAATCTCCACGGTTTCCACGTTGACAAATCAACGGAGCAAACTGCACATTTCAACGCCCTTTCAATCCAATTTGATATTATTCGACTTTCAATCATCTCCTCTTTTATGGTTACCGATCATAAACTAGAAATTACAATCTTTCCAACGCGAATTATTATTTTCGTTGCGCATACGGAAGGGGATAACTTCACTTTATATAATAAAATTCGAGAAAGAAACTAATTTAGAACATAATACCAACATACAAGATACTAATGAGCACTCGTGAAAGTATCAGTGCGCAATGTCGCAGGCCGAACTTTTTGCCGACATTTCTGTGTTCGAAGAAAGCATTGCTTTAAGGAGCTAGTAAATATTTAAAATCACTTTGAAAGAAAGCTTATCTTCACACGTTACAGGCCGGACAACTTGAAAAATGGGCATTTAATTTTTGGAGAATACCCAGAGCCGTGTGTTTAAACACTGACAAAAGGAGTCTTGGTGGATGGAACATTGATAAAAGTGTACATACACGAAGGAACCAGATTCCCTGGACCGAATAATGCGCTAATTGTAATTACGCCGAAAAAGTGTTGCCTACCTGCACAGGCTATTCTAGGAGTTAAGCGATTATACGGACGGTAAGCCGGAAATAGACGGAGTTGAATGGATGATTAATAGTTGGCTTACATTCCGAAACTCCACTACCGCCCTTAACACTTAGCCACCAGACACGAACGTCATTTTTTGGTAGCGCTCGGCCGACTTTGCTTCTTGGTAGTCATCTATCGCTCATTCGGTATCCATTGATACTTCTATCATTAACTTGGAATCTTAATCTCGCTTTTTATTCCACGATGCTTATAAGACCTTTAATTACCCACTGCGAAAACCATTCAGCTGGAAATATCGTTAACACTAGAACTACCGGAGCAGTCAAAATGACTGGTCTTCGGAATTTCATAAAAATCTTCTTCATAACGTTTCATTTATTTCTTTCAGCGATTATTTTCTCAGGATTTCGTAGTAGTTCTTTTTGCTTGTAATAGGGATTCGCATAACACGTAATTCTTTCGGAATCTAACTGCCGTGGTATACGGGGATGATCGTATTAAATGATTCAATTAACATTTGACAAATTGCAGTACGTGAATGTAGATTTCATGGTTTCAGAAACGGGGAAGTCCTTCGTGTTAGGCGGGTCACCCTACTTATTTAGCAATTACCTATCGTTGACCAAGGATCTATAGATCGAAAGTGAGCACTCCGTGTTACACCGATCGAGGCACACTCGTAAGAATGGGCCCTACGTGGCCGTCTCCTGTGAAACTATTTCATTGACCAAATTTAACGCTAATACTGTCCAAATACGACAGCGGGCTTTGTTGGGACCTATAAAAGGTCTCGGGAGCCCAAAACGAAAGGCACAGCTGCTCCGATTCGTGAGGGCCGACAAACAGGCTTAAGTCACTGTCCTTTTTTCGGTCTATCAGTCATCATTCATTGGATGGAGGGGGAATGCATTTGGGCATTATGTCGGTCCATTCATAGGATATCTTGGTGCCCGGTGGCGACATTTACGCTACTCAAAATCTGCTTTTACCTCACTTTGCATGCGCTTATCATTTGTCACCTGAGATTCTCTTCTCCGGCAACAGATTATCGCGATAGCCCGCGAGAAAATGCTTTCTCAATACCTCACCATTTGTCAACCGGCATCTACATTCGCCTTCTTCCATGAAATCCTTGAGATCCTCCTTCGATTCTCACTTTTCACACCCTACTTTATAAACTGCCGACGTATCCTAATTACATTCGCCACGTAACAGATTCATGCACCGCAATCAATTTCAAAACACCACATGTCGATTAACAATAGAACATGATCGGAGGATATAAGCTGATATGGATTCAATGATACGCATTGTGTACACAAAATCTCAAACTATAAGCCGTTAAATATTCGAATAATTTTATTCGATTATTATTACGTCAACCTGATTCTTTCAAAAAATGGATTTAAGCCACTTAACAAATAAACGTTTCAAACCTATACTTCCGTTCAGAATTATTCCACCGCATGATTTTAAGGTGGTACTTCCTTCCCACGAATCCCTAATACATATGTATATTGAGATCTCTCGGCTAATCTATATCGCGGGGGTGTTCTAATAAGGACATATTTCAAATGACAGGAAGTAGAGGAGATTCGTGAAGGAGGTTATTGAAGGTGAACCGAAGAGGTGGCTAATTACATGTCTGAATCCGCGGTTTTAGTGGGTGCAATAAGTAACGCTGGCAGAGGATAAAGATGAGGTCCAATGCATCAATGTCATCGCGAGCAACATTGTTCCCTGGTCCGCAAGGACTCGCCTCTAACGACGTATTTATGACGTCAAGTTGCGGCTTAAATAATAACCAGTTGATGATGGATGGTTGGGGTACGCACGTAGAAAATCGACATCATTATTGTTGTTCAGCTTTTTTAACTTCCACGAGATATTTCTCGATCACACAATGTGTCAGTGCAATGTGCCCGCAACGGCAGATGCGTATAATCTCTCTGTATTAACGACAGCTCGATCATGTCCACTCCGAACATCGCTCTTTATCTCACAAATCAGTTCTACCAACCAGCCTTATTGATTACAGAGTATTTCATTAAAACCGACTCATAACGATAACCAAGATACTTGGGAATATACTCCCCTCCACAGTAATTCGACATGGCACACTGATTTAATCTGTTTTCTATTTAGGAAGCACGATGTAATCTGATTTTACTGGAATCTAATTAAAAGTAATGTTCACCGTCGCACAGAATTATTCGAACGAAATATGTTTGTTACGATGACAGTGTAAGGTAATTAAAATGTCAGAATGGAAGATTGAATTAAAAATGAAAGAATATTGTAGATAATATTTCTATTATGTAGTCGGGTTTCTATTCGCGTAAAATATTCTTTGAACTATGGAAACGTCAGGGGTGTCCCTTGGGAAGATAAGATGGCGGATATTGGTATCGAAAGGAATACCGTAGTTTGAAAACAACCTTTTCCAAAATACACAATGGGGAATCATTAAATCTCCATTACTCTGTCTCCGAAGAAAATGACTTTAAAACGTGCCAATTTAATTCCCTCAATGTATTCTAACTTAAAATTGATACCGTGTGAAAGTATGAAACCATCATCTTAATAAAACTAATCAAGTTCGTATTAAATTGATATTAAATTGCAACACATATTTTCGCGTGCAATCAGTGAAATCTCTATTGAAAAAATAGATTGAATATTTAAAAAAAAGAGCAGAAGAAGTCGATATTGGAATAAAAAGAAATGGATGAAACTACGGTGAGCAACAAGACATCTATTCTCGGAGACCAAACGCGACGGATTTAAATCCATGGCGGAGTCAAAAAGTAAGGAGCCAAAGAAGCGCGGGTGAAGCGAATAGGATCGGGCGGTTTCGAGCTGCAAGAGGATACTGAAAGAAGCAAGAAGCAAGAAGAAAAGAGAGAAATGTCGAGAGATTGGGATGCAGAAGAGTGCGAGAGAAGGATGTCGTTGACGAAGAGTCTTCTCTTTAGTGTATTCTACGTTGAATGGCTTTTGCAGCGTAGCAATCGAGGGAGAAAGGTAGACGCATAATGGTAGGAGATCAAGAACCATAATAGACCGTCGGGAATAAGCGTCGGGGCACCAACTGACTGACTGACTTATTTGTATTATGGCATTATAGAGGCAACCCTATATCCGGACCCCAACATTTTTCGGGCCCCCTTGGCTCACCCTGAATTTGCCTCGACACAGTCACGAAACGTAGGGACGCCCATGCAGTTGACCTGCACCGCCTAATTTGACGCTTTAACCTATTGTCAGTCGACTTGCCATTCTATAGGACCAAACTAAAAACGCGCACGTCGTTTTGTCCTCTTTCGAAAATCTAGACAGGATGTTGAGGAATCTCGTTCACAATATACGCGTCGCTTCCTCTACAGTTGATCCGCGAACTAAATTATTCGACACTCTGCTCGCACAGAATGGATTCTATCCGTGTTTCGTGAGGGAAGCTGACATTTAAGTGGCTGCAATTTGTCGGGCTTCCAACAAATCATTCCTCTGCCATTTAACTTGATTCGTTCTGCTATTGATTTACCTTCCGACGTGTAAACATCCTTGGCTGATGTGATTGGACAATGCGAGAATTTATTATTCCGCGAAACACAAGCTTTTGGATAACTGATAACTGTTTTAACAGTGGAACTACCGAAAGAGTCTAAATGACTGATCCGCTATTTTTAATAAAACGATGCAATATAATATTTGCTACGTCATTAAAAAATAGGGAAAGCCAAGAATTGAGTTGACAAATTACGGTCCTCCAATTTAATAATGTTAAACAAACCTGTAACATTATTCTGAGCTTATAAATAATACGCATACAAGTCCGTCGATTCATTCACCGAGCTTTTGTCGAAGGCACGTAATTCTTTGTAACGCGAAGTATTAATTCTCGGACACTATCTAAATATGGCACCCCATAATCCCTAATTCAAATAGATCGATATCGACATACATCTGTCCGTTTTTCAGCTTGCTGCTTAAATCTTTATATAGTGAAAGTTAACAGGGCAGCAAAACATACGAAATCAAACTTGACTTAAAACACCGCCGTTAAACGATCCCAATTTAATGCCATTTCCATCTGAACGTGTTCGACAAGTCTTAATCAAGTATAACTTATTATTTTATATTTTGATTCCTCAGACATTTCACCAATCGAGTTTCAAGTGATACGAATTTGGTTTGAATAATCGGAAATCATATCAGATATGATTTCCGATTAAAATCAAATTCCCAACTAAATTGTTCGTGTTACGTAAATAAAATCAAAGTATATCGAATCTCAAGCAACGCGACGTGATATATTCGAATAATTTCATTACTCAAAAATGGCAGATAAATCATTTTGACTCATTTGGTATTTCCAGTGTTAATATCCTTGGACCGGAAGCTTTTGGATCTTACTACGTAGGTGGTTCTCCACTTGAAAAGCTTTCCGTGCAAATTAGATTAAAAAGCATTTGTGCTGCGATCACTTAAATCTATCTCTTCGTTAAGTGGACTGCGCTTTTGAAATACATGCTGCCATTTACTTGGCCAATGGGGATAAAAGGGCTCGCTGCCAGAACGAGCAGAAGGGAGAAGGATTTAGTCTATTTAGTCCCCTCCTAGTTACTAGTTACATACAAGAAGTCGAGCATTCAATAAATCGAAATCGGTAAGTCGAAGTGCGACAATGGCTGTCTGGGCAACTTAGGACCATATGTCTATATGTCTATACGTCTATTTATGTTTATTACACTAATAAGCTCGAGTTTCAATGCCACGTATATCGTGCAGCATATTTTCTATTTAACGCATTCGTTGCCAGCGAACATGATTTGATTTCATTTGTATTACCATTTCTGTCTTAACCCGTTGCACTTGGAAGTGCAATTTTTAATCTATAAAATGTATATTTATTTGGTTATTGCGCTGATGGTGGCTCTAATGGCTGAACACTCCCCAGAGTGCTTTTGGCTTCGCTTAATTCAAGTTAGCATCAGCCAAAAGGCAACAGTGTGTCATAATATCTTGCCCCCCACATGTGCCATTTAATTAGCGAATGGTCACCGTGAGATAGTCTTTTTTAATCAAATCTATGTGGTATCCTTTGCTTGAAATTATTTTCTAAGTTTAATCATTTTTTGTAACTATTATTTCCCCAGTTTTTTGTATTCAAATGCAAAAGTACCAAAAGACACCCTTTTGTGGAAATAGATTCGAATAGGTCGAATAGGTTTTGCATTTGGATAATGATAACTTAAAATAACTGGGGAAATAATAGTAAAAAAATAGAAGGTAGAGGAAAAAGGATACCGCTAAATTAATACAACAATCACTCCAAGAAAAGTCAAAAAGTAAATTGACGAAAAATGATAAAACTTAGAAAAGAATTTTAATTTCTCTCCGCAAGGTTTACTTGTCACGTAAAAGAATCTTATTAATTTCACTCGATTCATGGTACAAGATATAAAATCATTAAAACGACTCCGTCATAGTTTCGATTCTCGGATGTTTACCAAATCAAATCGGTAGTAAAACGGTGAAGAATTGAAAGTAAATAAAAGATACGGATAGATGAGTATGCGACTTCAAAGTTGCATGGCATTATAGAAGGGTTAATTAATGGAAAAAAAGGTAACATAATGTAACTAGTCGGAGCGAGCGAACAGAATCGAGTGGAGTGAAACGACGTAGGGTAGGCCATAAACAAGTGCTTACCGCAATCTAATGCGTCTGTAATTGCTCGAGCACCAGTATCTTCCCCAACGGTCCCACTTGCTCCCGCGATTTAATTACTATGTAAATGTCGCATTCCCTAAACTGTCCGTTTTCCCTCCCTCCCCCCCTCTCCCTTTTCCTCCTGCCGCCCGATGTCCTTAATTACTTTATACGTTATTATAGCCCACCAACTACTGTCGACCGTACTCACTCCATCCTCTACCCAGACATTTCACTCCATTTTCTTCCGCCATATTGTTGCGAGCTTAAACTTTAATCTTTCTACATTTTTATTAGATCTACAACGATTACGTACCGTTCCGTATGTTTCTTGTGGTTATTTATTAAGAATTTATTAAGAAATGAATGTAAAATATTAATGAATATTTTAAATTTGAAATGTTACTTAATCGAATAACGATTGTAAGATATTTTATTTTGGAAACTTTCGGTGGTTTATTAATAAAATATCTTGCTGTCGAGATTCGATTAGGTTCTATTAAGTATATTATTTTAAACAATGAATCGTATGTTTTTATTCGAGTGGAATGCCAGCCGAAACTAGATTCTGGTTCGAAAGAAATATTCCGCGAACTTGTAGCTGCTTTTTCTTCTACTTCTAGTCTTTCAATAATTATAATTTTGTTCTACTATAAACCATCGTTTTTAACTTGTTATTGTTGTTCTACGTGTAAAACAACATGAGAAATACAAATCGTCGTCGCAATATTCAATATCGGTGGAAGTAAGCCATTAAAACTAATGGCCATAAATTTGGCATTCCTTCCACGTTCGTTCACATAATAAAAAACGGAAGAATTAATAAAACGTGTCGTATATCATATTTACAAGTATTATATTGCAACAAATATTTTCGCGTGCAATCAATGCAATCTGTATTGGAAATATAGATTGGACATTTTGAAAAAGTTAATACGATATTTGTTTAAACCTTTCCCTCGCAATTTGTCCGCGGAATTTCATAAAACGATGATAAAAATTATAAGATTCCTGAATCTCTTCCTGAGATTTTTTACGGCAACATTGAATAATGGACGTAATTAAACCGATTAATTTACTTTGTCCATCTATTCTTATTTTTACGTGAATATATAAATACAGCTGAATATATTGTCCGTAGTTCTAGTGTTAAGAAGATTAAAGAATGAATTGCTTCGAACATAATCACTTATCTTGATAAAAGTGAGCATCAATTTCCCGCGTTACCTTTCTTAATTACTTTTTGATCGTTAGAACGTTTTACGATACACCGCGCAATGTTGTGCCACGTATTTTGTTATCTTCCTTAGTGCCGCTCCTTCTAATTTAATAGTCTACGTAATTTAATAGAGCCGCGCCGAGAAAACCAAACCGAACATTGGAATTAACAGCAAAAAAATAATAATATTTCGCGACGCGCGATATCCAGGAATATTAATTCGGCGTTAGTTTATCTCATGACATCGGATTAAAAATGACCCGTTTGTTATTACACGCCGTTTAATATAATTTTTCGCACATTTATATGCGATATTAAACGAGCTATATGAGGGTCTACTGTATTTGTTAATTGTATAAAAAAAATGATTCATAATATTTTCCTGGTCCTTCGTCGATCAGTTTTCTGATCAACACAATTTTCGAGGGTCCTAAATTGTTTTGTAGAATGAAATCTCTTTGTCTTTCGGTGATTCCTTGGACTTCTTAGCCCCTGGCCGGTATAAATGGTTTTGCTGTCCACAGGAGTCCGATAATTTGGCAGCAGAGAGGGTTGTAAGAGGGCTTTGACCAGTTTGTCAGCCACCGATGTACCTAAGAGGGTCTTCTACTCCACGATGTCAATTTGTCTTCTACCGCAATGGATAAACTTCCTACGATTTATCACCGGCTTTTCTCATTGAAAAGCAATTCGATCTATTTTGAATACTTAACAATCGAATTCTTGAAA
This sequence comes from Nysson spinosus, assembly GCA_910591585.2. NCBI lineage: Eukaryota > Metazoa > Arthropoda > Insecta > Hymenoptera > Crabronidae > Nysson > Nysson spinosus. The sequence continues at coordinate 1,410,808 of OU342849.1, forward strand.
GAACCAGAACACTCGAAACACCAAATCACGTCGTCAATATTATCGTCATATAAATTCATATTTAAAACCTTTCCGACGAATTTTAATTAGTGTACACACTCACTTATCCATATATACTTCAAACAGTATACATATTCCTTCAAATAAATATATATATTTATGTATAAACGCTGCTTGTTCATAAAATGCTTTTCATTTCATTTCTATACAACTACATTGAAAGTAATAGCGCACATATCAATTGTACGCTCGCATTATTAATTAGCATTTATATGCCGACAATTCAATATGTCTACATTAAGGAATTCGTGTTATATCACAATATCGTACAGTGTTACGAATGTTGTTTAATATCTCGCAGTATTTTTAGGGTATGTACTTATCTTTAACGCCGACGGAGTCTGCAAGGTGTTCTTCGGGCTCTCAAAGTATTTTATTCTCAAAGTATTTCGCCACAATAAAGCCAGTACACTTCGTGTCACAAGAACTGCAATTGAAAGTGTGCCGCTTTTTAAATCGCACAAAGATAATATTGAGGTTATGCATGGAGTTAAATAGCGGATGTACTTTGTCTCGAAATCCAGCGATTACCCCGCCTCGCCCCCCCCCTTTATAAGCGAATTTTATAGTAACCCCGTAAAACAGTGTTTCTCAACCTCGATGCCGCGCGAATCAACATATTTATTTTATTCTAAACCATTCTCGAAATGTTTAAAATCATTTCACCGATTTCACGCTTTTTCAAAAGGTAGCAACTATCATTTCGCGGATGAACTCCCCATTTAAAGGGTTACAAACTTAACAGAACCCAATATTTGATTTAGAATATTTGCCCTAAAAGGTTGTACACACGCTTGTGAGAAAAATGAACTATTCGGTGGCTCTTTCCAATTTTCCAGCAGGTATAGAAACTCTCTTTTTTATGTGTGCACTGGATACACACCCCACTAATTCAAATGGCAATGCTAAGTAAATAGAAAAGGGAGTCGGGAAGCACGGTGTAAGCTTTTAAAAAGGGTTAGATTGTCACACAATAGATTGTATCCGATTCTTTAGATTTAAATATTCGACCTCAGAATTGAGTCCACACATGCTTACCATACAGAACTAATCGCGGAGATCGCGGATGAAAATCAATGAAATTCATCGCGTATGATTATGAAAAAGAACGTCGGGAAACTGATGATTTAATCGAAAGTTATTATAATCACTTTGATTACGTTACACGAAGGCATAACAGGAAATGAAATGAGAGATAAACGCGCTAAAGATGTTGCGAACTTATGCATCGACGAAAGCAACATACAAATCGCAATTAATCGTTCAATTAAAAAGGAAATCTAAGGATACATGGAGTAATAACTGAGCCACCGACAAAATAACAAGAATCTAGAATACAACAAACTATTTTTACCTGTATAAAAGTAGAAAAGAGAGAATAATCTTAACAGCAGCAGGAACACGACACACACCTCGAGAAAGCGAATCCACTACTACCAACTGTTATCAAGTTCACCGTCGCTAATGACATTGCAGGTGGCGCGATGTAAAATTTAAATGAAGAAGGAAAACGATGATTTTCATTGATATATACAAATTTATATATATATTTATTAATTTATATTTGTTTTAGAAGGTTCTGTGATTCTGAATTATTTCTTATTTACTCCAATGATAAAAAATCAAGCATTGTTAAAATTGAAAGCGGCCTTATCATTTTTCATCGCTTTCAATGTTATCGATAGAAGTTCAAGAGATTATTTATTGCTTTAATGTCCATTAAAGAAATTTAATTACATTTTTCAAATAAAAGTGTTATTGTTATTGTTATTTATTGGAGCTCTGCGTATATTTAATAAGTGTTTTATATCAAATATGTGAAAAATTAAATTTTGCATATGGATTACAGAGCGCGCTAACATACATTTCTTTCGAAATTTTTCTGCATTATCCATCGTTTTTATTTTTTCTAATATTTTTATTATAGATTCCCTTTATTTTATGATAGCTGTATAAATTAATATTTGATATTTCATATCAAAATGTCATCAAATTAATTAAAAATATACCATTATTTGGAATAGCTTCCTAAATGTTTAAAATAATATTTGAATACGCAATAAAATGTTGAAATAACATTTTTATTGAGTATATTATCAGATTCATATGAATTTTAATTGCAAATAGCATCTTATATGAACAGAAGAAGAACACTGGAATTTAGATATTTGGGGAGTGTAAATATCTAGTAATAATTTCCATTAACGATATCGCAAAACAAAATTGCAATTTTAAATTTATTTCATATTTCAATTTAAAATTTATCACAATTATTACAATTACTGTTTTGACCCTCCACTGATAAGAAAAAATATGCGACACACGAAAGGGGTTGAACTAGTTCCAGAAACTTGTAGTGGCTACTCTGTAATTATTCTAATCCATTGCAATATGCAATTGCAATTAATGTCTTAATTTTCTGCTGCTTTCCCGTAAAACGCAAGTATCTAGTCTCAACCGTTATTATTTATTTTGTACTCCCATAATCTACGTAAATGATAACCGATTATTAATCCGTAGGTTGCAGCACAGCAGAACTTGGGATTCTGTCATTCAATATATTGCACATATACTTCTTCTTTCGATAATAAGATTTCAATAAAATACAACAATATGCCAGACAGAAAGCAGTTACAGTACAAAAGTATGAACGATTTACTCGATAAAGCCAAAGTGGATTTCAAAAGAAAAAGTGCATGTGATGTATACAAAAGGCTGTCAAAAATGCGTGAGTTAGCTGATGCAGCAAAAAAGCAAGGGGATCCCGAGACCGAGTACATCATGTTAAAGAGATGGCTGGATTGTGTTGAATGGTTGAAAAAAACACCAGAGTATAGAGATGACAAATTATTGCACTCACTGTATGCGCGTCTCAATCAGGTGGGGAGTGGCGTATATTTTATTAGACTTATCATTCAGAAATAAAGGTATTCCAAATGTGTAGTTCAGAGGCTCGTTACATGTACCATATGTTTGTTTCATGCATGAGCAAATGAAATATATAAATGTTTGTATTCTAGATCAATGAAGTAAAAAACATACTTGCGGACTTAAATCGGAAGTTAGATGCACGATATAATCAATCAGTCAAAGCAAATGCAATGGAGAAATATCGTTCTGAGGAACCAATGGACTTGGATATAGACATAAAAATAGGAATGGATTCTGATATATATCCTATGGATGGACCATTAAGTTTACCAGAAACACCGACTAAAGATCCAATGGCTGGTGATAATGAGGAATATATTTCCTGTGATCAATTGTATCAAATATTACAGAAGACGGATAGTCGATGTTTAATTATTGATATTAGGCTAAAGCACGAGTATGATGACTCCAGAATTTTAACTGACAAATGTATCAACATCCCTGAGAAGCACATCAAACATGGGTAAGTAATAATAATCTACATTAATTAACACATCGACTGTCGGACCGAAAATCGGGTTGTACGAAACATCGCGATAATCTAAAAACAAAATTGTTAAGTGCTTTGTTATAAGTTAGTTATTTTATTGGGTTGGCCAAAAAGTTCGATAAAAGTTCATGCTTGATTTCTCCGCAAACAATTGTTTCAAGCCGCGTGAACTTTCTGGCTAATCGAATACATCGTCATCATAACATTAAACATATTAAAAATTTCACAAATATTATAATTGATATACTTGAGCGATATATTATATTTATTTACAAAACCCTGTCTATATACTTCAGCGATACTATAGCGATATTTTGATACAAGTTTTCGTAACATTCGCCATATTGGTCACTAATGACCCCCAAGGCAGTCGACGTGTTAAAGCCGATTATTATTATTATTATTATTATTATTGTTATAAATAAAGTCGAATTCTATGTAAAAATACGAATATTGCAGTATACTAGCCTCCCGTTTTGAAAAATATCTACTCAAGGATGAGAAATCCTTTAATTTATTCAAACACAGAGGAGCACAGTATGTCGATATAATAGTCCTATTAGATTGGAATACGACAATTAAAACATATTCAAGTCACTGCCATTTGAATATATTGAAACAAATTTTCGAACAATGGGATTATGGCGTAGCGCATAAAAGAATTGCGGTACTTGAGGGGGGCTATAAGGAATGGTTAACCCGTTATCCTGTACTCACATCAAATCCGAATGTAACCGAACCCAGTTTAAATGATATAAAAAGCGAAATTCTGGACGATATCGAGTATCCTGACTTGGCGCATTTACATGATGAACATACCAATGCAAAGAAGGCTGAAAGTAAATTAAACAACGTGAAACCTATTAATAAAGATAACATATTAAAGAATGATATATCCAGAGTTGTCCCTTCAATAAAGGCTAGTAACTTTATTAAACCAACAATAATGCATCCAATGGAACCCGAACATGTTTCAAGGCACAGCGGTATCGGTGTGCAACATTATGACAATGATTCTACAAAGTTGCACCATAAACGATCAACTAGTATCACCAAACAAATTGATGTACCTATTAAACCAACAATCGATCGAAGCAGTAAACCAAATACTGTGAAATCATCTTCAGAATCGAAAATAGTACTCAATTTAATGAAAGAATTAACAGATCTGGCAAAGGATAGAGAGAAATTAGAGGAAGATATTTTAGAACACGAACGATCTCTACTTAGGCAGTATGGTGTAACATATACAGGTTTAAATGACGAGGAACATATTCACGGAAACGTGGAGGCGTTATACTTAACATTGGAAGAGCTGGTACGAGTTTGATTTAATTAACATCGCAGAAAACATAAAAAACGAATAATAGAATTAATATAAATAATAACTTCGATCTTACATTACAGCAAAACAGTTACACAAAAGTGGAAGAGGAGTTAAACAAATATTGTAAAGATATGACTACAATTAAGTTCAATTCCTTGGAAAAAGTAAATCTAGATATGAATCTTTCCGTACTGAATCGACGGATAAAAAATATCGCGGCAGAACGAAAAAAGTTGAGCACGTAAGTATGGAATGCGATATTCCATTTTAATGCAAATAACTTGTTGCTGATATTGGATGGAATATTATTTTTGCGAGTAGGAAATCGACTCAGAATGAATGGAAGGATGTTTCAATGAAAGAAACTAAAAGTAACATTCACAAAGAACCTTTGAGAACCGATAATTCGTCAATAGGCGGGGGTTTAGAACGTTCGTATTCCAGTCCAAACTTATTACAGGTATTGAAATCTTCCACGCCAATCTATTTCCCTTTTATTCAATAAAATGGAACCTATTAAATTAATTAATAACTCAACTCATTAATATGAGTTATTTCTTTGTATAACATTTCGTTGGCATCTACTTTATAATATTAAAGGTGTTACTGCAGTTCGATCTTTCGATCATTTAAATTAGTAACTTAAGTAAATTAAGTAGCTAATTTAAATATCTAAATTTGATCTACAGTTTATGATATTGTTATGATAATTATTACCAACTCCAAATGTTCTGTTTTCACGTAGTTGGGAGATCGCAAAATACCTCGCGTAGACAGAACTTCAAAACCGCCAGTTGTATCCTATAATCAAAATGGAACTAATGGATATGATAATATGAAGGCATCACATATTAGCTGGGCCAATCGCGAGGAAAGAATGACACCTATTCATGGCACTGTTGTAAGTATTAGATACCATCAAGATGTATCGAAAATCAAAACACTCGGCACAATGCAGGAAGTCTGACGATTAAAATATTACCAATTTTCCGCTATAAATTGAAGCAGAATATATATAGAAACGTAGTTAATTCGAGTTTAAAATCTGCCATTATTAAAATATTACATTTGAAATAAAATTGTATTTAGTTAGGGAAACAGAGCAGGGTGCAAGTTTCGAGATCGCAATAGAATTAATACTTCAAAGCGTAGTTGCGAGATATTTTCACGTCATATCGTAGAAGCACGTGAGCACGAAAACACACGACATGTGTGAGGTTTCTCAATCCAATTCACTAGATCCTTTTCCGAGTAATGCATCAGAGACATACGTGCCAGTATCTACTCAACTGTTGTTATCGAATATGTTGATAAGCAACATGCTTTTACATATGTGTGATTTCAATCGAGCTTTATAAATGGAAGAACTTAATTATTAGGCAACTTGTGGCCACTGTTAATTACAAACATCGTGCTCCTCAAAATATAGAATGTTCGATGCTACCGGTTCGTGTGATTCTATTAAAAGACACGTGAAACAATATCTGTTTTCATATCTCATGATCAAGTGAACGTAAGATGGTCAATTTGTACAGAAAACTTGTTCCGCATACGAATGTTTATTATTTTAAAAAGGTACTTACCTAGTTTATGCAAGTTACCGTCGGCTTTTCTAATCAAAATGTAAAACCAGCAAACTAAGCATGTGATCACTAAAACAAATGTCCGCGCTTCTAATGTTTGTATTTAACATTTGTATGTTCACAGCAAGTTATTAATATGCCGTTAAATAAATACTTAGAATATTGTATGTTGCGTTTCAGCATCCGGGCATTACGGGACTCAAGAATCTGGGAAATTCCTGCTATATGAACAGTATTATACAATGCCTAAGTAATACAACGCATTTAGCTAAATATTTCACCGATAATTTATATGCTGATGATCTTAATACCAGTAACGATAGTACTACTCAGGGACAAGTTGTTGAAGAAGTGGCCCAAGTGATCAAAGCTCTTTGGAGAGGACAGTATAAGAGTATATCACCTCATGATCTTAAGGTATTTCAACTTTTCTTATCATTCTACGTTAAAAAATCACGGGTTTCAAAGAAATGTATTCACCCTTTGCAGTCGAAAGTCGCGCTAAACAAATGATGGTTGCTGCGGCAGCGGAGATATATAATATAAATCTATTAATATTATTATACAATATTCTTTATAGGATAATCTTTGACTAGGCATAAGCTCCGCGTCGACAGCAAAGGGTTAATTCACCTGCGAATCGCATTCCTAGAGTTGGGAGAGTTTCACTGAATAATTTATTCTGTTGTTTTGTATTTTTAGGTCGCAGTGGGTCAATATAAGTTACAGTTTGATAGCTACGAGCAACAAGACTCCCACGAATTTTTGACTTTCCTTCTGGATTGGATGCATAATGATCTTAAGAAGGTACCACTTTGTGAATCTTGCCAATCTTAGAAAGTATTTGTAGATAACAATGTCTTTCATTCTGCGTTGATTACACCTTTGAAATATGAATTCGTTTGCAAACCTTTGAATTTATAGGAATCGAAAACATCGATCGAAATGAGTGTCGCGGAAACAGCTTGGGACAAAGCGATGGGATCGAAAAGATCTATAATATCCGACTTGTTTTTTGGACAATTACGATCTACTATCACGTGTAGCACGTGCAGACAAAGTAGTACGACCTACGAAACCTTCAACAGTTTGACGACATCTTTACCTCACGCCAATCGATGTACTCTTAACGTAAGTATTTTACGTGTGAAATCGAGGGATTTTTAAGAATGCGGAAACACAAAGTTATTTATTGGCCAACTTAATATTTGCTCCAGGACTGTATCCAGAGATTTGTAACTGGACAAAAAGTAGTCGGCTGGAAATGTCCGAAATGTGAAACACCTCGAGAAGCAACGAAGAAGTTCGACTTTGTAAAACTAGCTCCTATTATAGTAATACATTTAAATCGCTTCGCCGAAAGCGGGGGATGGTTGGAAAAGAGGAATACTGCCGTGGATTTTCCATTAACAGACCTCAATTTGAAACCGCATCTCGTCATAGATAACAATACAGCTACTATTTCGAATATACGAAATTACAGCTACAGCTTGTACGCGATGTCTAATCACTATGGAACAATGGATGGCGGTCATTACACTGCTTTTTGTAAAAATGCTGTTCAGAATAAGTACGTAATCATCTATTCCGAAAAAAGATGCATTTATCTTTTTTGTTTGATATACTGTCGAGTCTCTTTTTTAATGCGGTTTTGAAGTTACGCAAGCGAACAAGCAAGAAAAGCTGAGTAATGCAAGAAACCTACAAAGATTAACAACGTGACGCGCTTATCCATTTATTTTTTGTCTTTTTATGTTTTCCTGGTCGGAATGAAGAGAGAAGATAATAATTCCCACAAGCAACTAAAGCTTGTCTTGTTCGAATTTAAAATCATTTGAAAGCTATATTATAGTTTTTCGTGCGGTTTTTTATGCGGAGTTCTGTGGAATATATCTACCGCATAAAAAGAGACTCGACCGTATTTGATACGTTGATATTAACTTTCTTGTGCTAAATACAGTTTATAAACTCAGGTTCGCTCATTATAATTTCACCTAAGTTACCGGTGATAATTCGATAATAAAGTAGAAAGTGTAGTACTTCGAACCGATAATAATTCCAAACGCACTATGCCATTATTAATATATAAAATATTGTTGTGTCCTGTTTTCTAGGTGGTACAAGTACGATGACCAAACTGTTACAGAAGTGTCACCAAGTCAAGTGAAATCACAGAATACTAGTGCCTACCTCCTATTCTACACATCTTTCTCGAGTAACATTAGTTAGCGGCAACGCAAAAAGTCATTCGTACGGATGGAAATTATGAATTAAGTATAAAACAATATTACTTACTATTTTCCGCTATTTGAATAGTTTTGTAACGAATTCTAAGTATTTTTATTTATCAGTATTCACTGATACTTGATCATCTATGTGATACGCATTTATATGTAAGAGTGATGTTATCACTTGTATCTGTATAAGACATGAAAAGTGCTACTGTATATGTATAATACATAAACAAGCTGTGTTCTGTTAATGCATTTGCAAATGAATTGAATATTAGCTAACAATGTTGTCACTGATTATTAAATATCAATATTTATTAATATATTGCACGCCGGTCGAGCGATATTCCGCGATTCCGTTAACGAACATTCAATAAAAATATTGTATATTTTCTTGAAATATATACTGCATACTATTCGATGAAAATACACAATGTTTTTAGAGAAAATATTTATTCTTTGTTGCTAAGCAATGTAAACGCCGGCGTACAATGTGTTAAGTGCCATCACCGTAGCATACTTTGTACACAAGTTAAAGCTCTTGTTGAATATATATATATATAGTGGTGTATGTTACAGTTTAATTACACGGATAATTTTAACCCATTCTCTGCCAGCCTGAATTATTTGATTTCATTTGTACTGCCAGTTTTGTTGCACGCGTTTCTGTTTACCTAAGAGCCGTTATTTCTTTGTAAAAGTTTGTTCGACACTATCGGAATTGGTAAATTTCAAAGATATACAAATAATCCAACACCACGAGTATACTCGTGGTTGGTAGCGAATGGGTTAAGGAACGACACACTGTTTATTTCCTGCTTCATTTTTGTTTTAAAACGTACCACCACTTCTCATTTATTGGGGTAGTTATAACATGGATAAGTAAAAAATTTATTAATGGTTATTGAGTTAATTAGGCTTATCAATTCTCATTGAAACTTTATTAACGTTCTTTATCGGATACATATTTCTATGAGATTAATAATATTGCGGCATTTTTTATTAACGGAATATCCCGATTCTAATTGTGTTTATCAGAGAGAAAAATATGTTTGGCAATGATTTCATATCATACGCCGTTTCTTGTAGTTTGTCAATAATAATTGCATTTTCATAATACAATGTTTTTTTTACCAAGAAGTTATCATTTATTTAATTGAATGTTTATCACCATAGATTGCTCTTCGCTTTCTAAACTTTGCCGAAATAGTTGCGCATGCTGCCATGCACTATCACCTTGTCCCCCGGATATCGTAGCCGTTAAAATTAATTGTACAGCTCCCTTTAACTCTTCCGTATGGAAATTCGTAAAATCATAAATAGGCAGTGAAATTGTTTCCGAAACGTTTTCCTTGCCACTAAAAAAGGCTTGTATTTCCCACGAAATTGTAGCATCGTGAAATGCTTGCGCTGTGGCTCGCAAACGAAACGATTGCACGCTTAAAAGCGGATCTTTAACAACGAATTTCCAATTTATTCTACCATACGTAGAACTTGGAGAACGAGCGAAATATACCATTTTCCAATCATTTTCAATTTTACGAAATATTCCTCCCTCTATTGTCCCCACACCTTCTTCCCAGCCAGACTTTTCCTCGATTACCGTATCATTATCATTCATTACTTTATATACATCCCTGACAATGGAATAACTAAGTTGAAATGTTTCTCCATTTTTAGATATATCCCAAGAATAATTCTTCCCTGAATTCTCCTAAAAGTGGAATACATATCTGATCAAGTATACACGACTTCCAATGTCAACAGACGATTATGAACACAGATAAAGTTCGCAACTTGCAGTCCATCTTGATAAGCACTCTACAAACACTTTTCCTTCCAATTGTTTAACACCTCCATTTATACTTCACCAAAGCTTCATTAACCCTTCGACTGCGAAAGGCGTATATATACGCTCTCATATATCCATGAATATATATGAAATGTATACATATGCCCAGTAAATTTTAATTTTTATTCCACGATGTTTCTTATTTTTACCGACACAATTTAGTGTCAATTAATGTCACACGAATATTATCGTACGATCTTAATGATTCTTTTGTTTGAACAGGCCGCAGTCAAAGGGTGAAACAAGCACTCGCGTAAAAATGGGGGTACCTGAGTTATTTCTCCGCGAGCTAATCTCCATGCATATGAACCTGTTGAACGTCCCTGATAACTTTTACCATCATCAATGTTTTGCTCATTAGGCATATGTATTAGCTCTATAAGTTCCGTGAGTCTCCGTCTAATTACATATTGTCCACGAGTGCCACTGTAACCAGTGGAATAATGACGCCGTAGATTGAACAGTTCTATAAGTTGTAATAATTTACTTTCAGAGCAACGTGTTCTCCTCTTCATCACAGCCACTTGATCCTGAGTATAACGCCAAGTGACATCTTGCACTTCATCTTTCGAATAAGCTATTATATAACTTAATTGCTTTTTCCATCCCTTCTCATACATCAATGGTTGATCTATCACATTCTCGCAAGGATCTACATGAATCCATCTTTTCTCACTCACTGACCAAACCTAAAGTATTGGATCAGAGGAAATGTGTGTTTTACTGGTAGTCCAAGGATTCGATAGGATTTCTTTTTACTTGTTTTTTAATATTATTTGTCGAGGAACTTTATATGATGTCACTTAAGTGAAATAAGAAGCAAGGACTATCCGAGAATATTATTCGAAGTAGAAAATGGTTGGTGCACTTGTTGAAAGACTTCTATGGTTGTAAATCACTATTTTTTATGAATATAATCCTTGGTCTGTTACCTCTGTCCACACGTGATCAGTTTCGTCGTAAACTATTCTTGCATCGTATTTTAATGCACGACACAAAAGCGTAAACACATTTGCCCATTCGCCACAACGACCACGTCTTAAAGTTAATAATATCTCTGGATCGTGATATCGAGGGAACTTGACAGAGTTTTTGCATTCATTGCATCTACAAGGACAACCGATTTATTTGGGAAGAATTAGAGAAGTCTGACTCGCTTAGAATTGATCATAATTTTAGATCTTAATATGTCCGAGTAACAATAATATAAATATACACTTCTAGTTCTGTCCACTTATTACTTTCAGTTTTACAGATTTGTTTCATTATAATTTGTCAATTTTCCTTTTTGAAAATAATCAAATGAAGTAGATATACTGCAATGGGATCAAGGAGACATAATTGGACAATTTTAGATTAGAAAAAAGTAAAGGGAAAATATAAAGAAACTAGTTGAAGTACGATATTTCATAAAAATTCTTGCGATGAAAAAAAGGAAGCAATGTTTAAATATATCAACGGTGCGCGCTGTCCCTTTGGAAGAGGAATTATTGGTACATTCTCAGAGTTTGCTTTAATTATTTTGAGTGGTTGCAACAAAAATCGAAATCAAAATTATTATGGCGCCCTCGCAATCACCCAATTTCTATATCAGTGAGAAGATCTCAAACTATTTACATATATTTTTCATATATTTTTAATTCATTTAAGTCGAAACCCGGGATATTTCGAAATGAAATATCGAATGCCAAGATAGTAAAGAATATGCACTTAGCTTAATTAAACTTATCTAAATAAAATTTATACGTTTTTTAAGCAATTTACTGAGGGTACGCGATCCAGAAATAATTTCGATCAGTACAACATCCATGTCTGCGGAAAATATGACCGGAAAGAGCTGATAACGTTAATTTTTACGTAAAACTGAAATTAATAAGTGTCCCATAACTAACGAACGGAAGTGCATACATTATCGCAAAACTTGTTAAATAACATTCAGAATAAATTGAGGCATGTTCACCTGTAGAATTCTACCCGCGAACATGCGGGATCTTTAAGGTATGTAACACTTTGATATGTAGTTTCACCAAAACATGCAGGACATTTTGGTTGATCCACCCACGAAAAAAACTTGTATTTAAACCAATACAAAAGCTCTGCAAGGAACAGGTCTTTCATAATCACACCTGTTTCCAAGCATTCTGCTTTTGTATTTTCTTTGATATTCCTCTGACTTTCTTTGATAGATCTGAAGAAGATTTGCAAGAAATAAAGTCTAATGTAAGCTGTTGAGGAAATATGGAAATCTGTATAAGTTTATTACTTTTGTATTTCTCTCATCTTTTTCAATGCAGCTATCTCAAGTTCTACCACTGGAATTACTTTCCTCGCTTTCTCTTGAAGCTCCACATTTTCATAACACAAGACACTTTCAAACTTTCTCTCGATACTTATGAAAAAACGTTCATGCTCTGGGGATGTTTTTTTTAACGTTTTATCTTGATTCTCATTTGAATTACTTTTATGACATTTTGTGGGAATAGAAAGTACTTCTTTCAGAGATTGTAATTTTGAAAGCGGTGTTTCATGAGGTAAGAAAATATGATCACCAGCCTATTTTTATAAATCGAAATAAAACGAAATTTTATCGAATTAACTAAGAAAAAAAAGAAAGAAGATGTGTAAAATGTCAATGAAAAGTGCTTTGCTTATTAAGCAGCATTACTAATTATATTATTCGAAAAAATGCCAAGATTCCCTACTAATATAGAAAGAACAAAGTCTTGAATAATAAAGGAGAGCAGCAAAGAATAAATTTATTAAAAATTACTATATAGCCAAGCTAGATAGAACTTTCAAGTAGCAGTTTATCTTTGCGAATACTGAAACATTTCGCATAATATTCAGTACATAAAAAGTGTTAATACATGATACTTTTGTATCATTCATCCTTTCTCATATTTTCATTTCGTTCATTTATCATCATACTTTGTATATGATATACGCATAATATAATAAAACAACGTAAAATTATAATCAAAGACAAAACGCATTCAAGATCCAGAGTGAATTAACTCGATCTTTCGCTCGAAGTAAATCATCCACGGTGCTTAATGCGTAACCTACATAGTAACGCATAGCAAGATATATTGTTTCATACTTGATATACATAAACAGCACTTGTCAAGTCAAAAAAAGCTTGACAAGCATATAAAAACTTGATAAATTTGAGAGTTATATCCCAGGAAACGTAAACCAAAGGTTTGATCGGATAAATACCTCAATGAAACCAACATCGAACAAACATTCCATAGCACCGGAAGCTGGAAGTAATGTTTCGACAATTACAGGATCATCCAGCCGTACTTCCCGATATATTTTTTCTTCTGGACGCGATAAAATCTTTTGACACAAAGTTAAAAGAGTACATTCTGCTGCGTTCCGTACTTGCTCTTCGTTTTCCTTCAGTAGATCGATGCACTGCCGCAATCCGGCATCCATCTTTGACTCAAGTAATGCTTACCAACCTGACACGCACGAAACACCGACGCGATACGTCATAGCATACGTCAATCTTGACGGAAGACACTTTTACACCGGTTATTTCGACGTAAAATCGTCCAAGAACATGTTTATGCATCATCTACCATTAATTTAAACCATTTAGAAGCAAAATGGGCGACTGAAATTTTGACGATTTTTTATGGTCACGTCATTTTTTGCTGAGCCAACTGTGCACTGATAAAATAGAAAGTCGCCGATACTTTCCCTAACAGATGATATTATCGGAAACCTTTTTATTTAATGATAAGTTACCTTCGGTGAACCAAATACCGAACAATGCAGAAAACTTGCCATCTGACTTCAACTATAAAAAATACCTCAGAACCTTTGCGCCTGTGTTCAACCTGTAACATAAAAAAAGGGTTGTCAATTATACATATTCTAATCTCTTCATAAAAGAGATTACGAACGTTTCTTTTCGGGTCATTTACACATCGGAATTACTTCCAAAACTTAATAAAACCTCCTGATTTAATTTAACACGTAGCAATGCAAATATTACTGAAACTCGAATCCAATATATCGCTAATATTTCTCAAACTTTCAATATTTTTAAAGTTACGATAACTATGTAAAGTAACTGATGTATCAATGGGCACTTAACTGTTTTGTTTTTAAGATATTATACATAATAAATCCGTATCCTGAGGTATCGTACAACACGAATTTCGGTGCGGCAGTCATTGTGTTAATAAAACGATCAGCGTAAAAGTACTTATTACTTTCGTGGCATTTACACGAAGCAAAATATTTCGCACTCGCGTTTCATTCGCGGTTAAGTTGCACGAATGTATATCATAGAAAGGACGTGGAGTTGTATTGATTACTTGCACATGGTTGTCAGCATTGGTGTATGTAGGTAATACGTGTACCTGGGATTTGTTGCGATTCGAATTTCAGCCAATTATATAATGCCAATTTGTTTAAAAGGATTACTTGGTATTTATTGGTTCGGTACTTCAAGTATTAAATGGTTTTACTTAAAGTTCCGCTGTAAATATTACAATAAAAATTGAAACCAGCTACCTCGGGGCAGACTGTTATCTAATATTAATACAAGACTGCTCGAATTTATGGAACTTCTCAATAATAACTTAATCTATAGCAACATTATTCAGTGAGGTTAGATGACGATATATTTCCACGGCAAGCTGTTACCGCAATATCGTTTAATAAGTGCCAACCCCAAGATTACCATAAACAGCAAACATGTACATAGATTTCCCTCAAAATCGGTTGATGAATTTTTATTAGTTTTTTAACGCTCTCTCGTCTCCCGGCTCTCATCTAGATGTTATTATTATTGAAGTTAAACGTATCTTCTTGGAAAATAAAACCAAGTTAACGTTTACAATACTTATTCAAAGTTACTTTATAAATATTGTATTATACTTATTATACGAAATGGGTAGATAATCATTTAATTGATTCCCGTATAACTAACTTCTTCAAGAACGAATTTCGAGTACCACTGCTTGAACTATGATATTAAAAGATATATAAAAAGCGTTTTTATTTACTCTACGACAATTAGAATTACTTTCTGGTCAGCAAATCTATTAAATATTGCATATTTATTGTTGTAACAGTTTCGCGAATGGAAGATTTATTACACATGTTTTTCTGTTATTGAATTTCAAGTTGTTACCAACGATGTAGTATATCTTAGTGTCGCCTCTCAGTCGCTACTGGAATTGCCGCGATAAATCTAAATAATAATAAATAATCTCGAGCACAAAGGGTTAACAATGTTAACTTGAAAGTAAAAGCGAAACTAGTAACGGTCCCACGACTTATAGATGGGAGAGTGTATGGTTCATGATAAAAAAAAGTGCATGTTCCTTGAACGAGATACTATTACCGAGTATTATTTTTCTTATCTCGCAAGCGTACTGTATCGTCATCTTCATAGAAATGCCCCCATACGACATTCCTTAACCGTTTCCAGCGTCCGCAGAAAGTACTTTTCTTATCTTACCAACGTTTTATAGCATCATACACAGTGACGTCTCTTAATAGTATCAGTAGTCTACAATAGGATTCAATAGATGTTACCCTTTTAGATGTTGCCCAGTTTAACACTACAACTACCAATAATATATTCAGTTACATTTTTATGTTCGCGTATACGTCTCGAAAAATAAAGATGGATGGAAAAAGTAAGTTAATCGATTTAATGCACGAAATATCAGTCGACAATAATAATTAAGACGAATACTTGCAAATTATAGTAAAATCGAGAAGCTAAGAAACTGTGAAGCAATTTTCCTTAAGATTCCGAAGTTCCGCGGGAATGAAGTGCTGCTTAGTTTTCCATTGGATTCGTTATTCAGATTGTAAACGCAAACAAACGTACGTTAATTAAATTAATTAATTAACTCCTTCCACGTTTCGAAGCAAATGAAACGATTCGTTTCGCCGGGACGTCCTAGTTTCTTCGAATTGGTATACAATATTAAACAGCTCTCGCTAATAACGTCCGCCATGTTGAATCTCGTTCTAAAGTACAATCAAGGAAAAATGATCTAATTGAATACGCAACGATGAGAATCAGAAATAAATTACTGAATTCAACGGACGGGGGGGGGGGGGGGGACGAAAAAAATCGGTATGACGAGTGAACATCACTCAGAGATTTTCAGTTGAATAATTCCGCTGATTTCATGAAAGTTTAGCGTAACTTCGACGAAAGAAAAACTACGAAGGCAAACTGCAGCCGGATGATTTAATAGAACGGGAGAAAAGTTCCGAGTCGACGGAGAAGAATTTCAAATCAGCCGTAACTAATCAGCGTGTCATTAGTCGCGGGACATCTTTTTGGATCAAACCATATCCAAAAATGGTACTTTGTTACCATTACAACGTCCAACTTGAACGATAATCGCATCATTACATCGCGAAATTACATGGCATTACTTTCGAGACAACAAATTCTGTTAAATTAATGGAATATTATCAGTGATTTGGATTTATTTACCCTTCACGTATAACTTACTTCAGTTATTTATATCGCGATCGTTAAACTAATGAACGTATATTATTTATTATTACTATTATTACTTATATCGAACATCTGAATAATATTACAACTTCCTGCGTTCCAAATCCATCACTTTTTATAACATTCCTCGAACAAAGCAACGACGGCGAACACCTTTTTATTAGAAACGCGAAATCGTCGACAAGTTTGAAGAATAGTGGAACCTTCATTAGCATAATTAAACTGTAGACGTAAGTACTTCAATAATCGATTTCTTAACGACCTCTTGAACGTTCATCTTTACGTACACCATGGAATGCCATCACGTGGGAGTAAAGTATAGAAGAATAAAAAAATCATTTCTAATTTGATTAAAATTGAAGTAAAAAACGATTATAGGTCTTAGTGGAATTAGTAGTTCGTCCACATTTTCTGGAATAATGGAAATAATTCCGATCGAATGGATTGTCTCTATGGCACAATATTCGATATTTTTATTTCCATCCACCCTTTAAAATATAGATATAAACGCTTTTCATTCTTTATTCCGATATATCTCGCTGAATGTACGAGTTTTAACTGTATTTAACAGTTCACCGAATAAAGTTAAAATACGGCTCGTTCGGTTTTCAATTGGCACCAAATTGCAGTAATAAAAATCACAGTAACAGCAACAATAATACTAACTGTACGAAAAATCTCTGGAACACCGGGATTTTGATAAAAAGAGAGATACATTTTTGTAGGAGATACATTTGTATCACGGACCATGTATCTGCATGTGTGATAAAATCTTTCCGTAAAATTGTATTTCTTCAAAAATCGTAAACACCGTAATGTGCAACTCTCAGCGAAACAGTGTTAGTTGTTTGCAAACGGGGCTCCTTACTTAGAGTTAGTTATAAGTAACGAGGCAAAACCTGAGAAACTTGTATCTTAAAGTAGGTAAACTGTTTTAAATGAAATTTCTCAACAGTAGTTATCCCGAGTAAAACTTCAAAAGTATAATACCTCCCCCAAAGTAAACAACTATTTCTTAAGGCACTTTCACGTATCACTGAAAACACTCTTAACCCTTCATAGCAATTTTGTTTCGCATCTAAAAAAGTTAAAATTACATAATCGACATAATTAAATCGATGAATTTAATTTGATTGAATTTACAAATATACGTGAATATATTGCTGGTAATTTCGCAACTCGAGTGGCGACTGAGAATCGACAACAAGTACAAAGGGTTGAAAGTATAATAGAATAGATTTGAATAATGCTAATCAGTGATTTTCTGTAGAAGGCATGAAGGTACATTAATAAATGAATGATTTATAATTAAGGAGTCCTTCGAGATATCGTTTGGGGATGAAAAATTCTGAAGTTGGTAGCAAAGAAGAAGAAGAGAATGGCGAACGCGTGGCATCGTATATCAAAGGATCCAGTGACAATTCCGCTTCCAGTATACGCTTTGTTATCGTGCCGGCTTTTCTGCGGGTACCTGCTTGTTTTCGTTGGGTTTCTGCAAGAAGATACTCTATGCCAGTGACTCGCAAACGATATTTCTTGCTTTCAACTTCCAACGCGAAATATTAATGTTTTGAACGATTAATCTCTGCCAGCCTTGAAATTCCTTTCATTTTGGATGTACTTTGTTAATGCAGACTCCTTTCATCGAACTCACTATTAACCTATTTCACAATTTCTTTTCGTAATCAAATCTTCCACTTATTTCTGTCGATCGAAGGAATGTTTAACTTTTAATTGGGTCAGTTATTAAAAAGCATATTCCACTAAATCCGTAACATTCGATTGCATTCTGTGGTTACATTACCGAAGTTTTTACTTTCTTGGAATCGCGGTGGATTTAAAGAATATTTGTGCCGTTTATTGTTATGTAAAAAATCAGATCTTATTCTTAAGATTTATATTCAAATTAGAGTAGAAGATTTAAAGTTACACGAAATAATTGAAAGGTTGTAATAATAGAAGACTCCGCGTTGAAACATTCGATGTGCCTTTACGTAGCACTGCCTAATGTCAGTAGAAATGGACGCGGTTGTCAGACAGCGTTTGGGAGACACTGCACTTGGCCTCTTCGTTACACATGAGTGCCATTCTTTTCTACAAAGTTTTACGTAGAAAAGGTTTGATCGGGTGAACCGAAAGGTCGCGTATACGGAATGCTCTACATTGCATTTCTCCAAAGAGGAGACGGAAGTTAATTCTTTTGCAGGCAATTCAATACTTTGATTATCCACCGAAAACATACGTCTGAATGCAGTTCAATTGAAAGATCCCAATATTATTGCGATTCCTTGCTTACTTCAGCTTTTTACTTCAACAGTAGATCTGCCGAACATATACTCGGTTATGTTTACACATTTATTTATATATAAATTATGCCTGGAGGATTGAAGTTACTTAACGGATTCAATTATTTACGTTATGTATATACAATAAAAGTGTATAAAATCTGGAACAATGCCGGGTGATATATTTGTATAATTTAACTAAAAATGGCAGACAAGTCATTTTGATTCTGGTAGTTCTAGTGTTAGGAACATGCCACTGTTTAGCATGCTACTTTCGATCATAGTTTTTCGTCTCATTTTTAATTATTATCGTTTACGTTGTTATAAATATATAATTTTTGCAATGTATCCACGACGTACATTAGAAACACGCACGATTCTGTATTTCAATTTCCGAGACTCTTTTACGACTCATCCACTTATTCCACGTACGAGAAATGTTCAATATCCAAGGTCTATTGTGCGCGGAGGAGTTTCCAGTTATTCAGCCAAGTATTTTCATTCGTTTCTAAGCGCATACACTCCAGGATAAAAAAGATGGCACTTGTGCTATCATTAATTTCTCCAGGATAGATTCAGAATTTTTCAAATCCTATGAATTGCATAGAAACATTATCATTCTTTAATATTATATTTGATTGAAAAAGAAGGAATTTTATTGTCTGTTATTAATGCGTCTGTTATTGTCTGTTCTTATAACTAAGGAGTCCGTCGATATATTTGGATGCAACAAAGTGCATTCGAAAGAGCGGACTTTTCTCTATAAGATATCTCGCGGGCAAAATTTTCCCACGATTCGTTCTTCCGGAATAATTAAAAAACCGGGGCCTCCTCCAAGCATTGGGTTTTACTCGCGAGGAAAGTTGAATGAAAGTCGCCGAATAAGTGTCTATAACTAAGGAATGCGTGAAGTTATTTTGATCCACCAAATTGCATTCCAAAGAGCGGACTTTTTCCTATAAGATATATCGCGGGCAAAAATCTCCTACGATTCGTTCTTCCGGAATAATTAAAAAACCGGGGCCTCCTCCGAGCGGTGGGTTTTACTCGCGAAAAAAGTTGAATGAAAGTCGCCGAATAAGTGTCTATAACTAAGGAATGCGTGAAGTTATTTTGATGCACCAAATTGCATTCGAAAGAGCGGACTTTTTCCTATAAGATATATCGCGGGCAAAAATCTCCTACGATTCGTTCTTCCGGAATAATTAAAAAACCGGGGCCTCCTCCGAGCGGTGGGTTTTACTCGCGAAAAAAGTTGAATGAAAGTCGCCGAATAAGTGTCTGTAACTAAGGAATGCGTGAAGTTATTTTGATGCACCAAAGTGCATTCGAAAGAGCGGACTTTTCTCTATAAGATACATCGCGGGCAAAAATCTCCTACGATTCGTTCTTCCGGAATAATTAAAAAACCGGGGCCTCCTCCGAGCGGTGGGTTTTACTCGCGAAAAAAGTTGAATGAAAGTCGCCGAATAAGTGTCTGTAACTAAGGAATGCGTGAAGTTATTTTGATGCACCAAAGTGCATTCGAAAGAGCGGACTTTTCTCTATAAGATACATCGCGGGCAAAAATCTCCTACGATTCGTTCTTCCGGAATAATTAAAAAACCGGGGCCTCCTCCGAGCGGTGGGTTTTACTCGCGAAAAAAGTTGAATGAAAGTCGCCGAATAAGTGTCTATAACTAAGGAATGCGTGAAGTTATTTTGATGCACCAAATTGCATTCCAAAGAGCGGACTTTTTCCTATAAGATATATCGCAGGCAAAAATCTCCTACGATTCGTTCCTCCGGAATAATTAAAAAACCGGGCCTTCTCCGAGCGATTATTGTGTCGTCTAATAAGTCGATCTTGACGTGACAACAAATTCGCGGGAATTAAAACGTTCTAATTGAAGTTTCTGGGCATCAAATATGTGCGAATATGTAATAAACAATTACAGTGAACCCTCAGCTACATTCCGAGTACGAATTCGATAGGATTTTGTTTGATTTGAGGGAGATATTAACGAAAATGTGGGGCCGCGTCGCGATTATTATGAATTTTGAAGGAGCAGAGGTCGCGCGCGGCTGTGACGTCACTAGCAGTGCTCCTCGCATACCTCCTATATCATCATGTAATCCTATTACCAGGAAATAATTTTCGGCCGTATTTTGACTAAACTGGCGCGTATGCCGATCAGTAAATTGCGAATAACTTTACACAAATAAGACAGAATATTACTCTCGTCATCCTTAAACGTTGGTACTGATCTCTACATGCTTCTGTATGCCTTTTTATAATTAAAATCCCGCTGAAATTGTCTCTGTAATCAAATGTTTCGACATATAACAACGAAATTCAATCTGTTTCTGAGTGAGTCGATCTAAAAAATCATTAATAACTTTAAAACAACAACTCAGATTATTACTCCGATTACTCTTAAATATTCTCCTTGATCTCCCGAAGCTTTCCAATGCGTTTATTTGTTTTTTTGAGACGGATGTTAGTACTTTTTAGAGCGATTACTGTGTCGTCTAAAAAATCGATCTTGACGTGACAAAAAATTCGCGGGAACTAAAACGCTCTAATTGAAGTTTCTGGGCATCAAATATGAGCGAATATGTAATAAACAATTACAGTGAACCCTCAGCTACATTCCGAGTACGAATTCGATAGGATTTTGTTTGATTTGAGGGAGATATTAACGAAAATGTGGGGCCGCGTCGCGATTATTATGAATTTTGAAGGAGCAGAGGTCGCGCGCGGCTGTGACGTCACTAGCAGTGCTCCTCGCATACCTCCTATATCATCATGTAATCCTATTACCAGGAAATAATTTTCGGCCGTATTTTGACTAAACTGGCGCGTATGCCGATCAGTAAATTGCGAATAACTTTACACAAATAAGACAGAATATTACTCTCGTCATCCTTAAACGTTGGTACTGATCTCTACATGCTTCTGTATGCCTTTTTATAATTAAAATCCCGCTGAAATTGTCTCTGTAATCAAATGTTTCGACATATAACAACGAAATTCAATCTGTTTCTGAGTGAGTCGATCTAAAAAATCATTAATAACTTTAAAACAACAACTCAGATTATTACTCCGATTACTCTTAAATATTCTCCTTGATCTCCCGAAGCTTTCCAATGCGTTTATTTGTTTTTTTGAGACGGATGTTAGTACTTTTTAGAGCGATTACTGTGTCGTCTAAAAAATCGATCTTGACGTGACAAAAAATTCGCGGGAACTAAAACGCTCTAATTGAAGTTTCTGGGCATCAAATATGAGCGAATATGTCATAAACAATTACAGTGAACCCTCAGCTACATTCCGAGTACGAATTCGATAGGATTTTGTTTGATTTGAGCGAGATATTAACGAAAATGTGGGGCCGCGTCGCGATTATTATGAATTTTGAAGGAGCAGAGGTCGCGCGCGGCTGTGACGTCCTAGCAGTGCTCCTCGCATACCTCCTATATCATCATGTAATCCTGATACCAGGAAATAATTTTCGGCCGTATTTTGACTAAACTGGCGCGTATGCCGATCAATAAATTGCGAATAACTTTACACAAATAAGACAGAATATTACTCTGGTCACCCTTAAACGTTGGTACTGATCTCTACATGCTTCTGTATGCCTTTTTATAATTAAAATCGCGCTGAAATTGTCTCTGTAATCAAATGTTTCGACATATAACAAAGAAATTCAATCCGTTTCTGAGAGAGTCGATCTAAAAAATCATTAATAACTTTAAAACAACAACTCAGATTATTACTCCGATTACTCTTAAATATTCTCCTTGATCTCCCGAAGCTTTCCAATGCGTTTATTTGTTTTTTTGAGACGGATGTTAGTACTTTTTAGAGCGATTACTGTGTCGCCTAATAAATCGATCTTGACGTGACAATAAATTCGCGGGAATTAAAACGCTCTAATTGAAGTTTCTGGGCATCAAATATGAGCGAATATGTAATAAACAATTACAGTGAACCCTCAGCTACATTCCGAGTACGAATTCGATAGGATTTTGTTTGATTTGAGCGAGATATTAACGAAAATGTGGGGCCGCGTCGCGATTATTATGAATTTTGAAGGAGCAGAGGTCGCGCGCGGCTGTGACGTCACTAGGAGTGCTCCTCGCATACCTCCTATATCATCATGTAATCCTGATACCAGGAAATAATTTTCGGCCGTATTTTGACTAAACTGGCGCGTATGCCGATCAATAAATTGCGTATAACTTTACACAAATAAGACAGAATATTACTCTGGTCACCCTTAAACGTTGGTACTGATCTCTACATGCTTCTGTATGCCTTTTTATAATTAAAATCGCGCTGAAATTGTCTCTGTAATCAAATGTTTCGACATATAACAAAGAAATTCAATCCGTTTCTGAGAGAGTCGATCTAAAAAATCATTAATAACTTTAAAACAACAACTCAGATTATTACTCCGATTACTCTTAAATATTCTCCTTGATCTCCCGAAGCTTTCCAATGCGTTTATTTGTTTTTTTGAGACGGATGTTAGTACTTTTTAGAGCGATTACTGTGTCGTCTAATAAATCGATCTTGACGTGACAATAAATTCGCGGGAATTAAAACGCTCTAATTGAAGTTTCTGGGCATCAAATATGAGCGAATATGTAATAAACAATTACAGTGAACCCTCAGCTACATTCCGAGTACGAATTCGATAGGATTTTGTTTGATTTGAGCGAGATATTAACGAAAATGTGGGGCCGCGTCGCGATTATTATGAATTTTGAAGGAGCAGAGGTCGCGCGCGGCTGTGACGTCACTAGGAGTGCTCCTCGCATACCTCCTATATCATCATGTAATCCTGATACCAGGAAATAATTTTCGGCCGTATTTTGACTAAACTGGCGCGTATGCCGATCAATAAATTGCGAATAACTTTACACAAATAAGACAGAATATTACTCTGGTCACCCTTAAACGTTGGTACTGATCTCTACATGCTTCTGTATGCCTTTTTATAATTAAAATCGCGCTGAAATTGTCTCTGTAATCAAATGTTTCGACATATAACAAAGAAATTCAATCCGTTTCTGAGAGAGTCGATCTAAAAAATCATTAATAACTTTAAAACAACAACTCAGATTATTACTCCGATTACTCTTAAATATTCTCCTTGATCTCCCGAAGCTTTCCAATGCGTTTATTTGTTTTTTTGAGACGGATGTTAGTACTTTTTAGAGCGATTACTGTGTCGCCTAATAAATCGATCTTGACGTGACAATAAATTCGCGGGAATTAAAACGCTCTAATTGAAGTTTCTGGGCATCAAATATGAGCGAATATGTAATAAACAATTACAGTGAACCCTCAGCTACATTCCGAGTACGAATTCGATAGGATTTTGTTTGATTTGAGCGAGATATTAACGAAAATGTGGGGCCGCGTCGCGATTATTATGAATTTTGAAGGAGCAGAGGTCGCGCGCGGCTGTGACGTCACTAGGAGTGCTCCTCGCATACCTCCTATATCATCATGTAATCCTGATACCAGGAAATAATTTTCGGCCGTATTTTGACTAAACTGGCGCGTATGCCGATCAATAAATTGCGTATTACTTTACACAAATAAGACAGAATATTACTCTGGTCACCCTTAAACGTTGGTACTGATCTCTACATGCTTCTGTATGCCTTTTTATAATTAAAATCGCGCTGAAATTGTCTCTGTAATCAAATGTTTCGACATATAACAAAGAAATTCAATCCGTTTCTGAGAGAGTCGATCTAAAAAATCATTAATAACTTTAAAACAACAACTCAGATTATTACTCCGATTACTCTTAAATATTCTCCTTGATCTCCCGAAGCTTTCCAATGCGTTTATTTGTTTTTTTGAGACGGATGTTAGTACTTTTTAGAGCGATTACTGTGTCGTCTAATAAATCGATCTTGACGTGACAATAAATTCGCGGGAATTAAAACGCTCTAATTGAAGTTTCTGGGCATCAAATATGAGCGAATATGTAATAAACAATTACAGTGAACCCTCAGCTACATTCCGAGTACGAATTCGATAGGATTTTGTTTGATTTGAGCGAGATATTAACGAAAATGTGGGGCCGCGTCGCGATTATTATGAATTTTGAAGGAGCAGAGGTCGCGCGCGGCTGTGACGTCACTAGGAGTGCTCCTCGCATACCTCCTATATCATCATGTAATCCTGATACCAGGAAATAATTTTCGGCCGTATTTTGACTAAACTGGCGCGTATGCCGATCAATAAATTGCGTATAACTTTACACAAATAAGACAGAATATTACTCTGGTCACCCTTAAACGTTGGTACTGATCTCTAGAAGCTTTCGTATGCCTTTTTATAATTATAATCGCGCTGAAATTGTCTCTGTAATCAAATGTTTCGACATATAACAAAGAAATTCAATCCGTTTCTGAGAGAGTCGATCTAAAAAATCATTAATAACTTTAAAACAACAACTCAGATTATTATTCCGATTACTCTTAAATATTGTCCTTGATCTCCCGAAGCTTTCCAATGCGTTTATTTGTTTTTTTGAGACGGATGTTAGTACTTTTTAGAGCGATTATTGTGTCGTCTAATAAATCGATCTTGACGTGGCAACAAATTCGCGGGAATTTTGTAAAACCGAAATATCAGCACAGTTTCAAACAATAATAAAAAGTGTTGTTACTTTTTAATTTGTTCCATTTTGGTTAAATAAATATTTCATTGTGGAAAATGTGCTATTATTTAATTTCACCATTTCGTGCTCTATTTATAAAAGACGGTTTTTTAAAAATGAATATATAGAGCTTAAAACCAATAATATTCTCCATTCAAACTGTTCACAAAAGATACTCGTGGAATCGATGGTGTGATTATTGTCGATTTTTATGCGTATCGATTTCTCCGTTCTTGTTGCTGAAAGCTCATTTTTACACAATATACCTTCCCAGAGATATTAATTCTTCGAAATACACGGATTCCAATACTCCAGAATATTTCCTTTAATATCTGCCGGCGAATCGAAGAATTCTCTGATAAACTTTTATTGTATGCCATTAATGTACTGTTACGAATCAGAAAGTTTATACGATATCTGATAATAAAATATATTAATAAAGTCATGTTTCTTAACATTAGAACTACCGGCAATATACTCAGCCATATTTGTATATTTATGTCTACGTCTTTAAAAAAAGGATAGTCGGAGGAAATAAATTAACCGATTTATTTATGCGAAAAATCACCGAAACTGAAACGTTATAAATTTGAGGTATGATAAGTAGTTAAAGATATATTAACTCTCCAAGGTTACTTGTATTTTTTAATAGTACTAGAAAAGCATAATGAACAAAGTGCATTGGTAAATAATATAATATTCTTATTTCTGAACATTTAAAAATTGATTACATGGGAATGTGCAGTTGCAGCCAACACAATAAGAAGAAGTTTTGCAACTGACTTACTAAAGCAATTTTTCCCTCGTAACGATAGCCGTGCTATGTTATTAGCTTTGACGTAATTCGTAACACCGGAAGTCCTGGCCCTAATAAACGCCATTGAAAGTCTCCTAGGAAAGTCAGAAGTAAGTTCCCATTCAAGCCATTTCAATAGCAAGATTTAATGAGCTTATTGCAGATAAATAAACCGCGTGTCGACGTAGAATTGCATTCTCCACGAGCTACCAAATCATTGATGTTAATAATTCAATATTAATTCAATATCAATTCAATATTAATTGAATATTTATGAATAGAATTGAATCCATTAATTAACTTACATCCTCCAGTCATAATTTACATAGAAATAAATGTGTAAGCATAACTGACAAGGGAACATACCGAGTGCGCATACACCGATTTTGATAAGATTTATATGGGAGATAGTTCTCGAAAAAATATTTGACCCGTATCTTTCTTTATCGGCTGACATTGACTTTGAAGGGGTGAAAACAGCCCTCAAAATATGGGGTAAAAACGGGTTTTTTTAATATCTCGGAAACGAGGGGTCGTAGGATAATGATTCTTTTTCGGGATTATGTGTTTTTCAATAGAGAATTTAGTGGCATTTACACATTTGTGAGGGGGGCACATAGGTTCGATAGTTTTCGTGTTAACTAACCACTTCATACTGGATTGCAACTGTGTCATCGATTATGAACAACCATTGAATTTAATCCGCGAACGGGAAAGTTATCAGTGACGTATCTAAGGATATTAAGTGTGCGAACAGAATGTTGAGATTAATCTCTCTTACCGGAAGCTGGATACGTTTATTATCAGAGTTTACGCAAACCCTATTAGCGAGAAGACCAAGAAAGGAGGTCACCCGTAACTATAGATTTCTATTCTCCGAACTGTAAGTAACTCGATTGCGGATGCCGATATTCTATAAAAGGTACTTTCGAACGATATCCGATTTAACCCCCGTGAATCCACTGGATTCCTCGCGAAAGGATTTTTTCCCATGTGATCCTCCGATATTGCGTCATTCTCATGCTTCGATTGTCAAGCACTCTTCACTTTACTTTGCTTTGCTTCGAATCAAATGAATTACCAACCTACCAGGAATAGTCTGAATCTATAATATAATAACGTATTATGACATACCGATCAAAGTGTAATATACAGGATATGATGTAACTGGTGGTAAAAAGCTGGGAAGCTAATGATTCTGCATGAAATACTGAATCAAAAATATAGAATGAAATGTTTTTATACAAGGCTTTGTTTCCGGGATAAATGACTTTGAAAGTTTATATGGCAGGAATGATTGGAAGATGTTCCTCTGGAAATTCGAAGTTTGAAATCTTCAAAATCATTTTTCTCGGAAACAAAGCGTTGTATGAACAAATTTTATTCTGTATTTTTGATTCAGTATTTCATGTAGAATCATCCGTCAGTTTACTGCGGCAATTCGAGTGGCGACTGAGAAGCGACATTAAAATTGACTGCAGTTGTCGGTGATTTAATGTCCAACGACACAATATAACTTCAAATAGAAATTCGCAGCATTTGTTGGAATTTGTTTGGTACCGGAAACAACGGGGTGTATATTCGTGCGTGCGCATGCTATCTCTCATTACAGAAACTTTAACTCCAGGTACACCAACTACGTGCAACTTTACATTCCGAAAACAAGCTCCTCTCGGAAAATGATTAAACATTCATGAATTGCACTTCGGTATGCTTTCCTCGTATGAAAGATAGAAAACAATGGGCATTTCGAAACTTCTACAATTTATCGCGCGTTTTTAAAATTAAATCTAGCATATTACGCTGCCATAATAAATAACAAGTGTTTATCGAACCAAATTCAGCACCGGGTTTGCCTTCAAACTTTTCCCTGGAAATTGATAAACAAGAGTGTATTAAATTTCTATTATAATAACAAGTAAGCAATATATCAGCACTCACGATGTTGGTACATCAAATAATTACGAAAACAAATACCGTGGACGTAATTTAATATCGAGTTTTATGTACCCTGTGGTAGATCGGTTTAACTAATCGCCGTATTATTCAGTCGTCTGACATAAAATGGCACATTCTCCTGAAGACTCGGTTTAATCATTCCTTGCTCGTTACAGTTAATAATATATTCAGAAATCTTTATTTAATATAATAAAAATTCTTTTTTAATATAATAACGACATTCAAATAATTTCAGTATATCATTTTTCATATATAATTTTAGTGTTGCTAATTTCAGTGACATTAAAAAGTAGAAGATTCATTTTAAGATTCATTAAAAAAAAGAAGGTGCATAAATATTTTTCAGTCTTACATTTCATTCTGTTTTCTTCGCAGAAAGTACAAAGATAGTGCGGAAATATATTGTAAGAAAAAAAAGTGATCAAAGGAATGTTAGTTATATAGAAGAATACCGTGGATGCCTTTGGCATAGATCTGAAGGCAGGTGACAATAGAAGCCGCAGCCATTGGCCAGTTTCGCGAGCATGGCTCATATCGATAACCCTTTGTTGCACATGACTGAGTTCACCAAAAAATTCCCCCCTTTTTTATTCCAGGAAAAAGCCCCAGAACTAATACGTCCGTTGCGACTACACAAGAATTCCGCTACTTTTCCCTCCTGTTTCTTTCTTAGAATAATTACAATCTAAAAATAGGGAGGCCATCTTTGCTTGCTTCTTCTTCTGATAATTGGAACGCGGTACTTTTTCAACGCGTTTTCGATTTAACGCGATATTTATGCAACGCGATTTCGATATAACGCGGTTCACAAATTGAGGCGATTCTCGAATACTTATATAACGTGGTACTTATATAACGCGACTTCGATATAACGCGTGTTTGGAATCCGTGTCCCGTATAACGCGATCTTTCTCGAGAACCTTCCGCGTTATACGAGGGTTACCTTCGGTTTCAATCT
The DNA here is from genome assembly GCA_910591585.2 of Nysson spinosus. Taxonomy (NCBI): domain Eukaryota; kingdom Metazoa; phylum Arthropoda; class Insecta; order Hymenoptera; family Crabronidae; genus Nysson; species Nysson spinosus. Next base: position 1,440,456 of record OU342849.1, read on the forward strand.
GGTAGAGTTGTAAGATCGAGTATTTTCTTGGGAAATTGCTGCCTTTTAAGCCACACACATAAGTAAGAGAAAAGATCAGGAAGTTCTCACGAGTCGTTGTACATACGTACTACAGCTTTACCTAGCTTTCTTCACTCGACAAACATTTGCAAAACTGTTGTACGCAAACTGCTTTCCACTTACACTAAAAACCAGCATTCGACTGCTAAGTGGATTGCTTTGTTGAAGGAAACTTCGATTTATTCGTGAATAAACATGTCAAATTGTTCACCACTTACTACCACCGCGTGCTCTTCTAAAGATTCGATTAAGACACATACAATGTGTGTCATTTCCGATACATGCTACATGCTTCCTATCAGAATCTCTTACGTATTTGATGTCAACCCTTTTTAATCGCTTAACGTGTAGCGATGTAACATACTCGTCCACATCCAACCATGATTTCTTTAATAATACCTTTTATGGATTAGAAATAAAACACTTTCTAAAGTTGTCCGAGGTCGGCAACAAACTTTTGGTGGTCAATAAAAATGACAAATAAGAAACGTGGAAATCCGGAAATTCGACGGGAGAATTGCAATGTTTGTGGAAGTGTTTGAAGGATCTTCTCGATTTGTAGTTTCTGGTGTATGTGTAGCTTAAGAGATCGCAATTTCACAAGAAAATAGTGAACTCTGTGTAAACACGGAACGATTACATTTATACTAACTTGTTCTTTGGTTAGCGAAGTAGTCTCTGAAATTGGTTTCAAACATGTTGGCTGTATTTTAAAGGAAATAGATGTTCCATTCTAAATTGAAAATCAAAAACTATGGTAAAAAACTTGGCTCAAATTTGATTATTCCCGACTTAGAAAATTGTTAAGCAATTGAAATCCATGATAAGAAATACTTAAACAAAGTTTTATCTACAAGTTCCCTTCAAATCACAGAACTTATTTATTTTTTAAACTGAATATTCTAAACATATAATAGTTAAATAAATACATTTTTGTCATAATAAAAGAAAAATAGCGGAAGAACATAATGAAGTTCAAGTGACGTGAATATTTTCGTAATTAGTCATTACTGATGTATTTAAGGATGTTTCAGACCTGAAAAGTGTATCACAATTTACATAAAACCCTCCAAGTTTTCAAATTAAAAATGTGAGTGGCTAATAGAAATATGAATAGGAAGTAACTTCCTATAATGGCGTAGAGTAGTTGGTAGTAAGAGTTTTATGGAAAGTTTTATCCGTCGTTGCAGAAATGCAACGGCCAGTCGTAAAGAGTTATCCTAGTATCGATCGCTAATTTCATTTCTCTACGTCAGCCAAATGTCACCAAAATTTCATATTTAATATGTGACATACGCGTCAAATAATAATCCGCCGAACCATATTTATTCTTTGGCAGTCACTATTTCCATGAATTTAATAATTTCACTAATTTAGTCGAGTTCGGCTATCACAGATTTTGATTTATTATCAATTTTGGTAGGTTCTTTAAATTCGAAGTGCCAGATATTTATTAGTTAATTCAATACTCTGTCAATTGTTGGTTCTAGAGCCATTAAAAGCGGAAGTGGGCTTTTTAAGCTTTCATATACGACTCCAGATGCGACCGGTTCGATAAAATGAAATACAAAGAAAGTACTTGTGCCATTAATAAACCTACGTCTGGAAACATCGACACACACATATATATCATAATAACTGTTTCTCCACAAAGGCGCGAACTTACTTGTAGATTAGAAGAAAAGTAGTCCTCCACCGAACTCTTCAAACGAGCTGCTTTTTTATAAGTCCCTTTTAAACCAAGCGTATTTAGAGAACGCGGTAAACCACGGCAAAGAAAACTGCTTAAATTCCATCAAAAATCGCAGCTTTAAAGTACCGTGCCACTTTAAACACATTCATTTCAAAGTCCCTTGTTTCAGTAATAAAAATGCACGATTAATTCGTTGAAATAATTACCACGAATATGTCATTCAAATATGCAATTAAAATATATGCCATGTGCATTTCACTGTTTATCATAATCACATTCCAACAAAATCGAAATAAATGAATCTAGCTTTCAAATATAAAATAATAACGCAAAATATGTTACTGAGTTATGCTCGTAATATTCTGGATACAATATCCATGTTATATAAAGTTTATATAATGTAAATGCAAAGTTTGGCGTTAAAGCGAGATACACATTCCATGTAAATCTGGAAAGCATGCGGCATACGTGTATAAGCTCGATAATTCATGAAAGATATTATCGTAACGTGCGTAACGATTGCATAATTAGGAACGCTCAACTAAAATACGCTTTCATTACCACATTCTCGGGGAATTCTAATCGCTAACTGCGATATTACGGCAGTAACATTTCCCAGAATCTTTTTATGCGAGTGATAATAAGGTATCTCCATAACGTAATAAATCACCGTGTACGTACAACAGATAATATTCAATTACAGCTAACCCTCGTGTAACCCGATACTGGTACAACGAGATTTCGATGTAACGTAATAATAGTGTATTAATAAGAACAGTAGACATTGAAGGCGGTGTTATTAACTAATGTCCAGATTATTAATAATACGACGTACCCATTTATATTACGAAAAACTTCGTTGTATGAAGAGTGCCGAAGAGAGATGTATACTGCTCGGTTGTAGATTCGGCACTGCTCGTGTCGCCTGATGCTTCGGAATTTCGTGTTATAATGGTGCCTCAATGACAGGGATTGGTAACACAGGTGCGCGTCAGAGGACAATGTTTTCATTTCCAGATTTGGAATGTTATCGTTCTCGATTCCCGAGCGAGTTTGTTCACCTTTCTACGAGGTTATTATTCGAACTGAATCAAAATTGTATTTCACCTTATTTCAATATCTTAATATTATATTATACATAGAAATTAGAAAATTGAAATAGGGTGAAGTAAGATTTTAATTAAACAACATTTACGATATTACAAAATTAAATATATATACTTATAGACGATTTAGAATATTATTTAAATATATATTGTATATTTAATTTTGTAATATTTAAGCTGGTTTAGATATAAGCAGATATCTTTGATAAGTTATATAATTATTAAATATTGAAATAAGATGAAATAAGACTTTGATTCAGTAGAATATTCTGTCTGTTCGGGTATACTTAATTCACTAATATTTATGAATGTATATATAACTTCCAAACTTGGTAAACAATAGGGTGATAAAACGACCCCAAATAATTTCAGTTTCAAGGAGTTATAATTAATTATGAATGATCCTTAAGTGTCTAAGAAAATAGAAGAATGAGAGTAAGAATGAAAGCGGAGAATGTTCGATGTTCAGGTTGATTTTAATATTTGAAAGTGCAATTAATAATCGATCGAGGTAAAACGGTGCGCGTTCATCCGGTAGATAAAGGATTATATTGGTTCCCAGGGGGATCAAGGTGAAACCAATCTGTCTCCCTTGATTTCTTTTAGCTGTTATTTCTATTTGACGTTGACGACACGGAACATTAAGAAAAAACGACGTGTCTAATTCGACTTAATCATTGAAGCAGCTGGAAAGCATTTGTAGGAAATCAAACGTAAAAATGAACATACAATAAACACCCGTACAACGAAGCGTGATCAGCTTAGATTATTTTGTATGATATAACATGGTTTAAAGAGAGCTTTAATAAAACTTGCAATAAGATTAAGAGATATGCTAGTCCATTATTATTAATTTATTAATCTCGAAAATTGGCTTGGCTTGGTAATATACGATTGAAGTTCGAACTTGAGATGAATAAATTAATAATAATAGAGTAGCATAGCTCTTAATCTTCTTATTCCTACTGCAGACAATTAAAACACTAAGTGTTAAGAGATATTTGTTTAATGTTTCTTCTGTTCAGATGGAAACGAAATAAAAAATCTTTGCCTGAATAAAATGAAGATATGTTCGATTTTAAATAAATGTCGCTTGCAAGTTGAATCGAATAATACGATAAAAGTAATTAATTCATTCGTGATAATTCATAAGGAATTATTATCAGGTTCTCATATAAAGTGATTATTGGAACAAGGGGATTAAATTTGATAACATATTTTTGGATATCCGTTTATATTCAATCGATTGATCGCACTTCGGAATACTAATCGGATTCGTACGGTTAATCGTGCATTAGTCTTCCGATTGAAACAGTTTTAATAATAACTTATCGCTATATTCGACTACGTGGGTGGAAATTAAACGGATTAATTTCATCATGATCTATTGGTTTTTCCAAAGAGGATAATATTATGAACAAAAAAAATTTACGAAATTTACAAAATTAAATAAAACCAGCATTCCATTTACACATTAAAAACCGCACCAACTTTCTAGCCGACCCGATAGATTCAAAACTGTGTAACCAATGAAAATAATAATTATACAATTTGCTCTCCAAACAATTCCATCGTAATACTCGCCAAAAAGTTTCCCTCTTATTCGTAAATAAAAGGCTCGAATAAAATTGAGTGGAAAATGCATCCCGTAAATTAAAGAAGTTTTATGACGTTAATCCGTCTTATTCCTTATCGAATTACGTAAGGTTTACTTTTTAATGTCGGCTTAAGCGTCAGAAAAGTTCTTCTATCTGCCGAAAGAAACTCGATGAGAAATTAGTAGGTAGCTCAGCTAGAAGAAAGTTAAACGAAACAGGGCACGGGAGAGATAATAAGAATTGGAAAATAGGGGGGCGGGGGGTATCTGGCAAAACATTTATCCCGATACAAATTCCCCGGGGTAGATAACGGGGTGCACTCTTGACCCGAATAAAAAAAAATGATACGCTGACGAAAGAAGCTGGAAAACTCGTAGCTTCGTGCCGGCACTGTTTCTCAGAGTAATTGTTGTATTTGTACGGGTTACTTCGTCCGTGAATAACGTGGATACCCGGATCTCGAGGCGGCAACTTTATTTCATTCTATGCAGAAGAGTTATGGAGAAGCAGTTTTTATAGCTTCACGGAGAGCATGTGAGAGATACAAAGTACCGTCGACGTACACCCCGGGAAAATATTCACTGCCAGGTGAACAATCTTCCTTTATTTGGAATTCAAGCCCTAAACTTAAAGCGAGTTACAGTAGACGCCCCTATAACGCGGTTTATACGTTACGCAATTGGAGATAACAAGATATGCTATGCTCGAGGATTGCCATAGTTTGTGAATCGCGTTATATCGAAACTGCGTTGTAAAAGAATCGCCACAATTAGTGAACGACGTTGTATGAAATCATATTACCGGGAAATTCTCCTATTTTATTATATGGCTCAATCATTGAAATGTAAATTAATAATTACTTATGGGAATGTATATAAATATGTACATATTGCTGTAATGGTGTCAATGAATTATTACTCGCACCATTTTATGCTTGATTTATATTTATGCAAAGCTATGCAATTCCCGGCGAGGATGCACGGATTAATTACCGTCGATTAATACGGGAATAGCGTGGATGAAAAAAGAAACGCAATTGCAAACTAAAGTGAAACGGTTTTAATTTAATTTGATACGCGGCAAAAACTAGGGAAATATAATTCTTCGTGTTGGACAGTCTTATCCTAGAATCTACTCCACGGAGTTTCACGCTTGGTCTTATTGCATAAACCGGCATAAAAAATGTCCGGGAGAGTGTTTGCGAGCTAAAGAAATTAACTGTTATTAATTACGAGGAAAGTAAACGGACGGAGTTAACAGAAATATTTGTGTAACAGTTACAAACGTGTTAGCTGTAAAATATAAAAGGGAAACTGTCGGATTAAATAACTGAATTAAAGTTTACACATTAAACAATTAAATTCGGGGCGCACACCTTTTCCGACACTATTTTAATACCCATAATTAATTATTAATTTACATCCTAGAACTACTGTATCATAAACGATACTAATTTATGACTGAATTAAAATTGAAATTAAAGTTTAAATTTATTTTAAGAAGTTTCTCATTATTTTATAATTTAATTCAAACATTTAATTTGAAAAGTTAACATTTACATTAATGATATACATATTTGTGGCTGTTTTATCACCGTATTATTTACCAAGTTCGGAAGTTAATTACTTTACATATAAAAACATTTATATCTGTTCGGGTGATTTTACCTTTAAATGAAACTAATTCCATTTGAAATGCAAAGATTTCAAATTGATTTATTACTTCGATGGTACTATTTTTGTAGGGAGTCTGTTGTATATAGTTATGGAATTCAGTATGTTCAGAATGAAAGGGTTAATAAGATAGCACGAGGGAAATGAGAACGATTAGATGTTAGAGGCTGATGAAGAAAGTTCGGCAAATATAAATATAGGCGCGGTGCACTTAAGGTGGCGTTGGCTAATGGCGTTTTAACATCGGCATCACTCAACTATCGTATCAAGGTCCCCGATGTTTAAACCTATCCTCACCGCTGAGGATACTTTCCTTAAAAGAATTTCACGAACCAGGGATGAGGAGAAAGTATCGATTGAAACTACCACTTCTCGTGAAATTGATCTGTAAAAGGATTAATTCGGAGTGTAAAAAATCTGTGTTAGGAAAGCGAAGGATTCAGATTAGAATTAAAATCAATGCAGAGAACAAAAGAGAGATAATCCTCGTAACGAATTTTAGTGGCGCAGATGGAGAAATAATAGAATCAATAAAATTCATTGAAAAAATCTGCAATGTAGAAAAACTAATATTTCTGTAATTGTTGGAATATTTCTATCTCTCGTCTGGCAAACGAACTGTTCTACTGTGCTGCCAGATCAGCACGCATATCACGTACTTCCTATCCCCGTCACGGACTAATTTTTCACTATTTCCTAAAGGAATTACATCCATTAGATCAAAACTCTGGTAATTTCATTACGCGAATGGTATAATAAATCCCCTATACAGTAGACTACCGTGTCTAATAACGCGGTTATTACGTTCCGCGTTCTATGAAATCGCGTTATAGGAAATTGGAGATAACAAGTTATGCTATGTTCCAGGATCGTCACAATTTGTGAACCGCGTTATACGAATATCATCTGTATATATAACAGTGCAGTAAGAAATAAACACAGAGAATCTGTAATTTTCAGGTGATCGAGAATTAACGTTGGCTAATTATACGTTTGAGAAGAAATTATAAGAATGGATCGCAACCTTCGTTGTTTTTACCTAACCTGCTACCTTCTGCTGATCACGCTGACGTGTCTCCCGCAGGGATACTCGCAACACGACAAGCGTTATCTCTGGAAGGCGATCGAAGACACAGTTACAGGAATTCGTGAGAAAATCAGTGGTACCTTTGAGACTGGGTTTAACACGATTTTGGAAAAATCACGGGAACGAACAACCACGGAAGAACCAGGTTTAAGGGAAGACAGAGAATTTAAACAAATCATAACTGCACCTCTCAGATGTCCTCCGGATCACATTGTAGTTAGAGGAAAGTGTCGGATGAATCTTGGCTGATACATTTGTTAACCCTTTGCACTCCAAGAATGTTTCTGTTATAAACTAGGACTCATTTTAAGGCGCTTTGTGATAGCGATTAATAAATAACAAACGTTTCTTTTAATGTATGTATGAATGTACGAATAAACTTTATAATGGAAGTCTTATATGTTTAATTTGTTAATGCAGTTTGTTTAACGATAAATAATGCAGGTAACCCTTTTATTTGTTACCTGTACCTGAATATTAACTCTCATTAAGTTTATTAAATATTGACCGAGATACCGGACAATTAATCTGGATAATTCTTATTAAATAAAATGTTATGAAAGTTTTCTAACGCAATAAACTGTGGGTTATTTGTATTCGAGTAAAGCGTCTACTATTGTCACTGTCGGTAGATGCATTCAGTTCATATTCAGCATTGTATATTTTACGAACTCCGCGAGAAGAACAATGCGACAATGGAGGCTAAAAATGAACGTGACAGTTTTAGCTTGAAAGATTTCGCGAGGTCAGCTCCGCTTTCCACGACTGACAATCACACACTCACGGCTTTTTATCAAATCCTTTCGTTAGCTCCACCGAAATACCAAACAAACGAAGCTCACTGAACTATGCAAATTCAAGGATTCCATTTCTCCAACTTCGACATTTCGAAATCTATGTGACATTTTATCTAAACATTACATTACATTAAGGGTGCCGGAAAGTAATCAAATTCGAGGGTGAAGAATGTTTTGTCGTTGAAATTTAGAAATTTGATTTTTTCTAAAAGGAATTATCGCCGATTCTTAAAAAATGAACATAGGCCACTTTGAAAATAAACAGCTCAAATATCTTTGTTTTGTCACAGCTTGTTAATTTCACGTAAACTCCAATCAATAAAAAAGAAAAGATTGTAAGTGTAATTAACAAATAGATAGCCGTCGATTGTTCGCAGACGGCACACGTTTGTAAATAACAAACAGTAATAAAAGGTTTACTTAAGTATGCCGTAATACCTGTCACTCATCGTAATGCTCCATTAAGTAATTTCCCATTAGCGAATTATCAATTACGATAGTTGTAAGGTGATTCATGAGAATTTCGCGTGACACTTGATGCCGTGGCATGCCGGTACTTTGAATTAAAACATGACCAGTCTATGGACGAAGTGAAAGAAGTGAAAGAAGAGAGAAGGAGAAGGGTGAGAGTCATAGGAGTGAATGAAAGTGAGGGCCAAAATGTGCGTGATCGCTAATTCTGACTGTAGTGGCATCCCTGGTTTTGCGACGTGTCCCTGTACCCTTCCTACTTACTCACGTATTCCAGTGAGCCAGATTTTCTGCTCATTGTCAGAAGTACTGAACCCTCGACACTTGTTGCTTGCCATCGACATTTGTCTGGTGCACCGTTATACCGTATGCATTTCGTTTTGGTGGTTGCATTCTTTGTCAACTTACACGTTGCACATTGTCGGAACATTGCATTGTCGTGAGTTCCGCTACGTTCTACTTACTTGCGCCTCTCACGGCTGACGGAACACGAAAGACTGAATCTCCTGAATGATTATACCACTTATCATGTCCGGATCTTCATTAAATCTCCGCGTGGATTCCTTCAGTTAAATTCATACCTTCGACGACTAATTTCAATCTCTTAACCCGTGGATTTTTTTTGGGCTTCTCACGAGTTATTCAATTTTCTAGGAAGGATATTTCAGCGGTTTATTTTCAAAGTGGATTAAGCCGATTCGTCAAGACACGGCTCATTTATGTTTCTCAACCAACATATTTATTTGAAATACGGAAGTAGATAGATTATAATCAGCGGATTTTATAAACTCTAGATTCTGCACTTTAACTTAAGATATATTTAAAACCAGGATACGCGGAGTAGTTGCATAATAACTAGAATTTTTTTTCAAGCTCCGGACCTTTAAAGTTTCCAAGGTAATATTCATGCGTAGCCAAATTACGAGAAACCGAAATAATTCTGGCTTGTATAAGACTTCAATTTGAAAACGAGCCAAAAAACATGCACAGCGTAAAACGAACGTAATATCAAGGTACTCGCAACGACATGGTTTCTCTTGAATTACAACTAATCTTGGACATAATCTTCACGTAATCCGCAACTATTTTCACGTATAAATAATATGAGATTAAAGAAACTATGAACCCATAAAATATATGAGAAAAGAATTTCTCAAATTCGCATTTGTTTCTTGAGAATAACGTAAGAAATAAAATACTAATATTTTCTCCGCTCCACATTTTCCATGCTTACTCTTTCATGGAACTTCAGTGGCCTATCATTTTTTTATGTCAACAAAACAGCTGTTTTACAGTCGAGTTTCATGGAAGAAGTACATCCTATTGTACGCACACTATTTTACAGTTCTAGCATGTCATTGGACATAAATTATTATTGCTCCTTTGGAATATTTCAAAGTTAAATGTTTACTTTTATTTCTGTTTTACTTGGGCGGCCGATGAAGGTAAACATTGTAGTTTAATGTTTTAACGATAATGGGAATTAAATTCGGAAAGTTACACAACGATAAGACAAAGTTATATATCGTGGTTGAGATGTCTATGAAAGCACATCAATTTTCTTATTTGTTTGGCCCCCTTTGTTATCTGGATCGAGCGAGTGCCTAAAATATCCAGAATTTATGAAACGCAGAAATTGCGACTGGATGAAGTAAGCTTACCACAATTGACGTCTGTTCGTGATGTCTTTTTTTATCAGATTACAACGAGTATCGTGCCTTCGGTAATTAAGTTCATCGCGATTCTTATTACCCAGTGAACATGGGTTATAGTTGAATTAAGGATAGCATGATAATCAAAGACATACTTGATAATTATAGAAATGTTTTGTTTCCCTTGAAAGTAAATTTCTAGTAGTCCTATAAGTAGAAAAGTGTAAACGTTCACGCCTCACATTATTCGAAAGCCCACTCAAAACTAGCGTTTTACCGCAACTGGTTTCCTACTTTAGAAGACAACGCTTGAAATATTTCTACCGCATACAATCTGCTTACTCGTACACATAAAATGAAGTGTTTCCACATAAAAAGTGAATACCTACAAAAGCATTTCCACATCCGAGAATATTTGTTTCAGCCTCAAAACGAGAAGAGTAAATTCCGCGTTCTATAACGACAAATTCAGCTTTCCAAACATCGGTGTTTTATATAATCGATTCATTCCCGTATATACGCAAGCGTAGAAATACCTTCGTTTGAGAAAGAAGAACAAAAACGGGAAAAAAAGGAAGAAATCCGACAAAAGAAACATGCCCAACAAACCACCGCCACAAATCCATCGAAACAATTCCTTCCAAACGACCGTAAAAAATAGAACAGAAAAATGACTCGATACAATGCCGGAAGCAGTTAAACGCGACTGTGGAACGTAGAATGCGAATGGAGAGGGTTATAGATATGAAAACAAATTCTTTTTTCCCCGCAGCAGAACCGCTTACCAAACACCGAATTTTTGTTTTTACCCAAACGTATATCTCCGCTAGATTTTTGCATAGCCATAAGCCGCGACATCGAACAGCATCGATAACCAATAATGATTTGAACCTCCCCCCGACAGGTGGGCCTCGTCGATTTGGCATGAATAAAACAAACATAAGTTTCACGGTGAATTCAATATCCCTGTCTAGAAGGTGATGGAACGAGCCAGCAATCAGATGCAGCCGCGTGCATAGATATTTCGATGCATAAGTTGCACCATCATGGTCCGAGTCCTGGTTGAATTTCCAGTTTCTGGTATCTCTATCTTCTCTGTATACTGGCAATGGCGAGAACGGCGAGAACGGCGAGAAAAGCGAGAAAAGCGAGAAAAGCGAGAACGGCGAGGCCTGGAAAGCGGCGTTTGGGGCAATGCTGCTTTGAAAATCGATAAGCGCCTCCACATAGCCGACCAGTCAGGAGCTTTTTGGTGTATCTACACGAGATCCTGCCTGATCACGTGGCGACCGCTGTGTCCTCGAAATGCCACTATCGAGGATTTCGAGGTATAATTTTGGAGCACATATCCATCGACATTTCTGGAATCTAAGCACGAGGATCATGATTAGCAACCCCCCTTTTTTATCCTCACCGGTGGATGCTCTTTATACAGGTGGTATCGGTTTGCTACTAGGTCACGTGAAAATAGCCAGAACTGAAAGGTATGATTATGGACCGAGGTAGTTCTATTAGCGTGATCGGTTCGACATGATTGATTGGCATAATTCACACGTTCCTTTAGGTAGGGTATCAGGTATAGGCGATCATGATTGAATACGATAAACTCAATTAATGAAATAAATCAATTGAATCCCGGAAGTGGTTAGAGTGGGTGAGGGAAGGATTCTATTTGAGTTACATTGATCCGTGGTAATAATGATCAGTTACGTCCAGGGGAAAAGGTCTTTTCAGGAAGGATCGGAGAAAGGCTACTGTAGGTCGATTGATGATAGCATTCCCAGCGAAGGTAACCAAGAGTAACGTCGGAGGTTTATCTTTCCCCGAAGGAACCTTCCATCCTTGGTTCATCCTGAGGGTGAAGTGCGCAGACGTCCTCGGCACGACCTCGCCGACGACGACGATGGCCGAGTAGGAGAGCCGGTGGAGGCGCGAAAGACTTGTACCCTGTGTCCGGACGCATCGATGTGGCTGAACGAGGAGAACCATCCAGAGGAGAAGGAAGAACGAATATGAAATAGATCGTGAAAGAGGAAGAGGGTTGCGAGAGGGTTGCGAGAGGGTTGAACGGAGACGAAGCGGGAAAGGATACTCTGGCAGCGCTTGCGCGCCATGAGACTTTCCGAGGGTAAGTGAGAGGACGATGAGGTAGAAATCGGAGGGAGAAAGAGGAACGAGAAGGAGGGACGTATACACTCGTTTCATAGGGCAGTTGTTCCTCCTTCGTCGTTCCTTCGGCGCAGCGCGCTTTTAACGAAATTATTCCGCGAGGAAAAAGTCGGCCCTGGGCCACGACCCTGCTCTGCCGCGCATATACCGTTAGAGGAGCAGCTTCGTCTTTCGGAATCTTCTGGTTACGTGGAATTCGTCTGGTTACGTGGTGCGGTGGCTGCTCCGTAGCAGAAGTGGTGGAAGTGGTGTGTCGGTGGAGAAGGAGGAGGAGGAGGAAGAAAGAGACGTCGTCCTTTTGGTCGTCCACGGTCAGTATCGGTTGGTCGTAAGAAAAGGCCTTCCTTCGACCGTTTGCTCTATGAACATCTCACGTTTCACTAGTTTACCTTGGAGCTACTTCGCGCGATCAGTCAGTTCCTCGTCCCGGCGAGGACGAATCGTGCTTTACTCGCGCCTCCGCGATTGCCACTTATTGATTTCCGCAGGAGCCATACCCGTTTACTCGTCACGCGAAATTTCGGCCGCACCATCGCGCGTTTTGCCGATCGATTCACACGCTCGTCCTCCCACCAGTCGGTCTCTCTACGCTCTTCGACCACTGTCTTTTCATCGTTTAGACTTTTTCCGCTTTTGACCCTCGCCGTGTTACCCTTCGGCCACGATCCTTCACGTCGAAGAGTAGCGCCAAGAAGGATCAGCCGCCTCTTCCAACCTCGCAGGATCCCGGAACCAACTTCTCTTTCCACCTGCCACTCTAGAAACTCCACGGATAATGTGCTCTAATCAAAGAGAAACAATCGTAATCTCTTAATAGCCTCGAAAATCTCATTCTCTTATCTCGTTCCCTTTGATGCCACCGATCAGTGAGAAATGTGTGCGCGAGTGTGTGCACGAAATGTGTATTCCATAAAGCACTAGGAGTGTCAAGTCATTTTTCTTTCTTACGTATTCCATAGTTTTTCCTTTCAATTATCAAGAGGAACAAATTTCGAACGTTCTTTGAGGTACCGGATGTATCAGACTTTGGATAATTAACTGGATACTTTCCATGGGAGAAATCTTCGATCGACGCAGGGATAAAATCAACGACAAGCGTGAGTCAAGATAATACGTTCAGGTAGTAACGACGATAGTAGACAGAGTCAAGCTTTTTACTACAATTTTTCTAAATCAAATTTAATACATTTAACCGACAAACGGTTTTAGGTTATGCCGATTGATAGAGTAAAATGCAACTGGTTCGCAGATCATTCTATCTACGAGCTGAAAACATTTAATAAATTAACTAGATCTAATCCAGTAACATATCATTCTCGAAGACTTTTCCAACATAATTATGATCTTTCGCTTTCTAACAAAATAGCACCTCCAACTCTGGAATCCGCTTCGAAAATATCACTAAAGCGTAGGTTTACTACGCAAGTTTGCCAGATTTCCACATGGATCAATATTTTTGAATGGAAGTCACTAACTTAACTCCATAGTTAGTCAATCTATCCATTATTCTTATATATCCTGTACAAAAAGCATTGTTCCATTTTCTTTACTGCATCTTCATGAACGTCAAACTGAACGTTGTTTCAATAACGAAAAACAACCATTTCAAATCGAGTTCCTTGACATCAGCATTTTGAAAAGGGTGATCAGTAAAGTTGCTTTAACGTAATATCAAACAGTCAGTAAAATAGGGAATGAATCTAATTTTCGATGAAACGTAAGAAACAGATCGTAACGAAAGTAATCTGGGAAAGTAAGAGGACTTCGATAAACGCATTAAGAGCATCGAAAGGTACATCAATAAACGTGATACCTTGTTGAGAAGTAATCGATATGATGTCCGAGAAGGAGGTATCGAATGAATTCAATCAAGTAACATCTTTAACTAGTAGCGAGAGCGAGTGGCGAGCCAAAGGGAAGCAAAAGGGAAGCAAAAGGGAAGCAAAAGGGAAGCGAGTGGCAGGAAAGCCACGAGAGCTACGAGAGCCGAGTCATTGCACTCGGGTAGTACAACGAGACGGCGAAGGGCTCTTATCACGATTTTCCCAGTGTAGGGTAGATACTCGGAGTTCCCGCGATTCCGAGTGGCGATATGAGATCAGATCGATCGATCGACTTTCGAAGGGAGCCTACTCGAGTTTTCCTGACCTAAGAATACATCGGTGAAGTACCATGGAATGGGGTGGAGTGGTCTTCAGAATGGGCCAGAGTGGGGATCGAGTACGAACCCCGCCCCCTTTCAAGCATTCTCCCCGACAACCATGACTGCAGATTTGTCTTTTCTTTCTTGTCAGTACTACCACTACTGCTCTTATAACACCCGACATACGTTGCTCTCGAGGAGCATCAGTAGATTCAGTAGACACCTGGAGTCCAGCCGGGCAGACTCATTGACTCATTCTACTTAATTCATTTCATTTCTCGCGTGGCACTTGGTGATTACATTTTTACTTGGCTCGGTGACGATCTCAGAATTCCATCATCCAACCACGGATACGTTACAACGTTCTTATCAGGATTTCACGGAAGTTTTACCTGGAGAAGTTTGCTGGGTAAACCTCCCCTCCTATCGATACCACCCTCGGTCAACCACCAAAGCTTCAAACTGTATAACGGGGAGAGTAGAAGTTAGGGGTGCGATTTATCGGCACGTGGAACCACCAAGAAAACACGTGTTCGACAATCGAGAATCAACTGGCTTTTCTTTCTTCCGTAGAACCGAACCGAATGATGTCGAATTGACGAAGACTGCGCAGCGCTAGGAATGGCCCCATTCAGTTCCGTCTTCCTGGGCGTCTGGGGAGTATTTGTTATTGTTTTGATACAAGGTATTGCGATTACACTCTTTTTTCACTCAGTGGTCCCTAACTAGTGATTGGTATTCAACGCTTTCATTATTAACAATTTCAAATCTTTTATTCTTCGAAAGATGCAATGCATATCCAGAGATATCTGTAATCAGACATCTTTCAAAGACTTCAACGTATAGGGATTCTAGAAGACTGTTTCGTTTTAAAAAAGTATCAAACATCATCGCGTCAAACGTTCAAAGGAAGTAGTAGAATAATTCTCAGCTAAAAGTTCGTTTTTTTTTAACAATTAATCCTCCTCGTGTATCATGTTACTGTTATTACAATCTTTCAGAAACACGAAGAGTACTACTTGCCAAATGATATTCAAAGTACTCGAAATTTATTAGCGTACTCGGAGTACGAAGTAATTGGAAATATCCTCAGTTTTTTCGCAATCGGTGTCTTTCTTATACTTATAAACTTTCGAGAGCTCGAGAGTACTTATAAAAGAAACTCTTCTCATCATCAGCAATCATTCCTTGGCTTTCTTTGTCCCAGTTTTAACTGGCATAAAACAAATCAAATCCACTGTCAAAAGAATTGATATTACATTTTGGAGGCACAGTGGAAAGTCGATTAACCGATGTAATTAAGACCAAGGAAAGTTATAAATTATATTTTGAACTCAAAACTCCATAACTCTTTTTTTTGGTGCAGCAGTCATTCGGATAATCGACCTCCTATTGTAATCCAAAATCGAACTATCATCTTTTTAAATATGATAATTAGCGGGACATAAAATTATCGTTCGCAATCACTTTTGTAAATCATACGTAAATAAACGTATATTTTTAGCAAAGTACATCGCTATATTATTTAAAATTATTAAAATAAAATTCGAATGAGGTGAATTTTGGGAAAATACGTCGGTATGTTATTTAAAATTATTAAAATAAAATTCGAATTAAGGGTTAATAACACTGGCTTGTTTAGAGCAGTGTGAACCGATTAGAATCACTCACATCCACGACACAATATCGCTAATAATTAATCGAAGGTTGATTACCTTCTAATTAAGGACCACTATTCTCCACGATTAGCGTTCCTTAGATTCCTAAATGAGAACTATTTGCAGAATCAACCGAATCTGTCAGTTGGGAAGCATGGTGGACGTACGACGGTATTTCCGGTAAGACAGAAATCCCTGCTGATATTAATTAAGTCCACCAAATAGAAAATACGTTCCTTCATTCTACCAATAAAATAAATTCATCGAGAATTCAAATATGAATTTGAAAATTGTCCCCTTCATATTTTCCCTTTTGCAACACAGTGTCAGTTCTCATTCAACGTAAATAACTTATAATATCAAGTTATTCGAACTTCAATAATTGATTAATTCCTTGTTTCTGGTAATTGAACCCGCTGATTTATTTATTTTTAGTAATTAAACTTTTTATAAACTGCTTATTTAGTATTCTTTACTGGGACATTTGAGCCGTTTATTTTGAAAGTGACCTAAGTCCATTTTTCAAGAAATGAAAATGAAATGTCGTTTGGTGAGTTAATAATTATCGATTTAAAGGTCCTGCATTTTGGGGTCTTATCAACCCGGAATGGGGTCTTTGCAACAAAGGTCGACGACAATCACCAGTCAATCTTGAGCCATCTAGGCTCCTTTTTGATCCCAATTTACAACCGCTTCATCTCGACAAACACAGAGTCGGGGGTGTCCTAGCGAATACTGGACACAGTGTGGTATTCGTAGTAGATAACGACAATCGTTATCTCGTCAATATATCTGGTGGGCCACTTAGTTATCGTTATCAATTTCATGAAATTCATCTACATTTTGGGCAAGATGACAAGACGGGTAGCGAACACACCGTCGATGGACATGTATTTCCAGCAGAGGTAAGTTTGATATTATTTATATTCACATACTTTTTCATCAACCGAACTACATCGATCCCAATTAGATCGGTTAACCTTTCCACGGCCTTGGTCACATGTATGGAATATTAATGTACGTCATATAGAAATGATATTTCCATTCGCGAAACCGTTACAAAAATAACCAGAGAATAATTCCCAATTGTGATATGGTAAATCAACACGCTTTTTATATGTTTTTTAATATCGTAGTTGAGGAAGTGGCACTAAAGATTCGTCCCTGAAAAGGTTAATCGATGTTCTACCGTATAAAAATTTCCAGACATTGTTACGTTTTTGAAAAAGTGCTGAAAACCTATGTTGAATTTATTGGACGATGAAATAATGATGGATACTTCTAGTCATATTTACGGATTGTGAGAGTTAACGGGTTTACTCATTCATTAATTAAAACCAAAACAGGATATCGATGAAACAATGGATTATAAGTGTACTATTTGTATCAATAAGAAATCAATGCAAAACCCAATTTCCGTTGTTGAAAATACTGCTCTTATTTTATATTAAAAAGCTACCTTGATTGGGTTGCATTGAATCTCCAGAGGCTAAAATCCTTGGAGATTTTCGATTTATTTCACTCCGGCCAACACCGTATTATATCATAATCAAATTTATATAATATAATGATAATATATTTCCACATACATCAAGCTTATAAACATTAAATTTAGCTGCATAACTAGCACCAAATATATGCACATTTCATTTAAAATGTTATTCTAATCCAGTATAATCTTGCGTATTAAAATGCAATTAATTTCATGTAGGTTAATGAATGATTACACAAGTTTCGAGTTAAATTTCTGTTGAAATAAATTCCGAAAGACTTAAAATTCGGAATATTATAAAATTTGATCACGATATGTAAAACATATGTTAGCAGAGTAATAAGTACGATATTCACTGAAAAGTTGAAATATCCTATTCAGTTAATAACACATTTACGATGGAATAATATTATTTTATTTGTTCGGCCAAATTTCACTTGTCAAAGTCGCGATTAACTGTGTTGTTACAAGTTAAATATGGCGTAGAAACACAAGGAAACATTATTTTAATTCAAATCCTGGGAAGTGAAATTCACGCGATCGTTTCGAGAGTGATGTTTCTCGTAGTGGAAAATTATAATGGCTCGAAATGGACGCACACGAAATATTAACTCTCTTTAAAGTCCTGTAATTTATGGGTAATGAACCGTACATCTGCATTATTTTTCATGAAATTCATTTTCTATTTTATATTATTCTCGACTATAAAAACGTAATGTTAGCGACGCTGACAGCGCGTTGCTCTGTTAAGTAGAAACGGTCAGCGAAGACAGCCTATACTACTTAAACGCGAATCAAATATATCGCTAATATTCATAAAGTTGTTCATATTTCTAACATTACGATTACGATGTAAAGTAACTAACGTATCATAGGACCCTTAAAGTCTGATTTCAATTATGTTAATCTCCTGAAAAATTAGATTTCTGACATTTGCAGCCTTTTTTACAGGGAGTCTTCAATTCTGTTTTCTGTTTGGCAGTTACAGATTTTTGGGTTCAATTCTCAACTCTACAACAATTTCTCGGATGCCTTGCATCGGACTCAGGGCATCGTCGCCGTATCGCTTCTTCTACAGGTACATGTCTAATCTCTACTCTCTTTGTCGTTTTATCGCAGTTTGTTGAGAATCAGATCAAAGCACGGATTAAGCGATACGTCATAGACACCTCTCGATTCCCTTTCAGGTGGGAAACCTCTCGAATCCTGAACTGAGAATATTCACCGATCAGTTGGCTACAATCAAATACGGAGGTGAGGAGGCTAGTTATTCATCAACTAACAATATCCACTTCAAATTACAACATAGATTCCAATATCTGATATCATAACTTTAGTCATCGAAGTATGAACACTTTGCATACCGGAAAGTATATTTTCAACCCAAAAAAAAAATGAGAAAGCTACTGTACTCCCTTGAAAAGAATTTCGAAATATTTTAAGGATGACTGAACACTGCCTTTGTGTTATACTTTCATGCTCCACCTAATATTTGACTTTTTGTCTCGAAAGAGCAAAAAATATGGTTTGAAAGTCGAGTAACGATGGAATGGCACCGCAATTTTTTGAAACAGTTGAAATATTATTAAAAATAACTGTTTTGGAAACGATTTCTTCTTGGCATTTATATAATATTTTCGCATTTATATTTTTAATGATTCACTCGTTTATTTCCATGTTCTTTTTTCCGAAGAATCTCTTCAGCCGTGACAGTAAATCTATACTTTCTTAAATTAATCTACTTCATCTCGTAAAGCTTTCGTAGATAAGAAATTTGGAGTTGTGACGTTATTGTATCGTAATATTGTATTGAAAACAATTGGATTGATATGGCTTACGTACGGAATCAGTGTTGACGTTATCGATTCAACGAATTGCACAGGGCAGACCACGGAAATTAAGAGTTTCGCGGTGCGCGAACTTCTGCCGGACACGAAATATTACATGACCTACGACGGCTCCACCACGATGCCGGCCTGTCACGAGACCACGACGTGGATCATTCTGAACAAGCCGATTTATATCACGAAGCAGCAGGTGAGGATCATCACGTTCCGATTTATGATTCGTTCTCACGCTCTTATTCTCATTATCACCACGCCCCCTTACCCTCCGACCCCATTGTACCTAGCCGATCATAATCTCACACGAAACATCTTTATTCCTTACACCATAAACCAATCAGAATTTCCTGGAATACCATGGGATCACGTTTATCCGAGCACTCTGTAAAGCCATGTGACTTTGACACTAGAACTACCAAAGGGGTGAAAATAACTTGTCTGCCAGTTTTACTTATACTACTTGAATATATCACGGTGCATTATTTGAGATTTAATATACTTTTGTTTGATTAAAATTAAAATTAAAAATTCCTATGCATCCACATATTTAGAGCACACATATTAACAATGCACATAAAGAGCATGAATCTCATTGGTAAATGAAAGAGAATTAAATGCGGAATCTGTGGAAACGCGCATTGAATGAATTTCCATGAAACGACAGACTTAGAGTCTGGAACTCAGAGTTGCATAGTTAACTGAAAAAGAGACTCGAGATACTAAAGCTCAGGACTCATTATAAGTGAAAAGTTTTTCTTTACGTCAGTTCTTTCTTGAAAAGTTTCAGGAAACTTTAAAAGAATGCGATTTCAAATTCACGTCGATATTCATCCATAAATATAAAGCTGAATCGCGAGCACTTAGAAACTTCAAATGTATCGTGAAACTCACGAGCAGAGTTATTTATCCATGTGAGTTTATCAGTAATGCCAATATAAGCTTCTTTCGACTCTCAAAGAATTTCTGGATGAAAGCATTGCTTCGCAAGACTTCTAATTATGCCGGTTTCATATTCCCAGCTCACTTATCTCTTTAAACCACAGGTTTGTGGAATGAAAAAAGAATGAAAAAAGAATGAAAAAACAAAAGGGTAACTGTAAAAGCAAGCACATCATTTCTAAAGGATGGAATCACATTCATATTTTAAGCACGATTTTAATTTGTAATTAGCGAGAACATCGTAATAAATGTAATTTTTGTTTATCCACCCTGTCGCACGTAACGAGATCGTTTCTTAAAAATTGTTTCTCAACATAATTAATATTACAGTTTGCGTTATTCGCGTATATATGAAATATTATTTTTTCCATGAAGTTCGCGATTTTATCTGATTTAGTCGAATTCTTTTATTCAATAAACCGTTCGCTTGATGTCATAATATTAAAGGAATTATTCGATCCAATACGTGGATTTCAGGGTTGCGTTAAATAAATTCATTCTACTTCTCCGCGAAACAGTATTCATTATACAAAACAAACACTTTTTAACGCAGTTTTAGCACGAAATGAAGGCAAAGTGCTACGAGGGACTACATAATTAGTAAACAGAATAACACCATCCATAGTATGAGTAAACACATTGAAACAGTTAAAAGAAGGATTATTTATTTAAACACAGAAACACCAGTCGAGGGAAAATCACCGTCGAAGCACGTTCGCCAAAAACGAATATAGATCGCATACCTTATTTATTAAACCTGTTATGGATTAAATATTCATTTTCCTGGAAATGATTGTCCTATTTTGAGACGAATATCATCGTAAAACTATCGCTAAAAAGTATTCGAACGACGACAGAGTTTTAAGGGATGAAATCATCCCTTGAAAACAAAGCTATTTTTCGTTTTCAACAAATGATCATAATTCGAATTATATTCGAATAATTCTATTAAAAATTGGAGAAATCATTTTGATTGCTTTCGTAGTTCTAGTGATAATGTTATTATGCATTAATAAATGCCGTTAATTTGATAAGTTAGTTAAACTTAGTTAATTAAAATCATGGAAAAATGTCGCTCGTGAATTCACGTAAACAGCGAATTTCTTCGGGATATGTTTTAAATAACATACGAATCGTTTTATCGATGGAATTATTTTGGAGGGTTTTTACGTTCATAACGCTTTCATCGTTCACGTTATAAAATTTTTATCGCTTTTTCTACACTTTTTACACTTCTATAACTGGAAAATATTATCTACCTAAAGAATTGAGTTATCACTGGTTTTTAAATTAAAACGATCTGAATAGGAAAAATCGTTTAACTGTCGTATATTGCCATAGAATTCGCGTGTATCGCGTTTATTTCAATCCGCGGTTTATCTTTTTATATTCCAGGAAGATTTGGAATCGGAACGGTACCCAAAAGGTGGAACGTTTTCCACGTATTTTTCAAATTGGAAATCAGAATTATACTGTAAACGGGTTTGCATCAATTTCATTGGGAAATCTTTTTATCCTTTTATTATAGAAAAATGTATGACGATGATAAAAATATTAGAGGTATCGGAAAGTAATCAATCATTTTTTTACATATTTTAATGAAACCCGACATTTATTCATATTAAGCAATTTACATTACAATTTGATTAAACGATTTATTATTCTATTAGATAATCAAAATTCCCTTTGTCGTATTTCATATTTTCATTTGCAGAATCTAAAGTTCAATAATGCTGTAGAAATATTTGACCCTGATTTTCGCTAGAATGAAATATTTGAATAAAGCTTCAATTAGAATTCGTAATCATAGAATTGAAGTTACCTTTAATCTTACATCGGCGAAATAGAATTCAAACTTTCAACTCCCGATGGGAATCGTGAAACGTGACGAAACCTACGAAAAGAGACGGAGAATTGAATTTTCAGAAATTAAAACTATTTGAACTTCTGATTCGACCAGCGTTTATTATTTCCAACTAAAATCTTTCACACTTCTAAAACTCGCGGTAAAATAATGTTACTACGTTAGATTCTTTTTTCTAGCACGTCAAATTGTTGAAGTTTTTCATCGTCGATTTCATTAACTTTTATTTCCATATTTGATTATCAACGACAAACATTTGCTTCTTTTGTATTCACTAAAAAATGACACCATTAATCGTCGGATTATTGTGGCGCACGTAATAATGTTTAGGTAATACGATAATGTCAACGTTATCCGGAAAAAAGTGAAGTAGAATTTCACCCTTTATTTACTCGCTTTTTTAATATTCCAAAGTGTAGTGTTTTATCGTACTTCACGATGTGGAAAATAAAAGCTGCTCAACGAAAAGCATGAATATTTCGCCGGGCGGTTTTTCGCAATATAACAAAAACTAAAAACAAACAACAATCAAACTGTACTGATTGAAAACGGACGACCTTTTATATATATATATATATATATATATATATATATATATATATATATATATATATATAAAACAATTCATTTTAATTCTTTCTAGCGAGTTAGTTCGCGAGTAAATGGAACGTAGATTTAAATGGCACGCACAATGCATCTTTAAGATTTGCATATACAAAAAAATATTTCTACGCGTTGTAGAAATTCGGGTTGTATGAAATCGAGTTATACGAGGGTTTACTGGATGTCGATAGTTCGGAAACAATCCCGAAAGGTTTCAGACGGCGACGATCGAATGAAAGCACACATCGATTCTAAAGATTCATATTAGTTAGTGTATGAATAGGCTGTTGAAGGAGAGTTTTTTATCTTGGCTTTCATAGATTTGGATTTTTATTGAGTCCGCGAAATGTTTCGTTTTTATTTCAAGCATGAACATAGAAGTCGGAACATCGCAAAAGCAGGCCATCGGGAATAAAAAAAGCCCTACTCAAACTCTCTTCTTAATTCAAAATTAAAATAAATTGGTCCTCAAAGGATACTCGAAGAGCTGAAGAGCTTTCTGAGATACGTAAAAAACGTAGCAAATGGAAATTGAAAATTAGTTTCAGTTTAGGTATTTTTAAATTGATTTTACCCGCTAGTCTTTATTTATGCATAACGTTCCGTAAGTAAAATAATATTTAATATGCACAAATAAATGGAGATTCATAAAGTGTCGTGCAAAATCAATTGATTACTTTCCGGTGCACCTAATATTTCAGTTTTGAATTTTAAGTGATTCACCCTGTATATGTTCGGTTATTATTGCAGCTTCATGCACTACGGGAATTAATGCAAGGCGATGAAAGGAATCAACCGAACGCGCCGCTTTGGAATAATTTTCGGCCGCCACAACCACTTCATCATCGTCCTGTTCGAACAAATATCGATTTCAATGTTCAGGTAAGATATACAGGTTAACAAGGTTTCACATAAAAAAAGAGAGAATGAGAGAATGAGAGAATACCAAGAGAATACTTAACAGAACTTTCTTCAGGGGGCGAAAAATTGTCCGACGATGAATAGGGACATATATTACAGAGGTATGAAAATACATGGGAAGCTCCGAGGTAAAATGGGAAAAGTTCACGGGAGTACGTAACACGAACTAGGTTACACTTCAACTAATTTCACCCCATTATTTGTGCCTCCTACGTGAGTACCCCCAAAAAACGTTGTAATTGCCCACCCTCCTTTGAATAGACAAAAATAAGGATCTAAGAACTACCTGTATTTCGGGAATTATGAAAAATGAATTTATATGAAATGAGCTTTCGTTACTGCCGTGAACTAAACCATCGCATCGTTAGAGCATACGTATTAAGTAATATCGAGTTTGAATAACATAAAACATTAGTGGAAATATGATATGTATCATTGCAGCTAACAGCTGGGGAAAACCCTGAGGGATCGATGAGGAAATGGGTGAAGAAACCCGTTATTTGCAGTTACTACGCTTTCCCTGGGACGAGTTGGAAGTTTGCTGTAAAAGAATTAAGAAAACCCATTGACATATCAATTAAAAGCGCGGAGCTGTGTCACGTGAAATCGAATCAGCAGAACGTGAAGCGGCCGGGCGCGCATATCGTTGAGGTCGAGAAAAAAATGCTTCGTTGTACTTATTAGACGTGAATTGCCAAGTATGTTTCCAGTAAAAAAAAAAGATATACCTATAGATTATAATTTAGAGGAGACAAGATACACGTAAGATTATAAGATATATTATTATACATATATCGGTAAACTATCGAAAGCTATGACTATCGTGGCCTGCGCGGAGGAGGTTGAGAAATGCGATTATGTGTATAAAAATTCATGCGTGACGGAGCACACTATCGAATGAAAGTTTATACTATATTCTTGTAATAAAATGTTGAAAACGTAGAAAGAGGTATGACATGAGAACCCTGTTTTACAAAAGGATGTATATTGCCCCATGAATCTTTCCTAAATTCCTACGTTCCTCCGACATCATTCTTCTTTTATGTCCGACGTGTTATGAAGCTCATTGTTCAGAGAACGACACTAGAAAGTATTAAATTCTCGCGTTCCTTTCACCGGAGAATATCACGTTAAATCAACCCGGTGTTCCCCGTTGCGTAGACTAATTTCCCGCTAATAATGAATGTCTAGGAGAGATATTAAAAGCATTTGCCGGTATGCTAGAAATTCCAAAGGTATTAGAGCTTGCAAGATACATTAAGCCCTTGGAGTCCCAGGATCGATCGGATTATTAATATCGTGTCATCCAACCAATTAAATCACCTAATCACATAATACGATAACATCTGCGATTCGTCAAGAACCAATCCAGCGGTCTAAATTCATTGGATCCTCTATCTATCAGTAAATCTCGCAGATATCTCCTAGATATGTAGACGTGTGCGTGCGAATCCACGTTCGCAACCCTAACGTTTTAGTGGAAGTGCAATCCAGCATACCTAAGGTAGACACGTCTCAAGTGGAGAGACTCGTCCAAGAATGCGAAATAGTGGATAAAAAGAAAAAGCAGAGGAAGACGTCGGGGGAGAATCGGGGTAGAAAAGGTTGAAGACGGTGATAGCAGGATTTGCGAGGGTGGGTGAATTTCATTGAACCGTTCCCTAGAATTCGACGGTGCTGCCCGCGAACGGTTCTATGCTATGCTACGGAAAAGGGAGAGCGAAGGGTAGCGAGTCGTGGCCAGAGGGTGGCTGAAGAAGAAAGAGAGATCTGTAGTCAGAGAGGGGTGAAGAAGAAAGAGAAGGGGTTTTCGAGAGTAAGAGGGACAGACACGGGGGTTACAGATCCGCCGCTGGCCTCTGCGGCAAATCTGCAGGTTTCCGTGGTGTACGACGGACGACTGAAACAGTCGGCATCCACCGAAACTTTTAATTAAAAACATTGTTAGATAAACGGCCCAGTTCTCCGAGTTTTCTCGTTCAGTGATCTTGGTAAAGGAATATACCGTGAGATGAAGATGCACGACGTAACCGTGATATCCTCTCGAGTCCCTCATGGACCGTGCAACCAGCTATCTTCCTGGTGTCTTGCTAATTTATACAAAAGCTTATTATCGAGGAAGTTCGCGCGACAAGTTTGATCGGAGAAGAGGACAATAAAAAAGAACGTCGATGCCAGTCGACGACCTCGCGGCTCAGGTGGGGGGCATCCTCTCGTGAGAACCGACGAATATACACGTACACGGTGAGACTACGCGTGGAGAGGAAGCTGACAAGTGCATCGTGGCGTCGAAGCGTCTGTTCTCTCTGGTTTGCGGGCTTCAACGCAATGCGAATCATCAGATTCCACGGGATGATCATTTACTGTCGGACTGCCATCGGGAAGAAAGAAGACTATTTTCACGTGCGATACACTCATTATGTATATGGTAATTATTTCATTGAAAGTATGCAATATTTTAGAGATTTTTATCGTCGAGCTAAGTCGGTACTTTAATTCGGGATTCAAAGGAGAGTAGAGGGTGGAATAATTTATTAGTAAAGGGGAGGAACGAAAAGCTTGTTAACTGTTTCGTTTGAAAAGCGTTCGTTCGATTATCATTTTGAAGAGAGCCAGCCGGTGTCCCTGTGATTGCCCGTCGGCGTTTGTCTGAATTAAGTTCCATTAAGTTCATAAATGAATTGAAGTGGTTGATAAAACATAAATGAATTTTGTGGTCGATGGTTGGAAGGTAATGTGTTTATGAATCTAGTGGGAAGCGGGTAAACTTAATAGGGTCCGTGGGAATAGTAGTTCGATGTCAGACAATATTGCTAATTTGCGTGGTACAGTGATAAATCAATCAGCAGACGAATGAAAGCTGATGAACCGAAATTGTCGCTAAATTTCATATTAAAGTTTGATGTCATATTGAGTCTACTCAATTACATTGTATCTGCATCTTGTTAGCGCCCCAGGATACAGCTTGGAACACACTTTGAGAACACCAAGTCATTCCCCTTCCGTAAATCGTTAAGTGAAAATTATCGCGCATTTCCTAATACCGCGAAATTTATGACTAATTTATAATCGATTTAATCTCGCTGTGCATTATACGAGTACGCTACTAGCCGAGTCAGCAATTAATATGCCAAAGTAGGCTGCTGGAAATATAAGTGGAACTATAAGAGGAGTTAGAGAGGTGTACCAAATTCACGTTTATTATATACATATATATACAGCGTATATACTTAATCAAAGAGTTTACCGCAAATACCTCGTTTTACGGTGCTTGTTCCGTATAGTATGTTGCCGCGCGATTCATGAAATACTAAAGGCATCCTCGCAAGTGGTATCAGAATCAAAATGCTCTTCTATTTATTACGTCTTGATGATCGCGGAATAATTGCTGATTAGATTCACGCACAATCACCCAACTATAATCGCGGTGATAGGCAACGATTAATTAATTCTTCTATACTCTATCTTGAGAACATGGGAATTACTTCGATGCTCACGTGCCACCGTATTGTTTCAGAATAACGTGTGAGACAAAAAGGTGTAATAGGTAAACTAGGCCAGATTACCGTCTACACGTGCATGGAGTGCACTTAATCAGAATGAAATCTAAGAACTCGCCAACAATAGCCTTCTGATGCCCGAAGGACCGGTCGGCGAAATGAAAGCCCCTGAGAAACAATGGAAGCGTCCACGCAAGCATGACGGCCCCATTCAGATTCGTAGACGGCATGCTTAGTGGTGCTCAAAGAAGACGCTCAAGTAAGAATAAGAACAATCGTTAAAGATCTTTCCTGTTCGTAAGTAATGCCAAATAAGAAAGAATAACTGAACTTCATTGTGTATTCCGCGAAGAACTCATACGGCCTTAAACAGTTTCCTATTCTCTGTACGCGGAAGAATTTACTTGATCTAAAAATGAATAATGGATAAGACAATGGGATTAATGTTATCGTCGCCGACCTACGGATGATCTCAGACTAGGACGAAGTAAATGAATTCTTTTAAATTTCATTTTGTTCACAGCTGTCATTAAGCGAGAGTAATCATTGTATACCCTGCGGAACGGATACCGAGGGGTATTGGCTGGGTGATACACTATACAAGAAAGTATTGAAAACGATCATAGATATCGAAGAGAAACAGGCTGTGGTATGATAATCATAAGGCAACGACATCTACGGGGGCGCATGCTGCTGGCCCTCGTCATCTCCATCGGGAGTTTCGCCTTACATTCACGGGCAGCTGCCTTTCCGGATTGGACCGATTGTCCGGCTGTGTGCCAATGTAAGTGGACTTCCGGAAAAAAGTCGGCTCTTTGCCCTGACGCTGGCCTAACTTCGCTTCCTGCCTCGCTCGATCCTGATATGCAAGTGCTTGATCTATCTGGGAATAAAATACCTGCCTTGCAAGCGGAAATTTTCAAGCGATCTGGCCTACTCAACCTACAGAGAGTTTTCCTTCGGAATGCTGGTATCTACGAACTGCACGTGGACTCCTTCAAAGAAATGAGGATACTGGTAGAGATCGATCTCTCGGATAATCATGTGAGAAGTCTCGAGCCGAATACTTTTCTTGGCAACGAAAGACTTAGGATCCTAATACTAAGTGGTAATCCTCTTGGAATATTGAGGAGCCATCAATTTCCAATTCTGCAGCACCTAAGAAACTTGGAATTGCAAAGGTGCTCCTTAACCGAGATACACGGACAAGCACTCGTTCATCTCACGGGATTGGAAACCCTCCGACTGGATAAAAACGAATTGGAATACATCGAAGCATCCGTGATAGCAAATCTTCCACGTCTGAAGACACTCACGTTAGACGGTAATCGATGGAAGTGCAACTGCATGCTTCGAGGATTTAGGACCTGGTTAATTCCCGATGCACCGGGCAAACTTTATTCATTACCACAAGTATGCTCATCGCCAGCGAGATTAACCGGTCGAAGATGGGAAGATGTCAAACCGACAGAGTTTGCATGCGAGCCTGAAGTTTTTGTATTCGCGAGTACCATACAGGAAGAGATTAATGGCAATCTAAGTCTGGCATGTTTAGCAACTGGAGATCCTGAGCCTGAAGTTTGGTGGCAACTTAATGGTGGTCCAGTTAACATAACGAAATTGTCAGAGCAAATCTATCCGGGGACATGGGTTGCTTATGCAGTGCCGGAAATTGGAATGGCATATAACGAGAAATACACACCAGGGAAGATTACAGACCGATGGAGTAATCTGACCGTTTACAATGTTACTGACAGTGATGCTGGCGAATATGCGTGTTTTGCAAAAAATATCGCTGGAATGTCAAAGGATACCGTGAACGTCGCTATTCCACGTGTGTACACAGCACCCACACTCTCTCAAACTGATAACTGGTTACTGTGGGTAAGTTTGGCGGGTGGTGGTGCCGCCGCTTTGTGCGTTTCAATATCCGCGGTCCTTTTTGCTTTGTGTTTGTGCGGTGGATCTCGACGAAATCGTAAACGTGAAAAAGTGAAGCTTCAGGGCAGTGGCAGTTATGGCGATCAAGAAAAGAAGCTGCTAGATCTTTCAGTAACTACAACTACACCTGGCAATAGCAACGATCGTACCAGTGGCCACGGAAGTTTGATGGAAGCTTGCAGTACCGGTGATCTTGAATTGGCGGAACGAAGTTCGATTTGCGATGCAATGAATGCAGCTACCGTTACAGTCGAGAGACTTCGATCGGATGTTACTCCTACCGTGAATGCCATCAAAA
The DNA here is from genome assembly GCA_910591585.2 of Nysson spinosus. Classification (NCBI taxonomy): domain Eukaryota; kingdom Metazoa; phylum Arthropoda; class Insecta; order Hymenoptera; family Crabronidae; genus Nysson; species Nysson spinosus. The sequence continues at coordinate 1,469,965 of OU342849.1, forward strand.
CTGTTCCATGCACAGCCATGTTCCCACCGCCACCGCCAGAGTTTACAACTGGTGTTTTGCCTGCCGGTATTTTTGGTAACATTTTCATATCTGTATCCATGCCACGAGACTCTTCGGAACGTTGCTATCCAGATCTTCTGGATATTCCTGTTCACGGAGTAACCGGTGTGGTCAGTAAAACACCCACTTCTTTACCACCAGCTACAAGCGTTTCAAGTTTTGCGACATTACCACGTCGCGCCTTACGATCTACTGATCTCAGTTCACCATACGACAATATGGGCCCTCGGGTCACAGCAAATGGCAGTTCCGCGTTTTCACTAACAGATATGGAGCTGCGATTATCACCACCTCCGCCACCACGGATCATTCAACCGCCACAAGAATTTGTATCTCTTTAAAGACTCATTGAAACGATGAACTTCCGAGGAAAATGCTTCACGTAATCGTTACGAGACTATTTATCACATACCATTCCAACTTGTCCCACTCTCGAACTTGACATATTCACTGACACATTCAGACGATTCGAATCTCTTCCGTTTCTCGTCGACAATACATATGCTCTATACATATATCAGCATTTTATATACCAGTCATGAACTTACCAAGTAACGTATTCAAAAGTATTGCTACCCTTTCGAAACTATTGACTCGTGATAGTGGAATTTCTTAAATTCTACTCCTTTTTATTCCTGGACTCCGTTATCTTCGCTACTTGGTAAGAGTGTGGCTTATATATTATATTTTTATCGTTGTACCTACTCACGGAAATAATCTTTCAGTAATGTCTACGTATACGGAGATCTAGAAAGTTTGGAATTTCCGAGTATACCACAAATGTCCGAATGAAATTATTGAAAGTAGTATACAGAATATTTGATCGAATCCAATCCTGTTATGCCTATCTGATTATATCTGTCTGTTTGCTTGTCTGCCTGGCTTGCATGCTACGTCCACTTAAGATGGCTGCTTGCAAAACCGTATGAACGATAACGCGTGTCTGATTAGCTCTAAGTCTCTTCTAGTCGCCAAAAAATATCCGAAACAAGCTTGTAAATAATTCACTATTTCTTCATATAAAATGATACGATGCCGTCGGAGGGAGGTTTTTTTAGTGTTAAGTAAACGGCAAATTATCTTCCCCATTCATTCTCGGAATGTATCACTAGTTTGTTATGTATTCTACATGTGTACATATTTGTTATTACACTACACGTACATGGTGCTTTCGGTGTGCATAAACCACCGAAGGCATACTAAAACGGAATACATCGGTATTCATTATGAACACTTTGTCAATTAATAAAAATGATTACATTTTACATATATCAAGTTATTGTTGTAACTTATTCTAAAGAAGCTGAATAACGTCGATTATATCAAAACTACTTTCATATGTTTTCTTTTTCTTTCAATTATTTTCAATCGCTGGGTTATGTGCTCCCATGAAGAACTATAGCCAACTTGGCGAAACTTTGTCTTACAGTTCGTTTTCTAGTTGAGAGAAATTCAAGTCGGGAACGACGTGAAATAATAACATATGAATTACGACATCGATACTCAAGCCAGTTGATACTTTCGTATAATCACCTGTGATTACTTTCTTCTTTTAAATTCCGATAAAGCGGAAAGAAAGTTTGAACTTTGCCCTCGCGATTCTAATAGAAGTATCGATTCGATCCTGCTGCGCAAACTTAATATCAATATGTTATGCGCTAGTCGACAGTCCATTATGTGAAGTTACATGAGTTTGGTCTTCTCGCGATAACCGTAAAGATTAAAAGCTGCTCTATCAAAGTTTGCTGTTTACATTGAAGTAAGTAAGTTGTCGGTTTTCGAGCTCATAAAATATTAATACTAATTTCAAAGTAACACTCGCCTGCTTCGAATCTTGTTAACTCGTTTCTGACTCGCTCCGCGAACTTCCTTCACTTGTTAATCGCAGTTCCTTTAAAAGGATCCTAAACGACTCCAAAGACAATTGACAAAATAACATTGCATTCTCGGACTGAATTCAACCACTTGTTAATTGTGAATTGTTAACGAACAAACTGTAAGAATATTCCATAAACAAAACTGTTAGAATATCGAAACAATGCCGTTGTAATCAACGTAAGGATATTAAGTAAACCTCGAAACAATGAACTTGGTATAAAACAGAAAAGAATTTTAGGAAACCCAAACTTTTGATAACTGTTTGACATAACTGAACTTGTATTGAACGAATTCAAATAAATCATTTCTGAAACAGAATTTGGGTGCAGTGACGTACGGCGAATAATTGTTGACAATCCTTTTATTGTTAGTTTAAACATTCACATTCCTTAGTATCTCACCGACTACATTTTTCGACTTTGATGATTGAGAAATCAGAATTGATCTGATTGAAAGAGTTCACGGAGAACCGTGACAAATATCATTCCACTGGAATCCACTTCCCAGGAAATCGGTAAAAGAATTATCCAATTAATCCGATAGTCTCACGGATTAAAGTTATAGATAATAGTATACAATCGATGCGATCTTGCATTGTTCATAGAAATTTTGATAACTCCGTTGATTACTGATAGTATCTATTAGAAATTGATTGCCTGATCATTCTAACGGGTTATGCCAAATTGGAACCACCCCAATTAGTTTCTTAAGGTGGTACTCAAAAGTAATCTACAGCAAGCTCATTAATACATCGTGTTCAGTCTCGCGCCCTATTCTTGGCGTGTAACTATTTACCGTTAATTGATCCTGATTAATTCGAGGTCCTATAATGAAACAGCAATAAACAAGCACGGATAAATATCACTAAATCCGGATTAGATTAGCCGCGAAATTAACCCACAAAACATAACTCTACAAAGTTTCAGTTCCAACGAGTGCAGTTCAAGCAAGCATCGAACAGAGTCCATCACGTAAAAGCATTCCAAAAACAAGTAAGTTTTTAACAAAAATAAAATGGACGCAGTGTTTCTTTTCAGTAAGTATATGCAATTAGCGAAATAAATTAATGATCTGGTTCCTATTCGGAAATAAATAAAACGGGGAACGGTGGGTCTCGCATTGGATGATGAGACGTAAAGCTTGATTACGGAAAGAATAAAAAAGATGCATGATCGTAGATAAAGCAATTAGAACGGAGATTCATTATAATCCTAAAGGATGTATACCTCGTATATTCGAATACAGTGATTTAGATTCTTCGGTTCTCTGAGTTGGCCGATACTCCTTCGTTCCATGAACGTAGTCGGGTATTAACCATACGCCATCTTTAATAATTTTGTCGATGTGCTTTAAGCTCATTGGTTTGCCTGAGTAACGCGAAATACGTAAGATTAAAATGTCCCCGAAATCTCATTTCCTGATCTTTTAATTCATAAAGCTTTACTCCCTTTCTCGCTATTTATATTCACGATATTCTATTCTTATTTCTTAACTTATTTTTAATTCGAGATATAATTATTGTAAAAGAATATATCGTTGCTTTAGAGGTCAAAATCACTGACTACAATTTCGTCGGTTTCTTCTTCGAATATAATAATTAAACGAGCACAATTTTACTTGACAGTAGAAGCAGGATATATAAATGACTTGGTAGATTCAAATATTTTATTTCGCGAATATTGGAATTTTAATTATAAAAAGTATAAAAACCTCTGCAACTCACGTGAAAATGTTGGATAATGAATTTTAGCTCTGCGACAACGATATGCTATTATTAATGGCAGCCAGAGGATTATTAAAATGTTCCATTGTTTGTATTCTATGTTAAACAAGTAATCTCAGACTATATTTTTCGACTGTATTTATGAAGTGAAACATATACCCTCGGAATGCCAGGAAAACATATTATCCGAAATAAGTTAGAATCTTAATTCCTTGTACTAATTAAACTGCATGAAACTCGAAATAATTAAAAACAGATTGGTTTACGGTTGACCTGTGCTGAAGTGACTTTAAAGCCACAAACAACACACGAGATAACAAGCAAACTCTCAAGCGGAAGAACTCACTACTACGTACTGTAATTAGAAATCGAGATCAGTTTAGTTGTGTAGAACTAGTTATTAAGCGGAAGTGTACTCGATGGTGATCATATCGCGTAAAAAAATTAGTAAGATCAAGACCCGAGTTTTATTTAAAAATAATGAAAAGATATCAATCACCGAAATAACATCGATTAATGTTGATGATCACTTGCCATTTCTCTGAGAGCCTACAAAATTCGATTTGAATTATGAATTTCTATACCCGATAAATAGTACGCATATATTCCAAGCACAATGTGTCGCAATAAACGCACCAGGACTAATTACGCAAAAGAAACATCATACATGCAGATGTTAATTGCAACTTAGTTACGGAATTTCATATGAGATTCGTTATTCGGTATCACTGTGGCATAAAGCATTGTCGGGTTTACGTGACGCCATTAATAATGTGGAGTATATTGAAGCACTGTTAAACATAAATACAATAACATTTGCGCTACCTTCGTAATCTTGATCGAGAGCAGAATCCAAATCCATATCGTGGCTGTTATAAATCTCGAACTCTCCATCGGATTCCATGTCGTGATAACGATTGAAATTAATGTTGGACACTGGTTGATCGGAACGACCAACGCGGGGGTAATGAACGAATCCTGCGGCACGGTCGGATCTTGGGAAGTTCGTTAATTCCGAATTTCGGCCAATTCTAGGATATGGCACCAGGCCAGATGCACGCCTGTCATTTGCTTTTATTTTCTGTCCCTCTAAATGCGAAAAGATTCAAAACACTTTGATTTTCCTTTAAGTCCTTGTTTAGAAATCAGTTCTACCGGTTTCTTCCAATAATAAGTCCACCCAAAAATCAAACCATAGTCCTATTTTTATTGCGAATTCGAGTTTGAATTAAATGTATCAATAGCCAATAAGAGCCATGACTTATTGGGCCAATAAGATCTGGTCTTCTTTATGAAAATATATTTTTTAAAAAGCCCCAATCAGTCAATAATAAGCCTTGGATTAATAGATTATAATGAAGATTTCTCAAATGAAATATACTTTTTTACGAGATTATTCAATTTTCTGAATCACAGTGAATATAGTTTTCTGAATAATAGCACATTTCCGGAAGCACGAAATATAATATAAATCATGGAGGGAAATGTTGAAATTACGTTAGAGGTTACACAGAGCTAATTAACAACACAGTTTCTAATTACAGTGGTCCAACGTCGTGAAAAGAAAGTATAGATGCAGTTTCTTTATGCTTATTACATTTCCATTAAAAGAACAGTTAACAATCGTAGTTGAAAAACGTCTAAAAGAAGTGTTTTAATCTTCTCTACAAAGAGACGAGGCTTTTGTTGCTGTCAGAGTAAACTCATTATATTTCGCGAACCAACCGGTGAATCGGAAATAGTATGTCGAAAAACAATTGTACCGTGTAAATATAAATATTGCTTTCAAATGATTTATCCCGAAATTAATGCCTTTCGCCAAACAAAATTAGTAAATAAATGGTTGACCAATTTATTAGAAAATCATTTTGAAGTAATTTAAGTTCAATTAAGGTATATCAATATTGTGCTAATTGTTTACTCAGTTTGAAAATGAATTTTACTTATTCGAAATCATTCCAAATCGCTAAAATATCGTAACAAACTTTGACGAGCGGTGAACCGATTTCAGCCGAGTCTGACATATTATAGGGTTATATCACTGCGACGATACACGCTGCGCATTGCAATGCAAAGAAGCGGTTCTCAGACTTATTATTTTTGACGAATGTGAAAGAACTGTTTTTGCAAATATTTAATAGAAATTAATCGATAATGTATTCCCCACCATTATTTATCAATCACGTAAAAGAATAAAACAAAAGCCATCAAATGACACAACACACCGTTGATTGGCAACTTTTACGAAATATTCTATATGAATTGAAAACCGTACAAACTTTTGGGCCAAACCAATAAATTGTTAAAAGATAAACAAATATTGACGGACGATGTGAATATTACTAAACCGCGAATCAAATATATACAATATATACAATAACGATGTAAAGTAACGTATCATAGAGCACTTAATCAGTTATGTTTTTAAATACTATATAAACGTTAGAAATGCGTATCGCGAGGTATCGTATAACACGGATTTCGATCCAGCAGTGTTAGCTAATTGTCCTCCACGATCATCATTCCAGATATAACTTCGTTTTTCCATGTTTCCTTATACATACATATGTCCACATTTGCATACAAATTGCTTATAGCATTTATCCTCCAATGACACAATTCACATTCAAAAATAAGTGAACAAAAAATGGGTCTGGTCTACGTCGTACATGCTCTACTGAAAAACTCACGACACTGCCAAAACACTTGTAGATTTATGCTTGTTTTAAAAAGTGCCGTTAGGAGACGAAGAAAGTCCGTTTAGTTTACGAACGTTTTTCCGCGAATAGATCTTATTAAAACTTATCGAGTTAGCGGGCTTCTCTTTTGTTCAGTTGCAGCAACTTGGAAACCGGCATGTTTTTCTAATGTCACAATAACGCGTTGTACTTAAAGTTCCGGTGTTGATTAAAAATACAAGAAGCGTACTCCGTTACTCGAAGAACAAGATGGAGTGTGAAAGTTCTGTCCCCGGGTTATGGATGTACATCGGCACAAGATTGTACCCTCAAGTTTCCGTGTCGATTTTAATGATCAAATTTTGCAATATCAGTTATGTCAAAGTTTTCCTATCTACAGAATTTGTATTTATAATCAACAGAATGAATACCGTGGATATCAGATAAAACTATCATTGCAATACGTCTCCTGTATTTCGTATATTTCAGAACCGCGGTAGAAATGAAATTTTCAAAGCGTATTTCAATGAAAATATCACGAACCGAAGGTAAATCTTTTTCCAATACATCGAAATCCACAATAAATTCCAATGCATTCAATCACGGTGGTAATGCGGTACAGCATTTAAATGTATTTTCATTGTGCGCTTGATTACATTGAAAAAAAGAAATAGTAAAACGCGAGTAATAAAAAATCAGACCAAAGTAATGAAGTAAATCCTGGTTGCACGTAAAGAAAGGACTGCCGAAGTAATTAAATGGAGCTCGTAAAATCTGCGATATTATTATATTTCGATAGAAGCTATAAAACACGTAAAGGAGGTTCTTGCCTCTGGCAGATTCGAAGTGTTGGCCGACCGAGCATCGGGAAACTGGAAAAATAAAGAAAAAACTCTTGGACCCTTCCCAGCCGGGTAAAATGATTACCAATATTTTTCTAACAACAGACTCGACGATACTTTTTATTCTTTCTAATACAATGAACCCTCGCTTTCATGTCCAATTATCGAATATATTTCAAAATAAGGCAAAATGCTAACTCGAAAGATATTTGCGCTATGCTTCTTCACCGAGTGAACTCAACATTGAAACCCAAAAAAGAACCCCGATAGGTAAATCGATAATCGGTTTAACTCGTGGGTTATTTGATAGTAAACGAAGGTGAAACATCGTAAGAACATTGTTTGATAAGAGAACAAGAGCAACCTGATGGACCGTGCAAGAATTGGGTCAACTGTTAACGGACTTACGATTGAAGGACGTAGAGAATATCAGAAGAACCAAGAATACGGAGAATCGCCGATCTCTCATTGCAATGACGATCTTCTCTTTTAGAGATTTAAAATACAATGAAACGATGCTGCGGAGAGCAGAATCGCACCGGCACTGAATACCTCCAGGTATCCGACGTCTGATTTTATACCTTGCGCCAAGTCCGGCACGGGGGTTGCCGCCCCACGTTGCCGTTCAACCCTCTCGATTCGCATTCCCCATCTCACATTCCATCTCTACTCCCCTCTGTACCATCAGCTTCCTAAGATCTCCATAGTTCACCATCAGATTTATTCATTATCCAATCGCATCCGTGAGCCTAACCACTTTCGTGCACCCTGTTTTACGAACGCGTCCTTCGAACAGCTTCACTCGCTTCTCAACATTATTTCGCGACAGACGAAGTTCTTTTGCTCGACACTTTTCAACGTGAATTCGATCTTCGACACGAAATTGACCTGTTAACCGAGAAGTTCTTCCAAAAAGACGACATCACGTGACTACTTTCGATTTGGTGACAAAATAAATCCGTACGATATGTTTATAATTTCATTGTTGTTTTACGTATAAAAATTCGAATGACGAGTCAACTCGTCATCCCTGGTTAGCAGGTCAATGCAAGAACATTGGCGGAACATCGAACTGATAGTAACGCAGTGTTATATCAATTTTTAACAGCTGTCCGAAGGCTTCGACACTTATTTGAAGCAGCGATAAAGTCTAACAGGTAACCAGCCGATTAGATTACAAATTTCGAGATTTTCTGGTTAATTTCAGTTTGTGATTTTCGAATAAAACGTTGATAATCTGTTTAATATTCAAGGTATAATACGATGTTAATTGAACATTTATCATCTTCTCTTTTGAATAATGGATTTATTACAAACGGTACTTCAATTACTTCAGCCGCAAGACATGTTAGAAATCTCACGTGTGAATAGTGTGTTATTAATTGTAACTAAATGTAATGTAAATAAACTGTTAATTGGTGCTTTTTAAAATATATATATCTTGTGATAATTTTGATCTGTAATAATTTTGATTTCCAATATTTGATTGTCTGTAATAATTTTATCATAGAATGTGAAACACATTGTAACCGCTCCCATGGCAGATTGTATTAGATTACCAAATTTGAAATATTTATCGTTCAATTCAAATTTGTTAATACTGCGATAGCTTCGGTCGAAGCTGATACGTCAACTGATACATCGGAAACGGCACTGCGTCATTCAGATACAATTCAAAATATTTATTGCAACGAATTCCTGAATATCTCGGATTTATTCACAAACGCATAATACGGAGAAAAAGTTTCTTTGTAAAATAACGAGCTTCAATGGAGCGGACATTTTTCAGATGAATTACTATACAACAAAACATTTCTCTATTATTTATAATAGTTACTTCTGCGAATAACCAGTTCACGTTAAAACACCCAACAAAACATATCCACTGATATTGAAGTCCCATTAAACTATGAATTCAATGCGTGGGTGAAATGATTATTACTTTTCATTTAATTCAGAAAAAAGCTCACTGAAGAATGTATCCCTTCATAAACTACCACTTCCTTTCGAAATTATTAATTGCCTCTCTGTTTATGGTTTTTAAAGTAAAGCATTACATTCGATAGTTCTTCGAAAAATAACAATTTACTATTAGAAAAATAATTTACACTACTATACACTTAAATTTGATAGTCTTATTTTGTCAGCATTCACGTTTCTTGGGTTTCGAAATATATATTTGTAAATATCGAGGATATTTACAATGGAAATCATTGTCTCAAAATGTAACACGCGATTCACGACGCATCGGAGACCACTGGAAAGTTGATACTCTCGTATGTAGTTGAAAATGTCTTTGTCGATTTCACGATAATTAAAATAATTGTAGCATCTATTAATCAGCGCGATTGCGGATAACAGAAAATGAGGACACGTTACACCAACATGTAATCGCATCTAGATTTATAAACTCGTGATGAGCTCGAATTGCCGCAGATTACGAAGCATTATTGTGTGCCTCGTGATTTATCCGTTGTTCGACACCGTTCGATTCATAAAAGTAACTAATCTCTCTAAGGACAGAGTGTAAATGCTATCGATTTCGACCTATTTATTTCTTTCATAACGACTCTCTTCATTTCAAATTATAACATTGCAGTTGGTTTTTATTTCATCGCATGCCTCCCGGTGATGGTAACCCTGCAATTAACACGTTGAAATCCCTGTTGTACGATAACTCGCGATACTCGTCTGTAACTTCCATCCTCATTCTACTTCCTCTTTAACCTAGTCTTTTTCGCGTCTAAAAAATCGTATTAAATCCAACTAATTAAACACGAATCTACTGAAGGTACATTATGCAAAAGTAGGAACAAAGTTATTACTTAATTGCACTGGAAAAGGTGGACGTGCCTTTACAATTATTATTACAACGAAAACACGAAACGAAAGATGCGGACGGACAAGTATGTGATTTCGAAGTTATTTTTTCAACGTTCTTTTTGCCTCGACATATAAAGTATGGAAACGTGTCTTCATCAAAAAAATTCTGTAACGTTGCTGCTATTAAAAGTAACGCATGAGAGAATAATGAGAAACACGGTGTATCATCCCCTTCCTCATTGCATAGAAAAACTATAAAAATGAGGAATCGATATACTATTACTGTGTGCTTGGGAAAAGGTAACTCTTAAAATTGGGTTAATGTCTCTAGTGACTTCAATTTCCAGCATCCAGATAATTTACATGTAAACCTTCCTCTTCGGATTCTACCTTTGGATTAATTTAACTTTGTCACGGTGCATACTTTGTTTGTAAATGTATCATTTGCATGCGTGTTCCAGCTAAAGGGATGGTTTTCTTGATATAAAAAGGACGAAGTCTCCGTTGATAGAGGCGATATTTAACGCTTAAGATCGACTGGCATGTCTTACGTTCTAATTAATTAGAGGCTGTTATGTGTGCGGTATAAATATTTATTTAACAACAATGCACACTGAAGGTGCCACGAAAAATGACTAAAAGAACGTTACTAACGATTCCAACTCTGAATACGAATTTGATTAGCCGAAAGAAAAAGATTGTTTTAAATGCATTGTATGGAATTCAACGAATTTAACTCGCTTACATGAAAATGTTAGTTAATGAATTGGATCTCTATAACAACAATATAATAATGTGATTAAATGAATTATTTGATAATTGTAATATTTCCCTTTGAGAAACTTGTAGATGAAAATGTTTAGCAATCCAGTCTGCAGTTCGCATATGAAACGTAAAAATTGAACGGCACAAAAAATGTATAAAAAGCATACTCGAAAATTAATACACGTGGTTTGCAATATAAGCCGGCTTCTGCAACTTTACTTTTATAAGCTGCCATATGTTTGAAAAATGATCGCGCTCGCTGTTTCATGATTCGAAAAGTTTTAATCCACTTATATAAGTAATTAACAGGAGGAGGAAACAACTTTGCAGTGACAGCGTTCACAATTCGGCGCTAATTAACACTATAAAGTTACTAAGATAGTTCGAGAAAAATTAGAGTAGTATATTTTTTAGTATGATACGTGTTGTCACACAAATAATATTTAAACATTGTTGATATTTATATAGAAACTTAATTCCCAACAAATATATGCGAACTAGATAAAAATGCAACGTCGAGGCTGGGTATGGAACACGATAATTTTTCATCGAGATTAATAGAGTCCCAACAAATTCTCGAATTCAATCATAATGGAAACAATAAAAACAAGGCATACAAGGAATAGCTAATTTGATAAAAACTCGGATAAATTACGATGTCCTTCAACCTGAATAAATAAGCATCGCGATTCCAGCGAATGTTCTTTGCATTCGCGATGAAAGAAATGTTTTTGCCCAAGTAATTCTGATGGTAAAAAGTGAATATTGAAGTAATGAGGTATGCATAACGACAAACAACGGGAGAAATATGTATTTAACGAAATGTATTCAAGCAGCGCGTATAGAAAACTGTAATTTACTTTTCTTTTACATTCCAAAGTAAAAGCAATGTTTCTTTACGCGAAACGTGGAAAGTGCTTGCGGCTTTCGAAATAGATTTAAATTCAAGGCAGTTACGATGTGGTGTATGCGCAACTGCTAACCGCATAGTAATGCTGTAACACAACACAGGAAATGGATACTTTGCTTGAGTTCAACAATGAAATTCTCGATTCTCCCATCGAGATTTACATTAAAACTTGATTCCGTTAAATTTGCGAAAGAAATTGCCGGGTATAAAATAGGGCTATCTTTTTCCCAGAATTGATTGCATCATTCATGCAGAAGTGATATCCGACGACAAGAACATAACGAACACATTGTTGTAGTTGCAACTCGAATTGCAGTTGCGATTCTACGTGAATACTCAAAATCCACATGAAATGCAGACATTTTTCTTGGCTTTTATAAAATTCATATTTTATCGCGTGGGCATTCTGGATATCAGTAGCACGCACATCGATTTTACTATTTTATCGTTAAAAGCTTATTCTTGCACCCCTCAAATATATTTTTTATGTGCTATAAGTTTTCATAGAATATGAGCAAAATAAAGTGCAAAGCTTTATAGAATGCTTTCGTATCATCAGTTATATACTTCATCTCTTACACTCTCTTCTTCTTGGTTATTATTCTATCTCCGTTTCGTCGAGATATTAATAACCGGTTTCATAAAAGAACAGAATAAGTTTTGTTCGTCACTTCAACAACAGAACAATCTGTATAAAAGTTGTAACATTAAATCTGTTTTTCGAGAGAAATGAAACGAATAACGATACAATTTTAATCACACATTCGTAATAATTGACGGTGAAACCAAATTAACAATTCAATTGGCACAACATAATAAAATTATGTAAATTAGTAGCCATTAATATGCATTTAACGATTCAATCATTTCTCGGATGTAATACAAATAAATGTTTATTGGATTCCGCGAACATGATGAAGAATTGATTCGAATTAAGTACGAATCCATGAATTAGGATTAAGTTAAACCAGAGAAATTATGTTAGTGAATAATGGACCGGGAATAATTAGCGGCAACCTTTCCTAATTTCCACCGTGATAACGATCTGTTTTCTAATTTCAAATGACAACGAAAGCAGAACGAAAATGTAGATACATAAATATTCAAGGCAGAAATAATTGAGATGTAAAAAGTAAAAATTTCACCTTAGTTTAATTAGTGCATAAGTAACGAATCATAAACGCAGGGTCTGTTGTGCCCAAATTTGCGAAACATGATGAACTCACCTTAATTATTTCCTGAAATACATTTGTTGTTATGCAATAATAATGAATAATAATAACGAGAACATAATATACAATTAAAATAAATAATGTTCAGGTATTCGTACCGACAAATATTTCCGAGTAAAATTGTGCTTTCGATAAGAATTCGAAATTCCACATATATCAATAAACTACGAAAGACTCGTAAAGATACATTAAATATAATTATCGAGTTCATTATCAAAATAAGTCTTTTCGAAAATTCACTAAAATATGTCAAGTAAAATGGACTTTAATTCCATTTGATAATGGGATATTCTGGGAAACCAGAGACTTTCCCGACACAAAAAACCCATATGCTAAATTATTAAAATGGGTTTAACGTGCGTTTCGTGTAGGATGTCAAAGACTGAACATTTTTAACGTGGCGTAGGACGGTGCAAAGTTAACTATAGATTCCATGCTTTTAGAGCGATGTAATATAATACCGTTATTAAAATCAAATAGGAGATATGAATATTGTGGTTATACAATACATGCGTGCTTAAAGTAATACAAGAATCTGGAATTAGAAATAATTAAAGCAAAACATTAATCACCAATGACGCACCGATAACTGATGCCAAACACTTCACGTTTTATAAACTTTCTGATAATAAACTGTACAGAATTTATGTAAAATAATATTCGTGTAACTTAATTCTGCATCCATGGAATAAATAAATATCGTTGTTATCGAGTTGAATGTACTTTGATATCTATTTCATAATTATAATGTCGATTATCACGAAATAAAATATTTTAATGTAGCAAGTAAAATGTGGTTTGTTAAATTATTGCATTTAAAGATGAAAATAGCGAAATTGCAGTTAATGATTTTCAGCGCTACAACAACGATATGCATTTTTGTAATTACGATTTTTAAAATTTAGATCCTCCCGATTAAGTTTTTGAGGAAACCGTTATTCTTTATGACGTACACTTTCACAGGAATAACTTTGTGAGAAAACATACATCAATATTCAGAGGATCATAACTCTGTCAAGTTTAAATATTTTTGTAAATTCCTTCGACGTTTACTGGACAGCACAAACTAAACGATACACTATTTTCTATAAAATCGAACGCGTTATCCTGCAAGGTGATTGATACTTCCTGGGATGAATAGATATCTTTATTTACGCCATATTTCACGTATTTTGTAAACAATATTCTGTAATATCTTGATATAATTCTTACAGCATCATTTTATTTCTACGAAGGAGGATAAGGAAATCGAAGATGTGTCACGAAATTGCGCCGTTCGTTGTCAAAACGGGAAAGAATGACTTTTTATTAAATATAATATTTCCGACAGCGGTAATGAAATCAACAAAGTGTGTCGTGTAATAAAATCCTTAATATTCAGAATCTTTAATACCAGCTTTTTGTAAGGAACGCAGATTTAAGGGTTCGTTTTCGTCGTAAGAAATGATTTATTGATCCTTCATCGCTTGTCATTCATCTTATTAAGGATATGTTGGACACTGTATTGATACATAGCGGTATTGATTCTTTTTAATCTCTCGATCTCTTTCTTACTGTCGACAATCTGTCTCGAGAATTGATCTTCCGATCCTCCGAAGGTAGGATGACTTTTCACGAAAGATTCGAAATTCAAAATATCACCGGGATTTCGATCAGGCGAAATCACTTCGATAAAGCTCTCCTTTCCAGTCTCATCCGATATCCTCTGCAAATTGCAGACTCGCAGACGTGGCTTAAGATCGGTGACCCGGAAATTCTCGTAATGTTTTACGAAAAATGCAGCCGTAATCGGCCCCTTGTGATCGATTGTTCGAAGAATCTGACGGCTAGCAATGTCCCAAATGTGAACAGCACCATTCAACGATCCAGAAAGAAGATAACGGCAGTCGATTGATACCGACAACGAAACCACGCTTGATTTGTGTCCTCGGAATACTACATTTTCTTCGGCTTCTCCATTCGTCTTAACATTAACGTGATGTTCTATCCCTCGCGGTGGATCGTGTAAATTAAACCGGTATATACTTCCGTCCGTACAACCCACAAACAAATCACTCTCACGAATGTTCATACAAACCGAACTAAGAGGAACATCGAACACTAGAGTCAAAAGCAATGATCCGCTACTTGGATCGTAAATGTTACACGTACGATCGAGCGAAACGGAACAAAGCCTTGCACGAGCACCCGTGTGCCCAAATTGTAAGTCTTTCACTGGCAATGAATGATGAGAGAACCCGTGTAACGGGGTACAACGTTCATCATTTAAAACACGATACAATGACCAAACAAATATCAAACCGTCCTCCGCACCGCTTGCAAAAATCGATCCATCTTTAGTGAAGGATAAACAGCTTACCGTTTGATAATGCTGAGATAAGTTAGCTAGCAATCGCCCGGTACACGTTTGCCAGACAAAGAGTTTTTCGGATACCGCGGCGACGATGTACGAGCCGTTTGGGGTGCAACTTAAAGCGGTCACTCTGCCTGGTGTTGTCAATCTTAGGTTAGGCACAGGTGTTGGACTGTTCAATGGCCAGATATGAATCCGAGGTTTTACCGAATCTGCTCCGAATATATAACTGTCACTCATAACTTGCAGGCTACGGTGTCCCAATGTACCCGCTTGTTTATACGTTGACAAAACCGAACCTGTACGCGGGTCCCATAACGCAGCACTCCAATGTTCCCCGCTATTGTCACTCGTCAAAATCAATTCCTTGGTATCTGCGATTCGCGACATTTTCACGTGATAGTAATAATTATGAACACTTTGCCCTTTGCATGACTTTTCATTTACTAACTGATATTACTTTCTTCTTTAAACACCACGAGACTTTCAAATCTACTTTCTACACGTGCTTCACGACAGGTTAGGTACGTCCGTAGAGTACTCAGATAGTAGATGTACCACCGACGAAACTTTTGGAAGCATCTCCATTGAACAAAATGGCGGCACAGTTTTGAATGTCATTACCGACGAGATATATAGTATATATTATATTATATATTATGATATATATTATATCTCGTCTGTGATATTTAATATCATAATATTTAATAAGGATATGTAGTAGTGTATTTAAATAATAATAAATTAATTTTACAGAGTCGGTAATTTCTAGCTAAAATCCCGAAAGCCTATTCAGTGCTCGGTCTGCCTATATTTCGTCTGCGGTTTCATAAAGAAATGAATTATGGTCATGCAAAAAGATGATAATTTAAATAATTTAAATGCAATGTTATTATTCACTTATTATGTAATGTTTACGTAAACAATTATAAGATTTAACGTAAGATATCCATCACCCCGGACCTCTATCGTACTGTATTTTGAAAAAACATCATACTGCATTTCAAAATTTTCAAGGTATTTTAAGGCGCGGTATATGTTTGTACCTATGACTCGATTTTCTGCTTTATTGTAAACATAATATCGTTTGGGGAAAAGATAGACTAAATTTTAGACCTTCGTTTTGAAAGACGGAAGAACGAGGAAGAGTATTTTTTCTAAAATGACCTTGATCGTCAGTATATGACATAATTCTGACTTATTATACTAAGGTAGAAGTATATGTGTAGGGTATATACGATACATTTAACAAAAGGTTATATTTTGTTGCTGATTAACGGGGCACTGATCTCGGTTCGTCATAAGAGTTAACAGAAATTTAATAAATTATTGAACATTCCGCGAACTCGCTCATGGGCTTTATCGATGATGAACTGCAAGAAGTATCAAAACTCTGTCAAAATGTCGTTGACGCTAGCAGACTCATTTCCTGTGTGCGAACATTGGTGCGGGTGGAAATAACGTAAGAACGTAATTAAATGAAACTTGTTTCTACACTAATCTTGAGTTGCATAAACAATTACGTATATTCCACGATTAAATTACCTTAATTTCAAATACGATTCCAATGTCGTTTACTTTCATTCGGCGTCTTAAACTTTAGGAAAACAACGTTCAAAAAGATCATTGTTTGCATTCAATTTCCGAAAGACTATCCTTCTGTACCCCTTTTAATCGAACTAAAAAGTAAAACTCTATCAACTAAGTTACTTGATGGTTTAACAGAGGTTTGTGAAAAGGAATGTAAAAGGCTGTTAGGTAAAGCTCAGGTATGACTAGATGAATATTAACTAAATAATTCATCTCTTAATCACATAGTATAGTTAGTCCTCATAATCGAAATTTATAGGTGTTACCCATCTTAAAATTTGTACGTAATTTTATTGAAGAAAATCCTTTAATTTGTTGCTATGATGAAATCTCTACCTTAAAAAAGTTCTTAGAGGAGGAGGATGAATTAAAATTAAAACAAAAACACTCAGCCATTGGCCTAAAGGTGCAACAAGGATTGTACTACTTTAAAGCTAAACTTGAAATACCAGACAATTACCCAGATAATTGTGTAAAGTATGCAACAACAAGACTGAAATATTTATGGATATAGAAATTGCACAGAAAATATATGATGATCATTTTCTTTCAGTTTAAGAGATGCTGATACAAATTTCCCTCCTTTATTTACACGTTTTTTACTGGGACATGGTAAGGAATTAGCTAGACAATGTGTAGAACCACCCCTTAAGAAGCAACCACGTCAACCATCATTTACACCATCACCTTCATTAAATGTTGTTGCTTCCTTCCTTATAAAGTATATCTGTTTTATTATTCTTTATCCTCCTAAGTGTTATAAAATACATATTAACACTATACTGCTTACAAGGTTTGTTAAAACTTTGCCAAAAGAGCACTGTCAACTATGCAAAGAGGCATGTCTACCATTAAATCCAGAGAAAGCAGTGACAGACGAACATGCAGATTTGCATGTGGAAAGGCTATATTGTGGTCACTTATTTCACTTACAATGTCTTGTGACTTACATGAAGACACCTCCATTCCATGGTTAATGAATATTTTGTGAAATATTCAATTGAATTATTTGACAAATACTTATTCTTATTGTTTTTACATATTGCAGGGGGTAAAAAATGTCCAACTTGTGGACAACGTGTTTATCATGATAAATGGGGATTAAGTGATAAGCTGGCTGAGGATCGTTGGGCACACCAACAAGCTAGAGCTAGGGAATTAGCTGAAGTGGCTGATTTCTTTAATTGAAGGCTCATTTCCTAGCTGCACACCAAGGAATACTTTCAAAGTGTGAAAAATGCTATGGCAATTCTGGGTGAAAGTGTTGTTAGGGAAAATCTGATGACCACTTCTTTGGTCATTTATTAATGCAAGACTATAATGATTAAATTTGTATGATGTATGTGTAATGCATAGGGATATCATGATAAATACTAACAGGCCAGTTAAAGAACAGGTATTTTTTGATACCATCAATCATAACCCTGCACATGATATTTATAATACTTCCTAGCACTCTATGATAACAAATAACATTGTTTGGTGCTAATATTAAAAAAACAATATACATGCCATTCTTTCTTTCCAATTTTGATATGGAAATAAACTAATCTTAGGATATCTGAAGATAATCTCTAGCAATGAAATCAGGAGTATGTGTTCAATTGGCATATTTTTACAGCTTGAAGTAATCTATAGTTATTAATATGTAAGGGAAATGTTTTCTGGAAAGTGGTTCCCTGCCTTTAAGTTTATACATTTATGTAATATGTCCGTTTTTAGAAAATATATTTAGTTCGCATAACGCAATCGCGATAGTTGTAATGTAAATATAATTATGGTTTAATAAAGTCCATAATAAAACTGACCGCTGATGCCTTAAAGATGTGTGATTTTATGCGTCCATTACGTAGGTCTAGGACGATATAAATTTTATACATACCGAAAATTCGTATGCCGCAACTTGTTCGATGTAATAGTACGCACGATAATAAATTAGTTTTCATAAACTCGGAAAAGCGTAGAGAGAGTAATGGTGGGGGTTACAGGTGTGCGAGAATGTTTACATCCTGAGGTCTCGGACGGAGCTATAAAAACATGTTTCGAATCGTTCGCCTTATCGTAGCTTAAATATTAATATTCCTGTCACGTAGACCCTGCGAATACTAATTAAATAACAATATACCCAGAAAATTGTCGTCGATTCCTGTTCTATTCTAGTTAATGCAAAAGAACGTCATATATTAAAAACGAAAGCCCAATTCAAATCACGGATGCATAATTAATAGACAACTCGTGCTCCTTTTATTGTCGTGAATATCAACGATGATTGCAGAATATAGAACAATAAACATACGAATGATAAAAGGAGATCCAGTCTCAAAATAATGATAATTTGAAATAATTTAAATAGTGACGTATTTAATTAATAACTACAGAATATTGAACAAATTATAAAACCTGGTGTGCTGCCAAGTGGCCAGGCCTGGAATTCCGTTCGTACGTCAGTGATATTTCCGCATGAATGATTCCCACCGCAACAAACGGGCTAAGCCGGAGTCCTTAATTAACTACGTCACAATCAAAACATTGAGATTTTCTAGAAATTATGTACTTCTTAGGATGTTCAGTGTACTGTAAGTAATTTGTTATCGATTTTTCTCTAGAAGGACGCGAGGTATATGCATAGTTTCTAAAATAGTAGAAAATTCAGTATTCTCCCATTTTCAGGCCTAAATATACAATTGTTTCCAATTATATCATTGTTTATGAAGATTTCCACCTATTTTCCATAAGATTTCACAGAAATATGAGATAAATATAAAGTTATTTACAAGTTGACGAACAATTATATCTTGACAACGATACGAATGATTTTACGAATATTTATAATTCTAGATTATCAATACTCCAAATAACACATCGAATGTCATTATTAATGACTCTGAATGTCATTAACTTATTTAATGACTCATTTTGATGTGAATTTCGATGATATTTAAAAAAAATCGGGTTTCGTTTTTGTTGAAAATTTGTATGATTGCTAGGTTACGGATTCGTTGTAATTTTTTTGTTTATCCTTCGATTATCTGATATTAAGCAACAAAAACCTTAAAATTTCCATCAGAAAACTGATGTTAACAATAATGACATTCGTTTTTCATCTGTGTAAGCTTCAAACTGTCGCATTTTGTTGTTAATTAATAATATTGCTGCTAGGATGCGTCATGACAATGATTGCGTCGTATATATTCTATTGTTTATACCTAATTTAAACATTATTTAACCATTTATTTCGAGTAGATAGTAATTAATGAAGTATCAGACTGCAAGATTGTATATGAATTAATATTTTAGATGAATTTAAGTACTTAAATAGTTAATTAACATTCTATGTTTGTTATATGAATAATTTTGACTTTAAACATGCTTATTTTAAGTTTATACACATTAATTCAGTAAATAGGGGTAAAATGTAAGGCATATTCATTAACAAGTTATGTATTATTTGTTCATATATAACGAAAATTAATTATTTAAGAAATATTCACATGTACGCACTCACACAACGAGCCATTATATGTGTGAGTGCGTAGGTGTTCACACGTACGAGAGGGAAGAGTAGTGGAGCAGGGACGCCATGACACCGAGCGCAGTCCCCGCACGTCCCACCCCTGCGCAGACAGGGCATCACGCCGGTGCGCAGTCATTCGTCTGTCGTTTCTCGAGTTGCGTAGACGTGCTGCTGGTGCTCTCAATTTTTCGGTGAATATTTCTTCAAAATTTCGCTTTTTCGATTCAAAACGAATATCACAAGTGCTACGAAGCTTCCTCGGTTCGGGTTTCTAATTTTTTTGATAATTAAATAGTGAATTTTCGAGTTTTTCGACATTGCGTCACTTTGTTCGCGACGTAGTTCGTAAGCTTCGTCGCGCCGTGATATTCGTTCTGCGAATTTTCTAATATTTCCATTGTTGTAACAATAATTATGGTTCTATTTCCGCAGATTTCAAGAAATTAATTCCGAATTTTCATTTGGAAGAGGGTCGTCAGCCAACTACGCAGTAAAACGAGACGGTTTGGTTCGTATTCCTTTCGTGACTTTTCAAAGTCAAATTTTGTCCGCGGCGCAGCTACACCAGCGACACTTTCTTTTTCTCTTTCGGCATTAAATTTCCGATTTCAATATGTTAACTTCTTTCCGTGATTTCTTGCGTTAAAAGTTTTTCATATCTTTCCTCCTTCTAACTTTGTTTGGCGATTAATAATACTCTTATTTCCGATTATTAACTTGCAAAATTCTCATTTCTCATTGCCGGGAATTGGACGTTCACTGGATTAAGAGGCACGAACTGTTGTTTCAGTGAATATTGACTGATTGAGAATAGTTCTTAAAGAACTTAATTTGTATTATTGATTGGTACAACCGAACAAACGCTTGGCTCAAACATTTCTTGTGTTTAATATTACTTCTTTCCAGCAATTTTTCGATCGCGCGCAATGCGATCTTAGAGTCATTTGCTTTCGAAACAATTTCGAAAGTTTAGAGTCAGTGTTGTTCGCCGGAAATAAAAGTTCGGTCGGAATATTAGTATTTAAAGTCATAAAAATCTTTTGCAATTTGCTCGTCCGCGATAATTAGAGTCAAAAGGCGATTCCTGCGGAGAGGTCCTCCATCGGGCATGGCTGCAGCGAAGGGATCGGTAAGTTTCAAAATCCATTTTCATTTCTCTTTTTCAATCTTTCATTACATTGGGTATTTTTATGAACGTTGTCTTATCATGAATTTCTTCTCTCTTGTTACAGGATAAAATATCGGGAGTGCATCTTTTTTCGCCGGAGAAAATAAAGTCGGCCGCGACTTAAAACTTGCTACATAATGGACTCTAAAATCCGTTTCGGGAGTGTTAAATTCACGCTCGTAAGTTCCAGCTGCTCCAGCATCATCTTCAACATCAACCTACTACATCAACCTACTACATCAACCTACTACAGGCAGTTTCAAGACATCACCGAGTGAGTCACAATGGTTTCAATATTTTTTATACCCTCTGACCCGATTTTCAATTTTCAAAGTTTTAAATTTAGAGTCTTGTCCCCCCGGTATCCTATGCCGTAGGACGATTGATCCGAATCGGTATGGGGTGCCGGTTATAATTGTTTCTAAATATTTGCGAGCATAGCGACCGCGAGCAGATTCTACTTGTGGAATCTTTCTCGTGGGTAGCATCAACATTGAATGTGGTTTATATTTATTAGCTGAGGTAGGCCTTCTTGTCTTCTTTGTAGCTTCGCGGTTTCAATTATAATATGCACGCGCGGATTATTTCCGCCGATTGTAGAGTCTCGTACCGTGGAATCGCGAATCGCGAATACGCGAGTCGCATGAATTAATTGCGACTTTATTTCACTTTATTCGATTAAAATTGGATCATGCATCCGATTTGATATTATATATTAGTCCTTATTAATTTGATTATACATCAATATGTATGCATTAATGTGCATTTCGCTTCGTCCGATTTTCGTTCGTACGTTTGACGCAAAAAATGGTTTGTTGATATGAGCAAGAAGGCAATTCGCGACGAGTAGATTCCGGAGTCGAACGACGAATGTAATGTCTTCGATGAAGGGGTCGCCCGAGGTTACTTACAATTAGAGATTTCAATTTCCGTATGTACTTTTCAGTACATACTTTCATATATATATTATTTGAACTTGAATTTTTCTGAATATTAAATGAAATATTGTGATACCCCTTTGATACGCGTCACTGAAATAAAGAATACACCCTTCCCTACCCTCGTATAAATAAATTCTTCAGCCCTCCCTTTAATCAAATGATTTAAAGTAAAGTCAATTTAGTCCGCTTAGATACTTATTCTTTCACTCTGTAAACTAGATTTTTTAGTCAGGATTTTCAGCAAACCTCAACCTCCTGTGTACTGTGTTCATTTATTTATTCTTAAGGCATGTCCATTTTATTTAGCTCGCAATTATCCGTGGATCCCAGGTGTGATACGGATGAATGTGGGCGGTGGGCATGGGTTAATTTTAATATTTCCTAATCATGTGTGGCGGCTGGCGGAGGATTTCGCGGTCCGTGCACGACGCATTTCCACATGTGTGTATGACCGGTTGTTTTCGTGGGATTGCGTCGGTTTTTAACTTTTAAGTAAAGCCATGAACTTCCTTGCGAGGTTGGCGAGCCCCGAGGGGTCCGTCTACCTCACTTGGGCGTGATTCTCTTTACTTTTGCTATCCATAATGTCGTAATAGATTTTAAAATATAGTCATCTGCTATATTTTATACTTTGACGACTATGAATATTCATAGTCTTTAGACGCGAGTAGCTTCCTTTTATTCAAGTTACATTAACTTGAGATAGAGTCAACTATCTTCCAGTTACTTCGTATAGTATCCCTCGCGACACAGCATTACCACGGGGCGCCGTCTTTCGGCATAAGTCGTCTCTTATGTGGTGACCCCTCCGAAAATACCTATTCCTAAAAAATAGCCTATACGAAGTAATTCTTGGAACGCGAGTTTATATTTGCATATATGCTCAAAGCATAAAAATTCGCAATGGACGCAGCCTCTGTCAGTCGATTTCAGGAAAAATGGTACGTACATTTTCGTGGTATGAGTTTGGTATTGAGTTTGGGTGTCGGAGGGGTCCCGGGACCTTCTCTCTAGTGTAGGCTTTGCACCCAAGGCTCGTGAATGAGAACCGTGGAGTGGGTTGATGCTGATTGTGTTGGTGTGCCTGATTTGCTTTTTGCCATTTTAAATATAGCTTGAGGGAGGCAGGTAGCATATCTTCTCTAACTTTGTGTGCTTGAAAATGACTTAATTTTAAGTAGGATAGGGCCAGGGCTGAGGACTCACCTTCGGTTAGCAGTAGGCGTTCTTTTTTAAAGGTGTGATCCCTCACCTGGGAACTGTTAATAAATTAGTATATCATCACCGATATGCTAAAGTGTTAATGTATTCATAAGTATTAATCCTAGAACGCACGTAGTTTAACAGGCTGCAGTGGTTCTTAAACACCGGTTTCTGAATTCGCTGAGTCCTTAAATCACGGACTAGTAAGGTTGTTCTTTCAGCACGTGGATTGTATTCTGCTTGGACATTCGATTAAATGTGTACAGGTACGAGCATCCATTTCGTTAATATGAAATGGCTGGGCGTGCTCTGTGCTAGGATACCAGTAAACTTTTTAATATATCTAACTTCATATCTAATTTCTGTCGAAGTAAAGTCAATCTCAATATTATCCTTTTAAATTGAATTAAATTCATGTATTTTTCGGAGAATGTCACCGAAAATATTCTATTCGTGGGTACTCGAGAATGTTTCACCGCAGGATATTCCGGAGAACGTTCAGTCTTTGAATGTTAAAGGGTATTCGACGGATGAATGTTCGCGGATATTCAAGAATAATTCAAGTTATATAAATGTAGTAAATGTAGTTTATGAGCTGGTTTATTGCACCGGAACACTCGTCGTTCCTGTGGAACCACCAGTTCTTTGTACGAACAGGGAATGTCCGAGCAAATACTTTTCACGCAACGCGGGATGAAGAGCCAAGTGCGAAGAGCCCAAGTGGCGAAGACCTATGTAATGACGATTCATCTTCGGATGGATCGTCATTCTTATGCTATTAAGTCGCTATGCTCGCTAATTATATTTTATTCTGACCACTCTGCCCCCATACCCCCATACCCCCTTGTGAACCTGGGACGCAAACATCCGCGTCGCGAATCTTTAAGAAATTTGATGATTAAAGTTAAAGTTATATTTATTCCAATAATAGTTTCATATCCCTACAAAGTTTTTACTCTTTCAGGCAAACTTTTATTATAAATAACTTGAGATAGAGTCAATTATCTTCCAGTTGCTTCGTACAGTATCCCTCTCTACACAGCATTACCACGGGGCGCTGTCTTGCGACATAAGTCGTCTCTTATGTGGTGACCCATAATGTCTGAAAAGACACACTTCCTAACCCTTCCTAAAAAATCCAAACTATACGAAGTAATTATTGGAACACCATAAATATTATTAAAATCGGGTGAATTTTTATATTTCTAGATTACATAAATATTATTAGAATCGGGTCAGTTTTTATATTTCTAGGTAACATAAATATTATTGAAATCGAGTCAATTTTTATATTTATAGATTCTATGATTTGAAATCTTTTTCTTTAGTATATTATGAGTAATTTTTATTGAATCAGTAGTGTTCGATCTCCGTTGCCCCGCGTCCCCAGGGTTCACACACGAAAGCTGAAATTACGGCTTTCAGTATATCTGGAATAGTCATATTTGGAATATGACAATAAAGCCTAAAATTGGTTGAATGATAGTTGGAACCAATTCATCATAGAAAGGCCTGTTCGAGAATATAATAATACGAACTCCTTCAAGACTCATTATTATAACAATAATAACAATGAATAATATTACTTAAATCAAGCATTAAATGCAAAATAATAGATTTCACGTTCCATGTATATCAGCACATATTGTCTGGACATTGCAATTTTTAAGATCTCAAGGAGGAAGACAATATTTGTCTGCCAGCTCTTTAACGTAAATTGCAACTATGTATACAGAAATAGAAATATATATATTTGAAATTTATGTTGAAAAGTATGGAGGATGAATTTTGTTGGAATTCAAATATATATAAATGAAGAATTGTATCACAATATATATTTTGCCCAATCTAATATGCATTTGGCAAAGTATCCGAATAAATACTTTCGATAAAGCGTATTGAAGGAGTTCAATGCCCAAAAAGAGGCACGAAAAGGAAGGGACCCCCATGAGAATTTTGAACTCTCCGGAGAGTTGAGCCTTGTTTGCACAAAATCCTTTGGGGGGACGTAGGAGAACTGGTTCATTGCACGAGTATAAACTCCGAGGGCGGTTTGTCGTAGACTTTCGAGGTCTTGAACTGGATCGATTTAAACAATTGAGAGGGTTGTACGGAGTCCACTGTGGCAACTCTATCCGGATAGAGTTCGGACCGTCATTGCGAAAATTCTCGATGATTTGTTTGATCGAAACAGTTCGAGGTGCCGATGGGGTTGTAGCGATTGTAAAAGCTAACTGACGAGTCACTCGAACCAGTTCGGCTGTTCAGAACCATCATTTTTATGGAAATACAAATGAGAGAGAATATCTACCTGCAAAATGAAATATTTATTTGTTGATAATAACGATGGTAATCTTGATGATATTGATGATAACAATGGAAATGAAATACAATATAGAGGAGTGTGAAAGAGGGTTCTGGAGAGTTAAGCTAACTCAATGAAAAATGATATAATCTTCAAAATGACGATATGTAAAAAGCCAAGCGTTTGTAAAAGGTTGATTTTTATTGCATAAGATTGTTGAAACATCCTATTATTGATGATTTATTCTGCAATTTTGCACCTTCCGTGCTTTGATCAAGTATTTAAATGTAAATACAACCCAAATTTTGTTGAAATTATTGGGAGGTAAGATCCTACCTCCCGCCCTCCGCGTAGGGCGGGTCTCAAAGCAGCAACCTCCACGTGGTGAGACCTGGGCAATCGGAATTATTTATCCTGTAATAATGACACGAAAATTATTTTAAGGCATTGTTTTATAGTATCAATTTATGTAGCATTATATTAGATAAAGCTCGTATTATTTCATATTCCTTTATGGAAGAAGTACCAGCATTATAATTCAGTTGTCGAACTTATTACACCATAAGTAATTTCGAGCTAATCGGCTGCTGGTTATTCTACATTCATAAGTGGAATGACCATTTCATTTATAAAAGTAAAATAACCAATCCATAGCATTGGTAAATTGTGGATTCGCATATTGAGAACGAATTCAATTTAATATTAATCCACAGTCTACCATTGATTTGGACCATTTAGGAGCAAAATTGGCCCCTTTACATTTTTGCGATTTTGGGTCGACCCATTTTTGGGCCAAAAAAATTTTTAAACCACTTCTTCCGACCAGAAATCATCATAGAATATGTTTATACATCATATACCATCGATTTGGATGGTCTAGGAGCGATTTTGGCGACTTTTCATTTTTGAGAATTTTTGAAGGTATACCCCTTCACATTTTTGCGATTTGGAAATGACCCATTTTTTGCTCAAAAAAATTTTTTAACCACTTCTTCCGACCAGAAATCATCATAGAATATGTTTATGCATCATATACCATCGATTTGGATGGTCTAGGAGCGATTTTGGCGACTTTTCATTTTTGAGAATTTTTGAAGGTATACCCCTTCACATTTTTGCGATTTGGAAATGACCCATTTTTTGCTCAAAAAAATTTTTTAACCACTTCTTCCGACCAGAAATCGTCCTAGAATATGTTTATACATCATATACCATCGATTTGGGCCATTTAGAATTGATTTTGGCGACTTTCAATTTTTGACAATTTTTGAAGGTATACCCCTTTACATTTTTTCGACTTGATTTCGACCAATTTTGGACCAGAATAAATTTTTAAACCACTTCTTTCGACCAGAAATCGTCCTAGAATATGTTTATACATCATATACCATCGATTTGGGCCATTTACAATTGATTTTGGCGACTTTCAATTTTTGACAATTTTTGAAGGTATACCCCTTTACATTTTTTCGACTTGGTTTCGACCAATTTTGGACCAGAATAAATTTTTAAACCACTTCTTTCGACCAGAAATCGTCCTAGAATATGTTTATACATCATATACCATCGATTTGGGCCATTTAGAATTGATTTCGGCGACTTTTAAATTTTGGCAATTTTTGAAGGTATACCCCTTCACATTTTTTCGATTTGGGTTCGACCCATTTTTGACCAATACAAATTTTTTAACCACTTCTTCCGACCAGAAATCGTCCTAGAATATGTTTATACATCATATACCATCAATTTGGTAGGTCTAGGAGCGATTTTGGCGACTTTTCATTTTTGAGAATTTTTGAAGGTATACCCCTTCACATTTTTGCGATTCGGAAATGACCCATTTTTGACCAATACAAATTTTTTAACCACTTCTTTCGACCAGAAATCGTCCTAGAATATGTTTATACATCATATACCATCGATTTGGATGGTCTAGGAGCGATTTTGGCGACTTTTCATTTTTGAGAATTTTTGAAGGTATACCCCTTCACATTTTTGCGATTTGGAAATGACCCATTTTTTGCTCAAAAAAATTTTTTAACCACTTCTTCCGACCAGAAATCATCATAGAATATGTTTATACATCATATACCATCGATTTGGATGGTCTAGGAGCGATTTTGGCGACTTTTCATTTTTGAGAATTTTTGAAGGTATACCCCTTCACATTTTTGCGATTTGGAAATGACCCATTTTTTGCTCAAAAAAATTTTTTAACCACTTCTTCCGACCCAAAATCATCCTAGAATATGTTTATACATCATATACCATCGATTTGGATGGTCTAGAATTGATTTTGGCGACTTTCAATTTTTGAGAATTTTTGAAGGTATACCCCTTCACATTTTTGCGATTTGGAAATGACCCATTTTTTGCTCAAAAAAATTTTTTAACCACTTCTTCCGACCAGAAATCGTCCTAGAATATGTTTATACATCATATACCATCGATTTGGGCCATTTAGAATTGATTTTGGCGACTTTCAATTTTTGACAATTTTTGAAGGTATACCCCTTTACATTTTTTCGACTTGGTTTCGACCAATTTTGGACCAGAATAAATTTTTAAACCACTTCTTTCGACCAGAAATCGTCCTAGAATATGTTTATACATCATATACCATCGATTTGGGCCATTTAGAATTGATTTCGGCGACTTTTAAATTTTGGCAATTTTTGAAGGTATACCCCTTCACATTTTTTCGATTTGGGTTCGACCCATTTTTGACCAATACAAATTTTTTAACCACTTCTTTCGACCAGAAATCGTCCTAGATTATGTTTATACATCATATACCATCGATTTGGGCCATTTAGAATTGATTTTGGCGACTTTTAAATTTTGGCAATTTTTGAAGGTATACCCCTTCACATTTTTTCGATTTGGGTTCGACCCATTTTTGACCAATACAAATTTTTTAACCACTTCTTTCGACCAGAAATCGTTCTAGAATATGTTTATACATCATAGAGCATCGATTTGGGCCATCTAGAATTTATTTTGGCGACTTTCAATTTTTGAGAATTTTTGAAGGTATACCCCTTCACATTTTTTCGATTTGTGTTCGACCCATTTTTGACAAATACAAATTTTTTAATCATTTCTTTCGACCAGAAATCGTCCTAGAATATGTTTATATATCATTTACCATCGATTTGGGCCGTCTAGAATTTATTTTGGCGACTTTGATTTTTTGACAATTTTTGATACGTTGTAAATGAGTTTTTTTACTCTTATCTGCATTGGCGACATTTTGTTGTGTTGAGTTTTATCATGTCGGTAATTTTTTACTGGAATCAGGATTACCCATTTATCCTTAGTTGTTTTTCCTATAGCTTGTCCGTTGTCGAAATATATCAGGAAAATTAGAGATTCCATCATTTTCGATCCCCTATAAAGAAGGATTCGACTTTTCGCGATTTACCTACTGAAAGTGCTTTGATCCAACGTCGATAAAACTGTTGCTAACTATAAGTGAAAGATAATTAAGAAGCACTGTTGATAACGATACATTCAATAATAATTATTAACAAAAATAATTATGAATAGGAAGAATTATAAAGAAAAACTTTAAAAAACTTAAGAAAAAGTAGATCGTTTTATGAAAATCTGTCGACATTTATTCATATATTAATTGTAGTCATATATGAACTAACATTTTGAAAGTTCATCAAAATAAGGCATAAATTAAAAGGTATCGCCACTGTTGAAACAATTACAGTTTGGGTAGTTTGCACCTGACGGATCCTCGCTTTGGGAATTTTTGGGATCGGTATTTTGATTTTAATTTGTGCGGGAGTCTTCTATCATTTAATATTCATTTTATATTTTAGCGCTTATTCCTAAGGCATTTAATTCCTAATTCGGGGAACCACCTGTGTAATTATTCCAACTCATTTACGGGAAGAATTCTAATGAAAGAGTTCTTACAATTACTTTATCATTTCATAATTTACTGTCATAAAACCTCGCTCACAGAGTAGTACTATTTATAATAATATAACCAACATGTTATACAATTATTATTCGTTGGCAGAGGAACTATATAATAGATACATTTTATTAAATCACGAAAACCTTTGAAGAAGTAGAATTAGCGGAAACTCAGTACATCGAATTATTAACGAAGTATTAAGTAAAAACAAGTTAGCGTACACGTAGATGAAATAGATCCAACAGGTTTTTCCAGATGATATTAGAATTAGGAACTCTTGTACTTTTTTTGCGAATGAAACGCATCGAAATGGAAGTTCTAGATAATACATAGATAATCGGAAAGAAGTCGTTGCACCTTGCGGTGCAATGAAAACATAGGAGGTACGAGTATCTAATATACGTGGTGGATGCAGTCACGTGCATATAGCCGAGTATAGTTGTGACCGTGGTTGTGACATATTGATCCTCGGTACCGACTGTGGTGATCCTCCATCTATCTCGTCCATTACTGTGTTACTTGTCGCCGTTTCTGCCGACATATTTTCATTTCTTCTTTAGTTTACCTTTCCGGTAAGATTTATGTCCTCCGACTTTTTTCCAACGTACATTCGTGCGACGAAGTCAAGGTACTTCCAGTCATTGCGAACTGATTTGTACCTGATGACCGTTCGTGAATTGGGAATTCTTCACGCGAAATTCTTTTCGAGTAAGAAATAAAATTCGAGTTTAGTGCGGTTAAATTGAATTCTTTTAAGTAGTTACCACTGATAAGTGGTATAAGCCTTTTAAGTAGTTTAGACTTCCTACTAATTCAAATCGGGCATAGTTTTAGGAAATAATGTCTCATAGAATTACAGAATTATAGAAATTCTGGTAGAAACACATCCAGATCGCGCAAAGGTGCGGGTTGGTTTAACGGAAGGAAACTATGGAAAAGAAAGTAACGATATTGATTGACGAGTTTCTTGATTTGTACGTCCGCCGGAAAGCTATTTGATTACCACACCGGTCTAATTACTGACATGCCATTGGCGTGGTTTTTTTTTGCGTAGATATAGATACTTAGTTCTGGCAGACAGCTTGGCAGACTAATTCCCAGTTATCGATTCCACGCATACGGGGAAACGCACTGTTGTGTTATATTCGTAGGGCGGACATTCCGTCTATTCTTATGCGCCGGTTTACCGAAACTTATCATTCCGAAGTTAACGATAATTAGTTCATATTTTCATTCAAAATTGGGATACATTATTTTGTAGATAATCGGGAATTAATCCTTGTGAGTTACTTTAATTTCGATGTCCATATATGATACTCAGAGTATTATACTCGGTCGCTTAATGATGCCATATTGTCACATAATATATAAAGATATGGAAAAGTAATTTAAAGATACACATGTCAGTTGCAATGTTATTATAGCAAGAGTATCATTAAGCCACGATTATCTTTGCTTGAGGATTCATTGCCGATAGTGTATTACTTGACTGGTCATTGTTAATGGGTTTGCCAGCGATTACCACTAGTTCCCCCGTACAAGCACCTGGAGTCGTTCACACCGATTTTTCTCGGCTGCCGAGTACCTAAAATGATATTTATTTTTATCACCGTGCAGAGAAAAGGACTAGGATAAATAATAAGACTTGGGGAATAATGTACTGGGTTTGTTAAAGAACTTTGTATTGATTGATCATTAATAACTCCGGGAATTGTTTAAGTGATATGGACTTTATTCGGTCATCGTAATAAAGACTTGTTCACATGGACGCTACAGAAATTATACAGAAAGCAGCGTATTGATTACAAAGTACAAAATATTCAAGCAGTAACGCCGTATAATTTCCATCGACCGTTGATACTTATTAGTTGCTCGCTTTACGTTTGTAATACTGCAAATCACTGCGTTTAATG
Organism: Nysson spinosus; assembly: GCA_910591585.2. Classification (NCBI taxonomy): domain Eukaryota; kingdom Metazoa; phylum Arthropoda; class Insecta; order Hymenoptera; family Crabronidae; genus Nysson; species Nysson spinosus. The sequence continues at coordinate 1,501,797 of OU342849.1, forward strand.
CAATCGTACGGGTTATTGTTTACTTTTTTTTACTAAACTCGATAGAATATTGAATATACTGTTACAAGGCACGTAGCAAACGATCGAATAACCGGATCTCAATAACTCCCCGATTTTTCTTGTTTTTATTTATTTTAACAACGCGATTCAGTCTCTGCTACCGTCGCGTGAATATCGCGCCGTATAATGCTTATGGTTTTTTATTGGAACACGCCATAGTCAAAGGGTTCATGGGTACCATTAAGAACAGTGTTGAAGGGTAGGGCCGCGAAAACATGTTTTGCAAAGAATTCGCAAAATAATTCGCGGAAATGAGGCAAAATTTCGGTGACCGTCCTTGTACGACGACGGTAATCTACCCCTACAACCCTCCCACCGATATTGCACGAACCAGGGCCGTTTTATACACACGATACACTTATAATTGCACGTAGGGCAGCTTCGTCGTAACGCTTCATGGATCGATAGCTGGGAAATGGCCGGAAGCCAAGTCCGACGACGTCGTTTCGAGTTTTGCCGTTGTCACCGTACGGGACCTAACCCCTTTCTTGAATGTCCTACTTATATCGGTAACCACCGATACTCCCTTCTTCTTCGACTTTCATCCACCCCCATTAACTAGCCGGTTCTCTTCCTGCAATTTCACTTTATCCCTTGAAACTCTACCGGTTAGATAAGGGGGTGGGCCACCATTTTTCATCAGCGGCTCGTTTCGAATGATCCTGCACTCAAATTCGCCCGAATCTGCCAGGATTCTTAACACACTGTATACGGGACGCGTATCTTTTTTGTGAGCAAACTGAACGTTTGAAAATTAAAATCATATGTACAATTCTGCGACGATTTGCATTTAATTTGACCCAAATGTAGGAGCTATTTGAGATTAATAAGAATCGTAGTACTTCGCGGATGAAAAACGGGTAAATAATTATTTGTAACTCGTGGGTCTAAATACAGGTTTGACTTAACTTTAATTCAGATCATCTCCAGATTATTAGAGGAAACAAATTTCAGGGTCTTTTGTTTTTGGAAGAATTCATTCATAAGTACAAATTAAGCAGGCCTCGACAAATGGCCGCTGATAAATAGTATGGAAAACGTGAAGTTAATTTTATGACAGATATGAGAGGTTTGAAAAAAGAGCGTTCTAGGAGGGAGCCGCATCGATATGTCGGAAGTGCAGAGATCTGGTAACGCCCCTTCAGATTTATGGATATTGCCCTCCTTAGTTTCACGCTCTCATTCGCCGGGGTATTTTGGGAACGAATAAAATTCAATTCTGATATATCCCGTGGGATGTATCTCAAACATTATCGCCTGTTACGTAACATTCCAGGGACCGCAACATTTATTAAGACAGAGAAATATTCTTCCCACCCGCCGATTTATAACCACGCGAAATACCTTTTATTAGTAGCCATTCCTCTTTCCCGTTAAAGTTGATGTTTAACCACTTTCTAACAAATATTCTTATGTCCTCGTAAATGTATTATATAATTATAAAATCCAGATGTGGAAAAGGTCGAAAAAGATATGAATTCGTGGAACAAATAGATAATTTGGAAAAGAATTTATGATACACGAATGATACCCGCATAATGTTATTAATTATTTGACGGCACGTTTGCAGAAAAGGGAAGTTTTTTCACCTGCTCAACCCGGAGCACGATGTTTGTCTTCTTTTATTATGGCTGATCGCGGGTGTTCGAATAGTGACCCGGGTTTCGTAGCAACGCGGGGTACCATTTATCTCAGTTCTTTAAATCCACAAGGGCACCTTTGGAAAATATCCCCCGGGACCCGGGGGAATATAACGATATCGAAATATGATGCACCATTTAACTACCGGGGTGGGCTACCTTCAGAAATAATACATGTGCTGTTTCTCTTTCCTTTCAATTCGTTCCACATATATTTATGTAATTCCAGGGAGATTCTAGTGGTCGGGTATTCGTTCCGGGGTTTCATAATCACTTTAGCACACGTCCCTAACCAAACAAATTTTACTTGTATTCCGTTGAAACGGATCGCACCATTATTAATGCATTGCTCATAAATCTCACAATTCTTGTGTAATCAATTCTTACATGTATAATAGCAACGAATTTGAACTTGAAGATTCTATTCCCACATGATTTAATGTAATTCGTGCGCACATTCCATAAAAAGAAGTATGATTATTACTTAAAGTTAAACCTGGCGAAGTGTTGAGGAGACATACAGGTTTGATCAGTGAAATATTACTGTATGCTTCTCGAGAAATATTGAAATCCTGGAAATACCAGTAGCATCGGTGGATCAAAAGTCCCGAAAAATGCACCCATCCTTTCTGTCCAATGAAAAGTAGCCGCACTTTTGTGAAAAGTAGCCCTACATTTCTTGTACGGATCTAAAAGACGACGGGTGCTCGGACGGGGAAAAAAGAAAGGTAGCTCGTGGCGCGTGCCACGTGAAGGGTGACCATACGGAGGGTCCCTTATTTTTGGGAAGATCGTTCGCATGACATGAGTGTCCACGTATTTCTTTCACCACGAACAACAGGATCGTGCCCGAAGGACGTATCACCTCACAACGGAGGGTAACGGGCAACGTAAATGATCCATGAACGCAGCTGCCTATGTCTTTCTACGAACTCTCCTTTTCTAATGTCCAAGACGTCAATGAAGAAAAAATGTCAACGTTCGGCACGTGTTACGTATCTCGCGACTGTTTGACGAAATCGGCATGGAAACAATTAGCATTTATCATTGAAATGGAACCGTTATCATCTATCGAATACTGTACTGGAATAGATGATAATTCTGCATAATTCTTGCTGCCTCTTCTTCGAACGATTCCCGTGAGGAATACCAGTCGATTATGTCCTAAGAAAAAAGCAATGTCCAGGCGTAGGTCAAACGTAAGCATAGTAGCAAAGGGAAAGGGAAAAGGAAAAGGCAAGAGAAAGGTGAGCCATGAGGATCGCGGGGACCCGCAACAACAAGTTGCAACCACCTGGCGAGGGTAATACCGGCCACCCAGTGGCCTCCAGGTGCTCTTGAAACCCCCTGTCTCGTCCCGCATGCCTGCTGCCAACACCATCGCCGCAACTAGCCACCAAAAACTTCGTACAACGAAAGACCACAAGACCTTCCAGAGACATAGCCGGAACCTTTCTCCCTCTTTCTCTTTCTCTCCCTTCCTCTCCTCTTCTTCTATCCCACTTTTGCACCCTCTCTCACCCTAATTCGCAGTCTTCCTCTCGTTTCTCTGTCTGTCGAGGGCAACGGTATCGTTCTGGAACACGCGCGAATCAACCTTCCAAAATCGATACGCACATCTGCCGCAACCTGGAGTCTATTGACTTCTCTTTCTCTCTCAGGACTCCTTCGAAGATCACCAAGAAGGATTCAAGGAGAAGGGACACTGTATTTTCATTTTTTTGAAGTCCTACGGAAATAGCGAACCATTCTTTGGAATTATCAAGCATAATGTCGATCGACTTCTCGAATGTCTCTTGCGGTTCAAAGTGAAACAGTTAATGTTGTAGCTGCGGCAAGATTCAAGAAACTGTGCGTTTCAAGATTCTTCGTTCTTCGGCCAAATCCTCCCCCTAATGCTATTCATATATTCCGAGTTTTCCTCTTTTTCGGTTCATTAAGCTGAAGCCTGCGAATAACTGAAAACTTTCGTGCGTCGCAGAACATTTTACCGGGGGTATATTTTTGATGATATTTTAACAAAAAGTTGCAATTGAAATACGCAAAATACTTTTATTTGCACATCGAATTATGCTTACTGAAATATAGGCATATAATGATTGAATCTTGATGTTCAAATTCGTTACTATAAATTTCTGAATATGGCTTGACTTAGCAGAAGTAAAGTTGTAAGTTGGAAGCTATTTACTATGAACTTAATTAGTTCCCCGTGCGATTTCTCATTATGGCACGCAGAAGTGAACAAAATAAGTGTCCTTCAAGTCTAATAAATGCATCGCGAGTGTTTGATATTATTATTGTTAATCCTGGCATTTATTGTCGGTAAATGAATGCACATGTTTGTACAGCTCGTTGCATCATTGTACAATCGCTACGATTGTAAGCCGTTTCATTCGTTTGCTGGTCCATTAATCTCCATTAATGGTTGCTGCCGAACACATTACAGATATTTCACTCGCCGCAAGCGCAAAACCCGTAATGGATATGTCCTTTGCAAATCACGTGAAAAAGTGCCGTGCGGTATTATCAGTTTTGCGGTGCATCCCCCGACAAAATACGATGGCGTATGATTACAATAAAATTAAATAAATAAGCAATACTTTATACAGAATTAAACAAATAGGTATCGTTTACTTCTACGTTCCCTGAAATTGAAACCAGGTCTTTGTTTAATTGGTTAGAACTCATGCCGAGTTGCAATTAATTGCCGATTGTGGAATTAATTAGCATAAGTGGTGTTAGATTCGTCTTTTGAAGGAGGGGTATAATTTTATTTTCGCATGACGTGCTATTTAATGTTTACAGTTTCATTAACAGTTACACGATACCTCTGTCCATGGGACACCATTGATAATGAGTACCGTACAAGGATGATATATATCCGTTTGTCGGCGGTTCAGGGTAGATTTGTGTGCGTACCCCGAAGCAAGTAGGGTTGTAAAGAAAGAGAGGAAACAAGAGAGAGTGTGAGAGAATGAGAGGGTGCAGGAGAAGGGCGAGGGTGATGGCAAGGGGTCGGAGGGGCTAGAAGGGAGACGGGGAAGGTTGTTCGTTGGTGGTACAGGTCGCGGGGGTGGTTTCGAGACGTCGCGTTGCGGGGCATCGATTTCGGGGCAGGCCGATGGCATTAGCGGGGCATCGCGGGGCGTTCGTCGTCGACGTCGTGGCGAGAAAGCGTCGCGGCGATGCTGCTGCCACCGGCAACAGCCTCGATCCTCGGAGCTGTACGCTTAGCTGGCAGAACCGTCTCTAACTTTGCCCCTGCTGCCTAAGCGAGTTTTCCTCATCTACTGCTCGGCACACTCGCCGCCTGCGCGAGAGCGAGTAGAAGAGTGTGGAGAGCATACACGCCCACGAGTCGAATCTAACTCACAACAGTCGCACCAAAACCTCCTCCTATTCGAGTAGTGTTAGATCGCTAGCTGGTGCTGTTAAAACTGTTAACTACCACCTGATACAACTGTCAGGAAGTCCTGCCGCTATACGGCACTGACAACTACGCCGGTTTATGGCTGATGGCTCACTGCGACGGACCCTACCCGGCGTTCCCCTCCGTCGGTTTAAGTTGCTCGTGTAGGAAGTCAGAGGGATAAAGTTGAATTAAAAGAGGAAAGATTAGAAGGCAAAGGAAGAAATAGAGATTTAGGAGGAAGGAAAGAAGAGAAGAGTGCTTTGAGCTTTCGGTGGCACGAGGTGCAGCTCGATGCGCCGGTGCACCACCAGCTGCAGCTGCCTTCGCCAGTACTACCGTCACTGCTACCACCACCTCCACTGGTGCTGTTGGTGCCGCCGCTGCTGCTGCCGCCGCTGTCATCGCTGGTGCTGCTGCCGTTGCCGCTACTAGAAGAGCCTCGCAGAGGTGTCCACCTCGTGGCAGTCGACACTTCCTACCGGACGGTGGTAGTGTCCAAGCGCGCTGGACACACGAGCTGCAGCCGGTCGCCGCTGCTGCTGCTGCTACTGTTGTTTCCGTTATTCAACTAGCGTGCGGATTAAGAAAAGAACAAGGAGGAAGAGAAAGAGAAGAAGAAAGAAGAAGGTGGTTTGGTGACGGTAGTGGTGCACGGTGGTTGTTCCACGCGAAAGAAAAGACCGAGAAAAGGGATTCAGAGGCAGAGAGTGCGCCGAACCCTTCTTCCCTTAGACACGGCACACACTCCCATACACATATATACGTGCATTTATTCACGGCGTGCAACGGTAATATAGCGTGCGCGCTTTCGTTTAGAGGGTTTCTTCCCTCCGACGTCGATGTACGCTCTCTCGTAGGAGTGCCGGAACACACGCGGTGGCTCCTCTTCAAATTCGAGCTCCATCGGGGGTGGTTTCGCGAGCTACTTCTTTTCGCTCTTGAAGCTGTATTTCGTGCCACAAAAGCGATATTTTTGTTGGTGTGTCTCGCGGAAACGAGAAAAGAGGACGGGACGGGATATTTGCTTTTAGGGTCGTCGTCCTGTATTCTCCTTTGTGCAGTGAGTGTCTTATACTTGAGACGGTGTTTCGAAAAGAGCAAGAACTTCGCGTTAACGAATAACACGGGAATCTGATTTCAAACGAAAAACATCCATCAACCGTTCGCAAGTAGTCTCGCGTAAAGTGCAAGCGATCCAGGGTCACGGTTCAAACAATAACAGTGATATACCCCGTATGCACGGAACGGTCACTTAAGAGCAAAGTAATCTTCATTACTAGATGACAAGATATCTCTTGCAGAAGGATATCCATAGAGCATCGTATCGTCGCGTATTAGAGAAAAATAAAGTGTTTTCCAGGAGTTACTTTCTTAATAACAATCGTACAACGAAAGAGGTAGAAAAAGGGAAAAGTTTGCCGGTGATTGGTGCCGGTTGTGCTGGTGGTAGTGGTGGCTCGACTTAGGTCGTGGTGATGCCTCGTTGGAGCGGATCAAGCAGATCGTCGCAGGGTGTCGCAGGTGCTTACGAAGGTGTTATCCCAATTGCATACGGAGGTACTGCGTGGAGGATACGTTGACGAGTGCAGCCCCCAGTGGCAAGGCAGTCGTCGTCGCTCCTGCAGGCCATGTATTACGGGCCGGTAATCGACCATACCGGCAGCAGCTGCAGTGCCAGCGATCTTCAGCAAGCGCGATCACCACCTCGACGCGGTGCTACGACATCCGGCGTCCTCGAGGACGCCGCAACCGCGGCCGACGCCGAGGAGGAACTCGTTTCTAGTCAGAAGGAGCCGGATTACGTCCTTTTTAAAGTACGACAAACGGCATCCTCGAGCGCCTGCTGCGACGCCTCCTGTCACGCGGGTCAAAGGCCAGGTAGAAGACGATACGGTGGAAATGCGATTAGGATATTCCTCCTCGCCACCGCCGCTTCCTTCCTCGCACTTGCCGTCTCCCCAGGTAAGCTCCCCTCCCTTACGCATTGGTGATTTCTTACTTCGTTCCCAATAACTTCCTAACAATGCTTTACGTACACCATAGGTGTAACCGATATCTCATGTAGCACGCAAACGCGCCACTGATGTTGGCTATGCTATATATTTCCATCTTTTTTAAAATGCTATCCAACGTGTTTTTCGTTTAGAGGTCGCCGATATTTTGCGAGAGCCTCCACATTGTTTTCACTGAAAGATTCATTCGAAATAGTTTGATCTTAGAACGCCATATTTTCGCATTGGTTTCTACCGAAGCGCAAAGCCTGTTTATTTCCACTAAAATACGAAAGATAAACAAGGAGTTCTATATCGGTAAAATAAGAAGAGAATTCAAGGTAATTTCGTTACTGGAAAGTCTGTAACTTGTCCACTGGAGCATGCAGATGCGTATGTTTTTAAAATCCTTCCGTTCTTTCTGGAATTCTGGAAATTTACACGCTCATCTTCATTAGCTTCATGCTCTTGGCAGATTTTCTTATGCTTCCGAGTTAACATTGCCGATCCTTGACATTTCTGAAAGGCCGCGTCAAAGTTTCCGGTGAAGGTTATTGAAATTAAGGAAAATTAACTGCTGGGTAGAGTGGTAGTAAGCCAGTAAATGAATATGATTTTTAGTTGCGACCATTCTTGGGTCTGCGGATCGATTTTCGTAAAAGGACGTTCAAGTAGTAAGTCTGACAGTAACCATATGACGCATTGCGTCAAAATCCAGTATCGAAAAGGCTGTTACACGAAGAACACTTTGCTCGTCACTTTTTCCATTTTGGAACTCATTTACTTGTGCTTTATATACTTACAAATTATCTCTGCGTTTAGCACTCATGTACGATCGAGGTGCACGGAACATCACACTTTTAAAGTTAAGGATGTTAAAGATGTTAACACATGTCCAAACCTTTAATTCGAATTACTATTCTTTTCGGTGCATTTAAGACAATACTCCTGTATTCAACGATTGTTAAGTCACACGTCTGATGTAGTGGTTCCTTAAAAGGAATGTAATCACTCGGTATACTTGCTGGTATATGGAATTTCTATAGTAATAACGCGTACAGGGAAGAGAATTCTATAAAGTTTATGGAAAATTCAAGAGCACTTTCCAACGCGGTGAACTTGGAATTACTGTAGGATGAGAAAGTATGCGTAGTTTTGTGAGCCGACGAAAGTAGGAAATGTTTCCGTTCTTCTATACCTTCGTCCCTTCTGATTTGTGTTTTCCTTCCTTCCCCCTTTTTTTTCGAATCTGTCGGTGAGTCGTGCAGGTCGAAACGTGGCGTGTGGCCCGTAGACATCTCCGAGCCGCACCCACGCGCGTTATTTATCCCGTCGTCTGCCGAAGCTAAGTGCCAAGAGAGTATTTTTTCGCGTGCCTTCCCTTTCCCTCCTATCTTCCTGCAGACTCTTTGCCTCTCATTTTCTCTACTCTCCCTCGGTTCACTGTACCACTTTATCGTTCTCTTTATCAATCTATTTCTAATGCCATTTCTCTTCGTCAGCCGTGCGCCTCTACCTCTTCTACCCTTGTCTTTCTTTTTTATTTCGTTTCCTCCACCTCCTCCTGCGCTTCTCCTACGAATTTACAAAGGAACAATCACGCCGTGGTATCGAATTGGGGGAAATGGCGGTGGCACTTCTTAAATATAGATACTTTCGAGAAAAAAAGCGGACACCCTCTTTCTCTTCGTCTCTTTGGCTTCGTCGCGTTGTGGTTTACAAGTGGATCAACCAATTGTAAGAACGCCGCGGCCTTTTCCGCAGATGTCCGACCGATCATTGCCAATACCACTTGATGCAATATTCTCATTCCTTTTGCTTTTAACTCATCCGAAACTTAAGTAATTCGTCTCTTTATGATTTTACCAATAAACCTTACTTAAAAACAGAGCTCACCGTAGTATTCGATATTTAATTATTCATACAGGATGAATAATATGAATAATAAATATTGATATTAATAATTCATAAAATATCAAGTCACAGTTGGATGTTTATTATAAAGCGAAAACTCAACAATTCTAACTTGATTATCTCGAGATTATCGGAGATTCAAATGCCATTAAATATCTTTGCTGGTACAGCAAAAGATTAAGCTAAACACCCTAATTTCATTCCTGCGACCTTGTAAGATTTCTCGAGAATCTTGCGCGTTCTATAAATGGCACAACCCGCTACTATTTATAGTAGGGATTTAATTTCTTTTCGTGGCACTCGGTGATACGAAAATACCTTGATACGGGAAATTATTTCATTCCCCTAATACCAACCATGCTTCTGATTTACATTACGTAATCGGTCCACTTGGATTTATTCTGAAAGCGTCTGCACGTTGCGAGAATTCCCTTCTGGCGGGAGTAAATGTAGATTTCTAAGAAAAACCTCGAATTTCTATGAGAAGTGGAACATTCGACAGTCATAATTCTTTTCGGCGAGGGGTGAGTCAGAGACTATCGCCATTCCCCTATCCCTATCTTCCAAGACGCAAGCCATTTCCCGATTTTATTTTATCGTTAACTAGATCGTGCTCTCGACGTAAGATCGATACCTATTTGTCTGATAGTTGCTTATACTTTTATCCCTCGGTTCGTGCCTCCGCCTTAATTAAATCTTGTACCGAACTGTCTTACTCCCGATTTGAACGGAAACACCTATCGGAAATTGATGAATTTTTTACCGTTCTTAATTCTATTTTTGGAAAAGTAAATTATATTATTTTGAAGATGTAAATAGTAGCATTCTTTTCGTCCATTTTCCAATTTTTTTAAAAACATTCCTGAACCAGTATAGATTAAAAAATGTTTAGGTGGTCCAAACTCGGTGTCCATTCCCTGTAATATCCTTGTTATATAGATAAAATTCATTTACTACAATCTCGCCATTTTCATCTTCAAATATCACAATTTAACAAACACAAGTTTACTAGACAGTACAGGCAACATATATAAATGAATATGTTGGGTAATGAATTTTACCTTTGCGACAATATTAATCACTGTAATGATAAAGTCTGAATGGCTAGTCTGGCGCCTCCCGTTTACAAGGAGATCTTTTATGCATCGATACAAGTTTACGGAAACGACATGCTTCACGCTAATAATTGAATAATTTTATAGCATTCGCCGTTCTATCATCCTTATTAATTAAACGAATAAGTACTATAATTACATGGTGACTAATGAACATTACAGATACAATTCTCGTAAACGCCACATTACATGTCTCGAAGTGACACGACTCAAACGTATTTTCCTGGAACTATTAAATAATGTAATATAACATAACTTGCCGGAATACATTGAATAATAATATATTTAAAAAATGTTCACTGTATTAACATCGTCGATGTTTTAGCTACATTTCGTATATTTCACAATTCATCGTATCCTTTTTGATAAAACATAATAATGGAAAATGTAAAAGGTGGATTTGACTCGAAGTTTCTCCGTTTTTAAAATGGCTAGCGACAAATTCTCCTTTGTGTCAGTACTCGCTAGGTGAAAGATGAGAATTTTGTAAGTCCATTGAAGAGAGGGAGAGGATAGTACTTAGAGCATGTTTCGGGGTGGCATGACGTGTGCTCTTCCACCCTCTTTCATCCCTTTAGGTGTACCCTTGACGCACACGCGTCCATCCAAAAACAACGAACCAAGCACGCTTCCCACGCCACGATTCTACAATTTTTCCTGACCCTCGTGTCGTCTCCATCTTTTGTATCCTTCCTGAATTTTGGTATTCTGGTGTTACATTTTAATTGTCTGCTGAAATAGCTCGGATTTGATGGAATATTGTGCTATCGCGGAGTCTATGATTCGTTAGAAATTCCGTAGTGTTCCGATACACGTAATCGGTCGGAGTATGGAAATGCGTTCGGTTGTGTAATGGAATCGGTTTCAATGAAAATTACGCGTTTCTTATTCTGTTATTGTGTCAGCATACATCGCGCGATTTTTACCTGACTCAAATTACCGTCCGCTTAGCTCGAATATATGTAAGTGAAGGCACGTTTGTTGATCGGTCAGCAGACACGAAGACATTCGGTAAACCTATAAAAAGCATCTAATGACATGATATCATTTCTGACATGTTGAGAAACTGTGACCGATGCACAAAATTCCGGAAGTGGTACGATGTGAAATGAAGTATATTTTTATACATTTCAAGTTTAGGTAACTAGCTTCTGTTCGAACAAAAGCTGTTCCAAGGAAAGTTGAATCTTTCATTTTCTTTATTATAAAATCTTTTATCCTTTAAAAAACCGATAATAGACACAAATTGTGCTTGATTTTCTGCAATTTCGAGCTCGAGCTAAATAGTATTAAAAAAACACAACGTAAGAAAGTTAAAAGTCCAACGTAAGAAAATTGATATTATTTCCAAGACAATTCATAACTTCGTAAAAGAGTCTGCTCTTCATTTTTTGAAGAAATAATTGGAAGAAAGAGCCTCGGGATGGTTGAAATTTATTTTCGAGGAATTCGTTTCATGAAGATTGAATTCGGTGTAAAGTTACTACGCCGTGCACCAATACTTTTTTTTCGAAAAGAATATATCGTACCTGCCACCACGATTTTCTCGGTATTTGAAGGGTGCCGTTATTTCTATTGTCGCTCCATCCACATCCTCCCGGAACAGTTTTCAAAAAAAAGAAGAATGAAGGGCAACCCTTTTTGTCTACACAAAGACAGTGACCCAAATTCGAGACGCGACATACATGTTCGTTCGACGTCGAATGCGAGAACCCGATGTATCTATGAAAAAGTAATGCACCGACGAAAGTTTCAAACAAAGTTTCAAACAGGAAAACAATCTCATAATTATATTCACATAAATATATTTATGCGAATCATTTTTAGATAAAATACATCCAGAAAAATGATGAAAAGTACGAAAGTAAAGTCTTCTATTCCACTTATTTGAGGATTGTTAACAGTTTCTAGATTTCTTGGATTCCTTATTTTTTATTTCATGCTTCTTAATTAGAGGGTCGTATCGGAATTGTTTGGAATTAAAATTAACAATATTATATTTACTTGTACAGAAAGGTGCATGATATATAGAATCCATTCTCTGTAGTTGTTTATTAACTCTAGAACTTATACGTTTATTTATATATAAATCATGGCTGGAGTATAAAATTTAATGGATGGATTAAAGCATGCGTGTCATATACATAAATTAGAGATATATAAAATCACAAACAATGCACCGCTGTATATTAAAATAATTCTATTTAAAATTAGAGACAAATCAGTTTGATTCCTTTCGTAATTCCACTTTTAAGAACGAATCTAATTAACACTTTATAATACTCGCATTCTTTCGGATGTATCAACACTTATCGCTTATCACAGCTTTGTTCTTTCGAATAAATCAGTGATTCACGTCGCACGACCTTGAACCTCGGTCTATGCTCTCATTAATAAAATGACGCAAGGTTATCGGGGTTGATGAATAAGAAAATGTAGATACGATGGATTGAATAGACGTGGAAAGGTGATACCAACGGCAGTAGACACCTGCGAATACTCGTTTGATTTCAAACGTGGAAGGAAAGACGATGGAAGGGAATAGGTGGTAGTACTGGGTGGTTTTTAGTGATGATGGTGGTGGTAGTGCTATCGGTATATGACAGCTGCTGTCACGGATGGTGCTTCGACCATGTGCTCGGTTCACCTTCCGTATTTTTGACGCCCTCACTTGACGCATCGTGATAGTAGCCTGGCCCTCGTTTATAACGAAATTTACGTCCTTTCGTATTTCCACGGTTATTGGACATTTTCTCCCAGAACTGGTCAGGGTTTTCGCCGAAAAACTACTGAAAATCGGCATGAACTTTTACGAGCCTCGTGGTTTTTGGTATTGCAACAGATTGCGGGGGTGAAAACTGAATATTTCTGTTGTGGCGAAATAAGGTCCACCCTGATGTGCATGCGGACAATTTATTGGAGGGTTCTGGTAAAATCTATTGACAAAGCCAAAGGGCATCCCTATTCCGTAATTGTTTGGTCCCCTGTAGCCATTCATATTTATGTCCGTACGCTTGGTACTTTGATTTGGCGCGATTTTAAAGAGAAATGCTTTCAAGCCGAGATTACCCTTCAAGAGTAGGTTGCTGTAAGGTTTCCCTATAGAAAGTTAAGTACACATGGTTACTGGAATTGAATCGATGTTGGCAATCCCGCTGTCAATCAATCGGGGATCAGTGAGAAATGGTTCGTGAAGAGTAGCATAGTAGGAATGCTCTCAGGGTGGTTGGAGTTGTAGGCGGGCATGCGATCGTGACGTTGCTGGAGTTTCTGGTGGTGATGATGGCGGCGATAGTGATGGTGATGGTGGTAGTGGATGTTGGTAGTAGTGGTGATTGTAACGGAGGGCGCTTCGACTGGTTGCGCCGGGAGGGTTGCATAATACACCAAGCATCGAGCTGCCAGGGCGTTGACTTTCCGCGGCATTACGTTTCTTATGCGTTACTTTACCCCTCGATGCTAATATCAGCTACTCGGGCCCTTTCTCGCGCTTCTTTCTCCTTTCTTACTCGTTCACGTTGAATACTCGTTCACGGTCTTAACCCTTTCCAATCTTATGTCGAGTTCAATTCAATATCGTATTTTCTCCCCCGGCGATCTTACCTCGTACTCGGCACTCCACATTTTTTTACATTACCTCCTTAACCCTTAAAGTACCGCACCGCGGGGATCGCGTTTCTATCCACGTCGAAAAGTGCCGGCGAGTATTGCAGTGTTCGCCCTTCTCAAGTTCATAACGGACAAAGAAACCATGCTTTTTATATATTTCAATTTTTTATACGGTTACTCGAAGTGCGCATATTAATATTAAAAATACGAGAAGGAAGTTAACTTATTCAATATTGAAAGGTAGAGAGGAAATAATAGATGTTACCGCAAGTATAGTCTGGAGTAGTAAAATATTAAAATATTAAAATATTCATGGACAGACTGCCAAGTATCTGTAGAAGGGAATAATGTCATGCAGACTGGTTGAGGACTCAAAATATACAATAGTTTGCACTGCTAAGATAACTTTTTTCTCGGTTTTTAAATAGCGGTAATTTAATTAACGGTACTTTAAATTGCCGTAACACTTGGCTGTAATCCGTTTGATCATTCATTCACGGTTCTCTATGGTTTCGTGTTGATTATCGTTAAAGTAAACGTTTAACTGGGCTGGCTGCTTATCTACTGGAAAATTGTTTCCATATTGTCAGAGAATAGCAATGTTACACGTAATTATCTAGCTTGCGGCGACGATTAATAATCGCGCATAATTAACTATTCTACATGATAATGATGATAATAGTTAGTTCACGTGGAATTTCACTTTAAACAAAAATTTAACATGTTCTCGTAAAGGAATCTCGTATTATAATATATTTAACATAGAATTGCTTACACAGAAAGAATAAAAAAAATAATTAATAGACTGACTGTTACTCGGCGCTTTCGACGCGTGTGACATGAAATGGCGCATTCTACTGAAGGCTCGGTTTAATCGTTCCCCACTTTTTACAGTTCATAATATGTTGAACATTTTTTATTGCATTATCATTGTCGAAGTTCTAGCTACCTTTTATATATTTTACAATTCATCGATGCCTTCTTTATATAACATAATAGCGGTAAATGTAAAAGGTATTTTGATTTTATTGGACTAATTGGTTAATTGCGACAACATTCTTCGTTCGTATATACAGTCTACTTAATACGCTAGTACGTCAAGCTTTTTTTCTCGTTCATTTCTTTCTACGAATTGGCATTGTCACCAATTGCTAAAGTACCTCTTCTCGTAGAACTTATTACTCTGTTTTTAGCGGCGTTACGTCACATCCAGACATCGTATAATACTACTGTTTGCCGAATAAGGGTTGTATAACCCGAGGAACATTAAGCTTGCAGAGCTATTGGATATCCGCAGCATCGTATTTCTTTTCGTTTATTTTACCCCTCTTTCCTCCTACACTGTCTCTGCTTCTGTTTGCATTGTTACGATGCACTTAGTACGCAGGATAGAAAGAATAATTTTCCTGAATGGCGTCGCTCAAATTAACCAGAATACGAAATTCTTCTCATTCATATTATATTCATATTGCATTCATAATAAGTCCTTATTATTATATCGAATATTCCTTTAATAGTATATTATTATATCGCAGTAAAGTCCTATTTCTAGTAGTAATTCACTAATTGTTTATTGATACTTGTCTACGGCACGATTTGCAATGATAAGTCGAGCAAAATTTCCATTACTTTATCATCAACGAAGTAAAGTCATCTACTTTATATGCACCGCGAGAAAGTTACACGCATCGCAGTCACCGAGAAGAAAATTTTTGACAAATTGATTTCTGAAGATTCTCCGCTTTCTTCTTCCCCGAGTGAAAGTCGCATTAGTTTTGCATTAGCATCCCCTATCTAATTGTTAAACAGCCCAAGTTTCATGCTATCGATTTCAACTGACGTTGCCATTTCTTTTGTATCGTAAATTTGCCAACACAACGGCAAGTTTCTTCTATGATGAGTCGAAAGATTTCCTTGAATTTTCCTACCAAGTTGACTATCATTATAATAAATATGGGGTGAAGGAGAATATAATGCATAAATCAATTTGTTAATAGACTCATTTTTAATTCATTATCTTTGGTGATCGATTGTTGCCGATCGACTGCAGAGGATTATCTCGTAGCTTCCTCGAAATTTAGCTAACCTCAATCTCCACACGAGGGTGTACCACAAGCAGCGAAACGTGATATTGCATGGTTGATTCGCGGATCAAAGGCGATTTGTGAGCTCGCTTGTCGAAGTCAATGCCCTCCCGATACGATACCGATCGCATTATGCAACCCCTTTCCTTGGAAAATGAGAATCTTTCCCTACTTCAACCCCTTCTTTTTACTGGGACTCTTCACGGACTCCCAAAAATTCAGTGTTAGGTAAAACCGCTTGGGATAGCTTTCTAAGATTGCACGGAATTCTGTTGGACACAGTTTTGATTTTCATTCATTTTTAAATAAATCATATAATATATTATTATAGAACTGGTGGTATAAATAGTTGATTCAACTAGTTTTAATTGAAGTAAATCGACACACATTTTTATATAGAATTTTATTTATTTGTATTTTATATAAAATATGTTGATCACGTTTGTAAAATCTTCAATAATTTTCATGCTACGATAACGATGTAAAGTAATGTATCGTAGAGCATTTAAATTCTTTCAATGTGTTATATACATGTTGCAACTGTATATCGCGTCGTATCGTATAACACGGATTTTAGTCCGAGAGTGAATTCGGGGGGAGACGTGGCCGCGAGTCTCTTTGGGTGTTCTCACGACTAAGAAATTGCCAATACTAATCGTGACATCATCCTCGGGGAATTTGAATTCGAAGAGTGTCCTACAGGCTTACCAATACAAAGAGAAGCTTGATTCACCGTGAACGTGGTTTGATCTACCGCCAAATCAACCGGGCAATATTACTTTCATTTAAGAACGACGGCAGTAAGTCGGCGCATCGTACACGCATAAGATTCCTTTGATATCAATAAGTAATATGACATCCAAACGAGGACATATATATACGGAGGTCACGGAGGCACATAAAGGTCGATTGTTTCTCTTTGAACGTTTATGTCTTCCAATTCGATCCAACTTTCGACCAATCGGCCCTCCCACTCTTATCGAAGAAAGAAATTACTCTTGGATTTTTATTGGGCCGTTGACGTTTAACCCGTTGATCGGCAAACTGAATTTCAACAGATCATCATCCGCGGAATGGATAAAAAGTTGATCGTTACGCGAACGAACCTATATCAATCTCACTTGTCAATGTAACGATCTTCGCCGGACTTATTCCCTCGTTTTAACAGAATTAGTAGAATTGCAGATTTGAGTTGGAATTTATTAATTATAGTAGCGATAATTGTAACAAGTGAAGTTTAATGACAATGCCTTCATATTTAATGAAGGTTCCTGGTTCCTCGAATCGCATTTAAGAGTCGCTCAAATAATTGATAATTATAAAACGTTAAGCGCCGATATTGGAACATTGAAGGCGGTAATATTAATAAATAACATGCACAGTTTATTTAGAATAATTGAAATTAACTCGCCTCCATTAATTCTCTCCGATTGATTCCCTTCGATCAACTCTCTCCTAAAAAGGTGGATACTACATAAAGTATACTTTCAAACTGAAACATCATCGTACAACAATAAGTCCCAGAAAACTCTGGTTTTCTGCATGGATCATCCCCTAGTAACACAATTCACCCTATCGATTTCTTGTCGTGAGTGCAATTCATCACGGTTTCCTTTCGTGACTACTGTCGTCCGATTGATCGAACTCTCTACATTCTGGCTACCAACTGATTTCCATTCTTTGCCGGTAATTAGGGACATTTGTCATTTGGAAAGGTTCCGAAATTCCTTGGAAATATTTACGTCTAATGTTAGACCCTGCTAATGCCAGGTTAATGAATCCTGCGAAGCTTAATGAGTGTAATCATTCACAGGAGATAAGTACTTTGATCACGGATTCGATATAATATCGATATAATATCGATATAATATCATAGATAATAATTGAATTTAGTGAAATGATTTTTTAGTTGGAATGTCAGTGGTACTTTTTTTGGCCCCAAAGTTAGAGCCTTCTTTAGTCAACACGTAACTAATATAGTTAAATGGTTATAAAACTAATACTTAACCCCATCGATAAAATACAAGCGCCGGCATTTTTTGCACAAACCACGTGAAAGCGGCAGAAAAGGAGTTAAATAATTGTTCGCAGAAGGAATGATTAAAGAAAAACTGATGATTAGGTAGATAATGAGACTCGAATCGAAAGAATGGAGATACGCGAGGTGGACTCGTGTGACCTCCTGCCCGCGGCCTATCACCCTCTACATCCACCATCCCCCCTGTAGCCCCTTCCAGGCTTCCACCCCTCTCTATTGCCACCCATCGTAGCGCCACCCCGAACCACCCCGCATCCCCCCGCACTACCAGCCTTTTCTCGGGGGTTCATCGATCGCCCCCAATCACCCACACCTGCCATCTTGCCTCTCTAACCCCTTAAAACCCCGAATATACCGAAACCACCCGATCCCTTATTCTTCGTATTTTTTTGTTCTTTTCTTGATTTTATTCCCTCGATCGCTTAATCTTAATCTCCTTATCGGTAATCCACGAAACCATCTCCGTGTTTCAACTGCATTCGCTGTGTTTTAGCTTTAAGGGAGGGTTTTGAGAGCGGAAGAATTTCTGCCTCTTCCTCCGGGTGCCATTTACTTTCTTGGATTCCGTTACTGATATTGGTTATGCACTTTGCCAGAAAATTCTGTCCGTTTCTTAGTAAAGGAAACTCATAGAATTTCGTAAACATTTGTTTCGATATATCTCGAATGGTACTCATGATAAAGCATAACTGTGAAAAGAATGAATCGTGTACTTTTGATAAAACACTTTCCAAGTGGACAGAACTTTCCGGCAGACCTACTATCATCGAGATGTATTATTCCAATTCACTAAGAAGAATTGAAGTGTGAATGATAGAAAGGATAAACTAATTTCGCTGGAAAGTGGTGGAACTTGAAAAGTGATCGATGCGGAACTGACAATGAAAGTAAACGGAGAATAAGAGATAAAGGAAACAAGAGCCGTGAAATGAAGCTTTCGTGTTTGTAAAAGGTAAAGAGGAAAAGGCAATATCGCGGATGGAGCACAGTTTGCCCGATAAAAATATTCTATGGCACTCCAAAGGGAATCTATTACAGCGACGTTTACGGGGAATGAGAGTAAAGTAAATGGAGATGCGAAGGCTCTTTGCCGTAGAGTTTTCCAAAAATCTGATAAAGTCATTACCATAGACATCCAATTCATGAACAAACATTTTTAAGTAAGCGAGTTACTGACGTTTTTGCATTTCATTCTTTTATATACAGCTTTGTACGACAAGTATAAAATTATAATGTTATATAAAATATGTCGTCACGGCGGTATCTTTAGCGTGTTCTTAGAATTCTGATATACGGAACTTTACTGTAATTGGATTCTCCAAGGAAAATGGATTTTTTGGTAAAGGGTTATATGTGCCGGAGGGTGAAAAGGGGGACATTATAAACGGGAACGAATTGGGTTGGAATAAAGTGGAAGTACCGCTGCCAATATGAATGCCTGAGCGTATTGGAGTGTGGCGCAGACTAAATTCGCTGTAGTTCGTTTCGACCGTGACCTTACCAAATGTGTGTAAGTTTAAGGGTGTTAGGCACGTGGCAAAGGGTACTTCGCCAACAAACGTCAATGAACGAAGACCCGTTCTCACAATTAATAACAATTGATGTGACAATCAGCGGATATTAGTGGTCAATTTATAAATATTAGGTGAAACCTAATAAGAGGCTTAGGGAAAACTTCGTCGGGATGTTTAAATCAAAATTCAAACACTAGAAAGTAATTTTATTTGACGAAGTAATCACCATTTATTTCTACAAGTCTTTGCTGACGTTCTACGAGCTTATATAATGGATTCATTTTTTGTAAGAATCCCGTGTTTTACTCGCAAGAAATGTTATAATACATGAGAAGCTTTACAGTTTTGTTCTGTCATGAAAATCTAGATCATCAGATCTATCATCTATCATCTATCATGACAATATTTATTATTATCACGATGCCGAGTGTGTAAATCGTAAGTGGAATAGCCGGTAGAAGATTCTTTTTTAATTGGATAGAAAAGTTGGAAATATTCCGCGTGTATAGAGAGTACTTCCGGTAGTACGATTCGGTTTGTCGTGGCACTATATATGGCAGGCGTCCGTCATTCTCTGGCGGATACGACGCACGCAATTTTCTAGGTCGACACGACGCAGCAGGGAAGGTCAGGATTGGTTCAAGTCCAAGCGAGTGGTCGTCGTGCCCGTCGTCGTCGTCGGCGACGCGTTCGCCTTTGCCGTCGACTGTCGATCTATAATTAGCGAATTTCCGCGGAGTGGTACGCCTTTTGCCAGAAAAAGATCGATAGATCTTTGCACTACTGTCTTCTTCCTTCCTTCATGGCACATAGACAGAGTTCTTTATCAGCGAATTTCGATTGAATTGTTGCCGCCGTGGAGGCGTCTATGGATTGCAAGTGATTAATATTATAATATAATCGATGATATGTTTCCCTCGTTACTTCTGGAATTATGAAAATTTATTTCGAACTTGATGCTCATTTGTAAAATCATCTAAAATTCTGATAGGTAGCCTAAAAGTTCCAAGTTATACATCGCTTTTTATAGCAGTATACTTTACTCTCAGTGATTCATTATTTCATTAATAATTTTATATAAATGTAATTACATATAACTTCGTGTGATAGGGTTTTTGCATTGAAAAACATTGTTTAAACATTCGCGAGGATCATTCTAGTGGAACGCATAAAAGTTTCCCAGCATCCGAACGGCGCACAGCCGTGTTACAGTAGTATATCCCGAAATGGATCAGCCGTTCTCTTTCACATTTTTCCGCTTAAAGTTAAGTGGCCCAGGAAATCTCGTGAAAATGAATTGGCCGGAATTCGTAAATATTTATTCGTGAGACTGATCGCATCCACGTGCGTATCACGAGGTTGGCACACCTTCCAGGAACGTAGCATACGGTTTATTGACATTACCTCGGCTTCTATTCACGTTGACGCGCGACTCGTGCCACTCTCCGGTAGCCGCTTCTGCCCTCGTTCCTCTCTTTACCACTCTCTAACCACTCTGCTCTTCCCTTCTCGTATCCACCCACGCTTAACAGCCGATGAGACTCCGCAGGTGGCGAGATTCACTCGAAAATAGAGGACCTCACACACCCGGCAATCCTCGGTTATCGTCGCTGCAATAAACTGCATCCACATGCATCCACATGCATCCACGATGCATGCCATCCCTGATAACTCTGCTTCTCAACTAAAATATGCCTCTTTTCCTTTCCTACCTTCCTTCTTTTTTTACTGCTTATCCCTTCCGCCACTTCCCCGTCCCCCCTTCGAACCCGTCTTACGTAGGTGGTTCAGATATACGGATTACACGTACCGCAATTTCAACTCGGAATTACCGGATTAGAAATCATCGGATCATGCAAAATATGTCACCGTGCGGGTCGCGCTGTCGCTATTTCCACCGGGAATTCGTTTCTTTTAATATGATTATTTTCATGGATTTTTAACGCTAGAACTACTGACAATATATTCGGCTGTATTTGTATGTTTATGTATTATTCGCAATTAGTGCGTAAAAATTAATACACGGAAGTTGTGAAATCTTTGATTCGGACGTCCGATTTGCACGAACCTTTTTCCCTGCGCGGACATCGCAGACACATTCTACTTAGATCTTTAATTCAGGTTTAATTACAGTAATTATTTTGTTTCTATTTGGCGTGTTCCTGATAATTAAGACAGCAGATTTAAATGTAAAATTCAACAGACATGCATTTAAATAATTCTGTGCACTGGTGTACATCACTTTAGTGTCCTAAAATGAATTCTTAAGTCTGTAGATTTATCAAAATGATTCTCCCTGTTACATTCGTGTCTCATCTTTTACAGTGCTAGCATTTGAGTTGTAACGAAATTAGGCTACGTACTAAGATTGTGGCACACGACATTTGGATGTATGTTAATTAACGTTCTGAAAATGAGTTCAAGAAGTGTGATAGTACTCTTCAAAAGTCGCACCGTAAATGTCACGAGTGGTTTTACTGCAGCATGAATAAATGCTTTTAATGTGAACTCTAGTGTTTCCTATTTATGCTACACCAAGTGTGCAATTATTATTCGAATCATTTATTTATTCCCGGAGGACTTGGAATAATGATATGTTAATGAGGGTTATCAATACTTGAATTACTGAGATCATTTTTATATTCGCGCCACGAGATGTACGACGTGAAATGAAATTTAAGTTTCACGCCCAAATGTTAATCCTTGTTTATCGAGAGGGGTAACCAATGAAGTAGAGTTATTTTTATGAAAAAATTGGATCTTCCCGTGTACATAGCCGATGAAAGAACATCGTGGATGGAGCAGGACTAAAGACTAGACAGCAAATAAAAAAGTCTAAAAGGGAGAGGCATGGTGGAAGAGGGTGAGAGAGAAAGAAGTGTTAGAGGTTCGCGGAGGAGGACAGAGGACGAGACACGAAAATAGGCCGGGCTTTTCTGTCTCTAACTCTCACACACTCTGTCTCCCTCCGATAATCTTTCTCTATTTCCCTGTCTTCCTCAGATATTTCTGTTTCGCGTAGAAATGCCGCAGTGTCGCCTGCCATTCTTGCCATTCCTGCCATTTCTGCCATTTTCATAGCTGTGATTCGATCACTTATAAATATTTATCATGCGAATTCCCATCTCCAGATGCAATCTCTTCGGCCGCTTACTCGCGCCTCGTTTTCCCGCAGGTTCCTATTTGCATTTTCATCTGCCTCGCAGCTCTCAAACATATTACTTTCTGATAAAGATATGTACTACTCCTTGATTACATATGTACTTATTTATTCGAAGGAAGAAAACAGTGTGTTAAGTCTTTCAATGTTTTATAATTACTTTAGAAATCTAGAGATTCTTTGGAAATAATATCTGCAGTTAAAATATTTTTTAAAGTTGAGTTACTCGAGAAATATCTGTTATAAGGTAGGACTTGCATTAATAACAGGACATCATTTTATGATGAAGAAAACAAAATATTGTTATTCATATACTACAACTTACCTGTAATATACATTTTTCTTCTCGCTGTCTCTCCGTTAGTCGACAGTGAATGAAGTTAAGGAATATTCAGTGCCCCAATATATTTCATGATTTTACACCCTCTTACTGCACGCAAGACTAGTATATACATATATACTGGCATGCTTTTCTACGACAGTCACGCCAGACATAAAATTATGAAATATGGAAACGGGACATGGACGGAAATTTCATAATCGAAGGTATTCCGTGGAATGTCTCCAAAGTCGAAGCTTGACATTATTATATTTCAGCCCACACACTTTTAGTAGAAAATGTAGCAAGTTAAATCCATAAATATCCTCGATCTAGTAATATCTTAACATTTCTTAGACATAACGTTACGTTCTAATGAATGCGATTGACAGACTAAAAATGTAACGGAGGGCGGAAATTGACAAGTCAAGTGTTACGTGGCGACACACATGTTATCCATGACTTGAAACAAGCCTAAAAGTAGCACTTTCATCCATGTGATATCGATAGAAGCACAAACGTGCACCATTTATTTTCTTTTCCGGATATCCTGCCGGTTAATCTGTCCCTTGGAATTTCCTATTATTAATTCAACATTTAAAGTTCTAATGCTGATACAAATTTAATCGAAACATTCTGTGAAGTTACAGAAGTTTATTTAATTAACTTTATTACCAAGTTACTCTTCCACTCGAAAATGGAACACAAGGAATAGTTTACGAAGCAGGATATAAGGAATAATTGATGAAGATTATAGGAAGGTAGAGGATCTGGTAGGTGTGTTTATGACAGGAGTGCGCAAAGGATCTGCGTAGATGACGAGAGGAGGACTAGGACTTACGTAAAACCCTTAAGGTTTGGGCTCGATCGAATTTCCCGGCCACCCGGCGTCGGGCCACACGGTTCTATGCTGCTATTACGTAGGCTTTACGATGCACTCGTAAATGTCCGTACTCGCGAAATTGATAGGCCACTATGTTACACGTACGTGCACTTCTACAAAGAAATATCTCCTTCTATCGCGACACCGCGTCGATGTCTTCTTCCAATGGCGTAACCAATTCTACCTACTCCTATTGTTTTCTTCGACCTCTCCGCCATAAAGTTACGACGAATCGCGTGAAAATATCCAGGGTGCCATGTAACTCGTGATTCAAACTGGAAGGTGGTGATTCTACATGAAATACTGAATCGGAAATATAAAATACAAATTTTTTATACGGTGTTTTGTTGTCGAGAAAAATGGCTTGGAAAAGTGTGCAATTCACTTTTTACATTTACCGTTATTACGTTATATAAAAAAGGATACAATGAATTGTAAAATATACAAATGGTAGCCAGGACTTTGACGATGAAAATGCAATCATCATTCTTTAAGATATTAGTTACTATAAAGAGCAGGGAATGATTATATTGAGCCTTCAGTAGAATGTGCCATTCTATGTCAGACAACCTAACAGATTCCGTATTCCGAGATATTCGATTTTAATCGTCGCAGTGATATAAACCGAACAGAAGTACAAGTCGTCGACAAATTCATGACAGAACAGACACAAGTATAAATAATACTTGTAACGTTTCCGTTGTAACTTGTCATATAACACAGTGGCAATGAAATCAAATGAAAGATTTTCGCGAGTATCTCCTCGAACTACGTTTACAAGATGTCTTTTGGCGAATTGTAATTCAATAGCTTCGAGGTGTTTCGTTATCCAGAATTATATTTCGAAATATCAACATTTGCTGATGTAATATGTACGAAAGTAATAGTAATAATTACCAATAAAGTGCTAGTCGTAATCAGCGATAAAATTGATTCCCGAGAGAACAACATAAAGCTGCTACGAAAGTATGATATTAAACTTCGCCGGCACTAAAAAAGTGACTGATATTAACAGCGAGGCATCAGCGATTGTAAAGAGTTCATAAATTTCCCCGTACGACGCTCGCGCGGAAATAAAAAGCACTATGTACTTTTGAAGGGCCATTAAAAGAAAGAGATGGAAGAAAAAAGGGAAAGTGGAGTGCGAGGAGATATCGGGACCGTGGAGAGGAGAACAAGAAGGGGATTATAAAGTCGTGATAACTGATTGCGTCTTTCGCGGGTAGATTGAAGGAGAGTACGAAAGGAAGAGGAGAGGAGATGAGTGGAGAAGAGGAGAGGCGAAAGAGAGAGAACGAGAGGCTCTCTAGCTGATGGGAGAGCCAATAGCCGTCGCCGACATTACGAATCTCTCTGCTCCTCCTCGTGAAACGGCGCCAGAGCAACGACGCCAATTTTTATTCCGCCTGGCAATAAACAGATCCATCGTCATTCTTCTCTTCCCTTCGTTTGTCTCTTCGCTTTCTTCTTCTTCTTCTTCTTCTTCTTCTTCTTCTTCTTGTTCATTCCATTCCATTCGATAGTTGGCAGTTCTCGTCTTCGGCATGGGTGATCCTGTCGAGACAGAGAGTCACGATCGATGTCAGGTTTCTTTTTTTCTCTTCCTCTCAAACGTGCGAATGTCCTCGTCGCGCCGCATCAAGGACGGATCATCTTGCCGTTGTCTGAAGAGTCGCTTCGTGAGACGAATTTGCCGGCAACGTAATGCTGACGAGTGGACTTCCACCGAATAGAATCAGAAGCTTTCGAATAGAATCAGGTTGGTTGCTTTGAAATCCTTTCGAAACCCACTCGTGCTTTACTTGCTTCCGTTCGGGTACTCCACTATTATTATATTATCCGATATATCCGGTGCATTAAAAAACAGATTCGGTAAACCACTGCATTAAAAAGAAGAAGAAGAAGAGTCGATAGTGCAATGCTTTTCAATCTGTTCCCGCAATCTTCGAGTATCTGGAAATTGCTTACAAAATGATGCAGCACTTTCCACTTACGACAATGTTTCTTTCTCGATTGCTTTCGCATCTTTGGAAATTGTTTTTGTTTATATTTGCCGACTGCCGGAAGATGCCAATTTGTTGGGACTCGGTAAACAAAGTTTTGCATCGTGTAATCAGAAAATCAAGGGCCGACGAGAGTAGAAAAATCGGGTAATAACATGTGGGGGAAATTTCGGTAATCGATATTAGGTAAACGAGTGGTCTTCATTATGCCTAGTAAAAAAAAGATTCGTCAGTCTTCCTCGCATGTTGTTACCTCGTGGACCTCTTCTTCTACGAAGTAGACGTGATTGGTTGAAACAGCCTTCTCCCTGGGGGATCGATGATCTCGTTTCAGAGTTCGGATGACCTCGTCGTAGCTCATCAAGGACGATCTCTATCGTGGTAATAGTTGCGAAAGAATTCTCACGGATTTCCCTGAAAAGGGAATGCGAGGATGTATACGAAGAAAGACGACGGATGGCTAGGGTTACTCGTCAGATAAAATGGAACAATTTTCTACCTAGAGACTTTCTTTACTTTCAAGGTTGCATGTTTTCTCGGTTAGAATGATTGGCACGCAATTGTCACTGCAATCTCGACTACTGCGAAAATTTCATCCTTGCCGAAGGAAAGAAACGATTATCCTGAATCCTCTCTAATGCAGGACTATAATACGTGTAATTCAAAGTCAACGTAGCGAGAGGCTAATTGCATTGACCCTTTGCGGTCCCATGTCGAGTGTGAGTCGACATCATATTTCGTTCCATTAAGTTCTATGTCGAATGTGAGTCGACATTACGTTTCGTTTCAGCAAACATCGCGAAACGCAATGGGTTAACGTTCAAATAGGGGAACGAAGAAAATGCTATCATAATTGAAATCATTTTCATCTCAAAGTTACTGTTAACAAATTTGCGAAAGGAAATTAATATTCAGCTATATAATGGCAGCGAATTTTCGTTCGCAAATAATCAGGGTGTTGACGAAGAGATGAAAAGTTGTAAGAGATGTTCGTGGAAAATTGCGGCTGAAGATGAATGTAATTATCGAAGCTCGTGGAAATGGGAAATAATGAATTCAAGCCCCGTTTCTCTGGTTCGTTCTCTGATTCGCACTCCGGTCCTCGGAATCCCGAGGGAGAGAGTGAAACGCGATTCGAAAAAGAGGGAAGGCGAGATTATTCCAGGCTGCCAACCGAAGAAGTGTCTGTGAGCTATGACCTACTTAAATTTGTTCTTCCTCGTTGATAGGCTCGCCACGTTCTTCACTTTTCCTGTCTCTTCTGACTCTCATTCGCTCTGCTCTCTAATTTCCCACCCTTTTTTATTTCGAACCGGCATTTCGATGCCATTTGTTCGAGGTCTGCTGCGGAATAAATTTATCGGGAAGTTATTTTCGGTCATTTCATCGGATTTTAAACGGTATGTTTTTTCGTTCCTTGACATTTTCCAATTCATTTACAAGGAATTCATCCGCTGGATAGGAAATTAGCTTGATAAATAATTTTCATGGATTATATTTATTAAAAAGGGAATTAGGGCACTGTAAGATTGTCGGTCAAGGATCATAGATAACGATGACGAGTCTCTAATAAAATAATGTTTAATATGAACAAATATATGGGGTTTCATAAAATATGCAGAAGATGATTGATTACTTCCCGGTACGTCTAACATAAATTAAATAAACGACTGTAATATTTTTACATCACCGTTAGTTTAAGTCGCGATTCAATCAGATTGACCATACAAGCTGAATAATAGATTTTCTGTGGAATGCAAGGGCTATCGATTTTGTGGAGAATAACAAATAGTATTAGAAGACATCGTACACTGCATTCCCTGAAAGTCACGTTATACGATCCGATTGTATTAATATTATTCCATTAATTTTTCATGATTATATTTAATAATTAAACTATGGAATATCGTCATTTTCGAGTAATCCTTCAGACTAATTCAAGTAATATTTTAAATAGCACTCAGCTAATTCTTCGTATAAAGTTTATTTAAAAAAACGGAACTTATTTATGACTCAACCCAATATAAGAAAGTCAGAAAAGGTTTCGTGAAGAAAAGTATTACGTGGAGCCCTCCGGGAATTCACAATTTCCCTAATCAATTCTGCTCATCTTTACATAATTCATTCGTGTAGATGTGTTTACGATAAGCATACAATTTGCTTCTATAAGCTAAGTCCACGCTTCCAAGGAAATTAAGGGTTAACTAGTATTTGTCAATTAGCCCTGCGCAATAAGCGAGCGCAGGAGGCCTTCAAAGTTGCAAAATTAACTGGTAATTCGCTGCCGAATTACTTCTTTTTAACGAGATCGCAATTCCCTTTCCTGGCTGGGTTTCAACGGTTGGAGGGCCTGATGGGCCCATGTTGTTAAATGGGAGCTAGGTATGGGGTGCCAGGTGGTACCACTCGATCTACCTGTGCAACACCTGCTCCCTGGGTGGTAGACTTGTGGAATTCATTTTAATTAGATTCACTAATAAATTCAGTCAGTAATAATCCTATATTAAGTAAAACCCCAGGGAACAAGTGTCCCCTTACGATATTTCTCGACTAAAAGCGCCACGAAGACTCCGCAGAAAGTCCCTAGGATGCATTGTTGTAGCTGTGACCCGTTCCTCGGAAACTATTCAGTCGAACAGAACCACTGGTGCCGGACCAATCCTGACGCGTACATTCTGTTACATTTGTGTTCGCCATTATTCGTGGTTTACGTTCAATTTACCGTTTCCAACATCCTGAAATTTCTTCGAATTCCGAGGACTGTCAGGTATCTTGTTCCAAGTGTGTTCCGATAGAAGGAGAGAGGCTGGTGAAGAACCAATCAGAAGGAAGCAAAGCTAAGTCTCCTGGAGCTTACTTCACGAAATTGGATCTTCAGGAGGTAAACGAAGTAAAATCATGAAGGAATGTACGAAGAGGGTTGATTCTTTCGAGAATGGATGTCGATTGAAGGGAGAAGGATTCAGGGGGTGGGTTTATGTCCGGGTTTTCGGCGAGAGTTCACTGGCGCAATGCGGGGTGGCCAGACAATATGGCGCACCCTTTTTCCTTGTATTCTACGCACACATTTATACTTGTTATCAGTCGAAAGTTTCGAATAGAATGTAGTTTGTTTATGATACGATTATCGCATTGATTACTTCATTTCTTTCTTTGCTTGCGACGATGCTAAACTGCGTCCCGAACGATGGGAATATTATATGGAATTGTGTCCAAGATTCTCCATCGAAACACACTCGTCTTCCTATATCATTTGTTTCCTTGCTTTTTTTTCGTTGTATTAATAATTCTAAAAGTACGTATAATCTTCTTTTAGGCACAACAAAATTTAATTACAGAGGGTTACAAATATTATTATTTCAACGATCATTTTAACTATATTAATTTGTACTGTGCTATTAGTTTTTCTAAATTGAATTCCATGAAACTTGACACATGCGTATAGAAACAGAATAGTCACCTTTGATAATAGAGCCATAAGTTACTCGGGGATCGAGTCCAGTTCCCCTCGGAGCCATTTTTTTTCTTGGCACGTGCCCACAGTATTCTTTCCTTCGCCTCCTGTCACGAACAAACCTCATGTTGGAGATACGTTGTCGCCATTGTTCAAAACAGGTGTCAAGTTCGTTTGAAGCCAATCATGTTTAGAAATTAATTACAGTTTCGTTTGAGCACAGCTGTGTCCGTTCTTTGATGTAGAAGATCTAATAGCGAACCAATATTTCGTCATAATATAATACGTAATATTTAATATCAGATTTTAATATCAGATTATAATTTCGCAAAATAAATATAAAAACAAATTTTCATTATTTATTATTCGAAGGATTGCTAGGAAAAATCAGATTGATGATGTCAGTGTTAAGAATGATTTATTGTGGAAATGAATAATAATCGGAGAAACCTGTAATCATTGAAGTTATTTTGAAGTTTGAGGTAATTCGGTTGAACGGCAAACAGAATTTTTGTAGCGTGTAAAACGGGGATTCATTTTAACTAATTACTTCGTCCTTGACCTAGACTTAGTGCCACTCAAATTATTAATTATTCTATTCGAAGTGGTGTGCTTGAATTTTTAAACCTGCTGTTACCACTGCCAAGATTGTCAACTAGCAACGTACGCTTGATTATTGAAAAAAGCTTGAAACTGCTTCCTCGTCGACACGCTATTCGCTCGATTTTTCAGCTTCGACGTTTTCGAAAAGAACATTTTTCAATGCATTCTTGTCCATCGTTAAATAATTTATATTAATCACTAAGGTATCATAATTTTTATCAATCATCCTCGCAGAGTAGACTTCAAACGCTATGTTTTGCAAGAAACTTATCGAAATGATGTTGCAAGGTTCTCCTCGAAAATAAATCGGATCAAACAGATATTACTTATTCGATTTGTGATCCGTGTTTATTGACAGTTCTGATTAACTGCCAGTCACCGTTGACATCGTGCAGTGTACAGACGATTGAGGCCGATCGACGAGCCTTCCGAGGACGACGGTACCACAACTCGCCCTTTAAATAATGGACGAAGCACTTCTTGAAATAATTGATGTTTCCTTTACATGTTACATACGCGGGAACCTTTTTAACGAAAGTAAATTACTTGGCAAGCAACGTATCCGTTATCTAAAAGCAGCTGCGTTCATTTTTAATGGGGAACTTCATTAACCGTGGAGGTGACTAAGTGGAGGTAATTTGAAAGTGTCGTTGTGCCAGAAATATCTCCTGCCTTTTTTTGTCTGACATTAATCGACTTAATCTCCTTGGCTGGAATGTTAAAACGAATTAGCGATTACCAGAGCTGCTATAATGAACTATTCTACATAATTGACACTTTGTATCTCTTGGGGAACATTTGTGGCCGTCGAAATCCGTGTTATACGATACCTCACGATACGCGTCCGTGATCTCCAAAAATAAAACCGTCCATTACTTTACGTCGTTATCGTAACATTAAAAATATTGGGAATTTTACGAATATTAGCGATATATTTGATTCGAGTTTTAGTAGTATTGACATCGGTGGCCACCGGTGATCCCCCAGGGTGTACAACGTGATAAATTAGCAGGACGAATCTGTAGTTACAATGACGCACATGGCATTCAAGGTCTCCATGTCCCGTTGTAATTCGGTGAAATTCACTCCCCCCCTACGAAAAACCAAACTAACGAACATACGGTGCCCCGAAGGAGTCCATTGACGGTGGGGGAGGGTGGGAGTAGATGGAGGGTAAGTTTGGCACGCGTCGACAAAGGGAGGCACAAAAGGCAGGGAAATGGAGAGCGAATTGGTGATTATCGAGTGGTCAGGGTACACGAGGGGCGCCGCACCCGTCGGGATTTCACGGTCGCTCCAAGGGATAAAAAGACTCTGGTTTGGATAACTGTGTGGGTGATGGGGGGGGGGGGGGAGTGGTAAAGGAGACTCGCCCTTGGTACGTAGGGGCACGATCCTGGATTTGTCAAGGGCGGGAATGAATCGCGCGAAAATTCTCTCCTCCCTTTTGGCTACGTTGTTTCACTTCTCCCCGGGGGATCTTCGGCTCCTTGTTGGACCTTAACTGTCAATGGTCCTTTCGTGCTCGTTTCCTATCTCGACACGCACTCCTTCTCTCACCAGGGATCAATCCAACCAGCCGCTGTTCCATCAATTTTCTCAATGGTAAATATCACGGGGGTTGATGCACTTGGAATTAAGCGGAAGTGATTCGAACAAATTTACGAAAGTGCAGCTTTCCCTGTGTTACCCTCGGCACTGTTCTACACCCCTCTTCCCTAAATTCTCTTCCTTTATCGATCAGCCCTTGGCCCTCTGCACCCCTTTCCAGGAACCTACAGTCGGCTGGGAAAGTAAAGTTGACACCCCTGCTATCAGTAGGATCGTACTAACGAAACGATTAGTTTCGATGCATATAAACATTTAAACAAATCGTTATAGTTTTGGAAAAATAGTGCACCGCGTGATGAGTCGAAGTTTGCAATTTTTTATGAAATAGACACACTCTGGAATAGTATTAGGAAACAATTGATTACTTTCCGTAAACCACTACCAGTGATGTATTCAGATGGACTTCTATATTTATGTGTACGTCCTTAAAAAAAGGATGGAGAAATATCAGAAAATGAAACGTTATAAATTTACGGATGTTTATTAAATTCCAGGGACCCGTAATTTTGACTGCTTTGGTAGTTCTAGTCCTACAATATTAGTTATTGTATTGTCATAATTTTTCTGCCAAAACTAGGAATTTTTTACTTTGTTTTCATAAAATTATGTTCCGTAAGAAATGCTTTTGCAAGTCATTAGTTATTAACTTTTGTCGTGTTTTCAAGTACTGAAAACATTTCCTAGCTTCGAGCTTTATCATCGAAGGGGTTTCAGAACAATTGTATACTTCAGCTTCCAAGGGGGCTTTTAGCTCACTTCCGGATCGACTCCTTTGCCGGAAGTACTTTGCTTTCGAGTACCAAATGGCTGTACTTCACTTTCAAACACACACAAGATTCGCTTCACGGAGCAAACTTTAATAAAACCATTCCAATAGTGTTCCGTATAATTCAATTCCGCATAATTTCAATATTTATAAAGTCGTATCATTTTAAGGCTTGATCTCGAATACCAATTTTATTTTCTTTCAATCTTGTCTCTTATCGTTTTAAGGGTTGATTTCGAATACGAATTTTTCTTTTCTTTCAATCTTGTCTCATTCAACTTTAATAACTCCTCGGTGTCGCATTTCTTTCTCTTACTTTACACGCCGTAAATTCTTCCTCGTTTAGCAACGCGACGGCCAAGTATTTTGTCGTGAAATTGCAAAGGAAAATAATCTCTGAGCCGTTCCTCGTTATTCTGCTGTTCCTTCATGGTTGCCACCCTTCTACTTACTTCTTTCCTTCTCTCACTTTCTCTCCCTTCGGGTCATAATTTCTATGGTTCTCTGCGACGTCTTTCGTTGACGGGTAATTTCATCCGTGAGTCGTTTACCCTTCTGTCTCCGAGATATTCTTTACTCTCTTATTGGTTTCCGTTCCGATGGTGGTTTCTGCATGAGTTGTTTGAGTGTAAGGGCTACTAATTAAGAGAACTTACGTTTTCGTAAATTATACGACATAAATTACCACTCAAAAATATTGATGATCTTCCTTTCATATTCTTTTGGAAAACAATGTCGATGTTTTAATTTCAACTGCTCATATTTGTGAGGTGTATGTATATTAAATCAACATATTATGTATCACCTGATCATTGGCCGTTACATCGCTGTATCGAATTAGTTAAGCATCACGATAATCGAAAATTAATAATTATCGGAAACCGTTTATCGTTCCAATTTTACGAGAATACCGTAATGTCACGTTGTCCAGGTATAATGAAAACATCGTGTCATTCCAGAAATTCGATAATATAAATTCATAATTTATTATGTCTGCTCTCTCGATTGAAAGTCGTTCGATTTCGTTTCACAATTTGCAGGGAATAGCAGATAATAATAGAAAATAGAAAAAGTATCGTTATTAAAAAATTCGGAGACGATGTCACGTTGTTTCTTCGGGTCGTAAAGCGAAGAATAAATATTTACGGCGACGGAGATTTAATTGGGGCGAAGTTGGATGTATAATGTCGGGGAAGATCTTCCAGAAAAGTGTGACAATCAGAGCAACACGGTGGACGTCGGGACGCTTTGGCGCCGTTTACGATAACGTAGCAATGTTCTTCCACGTAGAAATGCGAAAGAACGCATTCTTTCTCGTTAAAACACGCATAATTTTCCGCGGAACATCGCGTAACTTCGTGTAAATTCATGTCGAAAAGCGTGGCTTCTTTACTTACACAAACGGTGTGACACATAAATATCAGATTAAATAAAAAGCAACATCTCCCTGCTCGTTACGAAGAAAATATAACACGATTTATGGATATGATGAAACATGAAATTCTTTAGTTTATTAACAAAACGCATATAATTGCGTATGGTTAATAAATCTTTTTATGCGAATTCCTTTAACTACTCACTATTTCAACAGTTATTAATTCATTCTGTTTCATTTTATTTTCTTCAATTATTAATTCATTTCATTTCATTCTGTTTCATTTTCTTTTCTTCAGTTATTTTCACTTATTTTCTATTATTGCATTTTTAATCATCAACCGCAATGAATCTTAACGTCGTCTCCCAGCCGTGACTGGAATTCTCGCGATAAACTGAGTGGCGACTGAGGATCGCCACCGTGTGCAAAGGGTTCATTCTTCACTGTCAAGTTCAATTGAATCAGCATTTGAGTGAAATTGCGGAGCCAATCGAAGCTCTTCGATCAACTACCGAGACACATACATATTTCGATTCTTACTGCATCTGTTGCAAATAAATGCAGGGAGAGGGGAGAATAGGTTAGAGATACGAAGCATAACGCTTGTTCATTGTCAGTGACATCATCGAAATTTATGATAGCAGTCATGTCCGGAACAGGGTGAAACCGGAAACTACCACAGAAACAGAAGCCAATTACAGCGCTGAATGTTCTTGACGCGAGTTATGGACCGCGGTATTTTATCGTAATCAAAGTACAAGGCGTAGAAAAAGTATTGCCCCTGCATCGGAATAGCGTTATAAAAATCGCGTTATACAAGAACTGAGTTACATACACACGTTAGGCGAAGTCACATTGTTAAGTGCCGCGTTGTACGAGGGTTACCTCGTATATGGTTTTTCAAAAGTGTGAGTGGCAGCCAGCAAACTTCCAAGATAATCGTTCGAAAACGACACTTTAACCTTAGCAAATATTAGCTCTCCACAAAGAAGATATCTTATCCAAGTGAAATCTTCGTAGTTTGCTTATGTTCCTTGTGTCGCGCAAAACAATTGTATCCAAAATCTCGATCGAAAATCTGGTGAATTATACACTCGAAAGTGCTATTTTATTATCGTATTATTATTCAAATTAAATACAGACGGAACTGTATTCTTTTACATCAAGAATTTCGCCTTATGATTTATGGAAAATTTAACTGCATCATAGACTTATAATGACTGTTAATGAACATTGCAATTCGTTAGATTGTTTCTGTCTTTATTCTAATTTCAGGCATAATATTGTAAGATCATTATTGTCACCTACAACGGAAATCTAAAACAGATTGTATTGTATACTAATTTCTACTTACCCGTAAAAATTAAATTAAATTAAATTGAATTATTGTATTAAAAAATGATTTTAATCGATTGCAGAGAAACGCTGGTACATTCGTGGTTGGCAATGAATGTAAAACATTTTTTCGTGTACTTTGCATAGGAAACAGCCTTGACTTAGAAAAGATGTCCGAAACTCTTCCTGCGAAGTGTCTCTTGCCTCGTAAACCGTCCTCGCAGTCGAGACTTACGAATGCCACAAAAATAGTAGTTGGCTCGTAAAGTCTTTTGTTGCCTGTGAAACACATTCTCTGTCTCCTTGTCTTTTCTTTTCTTTTCTGTCTGACGACCCTCTCCTCCACTATTTTGTTTCTTGCGACATTGGCACCCTAAGCTTGGCAAATTCGTTAGAGTTTAACCCTTTTTGCGGTCACCGATATGTCCGCTATTTTGTTCCAAGAGGTCCGCACTGTATTTGCAATTTCAATCATCTGCAATTATTTCTTTCAATCTAATTTCTATTCGCTTCGAATTGCGCTATTTTATTTATTGAATTGTGTTCTCCACAATTTTTATTCGACACAGTGCTACTTGTTTCGGGAATGGAAGAAAATGCAACTGTAAATATTTAAGGGATGAAGTATGAAATCAAGTTAAAGTCCAGTGTTCGTCGTTAATTTGATCTGTTTAGACGTCGGTTGATCTGCACCCTGTTAAAGTAATTCCATTATTTCGTAAATAAAATTAATGAGACAGTGCAACGACATTGCGATTTAATTAATCCCAAATGAGAATGGTCCCCAGAATGATAAGTAATCTTTATGACTGGTGATTCGATACATTCGACTTATCGACTACTCGGGGGAAATGCAGGTCGATGCGATGTGGAACTCGATTGCTCGTTCGGATAAACTGTTATCGTTCTGAATCATCTAATGCATTCGTTCGTTAGATATTTCATCCCCAGCTTTCCTTCAACGTCACAATTATTATTAAAAATCTATATTAATCGAATAGGATCATTCAATAAATAATCAACGTTAAGTAAATAGAGGATAGTCAATTTTTATTGTGCAACCAATTCTTTAATTAATGGAGGATATACTTTCATTAACTCTTCGTTGACTGGCAATTTTATACAAAAACTAATGCAATTCAAGAAAAATAATATAATATAATTTATAAAATAATATAATATTATAATGGAGTATATATTGTCCGATACAGTCAGCGATACTAGAATGAAAACGTACATTGCTTTGAGTTTTAATAATTGCATAAGCTGATGCGTGTACAAACACGAGTTAACTCGTTACCGGTCAACAACGTGTTAAGAATAGAACAAGGTGGATTTAAATATCCGTGGGGCCTTCGATGCAGCACCTGACTCTGGTCTGCGCGATCTCCGACGATGAAGAGAATAGCCTAATCTCTTTAGGCAAACGTGTGTAGAAACTCAAACGAAACTCACAGTCAGGACGAGTATCGCTAAATATTGACATTCCAAGTTAACACTTTACCTAAAAGCCTGCAGGAGTGACGGATAGTGCCGGTGTGACGCATACTTTTCTCATTCCAACCTTATCTCGGTACTCCTTCCGCGATAACGTTACTATCTCAAGGATCTTAGATCAAGATTGTTATCGCGAACCCAGGTAGCTTTCGTTTATTTCCTGTTTAAACGAAAAATCTGCTCTTTTATTGCTGTTGGATGGAAACGATGAAAGCCAAGTTATATATATTAGGAGTACCGGAAAGTAATCAATTATTTTTCATATCATAATCATATTTTTTAATATGAAACATTATTCTATTTCATTAGAATAATGGTAAGTTATTTGACGAATTTTAGTTCTGCTTCACCGGTTGATTAATTAACACTTTGATATACAAATAAAATTCGAGAGATAAGAAATTGAATAATAATTTATATAAAATAAAATCCGTTTAAAATAATATCAAATACTTAATGTATTTGTGATTTCAAGATCGGCCGACAATTTATGTTGAAACCTAGCCAAAAAGATCGTCGATTCGTTATCCGGTATCGCGTTGCGCGATACAAAAGCGTCGTGATTGAGGAAAGGATTAACTTAAAGCGGCTCCACGTGGCCTTTATGAGGCTGCAAAGACGATTACGAGGTGTTCTCGTTAGAAACGGCCTTGTCGTTGCCGCTTTAACTGCAGCCGCGTGTATTTCCCCTTAAAGTACTGCCGGGAGTTTTAATATAACATTACGTAATTAACCCTTTTAGTATGTGACAATTTTTCTATGTTCCATCTCGAAATACCTTACCTTACCTCGGTGAAAAGTCCATAATATAATATATTAATCTTAAAAATCGAAGTGGCTGGTAAAATTCATATATTCGCAGTAACTACGAATACATATATATTAATAAATAAGTGAAGGGTTAAATTCGTTGGAATAAAATAGAATAGAAGTTATTCGAGGGTTGAGAATCTATCGATTAAGTCGCGGAACAACGTCCTTGACCCTCGTTCGCGATGATCGAACGCGAATCTCACACGAGGAGGCTGGTTTTTGCAAGATACGCGAAATTCCATGATTTCAAAGGAGAAATTTAATCGACGAAGAACTATCCGCCACGATTCACACGATTCTCAGATATCCTCCACCAATATTTCAATGATCGCGCGAAATTTGTGCGACTTGTGACGTCAGGTGGAGGAATCTCAGGTTCAAGTGACCGCGGTCGTGCGATACGAGGATACCACGTGCCACTTCTCTCTGAACTCTCTCGATTGAATAAGACTTTTTTTACCAGCTCACGCGGAGTGTTAGTTCTCTGATTCTCTGATTGCCAGCCAGTTTATCTCGGTAATGTTAGTCTCCCTTAAACTACTTATTTGTGTGAAATTGTGTTGGTTATTTTTATTGCCAATGATCTTAACGTATCAAGGAGGATCGAAGCATGGCAGAAACAAGCGAGTCAAGAGTAAGTGTCAGCCCTTTTAATTTGCAAACAAAAAAGACGAAACACCGGCACCGCGGAATTCCCTTGAAATACTTTGACCCGATGTCTCGGCTTTCTAAATAAATTTAATTTGACCCGAAAAAATAGAAACAGAATATTTATCGAAATACAATAGCTTCCATTATTATTGATGACTTTTTGCCAGTCGTATGTCTATTGAAGTAAAAATATTCATCAAACTTGGAGCAGCAGAGTAGTGACAAAAGTGAAAAGCATTTGCGTGGACAGTTTTTCCAGGAAGTCTCGCGGTTTTTTAGTAATAAATTGAAAGCGAACGTAGTGTCCTTACGCGTTTTGTGAGCGTGCGTTACACGCGTGTCTAATGAAATTGATCAGCGGCGAGGAGTCAGTCAGAGTTAACCGAGTCTCGGAGTTTCCGGGGGCTGCGACCCTCCGAAAGCACGATCGTGTCGCGGTGGAAAGTGTCGATCAATGAAGTCGTGCACTACGAGGACGGGTTTCCCTAGGTGGACACAGTGGTTGACCGTCGTGTGTTATCGATTCGGACAGTCCCTGGCATTCGACGACAAGGCTTTTCTTTTCTCACTACTTAATGAAAAAATGCGGCGCGCGCGCGATTACCCAAAAATGGTCCTATGTTTTTTAGAACATAGTCTTATATTGTTTACCCATCCGAGACCTAACCCAGACAATGGTCTTATTTTTGATTATGAATTAGATTTTGAATGAAGGTCTTGTTTAATTTTGATTTAAAATTTTCATTATAAACTTTCCGTATAAGTCACTTACGTTTACTTTGCATCTAATTGATGGGCGCAATGAAGTTTATGGAAAATTTCAGTATTAAAGTCCGGGGACTTATTGCTGGCAGAATGGATGCAGAAAGATGCCTAATCTGGAAATGATTCAATGGACACTTGTCATAATAAACTCTACCTTTCAATTACTTAGGTAGATGGTGAAGTTGTGCGGTGTATAGAATGTTTGATAAGACACGTGGGGTTGCAAGTGTCGTATTACTTCAAGACGATTAAAAGTTGTAGTTTAAAAGTAACTAAACGGACGTACATTGTTACAAAGTCGGTGCAACGTGTAACACGCTTAATCACAAGTTAGAGGTTCATTTCACTTCGGAGTTGAAGTACTCTCGAAGTACTCTCGATGTCAATCTATTTAACCTTTAACTGCTTCGTAGAGGCTATTTTGGACACCGTGGATAATTAGAGTAAAGAAAAGAGTACTGTTTTAATAATATTAAAAAACATGAGGACTGACAACACTAATTTCCGGGGTATTTATTAATACTACAACTAGTGGCGAGATTATCATGAAATAAGTGCAGTTCTCTAATAAGTTCTGGTTCTCTCTTGAAGTCGACGATAGTGGCACGTACGGTTCGATACCGGGCGTCGCGACGCCCGGCAGTCTGCCACCGTTCCATTCCATCCCGTTTCGTCCGACGTCGAAACGCACACACTTACCCACGTTTTTGGACACGAGACTCCGTCTATGAGACTGTGTTTGCGTGAACTCCCGATGCTCGTCGACGAAAAGAGCATGGGCGTCGCCTTTCCGAAATTTCCTTAGTTCGTTAACCCTTTGCTTGCCATTGCACTTCCTGCCGACGCAATAAGTAAGTGTCGCCTTTGAAGTCTTAATGATGATCGTAATGACGGGTGAGGCTCCATGGTATTCCACGCTATTTCTATTTCAATTAATCCCTCGTTGCAGCGTCGAAACTTACAAATTATAGCATTATTAATTCGAATTATAGAATTATAGCAGGATTAATCGAATTTGCATTTCGTCATTTTCTTCCACAATTTTTCTTTCATTTGACGTTCGATTAATTTCTATAATTATCAGGAGAACATTGACAAGTTCACAAATGCGTAAAGAAATGATTGGAATTAGCTTAAAGCTTACGTTGCTATTAGTTCCATGTGAGAAGGAATCATTGGACGTTCTATTATTAATATTTCAAAAATGTCGACGCCAATGAACTTAAGATACATAAGGTATGCGCTGGCACAACGTACGTCCTTCGAGGAGGAAGCCAAGTGGAAAATGCCGTTAATTTACCGGACGATTTGGGCCGATTAATGCTCACCTAATCTACTAGTCTTTGGTGCCTTTGGTGTATTTAAGTAGGAAGGGTTGTTCTACTGTGCACAACGCGACCTTTGTTTGCTACCTAACTCCCGCGTTATACGAGGGTCTATATCATCTGTATATCAAATGTCAAATAATACGTCAGGGTGTATTCGAATAATGTAACTACAAGTAGCAGACAAGTTAGTTTGACTCCTTTTGTAGTTCAAGTGTTAAACAATTTTCTTTAGGAATCAATTTAATTTCGCTAATTGCGATGTCACACAGAATCATCCGCGCTATGCTAAACCAATAAGAACGCTCGTGAAACGTCAAATTACTCTGAAAGTAACGTTTCGGTTAGTCAGTAGATAAAAGACGTCGGGCGCTGTCATTTGTGGGGACAGTTTACCCGAAATGGTGAAATAAAAAAGAGATCCGTGGTACCAGATGAGCAGGGGACAGTCGGGAAAACCATTGTCGGTGGATTTCAATCATTATTACTGGTTTTCGTCGCGACAGAGACAAAATGGAGTTTTCATATATCCTCCCAATAAAACCGAGTGCCGTTTACGGGGTGGATGGATTCGAAGAAGGGGTTGAAGGCTTCACGGAAAACGAGGAAAAGTGCGGAAAGAACGATAACGACTGTCGTCTATAAAGAACCGGTCGATAGTATGCCTCTCAGGAGTCTTTTCCCTTTTTTCTTCCTTTTTTTATCCCGCAAACATCTTCGGATTCCAAGGAAGAACTCTTCCTAAAAATTTATAAACTAAAATGTTTCGTCCACATCTAGATGTATCATTTCAATTCAGTTTACCTTAAAACGAACTTACAAATTGAATTCATATCTCGTTTTTATAAAGATGAAATTGTTTAACTACAATTTCACAATTTTTTTGTCAAACATAATCATTCAAGACACACAATTTTACTGGACAGTACAAGCAGGATATATAAATGACTCGCTACATTAAAATATTATAGTTTATTTGGTGAATGTTGAAATTTTAATTACAAAAGAAATACAAAAATTCGGACTTCTAAGGGTGATTACAATCAACTTCATTCGTATCGGTTCAAGTTGTATTGATATTAGGACACACAATAAATATTGGTAATCCCTCGGGTTTCAGGAAGGGACGGAGGGAGATTCCTGTGACCCGATCGACCGGATGTCGCGTTTTAAAACAGCGTGAATAATTACCCTCGAGGAAACAGTTACCCCTTGTTGGGTGGAGGGTGTCCGATAGAATTTATATAGCCATCTGCGGATTACTGACATTCCGATTAGACTCCCTCGAGTCCCATTTACTGCCCCAAACGCGAATGATTTACTTATCTCACCTTAAATAAGGGATGCTATGACCATAATCGAAATGAAATAGCACTCCGATTGAAATTAACTAACGACATCGAACACTGAAGTTGAAAACATCAATTAAAACATCAACATTGTCTTCAACAAGAATTTCAAAGGGTGTTCATCGGTACTTTTCAATGCATGTCGTTCTCTACGTTTTAAATCCCGCGAAAATTGTCAAGTAAGTGGTTTTGATTTGACTTTACAGTGTCTGGCACGACAAACAAGAAAGAGGAAGAGACGGCGGTGGCAGGTGTCGGTGTCGGTGTCACCGAGGAGACGAACAGTGTCCTTGGTACAAGATCCAGGACCGGAAGTGATCCTGGAGGAGGCATAGACCTTTTGGCAGCGTTACAGCTGCATAACACTACGAGGAAAGGCGTTACACAGGTGCCAGGACTCGTTAGGTTAAAACCAGCCTATTACCTTGAAGGTAAGCCTTCCTATAACACGAACCGATTTTATCACCGACGCTTTTACTCCTCAAACTTATTTTATTACTCGACATTGTTACCAACGTGCTTATGACAGAGTTAATTTCAATTTGAAGTCTGCAGGATGTTTAATACGTTGAGTACCGCGTGGACCACCGGTAAGCCATATTGGAATTTTCATTTAAATTGTTATTTTATTGGTTTAACTGGAAATGTGATATTGTTGAAAATAAATGTGTTTGGTTTCAATAATATTTTATTCCGGAAACCATCGGTTTATTAAATGTTTTACTTCGAATTCAGCGCATTCCTGATAACTTGTTTTCAATTCAATAAAATATCGTAGAAATGAAATATTACTAGAATAATTATGAGAACTTTAATATTAATATTATTATGAGAACTTTATCAAAACGAATCTTTTCGAAATGAAATATTATTGAACGGAAACATATTTATTTCCAATAATATCATATTTCCCAGTTCTCCGGAAAGTCGTGATTTAAAGTACATATTTTAAAACCGAGGTGAAGTTGAAGCTGAAGCTGAAGCTGAAGTTGAACTGTTTCGCGTTAAATTACTTGATTAAATTACTACTGGATTTTATTAAATGAAGCACCGTATGTAATTAGAAATAAGTTGGTTTTATAACTTCATTATATTGCTTTCGTAATACGATCTTATTTCTCAGCGATTGGAAAGCGAATGAATCATTTTCGTGCAATTCTCGTCCATTTTGATATTGCACGCGAGTTTAACGCGGTGCAATAAATTTCATGACGCGTTACACCACAAAACTGCCTCGTAAGGGATCTCTTAACCCGAATAGACCCGTATTTGCATACCTAGTAGCCATTCTTAACACAAGCAATCTACCTCGTTTATTCTCGCCGGTAATAATTATGTCTCGTAAAATAGTCTATGGCCTTCCTTGGAAACTCCGCCCTTCCATGATTGTGCTTAGAAACTTTGCGAAAATTAAAACGCACGAAAATGCTGTCTTTTAACCCACCGCACCCGAAAGGCGACTTAAAACATTAAAATAAGTAATATTACTCCATAATAAAATCGTACAAAATTCCAAGTCTGATATTCTCTATTATCAAAAGATTTACTTAAGTTCAAATTCTATACTGTTCACTATTGTTGCGTTTATTTATCTGGCAAATTAACTTCTCTTAAAAACCGAACTTCTTACAAAGACGTCTAAATTAATGCGAAAAGAATCGTCTTAAAAAATGAATTTGCCAATTCCAGGTTGCAGAATTATTATTTCGCATCCGTTGAATAAAATGTCCTTGTATGCCAGGGAAATGTAGGGTCCTTATTGATTGGTTCGTTTTGATAGAAAAACATTACGTTTTCCAATTTATAATGGGTCATCAAGAAGACAAATCGAAAGAACAATCGTTGGTTGTCAGGCTTACATAACAATGGATTAATCGATATTGCGAAAGGTC
The DNA here is from genome assembly GCA_910591585.2 of Nysson spinosus. Taxonomy (NCBI): domain Eukaryota; kingdom Metazoa; phylum Arthropoda; class Insecta; order Hymenoptera; family Crabronidae; genus Nysson; species Nysson spinosus. Next base: position 1,544,975 of record OU342849.1, read on the forward strand.
AGTTTTATAGCCGGTGGCAGCGCATCGTCTCTATTGGCAGACCTGTGGAGGGTATTCCCCTGTGCTCGAGTATCGATTATCCTCTTGAATTTCGGGAACAGAGCCCATTTCATGGTACCCACGCCATTAGATAAACCCGATACAAGACGGCCAATCGTTGCCATTCACTTGGTCCTGTAATATTCTCTATCCAATTACGAGGTTCTTCACTTTTGCATCGCACCCTTCTAATCAAATTTCTTTATCATCGATACCTATCGATACCTATCGATGCTGCGATACGTTTATCATGGAGTTCCTTTCCTTTATAAAAGACAGTTCTTGGTGAAGATAGAACTTTCTTTTTAATATGTTTTAATAAGTCGCAATAATTTTTCAATAAGTGCAACCAAGACAAATTTTTAATGCACTTCTTCCGACCCAAAATGGTCCTAGAACATGATTAGGCATCATATACCATCGATTTAGACCATCTAGGAGCAAAATTGGCGACTTTCAATTTTTGAAGGTATACCCCTTTACATTTTTTCGACCTTGGGTCGACCATTTTTTGGCCAAACAAATTTTTAAACCACTTCTTTCGACCAGAAATCGTCCTAGAATATGTTTATACATCATATACCATCGATTTGGATGGTCCAGAATTGATTTTGGCGACTTTCAATTTTTGAGAATTTTTGAAGGTATACCCCTTCACATTTTTGCGATTTGGAAATGACCCATTTTTGGCTAAAAAAAATTTTTTAACCACTTCTTCCGACCCAAAATCATCCTAGAATATGTTTATACATCATATACCATCGATTTGGATGGTCTAGAATTGATTTTGGCGACTTTCAATTTTTGAGAATTTTTGAAGGTATACCCCTTCACATTTTTGCGATTTGGAAATGACCCATTTTTGGCTCAAAAAAATTTTTTAACCACTTCTTCCGACCAGAAATCATCATAGAATATGTTTATACATCATATACCATCGATTTGGATGGTCTAGAATTGATTTTGGCGACTTTCAATTTTTGAGAATTTTTGAAGGTATACCCCTTCACATTTTTGCGATTTGGAAATGACCCATTTTTTGCTCAAAAAAATTTTTTAACCACTTCTTCCGACCAGAAATCATCATAGAATATGTTTATACATCATATACCATCGATTTGGATGGTCTAGAATTGATTTTGGCGACTTTCAATTTTTGAGAATTTTTGAAGGTATACCCCTTCACATTTTTGCGATTTGGAAATGACCCATTTTTGGCTCAAAAAAATTTTTTAACCACTTCTTCCGACCAGAAATCATCATAGAATATGTTTATACATCATATACCATCGATTTGGATGGTCTAGAATTGATTTTGGCGACTTTCAATTTTTGAGAATTTTTGAAGGTATACCCCTTCACATTTTTGCGATTTGGAAATGACCCATTTTTGGCTCAAAAAAATTTTTTAACCACTTCTTCCGACCAGAAATCATCATAGAATATGTTTATACATCATATACCATCGATTTGGATGGTCTAGAATTGATTTTGGCGACTTTCAATTTTTGAGAATTTTTGAAGGTATACCCCTTCACATTTTTGCGATTTGGAAATGACCCATTTTTGGCTCAAAAAAATTTTTTAACCACTTCTTCCGACCAGAAATCATCATAGAATATGTTTATACATCATATACCATCGATTTGGATAGTCTAGAATTGATTTTGGCGACTTTCAATTTTTGAGAATTTTTGAAGGTATACCCCTTCACATTTTTGCGATTTGGAAATGACCCATTTTTTGCTCAAAAAAATTTTTTAACCACTTCTTCCGACCAGAAATCATCATAGAATATGTTTATACATCATATACCATCGATTTGGATGGTCTAGAATTGATTTTGGCGACTTTCAATTTTTGAGAATTTTTGAAGGTATACCCCTTTACATTTTTGCGATTTTGGGTCGACCCATTTTTGGGCCAACAAAATTTTTAAACCACTTCTTTCGACCAGAAATCGTCCTAGAATATGTTTATACATCATATACCTTCGATTTGGACCATCTAGGAGTGATTTTGGAGACTTTTAATTTTTGACAATTTACATTTTTTCGATTTTAGGTTGACCCATTTTTCGACCAAACACATTTTGTAATAAGTCTTAATAATGTCTTTACAAGTTTGAATAAGTCTTAATAATTTTTCGAACAAGCTTTACTGTCTTAATAATTTTTGTAATAAGTTTAAATAAGTCTAAATAGTCGTTTGAATAAAAGCATATCAAAATTGGTGTCGAAAATCGATGTCTTTTCCTCGAAGATATTAATAATTCTAACAATGATATTGATAGTGATTTCTTGGGAGAAATTGCGAAGTTCTTCGAGGCAAAGTTATTTCGTTTCGTTTTATATTTTTTATTATCCGGTCTATCGGTATTTCGGAGGCGTGGAGCCGTGCAAAAGTGTGGGTGGCGGTGCAACGTCCGCCAAAGTAAGACGGCATATAGCGAGAGGGTTAGTGGGTGGTCGTAGTTGGCCCAGGGGTTGTTACGAGAAGGGGGATTTCCCGAAAGAAATTTCAATTACACGCCACCCTTCCCTTTTTTGCACCCTCGAAAACGATTTCGCGGAAGCAACCGAAGGTTCTCTGTGGTTTTGCAACGCCGAAACAAGGGGAGGCTTTTTTGCTTCTCTTCCTTTGTTTTCCTTTAGACCCTTGGGATCTTATTCTCGCCCCTTTCCTTACTTTCTTCCTTCTCATTCCGGCCATGCTTTCTCACTTTTACTTCGTTCATATCAATTTCCAGTGTTCTCCACCAATTGCACGGCGACGGTGATAATAATATACTAATAACATTACAACTAATAATCAAATTGATATCTTTTTCTTGAAGATAATTTCTCGTGGAAGATTACAAAGTTTTCAAGCCAGAACTACTTCCTGCCATTTTAATGTCGGAACGTCGTTCTTTTAGGAATAATGTTCGTATTTTTATTATACAGTAAGTTTCTAAGTTATTCACAAATTTGCGCTTTATTCAAATAGTTTGACACCGTCAAACTTTCCCATTATTTCTTCGATATTAGATGTCTCTTTTTCTTGTCCCTTTCTGTATTCGTCTGACTAGCGTCCACCCTATCTACTGATTTCTATAGCTGATCCTGGGACGAGGAAACCTCTCCGAAATTAGGTTTATCCTTTATGAATCGACGAAAGTTAGCGAAGGAACCCATTGTCAGCATCGGGTAAAGGATGAGAATGATATATACTGACACGTGTTAAAGGTTTCCCCGAACGTGGAAAATAAGATTTTGCGATCCCCTTTTGTCGTTCACCAAAAGCCACAAATCTGCTGCTCCTAGAATTGGATGATCCTCAACTTCTCCCTTTTCTTCTCTTCTTTTCCAAAGGGACAGCTGATTTAATCTCTATATTTCGTTTATCCCCGAAATAGCTGCTCTCGGACTCTACTTTCCTTTGTACTTCGCTATTTGCGTAACACATGTTTTCTGCAGCAACGCATGTACAATGGCGTCCCTAATTAACACTGGAGCTCAGAAAGCAGTTAAAATGACTTGCCTGCTATTTTTAGTGAAATTATTCGATTATATCCTGCTGCATTGTAAATAATTTATATGAAAATCTCATAAATTCGAACATTTCCATTAAACTCCGAGGACCCGTCATTTTGGCTGCTCTAGTAGTTCCATAATTAATAATAAAATAATGATCCAAGGATAATTGCCAGCATATCAAGTACATTGCACTTTAAACTCCCCGGACAAGCGTTAATCCATTAAACTCCGAAAGAAACATCGGTTCATTAACCAATTAAAAGATTACCCCTCGCATAAAAAAAATGAAACCCAGGGATCTTGTTACATCGACCATCGACGTCTATTCGATAACGACAGTTGGCGGAAACCGGTGGTGCGTGCCAATTCGCGTGGAATGATTCCCTTCGTGCTGACAAGTGGTCTTGCGACCACCTTCCACCCCCAGGGCTGCCAGTATTACATTATAATTAAGTGTAGACGTAGATAATTGCCGGACTGGAATCGTGCTTCGAGAGACGTCCAATCGGTTTTCCGATGGTGACTCGACGTTCGAATGTGCGCCGAGGAGTCGGTGGTTTATTGCAGTTTCGGTGTAAGGTTACTTTATTACGCACGGCGGTGCATCTGAAACACGAGGCCTCACGGTCTTTTAGTGTTAGAGAAGCCAGCCAATCGTGGAACATGTGCATTGCTGTTTATATACGGGCGTATACCTAACACGGGAACTTGCACTTGCACGTGCCTACCCTAATCATTTGCATTACACGCTTCGGTTCATGATCATACTTCGAACCCTGACGTATGGGTTCATTCAAAAGTCACGTAACCTGTTTTACATGCGAGCTTTTTTAAAGAAAAGACTTTCCTTTATTAAGGGAAATAGCGATCTTGTTCGTATGAAATAAGTTACGCAACTCGAGCGGTGACATTTCGAATGAAATGTAATCAACGGTGGAAGAATTTCGTGTGCTCTTTTTCAGTTCAATGACCCCAAGGACTTCTTCATTGGCGTTCCAGTTTTTTTTTTTTTCGAAGAGTTTCAATAGGCGAATTGGAACTAGTTACTCGAGGGCAATCGAAGTTCGATGTCAATGTGATTACGTGACGACGAGAGCAATCCGCAAACGGCGAATCCAGCAAATCTACGTGACCTACCGAAAATTTCGACTGACCTGAATCGGATATCTGTAATCTCTTTTTTAGTCGAGTCAATGGTCCTCGCGAATTCCTGAAACCTGCAGTCCTCGACGATTGATATCCATATTTGCAAGATCATTTTATAGTAATTTATTAGTGGTATTTTACATTAATTTGATTTTACAACGCGTTGGCGATATTATAAAAGATTCTCAGCTTCCCAACTTTCGACGTGAAGAAATTCCCGACTTGTTTACTTTTCGCTGTCTTTAATATTTTATTGGAGTGTTAGAAATATTTGTGTTTGTCGGTCAGCAGTGATATCCACGGTAGCCAACGTGTTAAGTGATATAGGTTTAGCGCAGCAAGGAGTCATCCAATCGTAATGAAGACTCGGACGGATCAGTGATTGTCTTTTACTACTTTAGGTGAGGAGAGGGAGCTCCGACTGAACGAAGCGAGCTTCGAACGAGCGGCCACACTACTCCGGCGGGTTCCGGAATTCACTATAGCCGCCGCTCTACGACAAGAGGAGGCAAATTCCGGGACGATCGTCGCCTTTTCACATGGGAACAATAGGTATGGAACATGTCATTCCAATTATGTAATTCCAATTTCAACCATTTTAGTATCCTATCCCAAATGATCGCGATCTTAATCGAAATCCGATAGATTCCCGACAATGCGACGTACAGGGGTTGAACAAAAGAATGGAAACACCTCGTATATTAAGGCAATATTATTAACACTAGAACTACGGAAACAGGCAAAGTATCTTGTCTGACATTTTTAGTTAATCTACTTTAGCTTCAGATCATTTTGAAGTTAATTACTCGTGCATCCGCATCTTTCATTTAAGTTGATTTTGTGGTTCTATATAATAATTATAAAAGTACGAGCCACAATTTGTTGGTGCGTTTAAGTAATAATTTCGTTAGCATTTTCACGTGTATAAATAAATGTTAAAGCATAACTGAGTATATGCTCGGTGGTTCTAGTGTTAATATCGTGTGCGACCACTATTGTCGTCCAAAAGAGACTGAATTCTCCCGGGAATCGAATCATACAATCATAGAATTAATTTGCAAATCTACATAGGAACTTTTGGCACACCCTGTATATGTCTGTTGGCTAAAAATAATGTATTCCTAGAAAGGAAGCATTACCGTAAGAGGTGGATTAGCATTTTCATGGTGGACATGCCGGTATATTGTTAAGAATGCACGCACAATTATTAATTGTGAGATGTCACTCTGACAGCGCGCCTTGTCACAGCTATGCGGGTTGTTAGTGGGTACCGTAAACAAACTACAGCTGCGACAAGCAATATATGTGCAATATATCTGCACTACATCTCTTCAAAGAAACCCATTTCTGACGAACTGTCTTCGTCAGAATATGCTTATCATATCGCGATCATTCAAGGATGGTTGAGGTCAACATAGAATACGCGATGCTTTAATAGAATCGACCGACTGAAAAAGGTAGGAAAGCCAGTCTTAAGGAAGTTACTGTGTCAATTGTTGAGTCGGGGTGAAGGAGCACTTAACCCCAAAGTAGTCGCACCCTCTGTTGGCACGCGAGGAGTGCAGTCTAGTCGTTTTGACCCGGCTGACACAAATTGGATGCACGTACATATCCACGTATTACGCGATAATTAAGACACCCCGAGTGAGAAGAAGAGCAACGGCAATCTCTTCCTAAGAAATTCAATCTTGGTCCGCCAAAGTTTTGCGAATAAATCCAATTGAATAGTCACCTTATCCATTCCCCCTTATCCATTCCCCCGTTGATTGATATTTTTCGACATCGATGTAGTTTGAATTGTCATATGATACTTTAGGTATTTGGAGCTGCAGAGCAGCGGTCGTAAAGACGAGCTTCGACTTCACTACGTGTCACGCCGAGACGGAACTGTCCACGTCGAGGCATTTCCGTTCCGATTGGCAGACGGGGCCTGGCATAGAGTTGCCCTAAGTGTCAGTGGCTCGCAGGTCGAGCTACTCGTTGACTGTCATCCATTATACAGGCGACTTCTTAGGCCTGGTCCACCGGATACCAATTTCACCCTGCCGCAACTTCAGCTTTGGGTAGGACAGAGAAATGTCAGGCACTTTCTCTTCAAGGTATCATCATTTTCCATTCACGTATGCTAACAATAAAGATTACGACATTATTTGCTGCGATCAATTATATTCATCTTTCCGAGAAATTAATATAATGAAAGGTATAAATAATCGAGGCAGGAAGAATTCAAAATAATGCACTGCTTTTTACGGGAATGAAATACATCGTAAGAAGTAGAAACACTTAGAATTATAACAACAAAAATACCATAGAAATTCCAATAAGTTTTCAGTTAGACCAGCTCAGAGTCTAAGTAGCGTTAATCTGATGAACTCTGAGATCTTTTGAGTTTCCAATCGACTGAGGGATGTTTCCGTACGATTTTTGTCGCTACAGGGTGCTTTGCAGGATGTCAAGCTGATACCAGGACCTCATGGCTACCTTTCTCAGTGTCCGCAGCTGGACTCTTCCTGTCCCACTTGCGGTCAATTTTCTATACTACAGAATACCGTGGAGCAGCTGATGCATAATCTGAACGAGCTGACACGTAGGGTACGTAAATGATTTCGTTATAATAATCAATATAATATGAAAGAGTGAATGATACATAAAATAGAATAGAGTCTTTTGCTTTTGAAGAAAGGAAAGAGTGAACAGCGTAGGGCTACCGTGTTTATCATTTTATATACAGGTAACCCTGGTAAAACATGTCACTTAACATTGCGACTTCGAATGGAATCTAACTCCCGCGTTATACGAGGGATAGCTGTATGCTGTTCAACATAAAATATGCTCATCAACGTCCTTCCTTCCAGCTAGCCGCTGCAGAAGGCAGAATAAGTAAGGTAGAAGAGTGCGAGTGCCAAAAGTCATGCAGGGCAAACGGAACCGTTCACGAAGACGGTGCAACCTGGGAAAAGGGTTGCCAACAATGTTCTTGCGTCCACGGCGAGATTGAATGCAGACCAACCCCCTGCGCCCCGGTTACCTGCAAGAACCCTGTTATTCCTCAGGGACAATGTTGCCCGGTCTGCTTAAGTAAGCTTTGAATAATTATTAATCTTCATTTGAATTTATTTCTTCTCGAAACTTATGCGATCCAGGTAAATCCTATTATTTTAACCCTTTGTACCCTACTTATCGGAGTTTTTATGAAGCGAACAAATAATATTAATATATTTATATTATGTACCTCCGCCGTCGATTAGCAAGCATCATCAGTTCCCGTCTTTCTTACTGTAAATGATTACGCGACTTGCGATCGCAAAGGGTTAACATATTAGTATCGCACTGGAATCACGTAATGCTTGTAGCTTACTATTGCTGTAACAATGCTTTATAATTGTCATGCATAGTAATTACTATCTCGTTGCATGGATTAAAAGTACTGATCATTGCATTTGGAAAACCAAGCATTAACACTGGAACTACCAAAGCAGTCAAAGTGACGGTTTCGAAATATCGAAATATCGAATAAAACTCGCGGGAAATAAAACGCCGCGTTGTTTCTGATCTTGTATAACTTTATTACTACTTTGCATATTACTAATGCTACAAATATACTTATTCTGCAGAGCAATGTTACTTGCACGGTGTAATTTACGACCACGGTGAGAAGGTCTCGCCGAAACAGTGCGTCGAGTGCGACTGCTTCGACGGTAGCTTCACTTGCCAAAGGTTTGATACTGAAACTAGATGTCCACCGCTTCCGTGTCCACCGAGTGAGCAAATAAGTGTAGCTGAAGAATGTTGCAAGTTCTGTCCAGGTACGTTACCTATCAAAACTAAAAATGTGAAACTCTGAATGTCAATGAAAAAGGAAATCTGATTAGGTCACATTTCCGATGAAAATCATGTCGTATGATATATTAACTCACTGACATCGTAACCCTGCTATGTCATGCAAATGTTGTAACACTTATTAATGTCGACTGAATGAATATCGTGTCCAGACTCTTTTGCATACTAAAACTACTAAATCACTAATCGTACTTTGTTTTAACCGTCTCTTCCTGTGCTTCGCCTAACGTAATTTAATCAGGGGTGGACTACTGCGCGAAGGGTCACAAGTGTCACGCTAATGCGTCCTGCCTGAATCTACAGACGACCTACGCCTGCCATTGTGATATCGGTTTCCAGGGGGACGGTCATAACTGTCATGGTATCTAACGCTTGTCTAACTTCCGATAACAATGCTCTGTCTTTGCGACAGACTTGGTTCTGCAATATAATACACGAATTTGATAGAGGCATTAACACGTTCCCTGCCACGTGGCTCGCGTACGTGACAGCATGAACTTGCCGTTTAGGCAGATTGCTTTTTTTCGATTATACTTCCACATTGATTTGTATATAAATTATGGGGGTGTAATTTAAAATTTCACACTTGGAGGCGATTCTCGTTAAGATTTTCTTCAGTTATATTTTGTTATTGGATATTAAATTACCGAGAACAGGAATCAATTTTAATGTAAATTTAATCAATGAATTTATCATTTTAATTATGATTGTTTGCAATTTTATTTATGCGCTTTGTGTGGGTAAGATAAGTGTATAAGAGACTTGATTAATTCTAGTAAAAATCGGGGACAAGTCTTTCCGACTGCCTCGGTAGTTCTAGTGATAATAAAATACTTTCCATCCTTTTACTTAAACACGACGGTAATTTATTAAAACAAACATTTTCGCTTTCTTCCGCATCTGATATACCGTCTTATAAATATTATAAGAACATATATCATAAACAAAATTGATCAGCCTCGGAGGAGTGTACTTCTTGGCAGGGAACGTGTTAATTATCCTTTCCTTCGGCTTTGCTATTTGATAGCATGATATTTTTTGGGAGATTTTGTAAAGTCTTCGAATTTCTTTAGACGTAGACGAATGCAAGCAGCAAGGTGGTTCCGAAGGTCATCATTGCAATGCCAACACAAGATGCGTAAACGTGATTGGTTCTTATACGTGCGAGTGTCTTCCGGGTTATCATAGAGTCGACAAATTCAACTGTGCCGAACTGGACGAATGTGCGACCGGACATCACACGTGTGACGAACACGCGATTTGCGTCAACACTGCCGGCAGTTACTACTGCATCTGCAAGGAAGGCTACACTGGCGATGGATATACTTGCAAACGTAAGTGTTTTTCATTTTTTTTAGTATCTTAATCAGAATAATTGAAAACGCGAATAAACCACGCGTTTAACTCTGAATAATCTATCAGAAAAATGACGATCGGAACATTAGTTCGAAATGTCTCAATCAATAAATTCAATGCCAAATATAACTTTTTCATTTCATTTAATCTGTTTCTTTATAAGATAAAATACTTTTCTTGTTAAGTCCAAAAGATTTAATTATATTGGTGTAGTTATTTGACGTATGTATTTTTATGTAGGGTTAATTAACTCGGAACAAGTTTGTGCAATTATTAAGTTCTTAAACGGCAAGATAGATAGCTGGGAAAATTGTTTATTGTAATAAGAGGTGCAATGGATGCGAACAATTCCGGATAATTACTTGTAGAATTATGCTACGATTAAAAACATCGGACATTCATCAATTCACGATATATCTTGAATTGATAATTGATGTCGTTTCCAGTTATACCACGTACAGGGTGGTCCACTTAACCCATTGAACTTTGATTTAAATCACGGCCAATACGATCAGAAATGGCCACTTAAGTCTAGTAATAATAATCTCAACAGGGTTCACACCCTTTCTCGGAATGGGATCTCTTATAAAAAGATGTAATCGTTCATTCAGATAAATAAATTCACTTCGCACAGTCATTTGAGATTTATGCATCTCGTGCTTCTCTCAATAAAATACAGGGTGGTCCATTTAACCCATTCACCTTCAATTTGAATGACCTCGAAAGTGGAATGTCCACTTGGCATTTGGCTTATATAACAATATTTCTCACGCAATATTATTGTTACCTTCGCGTTTCCAATTTGAACATTTTTCATCCTCAAACTGTAATGGCAAACGTGTTAAGATATTGAAAAAAATGGCAGAAATAATGTCACTGAATAGATCGAGATAACATGTCGAAGCTTTCTTTGCTTGGTTTACAGCGATGTGTAATCAAACTTGTCAAAATGGCGGCGAATGTGTGGCACCTGGTCGGTGTTCCTGCAGACGTGGTTACATCGGCAACAGTTGCGAGCTCGATCTGGACGAATGCGCTAGCGATCTCCATAGGTGTCATCGATCTTCTACCTGTTTCAATATGCCGGGTTGGTATTACTGCCGTTGCAAACCTGGTTACAGGAGTGCTCTTCATGATAGCACTCAAGGTACCCAGTGTCTCGACATCGATGAGTGCAACGATCAGACGATCGAGAGGAGACACACGTGTCATCCAACCGCGAGATGCGTTAACACCGAAGGTGGATACGAATGTGTTTGTCCGCCACGTGAAAATGAACATTCCGTCGAGGAATGTAGACTCAGTAAGTTTCTTTTTATATCGAAATTACGGAATTTTCCAACTTCTTATTCTTTGCGCACAAAAAATATTTCCCTTACAAACGAGGACATATTTTAAGACATTCCGCGAAACAGTTTTCCGCGTTGCAATTGACGAATAAACCTTATAATATTAATTGTATACCTTCAGTTTGTTGATTTTGTTAATTACATTCATTCCTTAAAAAATGTTTATGTCGAAACGATGACTTTCATTAATTTATTTTTGTGTTCAAAGTATTTGGCTATTATGTTTACGAAGTTGTTTCTTGTAGAACTTTTTGATATTATTTAATTGAAGAGGTATTGATGGAAGATTATATGAAATGTTTGTGTTATTCGTAGGTTGCTGGTTTGAGGGGCGGGAAGTTGGCAACGGGGAGACCCTAGCGCCAGCCGGAAATCCTTGCAGGAGATGTGCGTGTAAAAATGGCGTCATCACCTGCAGGGATCCTATTTGCGACTGCAGTGCCCCAGGAAGTCATAGGGATAAATGTTGCCCACAATGTGATCCTGCGGCATCCTGCAGGCATCAAGAACTTCATCACCTAGTCTTCAGAAGCGGCGAACGATGGATATACCAGTGCCAGACTTGCGAATGCCTGGTAAAATTACAAAAATATATAATTAATTATATAATATATATATACCGATGAAAATTACAGTAAACATTTCCCCGAGATTAATTATATTTGTCTATCTCAAAAATGAATCCTCTGACTATGGATTTGATAAATATTAGCGATATATTGGATTCGGTTTTCAGTAGTATTGGCATCGGTGTCAGCCGGTGACCGCCATGGCGTTAACTTGTCAACAAGAAACCTAAATCTGTTTTAGTACGGCGAAATAGACTGCTGGCAAATGGAATGCCCACCGGTGACCTGCTCAAACCCTGTGACCGAGGATGGCGACTGTTGCCCTAGATGCGAGGATGATCCTTGTGCACGAGAAATGCCGGTTAACGGCACATCCTTGTCGATTCTTAACCGACCACGACCCTGTAGCTATTCCGGGATCATCCACGACAGCGGCAGTTCCTGGCAGGATCCTCACGACAAGTGCACCACGTGCGAGTGCAAGGTAAGAAGGACGTCAAGGCTTGCTGACCAAAGAAGGACCAAACAACTGTATCGTCCCGAACTGGTCCTTTTCCCGTTCGCGAGGCCCCAAGGATACGGCTAGGATAGGGGGGTTCGCCAGAGAAGGGAAACGCGATAGCGAGAGATAAAACAGGGATTATCGTAAGAAAGATATTTCATTTACTTTTCATAACCTTTTTTATACAAAACATGCATCTCATTTAAGTCAACATTTCAAACATAAGGCTACGCTTCCTTTCTCTGCACTCACCACATCACAATCTAACGGTGTATCAATGAAATCAGATCTCTAGATTCATCAACAAAACATACGTCTTCATTAAGAACACAATTAATTTATATCAGTAGCTATTTAAAATCGATAGAACTATGTTCCGAAATCGCATTCGTATATCGGAATTATTTATGAAAGATTGCTTCCATAACTTTGTGTACAAATTTGTACGAGGAACTTAAAAGTATGTTGGTTGCAATTATTTGTATATTTAATTACTGGGAGACGAAAACGATGCATTTTGTTAATTGATGCAATCTGATTGCACGGGTTTTAAAGTGATTGATATGAGTGGATGAAATACGAGGTATTGGAATGATATTTCAAGATGAAAGGAAGAAGCACGTACGATGATCCCATAGGGACTTTTCTTCCTATCGCTTTCTCTTCTCTTGCGAATTCAAGAGCTCAAGGTCAGTAAACGAAAAGAAATATTGTCTCAATTTAGCCGTGGATCTGTCATGTGCCTAAATAATTGCGTTTGCTATATCTTGGGTCGATTTACGACCGTTTGCTGTGCGGCAGGCGTCCATTGCAAAACAAACGTACAAGTTATACGTGGCGGATTGGTAAAAATGTGTAAAATCGGCATATTAAATTAGCAATGACTTTTTTCTAGAGAAATAACAGTAGACTCCGTGACAAGTTTTCTCTGCAAACCTGTTTTTAGTATATTTGTTCATAATTTTATCCAACCGTATTAATACTTTCAGGAACGAATTAAATTAGGAATTAAATGAAATCCTTTCCGAAATTTACCTAACCGCAAAAAGGAACTTTTACGAATTAAGAAATAATTCAATTCAATCTGGAACCAATTTCTTACGTGTAGAACATTGATTTGTTTTTGTACTCGATTTTGTATACTATTTAATCAGCAGATACTTAAACTTTTAGTAAAAACAGCGAAGGTTTTGGAAGGAAGATTTTTGATGATAGCAAATCCGTCACGTATTAATAAAGTTTCACACACACGAGCATATATTCTTTTTTGTTTTCACGCTCTTTCTCTCTCTCTATCTCTTTGTCTCTCTTACTTATTTAACGTGTCAGTAGGTAATCCTCGTGTAATATAGGCTCATATACTGACTATAACTTTGTTTTCTCTAGTATGCCATTCGTTTTTTCTGCGGTGTGCATAACGCCGATTAACTTTGCCAAGCTATGCGCTAAAATCTTGATCTTTGGACACCGGGAGAAGGATGCAATTTGAATCGCACGATTTACATTTTTTATTTGTACCCTACGTGCAAATAATTGTTAATAATTTCACTCGAATAATTCAGCAACCATTGGAATTTCCTAATATTATTAAAAAGTTCGTGGATCATTGAAACCATTAATTATCCCTAATTGAAGAAGCTTTAGATCTTAATTAATGTAAACAGACAGTCGATCGATTCGATGACCTTCTCCCGACGTGGGCCGCCATTACGTCGTGCTAGTTTTGTCGTTATGCGATTTCAGCTGTATTCATTAATTGCAAATTATTTCAAGGTCTTTGACATAACAGCATCCGAGACACGTTCAGGGGCGTCCCTAAGCTAGTCTTCAATTAGATACATATGTTTTTGTTTTCCGTTGGCTGCCTTGCACGCGGCAGTGTTCATTAGTTTCTCACCTTCAGTAAGGAAATCAAAAGACAATCCCAATTCGGCACCATTTACTATTCTATGCATGTTTTTATCAAAGAACGGAGTAACATCGTTTGTAACGTAGAAACGAGAACGTCACTATATTATTCATAGATTATTATTATTGCTGATTCCCTCAATTTAATATGACTTTGATATTTGTCCTTATTGGTTCACCGACCTAAAATTAACATATAAACATTTGTAACATAGTATAATTATCCATGATGGCATCTAATTTTTTGGTGTAATTAAAACACGCGATACGAAGGTTTTAATAGATTTTTAATTGATCTGTTCTGACTTCGGACGTGCACAAAAATGTGGCTGTATGCTAATTGTTAATAATATCGTCAACTGCAATAATTAAATATTAGCTGATTGTTCGTGGCATTTCTCTTTGAGCTTCGCTGTGGATTTAAGGAAATATCATTTTTCGCTTTTAAATGATTTGCAAAATTTCAAAGCATGGAAATAGATGTCTATAAATCGTCGGGAATTAATGTGTTGTACATATTTGAATTTATAGAAAACATAGAAAACTTGGACGTGATATATTACATATTATTCTCAACAGTGGCCCGATAAAATCAAGTATCAAAGTCACTAGATTAATTCCCTAGTAATATTTGAAGTGCAGTAATACCTAGGATTTAATGAACGTAATCAGTTCTTTAAGTTTATTTTGCACACTGTACGGTAAAAAGTTGAAATAATTCGTAATTAGCAATCAAATTCGATGATTTCTCGGTAAAAACATTAAACTGACGTCCGCTCGATTAAATATCGATATCAAATCTTTTCGAACACTGCCGCGAGGTATTTAAATAACAGCACGTAATTATTGCTTCGGTTAAATAAGAATCCTAATAAACGCGCTTCTTTGAGTGCTTCTACTGGTACGCCTGAGAATAAAGGTTCGAGAGATCGATTCGAGAATCGATCCGTGGCTTCGGGTCGGCCCTGCATGGATCATTTTTAGTAATTATTGCCTGGCGACAATTAATCAAATAAAGCGAAGCCGATCTCATAGCGACCAATCGTGTAGCATGGCCTCGACCTCGTCGATCCGTTCACGGCCTCCAAAAAACAATTCTCCGCACGAAATTATACACAATAATTATATTAATAATTACTAATGACGTACAAAAATTCAAAGATACCTGAAAAGTCGCATACTTTTCAACGTATATTTTTACGGTACTCGGAAAACTTGTAAGCGAACTCCCAAAGAATGATTAACTCTTTAGAAGAAGTTTCCCATAAATCGGTTAGAATAACGAGTCACATCTATTCGTGTCTTGAACGGTGCAAAACTGATAACGAATTAAAACAGAGAACAAACCTAACGTTAAACAAGAAGAAGAGAGAAAGGGAAAGAGCGAATGACAAAATCTGTGCGAAAGTAGCCAAATTCAGAACAGAATTCGAGTCCATGAATTTCGAACGGCACTTTTTGCTACGACATTCGTGAATGGATCGTCGTCAGGAGGTACGCGGAATGCTGAACTTACGAGTGAAACATACGATATCGCCACGATAAAGAATGAGCCCATAATCATGCTGTACAAAGAAAACGAAATTAACCCCGCCATTTAATACCCGTGATATGACTAACCTGTTAGCCTAACGATGGGTATCCTTGCAGGTGCCGTACTGCGCCCAATTGGTGAGCAATAGCGCGTGTTGTGTGCATCGGTAATCACGTCACTTCTACCTCACCTATTAATCTACCCGCCTCTTCTTTTTTTTTCTAATGTTTCTATACTTTTATTCACTATTTCCACGATTAATACGAGCTCGAATGCTTTCCTTACTTTCTGCCTGCTTCGGTAGCTCGTCAAACACCACGTTATATCTTGCTTTTCTTCTCTCTGTTTAGATTTCATTCCTTTTTCATAGGAACTTACTGTATTCTGTTCTCTTACTGTACATAATCTACTTGTTTCCTCGTCTCTTACGGTAGAAGTCTTTTCTTTCGTTCGTTGATTGCCGCACGCTGCTCACTCAGGCTTATCATAGACACCTTCTTATCAGATACTTTGGATGTTCACGAGTTACACCTGTCTCGCAGTACACGTATTGCAAAATTGATGTCATTCCCGAGTAGATTTGCACGGTAATTTTGGTCACTTTTTGGAAGATACTCTGTGTAAGGGGAATAGGATAAGTAAACAGACATTCATCCATTAAGTAATGTTTCAATATATGTGCCACTTATTTTGAAAGTGGCCTGGGTTCATTTTATTTTAAAAATCAAGTTAACGTAATATTTAATATTTATTGGTGTTATTGTCGAACAGTGTTCACCCATTATTTTCTAAAACCGATTAAAATGACAAGTAGTCTTAATTAAAGGGGTGATTCGTGAGCATGTAATTCGCTCGGGAAACATGGCGGAGTCTACTCTTCTACTAATAGTTGGGTTGCACGTTTTCAAAATTCGCATGTTCCGACTGACATCACACTTTTTCACTTGAATTACGCACACTTTAAACCTCATTGACATCAGTGATTAAAGGAATAATGGAAAGGTGATTTGTTTTTAATTGGTTTCTTATCTGGTATCGGTTCAGGCCGCACATGGTGACAGAGCAAAAAAAAACCCTAGAATTCACACACATATATTCACAGACTGCATCTTGAATTCGTTTCTTTACCTTTTCTGATTAAGTTTTTGTTACACTTGAGCCTCTTTTGCACCCTCCTTTGAACTGCATTCGAAGTTCGAATAGAAGCACCAAGAATCTCTTTCTATTTGTCGACTTCGTCGAACTACGATCTTGGCGAAGCTTATTAAATAAACAATGCATTACAATAAACTTCCGTAAAACACGAGTTCCTAAAACGCGCTAAAAATATACCGAAGATTTCTTTTATCTCGCGCTCCTCGTATAACATGCTATCTAATAAAATACGGGAATTCCCCGATAACGCGATTTCGTACAACGCGTAACATGTTAACCGCGTTATACGGGAGTCTACTGTACTCATTTATATATTTCTTTCAAATATTATCATTCTTCATATACTTCATAATATTTCAAAGACGATTGGCATTCCGGTTTTTCAAACATTATTTCAATATTTTTAATGTTACGATAACGATGTAAAGTAATGAACGTATCATGGAAAACTTAAACTGTTTTGTTTTTGATGTTATATAAATGTTAGAAATTTATACCCCGTGGTATCGTATAACACGGATGTCAGCCCGGCAGTCAGCGTGTAAAATCACTTTGTCAAGATCGTAGTAAAACAGTAGTAAATGAATAAGTACATGTTGTCAGGTATTGAAGACATATTATGGAAATTCATTGTTTTGTACCCCGAATGTCAGCATGGTTGTCATTACAGTTACCGTAATTGTGATCGTAACACTTTCATGAATGAATTAATAAAAAGAGAGAAAGTCATCGGACCCAGTGCAGACGTCACACAGGGGAAGTACAAGGTGGGCCAAAAAGTCACTTTGGCCAAAAATCGTAGCCCAAGATTTTAACATAAAAGACGACCCTGGTTGCACAGATATTTATTTAAAGAATAGAAAATTAAAAAAATAACAAAGTAGCTTTGTTTCAGTTATAAAGAATAAATTATGATATAAAATGATAAACTAAAAAGTGAAACGATGCTGTTTCCTATACTTGACCTTCTACAAGGCCGCAATTATATAAATACGCGCAATGATCTTCACCATTTTCAGTAAGTGACTTTTGGACCACCCTGTAGTTGGAAAGGAGTAAGCCGAATTTTGTCGTTTCCTTGTCTCCACGGCGGAACCGTGTTTTTTATCGACGAAACAATGAATTACATACTATGTGGAAATATATCTACTTCTCCTCTGCGCTGTAGGAAGTCTTGGGTTTATAAAAGAGTCATTTTAGAACGTGGAGAACATTTTACATGAAAAACAGAAACAAAATCAACGGAATTTCGTGCGATACAAGTTTGTTTGACAATTACAATACCGGAACAATAATACAGGGTCAGATATGAAGTTCTGAAAACTCTTTGAGCTTTGGCTAATAACTAAGTTAGGCTTAACTGCACTTATGAACTGGGTACGTTCATGAATGTTTCATTATCCGAACCTTGGTCCCAATTAGTTCGGTTAACCAACGTTCTACTGTCGTTAGAAAGTACACCCGATTCTATTTTTACACGAACTTCATTTCCACAAATCTTTGAGAAACATTTAATACAAGTTCCAATAAAATTCCATTAACAAAGTATATCTTTCTACACCAATTCTTGTTCCACAAATGTTGATAAAAAATTTAATAAATGTTCAAATAAAATTCTTTATATTCCACAAATAACGAAACGAACTTTTCTACACGTATTCTTCGGGAACGTATGTATTTTGTAAAAACAGACCAGGGTGTACACAACAGCAATGTCTTCCACGTTCCATTTCATGGCGCACATGGCACTCATAAAGCTTAGTTACATCGTGAATGAAGTATTTTATAAATCCAAGGCTTTTTGTACAAGAGGCGAATGAAGAAACACAAACGTAAAGACAATGATCAGGTAACTTCCGCCGTGGCTAACCCGAAATCCACCAAACCTCTTCGTAGGACGGGCAGCTATGCTGCAGCTATGATTACGGCTGCGCTGGCAATCTGGGCAACAACGAGCAACAACATTCTCCAATCGCTGTTCCTGAGCCTCTCATACGCAGTCTACCGAACCCTAAAGGGTCATCGATGGTTGACAGTACACCGGAAGCAGCTCTATCAACGGTTACCACGTCCACTGGTGACGCAAGCATGTCGAGTACCTACCTCCAGTCACCCTCGTCTTCTTCTTCGTCCATCAACAGCGGCAGTGGTTCCAGCATCAGGAAAACCCATCTGGCACTCCAAGCCTCAACCTTCTCACGAAACCAGCAACAGCAGCAACAACAATATCAACCGAGAGATGATCGTCGTTTCAAAGTTGAAATGCAATCGACACCTAGCACGAGGTATCATATGTCCATCAGCGGAGAGACGACGTCGACGACGATATCTGAACGCTCTGTATTCGTCTCATCGACGTCGTCGACGACGGCGAAATCCACGGTCAAATACAGGGAGAATAAAAGCGAACTGCCGTCACGTCGTCAGCTTACAAAGTCCTCGACAGGTAATCGGAGTAGTACATCTTCTTCCTCATCCTCGTCGTCCACCTCGTCACATGCTATGTTGGTGTCATCCTCAACCGATATGGAATCGGACGAATCGAAGTCTGACGATGGTTCCACCAGCAGTAACCCGGTTTCCGATGGTAGCCCTGTTGAAGGGTACCGTCAGTCGGCAGGCGGACGATATCGTAGAAATGACAAAACTGAGTCGGTCGCGCGCGATAGCGCCACTTGAGAGCAGTTGCTCGAAAAAGAGCTAGAACAGAAAGCAAGAAAACCAATATTGGCAAGGCATTCCAGGGAGTGTAGAAGAAGAGCGGAGAAACGTTCTCCATGATCACGTGGTCACCTGATGGATATCATCGGATTCTCGGAGGAAAACAGATCAGTTGACTCTTTTTTGGGTTACGATTGATTGGGAATAATTGCAATCGATCGTAAGGAGAATTGCGAATGGTGAAGACGATAGCAATGATGTCTCTATGATGTTCTCAGTGTGTCCAGTTGGTGTTAGTAAGATGCTACGGGGACGAAGTGAACAGATTCGTACAAGACAGTTATCAACCCTTCCGGAAATATTGTCTTGCCGTGGTCCTCGATTTTCTTGACGAGACAAAAGCGAGGCCGACACTTGTCACCCTTAACCCTCCGTGCAAGATCGGTACGGTGATTAAGCTGTGGATGGAGAAACTGGATCGTGAGGGCGGATCGTGAATCGATCGTTTTATAATGCGTGACAATTCGATCGAAACACTTTTTCCAGGCTTGTTGAAGTCATTCGTGTAAGGTCACTTCCGGTTGCGAATGACAGTGTCATTTCAACGGGCTCACAATCGTGATACTTGACGGTGACGAAAGTTTCAGGAAATGATCGGTGAGACATATTATTAATATTAAATCGTAAGCATTCCTTCTTGTTTCTTGAAAAGTCGAATTCGCATCTTCACGATATATTTTCACGGAAGAATAGTAAGAAGGTTATCATCGTAAAGGTAGTGGTAGTCGGTGCCAAAACAAACCTGCCAACCTAGACACCAACACAGCTTGTTGTACCTTCGGGAAGAAGGAATAGTTGTCGCGCATGTTTTTTAATGAAATTTTCCTAAGAATTTATGCGGAGTGAAGGTATCAGTGATGAAAGATGAAGATGAGTTATTTGCATTCGTCATCGACACCGATTGTTGAATGAAACTTTCTGTAAGCCAATGGATCAGGCATAAACCAAGATCTCGTAGCGTTATTAAGTTGATGATCAATTGATTAACAACTGTCAACGAACATCGAGAAACTGAGCCTTTATAAAAGGCGTGTGGGTGTCTTAAGCAAGATTATGCTTTTGCAATTCTTTTGACGTATTTGATTGAACAGGTAGCGCACAATATTTGGGCCTTATAAAGTAAATTGTCGATGTTCCGCTGAATAAACTTCGTATTATACTTCTTGCCGGCGGACGAGAGACGATGTAATTATCGTAAGGAATTGAAAACTCCCAATCGAGGTGGACAAAGATTATACACAAAAGAGTCCCGTGTATACTATAATATATATAAAAATATATTATATAAATATATGTGTATACATATGTATATTCGACAGTTACGGATAATGTGCGAAACTTACGAATCTATCGATGTTGATATGTCTATTGTAAAACATATTCGATTGTTTATCGAGACCGCGAAGTCGGGAGGGGTGGAGACTTTAATATAAATATCTACTATGGAAGATCATATCTCGTGACAATATAGTTAAACTGATCGAATCCCCGGTGGAACAGGGGATTATATAACAATCACTATAGCTCGTGTTTTTGGCGATATAGTTACGCTTGAAAAATAAACTTAAGGATAATAGGATACGGATCTTATCCATGGAGATTCGGCTAGAGGAAGTTAAGGGTCTATCCCTGGTTCAGTTTCTCCGTTTAATCGCCGAGATATGAGATTGGTTTCTGCCTGATCCAATCGGAGAGGACTACTCGAAAGCGCAATGTGTGCCTACCGAGGGAAAAGAAACGACATCCACTTTGGCACTCGGACATTTTTTTGCACGGTGGAAATCAGATATGTCTAGTTAAAACGCGGGATTAGAATTATAATCAAACATCACCGAGAACACCCCTTTTTTATCGAATATTTCGTAATTAACTACTTTCGTAAGACGGATAGCGCGAAATCACCGTCTGAAAAAATTGAATATCCTAGAAATAACCTGTATGAAACGATCGGATTGGTATTCATGTGGATTAACCCCTTTGCACTCGAGTGGCGAGCCCTAGTCGCCAGTTAGTATATTATCGCAGCACGAGGTGCGACTGGGAAGCGACGTTACAGTATACTCCAATTAGTTTGTTTGTTATTGGAACTTAAATCACTGACGATCGGAGTAACTCTTGATGGTCGCCTCTCAGTCGCCACTCGAGTTAACGTGATAAGTCTAAGTAATAATAAATAATCTCATATGCGAAGGGTTAACGGGTAGGATTCACGTGAACACGACAATCCAATATGAAGTGTAATAGCAACCGTACTTTTAGGGTACCGAGATCCCTTTTTAGCTTGAAATCCGTGGAAAGAATAAAAAGCGGCCTAGTTTAAATTCTAGAATCGTTGAAGTTTTTCCAACACACTTAAGAGATTGTAAAAGCATAAGCGAAACAGTGATCGATGACACGTCTGACTTTTCACCATGCCAATTAGGCCTCCTATTAATTAATATTAATTAGTCGTACACCGGACGATGAACGTGCCGGCTCGCTCGAACGATTCTTTATCTCGCTCAACCA
The DNA here is from genome assembly GCA_910591585.2 of Nysson spinosus. Lineage (NCBI taxonomy): Eukaryota > Metazoa > Arthropoda > Insecta > Hymenoptera > Crabronidae > Nysson > Nysson spinosus. Next base: position 1,567,120 of record OU342849.1, read on the forward strand.
AACGCGACCACTACGACTACATTCCTCCTTGACTAACAATAAGTAGGCACTAATGAGAGAAACATATATAAATAAATAAATGAATGAATAAATAAATGAATAAATATATATAAATAAATATGATTATATATAAATATATATAAATATATATAAACAGAGGACACGTACGAGCATTTACACGTATACATATACGAGAGCGAAAGGGGAATATGAGTGCTCGAATAAAGTAGAATTTCAACGAGTAACTCGAGTCGGTCGGGACGAGAATCAATTCTATCTCGTAATACGCACTCGAAAGTTCATCGGTAATTGTTTGTTCAATGTGCAATAATTTTAACGATAACACCGCTTCATTTCTAACTGACGACTAATTCATTATGCGACTCTCCGTCGTGCGCCTCGAGATTCGTCATTTACCGTTCAACTCCCGTATAACGCGAGTTCCTGCAACACTTATTTTATTCGAAATCAGGAATTTTAGTGATCAGACGAACGAATTAGCGACCTATGATTTTTACATTCAATTTTTAGATACAGAAACGTAGTTTTCAAACTTCGTGTACTTTGAACGAATATCGAAGCAACGATATTAAATCATGCTTCTAACTAGATCTCGTTTCTCGTTAGGTGCACGAAGAATCGTGTAAAACGAAACCCCAAGAACCGCAATAAATATCTAAATATATGTATAATATACATATATATTTTAAGTAAAAAGAAGAATGTATCGAGAAGTATAGAAATCGCAATGTATTAACCCTTAAATGCAGCACTTTTTAAATTGTTAAAAAAAATTTCAGTCTTTGTTTTGATGTGTTTATTTAAAGAAAAGTAAGGAAAAAAATTAACATAAAGAAAGTGGGTGCATATCCGCAACATTATAGATTAACTGAATTAACTGGATTAATTGCATTGATTGGCTTGCGTTGTCCAATTTTTATTAGACACAGTTTTGTTGGTCCCTTTTTTTCGTTGACTGTGTTGCATTCCTGCAAGTGTGTACATTTAAGGGTTAAAGTCGGTTTCAACCATCCATTCTCGCATTGAAGTCTCCATTTTTAACGGGTTCTCAAGCGATCTCAAAATAAATAAAAAAAAAACCTCACGTAAATTACATGGATGCACCTTTGCTGTTTGATACATATTTTTCGTATACGAGCGTGCGTATCAAAAAAAAATGGAAACGAGCAGAATAAAGAAATGTAGTTCCTTCGAAATGACTCGCTTTCGTGTAAGATTCGCTACGGCGCGAGAAAAAGAATGGAAGAAACATAATCGAGTAGGAAAAAGAATGCGAGAAAATATGTAAGACGTTTACCTAATCACCATAATGAAATCAGAACAATGCGAATAAGAACAGGCAGCATAGTAAAAAGAATGGAAACACGTAGGTGAAGGTTAAGTCGGATGGAAAGTTGTCTTCTAAGTACCACTGTCAAAACTTCGGAAAAACTTCTTTTGAAGCAAGTTCCATAAAATTAGTCTTTGGATTCTTGTAACATACTATCTTGGAACGAACGTTGATGAACTACTTCTTTGATAGTGATTTGATTAGGTATTACGCAGGGGAGTTAAGAATGATTTCGAAACAATAAAAAAACAATAAAAACTGGAACGGAATCGCAACATGGTAATTAAGGGTTAAAAAGATCCTCTGCCTTAACACCTCGTACGTGTACATAAACAATATTTACATGTACATGCAACGCAAGCGTGCCGATGAATGAACAAAAAAAGAAGTGAGGATCGGTGGAGAAATGACTAATAGTAACAATATTCTTAACAATAATAACGCTATTGCTCTGATTGTAAATAGACGTGTAATGTTATAGTAACATATTAGGAGGGCGTACCATACACACAAACACACTTATATATAAATATACTATTAATTGGAACACGCGCGCGTTAAGCGGTTGATATCAATTAACGTATGATTTTAATTAGTAATAAACACGATCAAAACGAATTTACACAACAACGGCGAGAAGAAAGGGTGAGGAGAGGTGTTCGTAGAAAGAGGATTTCATTAATCGAAAGTTTCGAGTCAAAATTCAGATCGGACAAACTTGATCAATGCATCGAACGATAAAAAATACAATTAAATAATACTATTGTATTATCACTGTCGTGTAAACATTTGCGACGACTATATTCTAAGACCGAGGTGCGCGCGCGTTTAAAACATAATGTTGAGGAAAAAAGGAAAGAAGTAAGGAAAGAAGATCACAAAAAGCATTTATTAACACTAAAAAACCCAGTAGTGTTTGACAGGCACAGTTTCACTTTGATTTTCTTGTAAAGCATAGCGATTACGGAATTAATAATTGTGTAATATAACAATAAATTTATATCACGTTATGTACTTTATTTTAATATAATGTTGTGGATATTCTGTGATGTGTCTATTGGACACTACTGGTCAGTTACGGTAGAAATGCGTACTGGGTTGTCAAGGGTCAACGAAGAGACCATACTCGTGACTTCCGGCCTACACCGGAACTTTAATATCAATAATTGCTGGAACAGGAATCAGCGAGATACTAAAAAAGTACGGCACAAAAACTGAAGTCGTCGAAGATTCTAGAACACCTTAAATTGTACACTAAAATAATATGCGTTGCCTACAAAAAAAAAGAGAAATGTCAAGAAATTATCTTGTTGCCAGAAACACTGAGATTCATATTTACTTGGTTCATTTATTATTTTAATTGCAGCAAGGAGTAGAATATTATTTATCTTGCTGAGATTATCGTGTCGTTTTACTTACTATTCCTAGGATTTCTGGAAACATGGAAACACCAATTAGAATAGGAAAAACTGTTATATTTCCTTGGTATATTTTATTAAATGAAACAAATTCGATCAGCTATATAATAATACTCCTGCGAGGACGGCTATCTTGTTTAGTTTCCGACGCAATTGGATTATCACTTGAATCTTAATATTATTGCAAATTGAAATCATAATTCGCGATCTGCAACAAAGTGAATTATTATGCTAGTAATATTACAATAATTATCGGAACAAATATTCTGGCAACAAGATAATAACCGATTATAATCCACGCGTTGTTCTTTGTTCGTTTCTAGATGAAATAGACGAGTCTCGTAAGACGATAGGTAGTTAGTTAGACTGGTAGATAGTTAGTTACCTAAAAACAGGGCGGCGATAGGCAAAGCGGAAATCGCATACTAATAGCAGGTGTAATTATATAATGTTCAAACGTTACTCTGTATTTTGAATACAAAGAAAAGAAAAAGAGAGAGAGAGAACTAAGCGGAGGAGAAACTGGATAGACTTATCGAAGATAAACCCCGACGGTGATGAAGGAAATTGAAGCGAACTAATTAAACTAAAGAAACGGACTACCGTGTGTCAAGAAACATCGAGATCAGCTGGATGGACTCCTTTTATAGTGTTGTCTAATGTTAATACAGTTAACCGTTAATCTTGACTACTGTTAGTACGCCTAAATACTAAATACTATACCGAAGCAAGTACTACAACGATTACTAGTAAGCGCTTTTTAAGGAGATTGAGGTGGGTCTGCTTCAGCCAACCGAACCTCAATTTGAGACCAGTAAACTCTGCTCGGTAAAACGCAGTTACTTTTTTATTAAACTGATAGAATATCGAACGTACCGTGACATGTCGCGTAACAATCGAATAACTGAATTTCAATAAATCCTCCATCTTTCTTGTTTTTAATAACGCTATCAGTGTTATCATTAAATATGTATCGAAATAGTGGCTGGCACTATTGTCACTGCCAGGATGATCATCGGCATTTTTTTCATAAGATCATTCGATCAGGGTATAAACGACTGACAGTCGTACTACTACAGCAAACTCCCGTATAACACGGATTCTTACAACATGCTGAAGATATCGCGACGACCTTTTTTTATGTAATGCGATTCTGATATAACGTGCTATATAATGAAATGCAGGAATTTCCTGATAACGCGATTTCGTACGACTCGTAATGTATTGACCGTGTTATACGGGGACGTACTGTGACGTTAACTTCTAGTAATACTGTATGGATACTCGACTATCGATAACAGAGCTAATGCCGTTGTCCTTTTCTTTTCGTACCAGTCATCGAGCTTGAGAATCTTCGTAAAAGATAATGGAAATAAAACCAAAAAAAAAATCGAAAAACAGATGTCATTCAAAGAAATGTATTTTGAGTGCTAAGTCTGCGCCGCCCTTTGCGTAGGTGTACGCTACCTGATGATGTGATGTCTGTAAATTTCCGGTGAAAGATGCGCAGATGGAACCACGCATTTCACCGATGATAAATGTAACTGGTAAATTAACAGGTGAAATTAATTGAATGTAATGTACGACTGCCATACTATCGATTTTTACGTCACTGTTTCTTATCGAACTTGAAAATTGGAGAAAAAGGAGAGACGGGAAATTCGAGGAAAGTGCAAACTCGAAATCGAAATTCGGAAATCTTGATTTCGTTGCACCGTCGATGCGCGTACGATAATAACACTCCGATGCAATTGGATTATCACTTGAATCTTTATATTGTTGCGAATTGCAACTAACTTCTCGTAAGTCTTGCACTAACATATGTATTCACCAGGAATTATCTGAAGTATGGATAATTGGTTTCAATCACATGTTTTTTACTAATTTCGTGCAGCTGCGAGTAAAAATGAAATCATATTTCGCGATCTGCAACATAGTGAATTATTATGCTAGTAATGTTACAATAATTTTCGTAACAAATATGGGCTCTTATCATCGAAATGAGTAGGAAAAACGAATTTATGCTCGTTACTTATCCAGAAAAAGATTAGGTATCCTGAATTACAAATGTCGGTTTTTTTATAAGAATTATCAAGGTGATTACTTAAGAAATGTTTGATAAGGAAATTCTGATTGATCGGGTGACTTTCCAAAGCATCATCTATATTTATTATCGACGAGAGCGAAATGAATGAAATTAAAAAAACAGTATTAAGATGGAGGAAATCTGAATAGTGAGATCTACAAGGTTTCAAGTGTGATAATTGTCGAAACCTTCTCGGTTTATCGATTCTATGATATCATATCACTGTCAAACAACCCTCGCCATTTTCTCCTATTTCTTCCTATTCTTTAATCCTTTCTTTGGTTGTTCTAGTAATTTCAACCCTCCTCGAACGAATGAACATAATTTTATTGGACGAAGTCACTGAATCGCCCGATTTAAAACGATGTAATTTTTTGCTCGTTTTCATCTCGATTTCATTGGTCATCGAGTTGCTTTTGTAATACGTGACACGGTAACCTTATCACTTTAACACTAGAACTACCAAAGCAGTCAAAATGACTGATCCGTGGTTTTTAATAAAAATATTTAGATTCATAATGTTTCACTTTCTGAGATGTTTTCGGCTCAAGTTGCATAATGGATATCTTTGAATCAATTCATTTATTTTTGGCGTCCATTCTTATTTTGAAGGGTCGAATACATAAACTCGAATACATAAACATCTACGAATATAGCTGAATATATCGTCGGTAGTTCTAGTTTTAATGTCGGTTTGCGGAAAAAGCTAGATATGGCGAAAAAATAACGGACAAACAAAATAGAAATCTCGGATACGTGAGAAGTCGAGGAGGATATCGGTGAACTCATGGCGAACGTCGCCGAATGAAAATAAGTTTTACCTTCCAACAGACTCTTGTTTTTTATTCAGTTTATCACATTTATCTTTTAGATAATTTCATGGCTTACGTATTATTTCCTTTTTTTCCGAGCATCCTTGGAGTTTCATGAACGCGGAAATAGGTTTCCCACGTTTGATAAGATTACGTCGTCGGCGAGTAAGAATTTGATCAAAGGTCGAATCAAATTACTAAAACAGTAGTTTGAGTCTCTTTTTAAAAATCAGCATTTCGTTTTTTTGCCAGAAAACGACTAAAAATCCTAATACCTAAAGAAGCGAGTAACAAGTTTGCATGGATTTCAAAGAAATCCGAAGTAAACTCGCGGTTAGTCAAATAAATTCGAATGATTTCACTTTGTGAGTTTAACTTGAAAAGGCATTCGAAATCGAACGAAATCCTGGAAGTTAAATATGTCGATGAAATATGTAAACAGTGAACATTTTTAATGTGACGGCGACGTTCACCGTAAGGTTTCCCGCTTGTTGTGCGACGAATGTTTCTATGTAGGTGCAGTGCTTTTTTTGTCGAAGAAAAGTTGCCGGAACTGACATCTCGTTACATTAAAAATAGCTATAGCTATGCCACTGATTTGCAGGAATAAATGAAATACAATTTATTTTAAGATTTTCTGATTATAGACATAATTGTGACGAGTGAATATTATTCCAAGAATTACTGAAAAAACGTTGATAAAATCTTCGGAGATATGTGCCGGAATGGCGTTCCGACATTTTCCATCACAAAAGAAGCACTGCGTAGGTGTATGTACAACTTAAAACTTGATAGTCTACGAATTATTGTACGGTACCGCCGTGCAAGAGTATAAGGGGATTCATTTTCTAGTCAGATATGAATATAATAATTTATGTTGGCAGTTTACGAAATTTACATCGCTGTGAATATGTAAGATTCTTTATTTTCGTGCGCGGCTTATCGTCGTGGACGGACGACACGTCGAGAGACGACAATGACGATGATTGTAAGAAACAATTTCGATGAATATATTATTAAATGATTACCATTATTATTAACTATTATTACGAATGATTATTATTGATTACTGATTATTACGATTATTATCAATCATCAATTATTAGTTATCGCTGCAGCCATGTAATACCTTTGTAAATGAGAATCAAGACACTGACGGCTAGGGAAGACTTAATAAATTGAAATTCTATTAACCCAAACGCATTCAGATATCATTCGTCGCCTGATACTTCTACTTATTTTACAGCGTGAAGTAATCCGGAGAACGACAACACGATTAACACTAGAACTACCGCTGATATATTCAGCTAATTAGTATATTTATGTGTACGTCATTAAAAAAAGGATTCATGGAAGAAATAAATTAATTGATTTATTTATATCCATCATACAATGTAAACCGCGAGAAATCTCAGAGAATTAAACGCTCTAAGTTTGAACATTTTTATTAAATTCCAAGGAACCGTCATTTTGACTGCTTTGGTAGTTCTAGTGTTAAAGAACGCTGGACAGTTATATTCGTTTTTAATTCAGGTAAGAATTCATTATGTACATCCTTGAATTTCTAATTGAAAAATAAATATATGTAACCACTTTTTAGCACGGACAGTACTACTAGTTTTAAGTAGTATTCTTCTAACGGGAATATTGTAGAACTACCGTGAACGTGTCTGATTAAGAAGTTCCTTATTCTACTGAACTACCTCAGGCTTTGTGACTCAAAGTATATCGATACCGGTTATCGACCATATCCTGGCTTTTGTTGGAGTACCAAAAAACCTCGACATATAGATGTTGCAGGGTCGTGACACGCACTCTTTGTGGTAAAATTCATACTTTTCTGAATATCTTTAAATAATATTTCTGGGTAAAGCATGACAGTGTTAGGACACCGAATCTTTACAAGGAAATAAAGGTAACCCTTGTACAAAGTGGTACTTACACAATACGGTTCAGAAATTCTCGCGGTCCTCGTATAACGCGCTACTTATACCGCGCGGTTTCGATACATCACAGTTTAAAAATCAGCTTTACCTAAAATTTGCATTATGCCAGCTCCTCTACTCGGACATGCTGTGAGTGAATAACAAACAGTTAGTTCTCTTTGCAAATTCAAATTTAAATACTGTTAAAAACTCAATGTCGTTAAAACATGGAGCAGAATAAAATCGCTAGATTCACCGGCTGTATATTGCGGCTATTTATTGGCGACGCATGCGCGCCCGATTTACCAGGGTCCTGGTAACATATACATTTATTCGGACACGTCATGTTGCAGCATACTGATCATCCGCAACAACGAAATCGCATTGTAATAACTCACGTTGTAATGCTTCTCCTTATCAGCGATGTTATCAGTGAACGTAGTTATTCGGCTGTTTTTGTGTCCCCGGAACGGTTCGATACGTTAGTCGAGTGCTGTCCGACGAACGCACTCACTCGCTGCTCTCCCTTCGAGTTCTCCGCGAAAGAAGTATCAAATCCTACTTCGATGAAAATACATTAATAATCACTGTAATGTGTCACTAAAAGTTACCTTGTATAGTTGAACACATAAGTGACGTGTTAAACATCAAAATACAGAATTAGATTCATTGTTGTGCACCCAGTGAACAATCGAATTCATTGTTTAAACTAACATTGAAAAACACTGATCAATATCCAACGTAAGGAGAACATGGACCACCGCTCGGAATTATTCGAACGACATTACTTTCGAACTTTATTCCTCAATTTTTGTTATCTTAATTACAAGGGATATGCTAGAAGATATAATAACAAAGTAAACAAATTAGCGGTTATTAATATTAGTATTTCTTGTTATTCTATCGTCCTAAACAACAAATGTGAATGCAGATCCTTTTTCAAAACCGAATCGTGGGAACTTCTTAAACTCTGTCGTTGCTCGAATACTTTTCTGCGGTGGTTTATTATTTAAGTTTGTTTATTTATAAGATTTTAAGAAACGAGTGGTATGCACATATTCTCAGAGATCTTCGGAATGAATTTCATCAAAGAAAATATTGTTTCCACATATTTTCTGTGGAAATATTTGTAATTTGTTTTATGTGGAAACAAAGTTCTACGAGGTTCTTTAATAAAATTCGCTGCCGTAGGAATACTTTTTACCCTTACTTTATATGTCAACATAATTTGTTTGTTTACGTCTGTAACACGCTGAGACACTTGTACCGTCAGCAATGTGTTGAATGAAACAAATCTTATCATTTGTACTGACTGACGTTTCAACAGTTGTAACAACTGCAGTGCACAACCTGTATAAATTAACAAGACCTTTAATAATGTTAATCAACAAGATTATATCTGAGTACTTTATCTGCACAGTTTTTAACATCGCTAATAAACAATGGCGGAAGTAGTAGATCTTCGGAAGTGTTCCCCGGAAGTGCTACAAGATTTCCTGAACTCCTTCGACATCGTCCTGTCTGACTGCGATGGCGAGTTTGACTTTTCTACTGAATACTTCTTTTTTCTTTGGAATTATTTTAGGAGTGACAAATTACAATTGTACGTTTTTTTATTCACCCTCAATTTCTTCTTTACGAATGTTTTTATTTTACCCGTCAGGTGTTATTTGGTACTTGGAGAATCCCATCGAAGGTGCTGTGGAATCTTTGAGAAGATTAATAAATCTCGGCAAGAAGCTTTATCTCGTGACAAATAATAGTATGATAAGCGCTAATCGGTATTGCGAGAAGCTGAGGAAATTCGGCTTTGAAATCAGTCCTGTAAGTACTTTTTTATTAGCTGTAGAAATTAATTCTAAATGGATTTTTAATTGGATTCATATCGTTTATGTATGGAATTTAATTGCATAAAGGACCACATCATTAATGCATCAAAAGTAGTCGCTTGGTACCTGAAGAAGTTTAATTTCCACGGGGAAGCATTCGTCATAGCATCGCCAAACTTTCGGCAAGTTTTAAGTGACTCTGGAATTAAATTATCAGACGAAGGTGTAAGTAAAATATATACGCAGACAGGTCAAGTAATAACTACTAGTTTCTTTGCTTTCTTATTATTTTATTCCGGTTCGAAAGTCAATCGTTCAAATAATTTTGAGCAGTGTTTTGGGCGGCCAGAATATTCTGTGCGATTTTTATGGCATAGATAGAAAAGGATTTTTATTGAAAGGAACAGAATGTAGAATATTGTATTTCAATATGAAATTATTGTCCTATAATTTGCATAAATTAGTATAATAAATTAGTATTATTACATAATACACAAGGTGTTTTAAACACTCGAAACCTTTTTTGTTATTTTCAGCCACAGTTCGTGGAATCGGATGCAATGGCGACTTTGAAGGCCATGGAAAGTAAGACTTCCGTTAAAGCAGTAATCGCGGACTTCTCCGTGTCCTGTGATTGGTTAAAACTTGGCCTAGCAATTTCTTGCTTGAAACGTGACGATGTTTGGTATCTTTGTGGGGCTCATGATGAATGGGTTGTTTATGGTAACAAGAAGAAAATCTTGGGTACGTTTCGATCCTCTTTATATGTCTGATTAATATTCCTTTATATATTTTACCCATTATTACAGCGAATTAGTTTATCCTGAAACATGGAAATTAAAGTACGACAGAAATCGCTAAGAATAAGAGTAAATATTAGTAAGAATAAATGTTGCTAACAATAAATATTGTATATTAATACTAGAACTACCAAAGAAAATTTTAAACGATCTATCTTCCAAGATACTATATTATATCACGTGATATAATAAAGATAATTGAGTCGATTGATTTATTTCTGCCATCCATGGTGTTAAATATGATTAGTTATTTCAAGAATGATTTCTCACTCGACATTTTTTATTTGAGAATCAACATTTATTTAAAGCTCTGTCAAATACATCCTTGTATAGATAAGCTTATATATGTCATGTTTATTAAACGATTAGCGTAAAGATAAATGTACAATGACGATTCAAATTTGTTTTGGTTTCGTAATCATTTAACGGTACCTGTTCATTTTCTGCGGCATATGGTGGCAAAGTAATGAATTACAACATTTTATAGTATTAAATGTAAACCGTAGAAAAATATGTTCTCAACAATTACAAGTAATATTTAATATAATCATTTTGAAGAAACACCTCGGCAAATAGAATTGTAATTTCGGAATATTGTTTGCAAGGACCTGGACCTTTAATCGATGTAATTAGTAAGCAAAGTGGAAGAGCTCCGATCGAATGTGGGAAACCAAGTGAAGCCTTAAAAAGTTACATCTTCGATGTATTTAAAATAGAGGATCCCCATCGATGTTTGTTTATCGGTGACACGTAAGTGAACATATTGAATAAACATTGAATGTACGTAGTAATCATTTTCTCATAATAATTTGATCAGTTTCATGAAAAATGTGACGTGCTTTTCTGATTTCAGCGTGAATCAAGATATGAAATTCGGAACATTGTGTGGTTTCCTGAAACTGTTTGTCGGCACTGGTTTGGACAAATTGGAGGATGCCCAAAAAAGGAACGATACTTGTCCAGATTTCTATATAGAAAGTCTTGGACTGCTGTGTCCTATTTTAGATAAACTTTTAATAACGTCAAAGAATGATACAATTAGTTAATACAAACATGCTTGCTAATCGTAGCAAATCAATTATTTACAAGCTGATCAAATTACTGCATTAATCAGATTTATTGAAATTTATAGAAAATATATAGAAAAGAGATATAAAGTTTACAGAAAAGAATTCATAATTTCAGTAATGAAATTAGCATTCAGTGATGAAAACAGTATTGGATTACGCCAGTTTCTTAATAATTAATTTGATTTTATAAAGGTTTCATTAATTTGTTTTTTTATAAAAGTTTAATCATTCTGAATATTTAATAACTGATCACAGGGACTACTGGCGAAGGAGGAACGTCGTTGATAATAAATTTTGATATAATAGCTGCTCAATAATAAGTTGATCGTGAATAATGTCACCTATTTTTAAATATAAATTATTCATGGAAAAATAAAGAAACCCAGGCGAAAAAGGATTTTCGATTTTCCCCGATCACGAAATATCCTAAAGAAATCGCGAGGCAAGTTTAATTAATAAATAAACCAAATCGAACTCTGACTTAAATGACCTTATTCTTAACGACTTCATTACAGGTACATGAATAATAATTATTCAGACATAAAAAGGCCATTTTACGTAGTTTACATTCTTCTTAAACAGGCATAAAAAGTATCAACTTTGCTTAAAAATTATTGACACCCCATAACTTAACACTAGAACTACCAAAAGAGCCATTTTTAGTGAAATTATTCGAAAACACAGCCGCGCATTGTTTGAGATTTTGCATGCTTTTATTTTATATACATAACGCAAGTAATTAAGTCCATTAATTAATTCAATCCTCCCTCCACAATTTATATATTATATAAATAAATAACTGAGTATAATTCCACTGTTAAGTCGCTTCAAAGTTCATTTTCAAGATTTAAGGGGAAAAGGAAGGTATGATATTAAATATTACATAATAATAATTGTAGAACTTCGGAACTCTTGTATTGAAATCTATTTCAAGGTCAATCTCGAGTGTATCCGATAGTGGCGAATATTATCTGAAGAGAGTTCTTATCATTGGATATTATCAGTTCATCCAAATATTAATCGAACTCAATCAGACACCGATGAAATTCACTCGCGAAACCGTTTAATGTGGCCATTAAATTGCTAAGTTTATCTACACCGGAAGTACTCGACGTTAAATTTGCCGCGATGTAAACTTGATTTTAATACCGCTTTAAAAATGATGTAACTAAGAGTGATGTAACGTGTGGCTGACGTTAGAGTGATAAATGTCTGCCGATTACAAGTTCTTTTTCCGCATTTCGTCGAATCATATCAGTCCACTTCCAGCGGTTCTATTTCTATTTCTATGATTTCAGTGCCGAAGTATAAGTCGAACTGATGCAGAGCTTCGTTATTATAATAAATAGTGTTATAAATAGCCCCCAAAGAGTTGCACTGAATTCTAAAGTTACTTCGATTATTAATATCACTCGCGTAAACAATTGGAATTTTGTATTCTACGATGTGACAAGGGAAGTGCATTTTTATTATTTATTTATTATATTAATAACTGGTTCTATAAAGTCAACTAGCAAATCCGATGAACGTAAATGATATACAAATTTGTTTTTATAATTAATTAGTTTCCTGGAATCTAATATTATGACTGATGTCAAACGTTAATTTTGGCTTCACATTAAAATGTTTTTGATTAAAAATGAATTAATTCATACCAAAAATCATAAGCGAGATAAACATTTAACAGGTTAATCACTTACACATTAACATCATTTTTAAGTACTCTCCAAAAACATACTTTAATTCACAAGCTTTCTTCGGACGAGTAAATCAAGGCTTATCCGAAAAGAAATCAAACCAATAATCCAATCTGATTAATAGTCACCTACTTTCCTTGTCAAGTAGATAAAAGAGTTATTTTTACACTCCACTGTCGGGAAAATGATTTGAAAGGGAACGATAAAGTTGAGCACTCGCCGTCGACTAAAAAGCGAGTTAGTCTTCCGGAAGAAGCCGATACGCCGACAGCGCAAAATCCTCTTTCAAGAAGACCTGCGCTGGATGCGGCTTATCAGAGTCCACGAAAGTCGCGAGAGTAAAGCACACTAGTTATTGCATAATCGGAACTGCATAGCACGAGTAGGAATTGGAAATGAAAGAAGAAAGTGGATGAACTCTGGCAGTTTATTGGATAACATTTATTAAAAACGTGGAACGAAGTTAAAAGTGAACTTGGATCATCATGCATGTTCATCCGGTGGGTTTCACTTTCCAATAATGTATATATTCTTTGTCATATTTTAATACATAATTAATATCTTCTTCTGGCAATATATTTGATTGTCGTAACACTATAATTATCTCCATTTGTTGCTACGCGTCTTAGTCCAGTTTTACACGATTTTTAATTAACACGGTCGGAAGAAGTTAAGTTCGAAAGTTGGAGTTTTCTACTTCGTCTTTTGGGTTCTTGCGTTCGTGGCATATTTGAATAACTGACTCAATTTTTCATATATTTTTATCATTCGATTCTTGAGGAAGAAATTGTTATTAATATTTGTGTTATTAATGAATCTGAAGTTTACAATATTTTATACACTTTTTACGATATTTGATGATGCATTTGCAGGATTGGCGATCGGCGGTCGCGTTGACCTGCAGTGTTGTAGCAATCGTTGGTGTGATATTATGGAGCATGCGTAAAAATTCGTCGAAGAAAGCGAAGCAGGAAGAGAAATGTGTGAAAACAAATTGTAACGATACAAAAAGCGAAACCAAAGACTGCCAATGTGATACAAGCGAAGATGAAGTCGAGGAAGACATCTGCGAAGGCACAATTCCCGAATTACCTGATCCAAACTGGACGAAAGTGGCGACGGTCCAAGAATTATATATCTACCCTTTGAAATCCGGCCGCGGAAAAGATGTAACGGAATGTAACTTTACTTTACTTGGAATGAGTGTAAAAAATGGAACACGTTTGACACTTCGTGACAGGTCAGCATATCTTTACTTATCTGCATTCGATTTTAACAGTGGAACTGGCTCGCGTTACATAATGAACATAATTAAATCCATTCATTTATTTTATCCATACATTCTGATTTTTATTATATAAACAGAGCTGAATATATTGTGCCTGCTTCCAGTGTTAATGTCGTTATTATTATATATATAATAATATTTTGAGTGGTCCATAAATTCGTACGGTTTTTATTTCATAATAAATATATGTATCTCGTAATAATTAAAAATATTTAAGGAAACAGAATTTTCCCCTTTTCACAAAAATGCACGAACTTATGGAACCACCGAATATAATGAGAAAATATTATACTTGATCTACTTCTTTTGGCAAAGTGATCATAAGTTAATGGGAATAGGATTAATAATGAATTTGTTATGCATCAGAATGTTTTTGGTGTACAACGAGGAAACCGGTCGCTATCAAACTGGCAGACATTATCCGACAATGATTCTAGTCAGTTTGTCCGCGGTGGATGAGTTCAAGGTAAAGCTGGAAGCCGTAGGGATGCCGAGCGTGACTTTTACCATACCGGATGCTTCAAAAAAGAAATCGGAAGCCATGGATTGCAAGATGTGGGGTGGCGAGACTGTAAATTATTTCGATTGCGGTCCAGAACCCGCAGAGTGGTTATCAAGGTTTGAATAATACGATGAAACTAATATCTTGCAATTGACTCTTATCACTCCGACAAAAGAACTCCTCGGTACACGTCTGCTCGCGATAACATACAACATAGTAATCAGCAATTCTCTTTAAAACAATCTTTCTTCATTTTAGTAACAAGGTTAGGTATAAATTCATATTATATATGACATGTATTAATTATAATAATATAATTGTGTGCAGTGGGAATGGTAAGTTTAAGAGCTATGCTACTTCATTATTATGAATTTATTAATCTCAAGTTCGAAATTCAATCGTATATTACGATTAGCTAACTCCCGGATGATTAATATATCAGATTTATAGAAAACTGTATTTATATGAAACAGAATGGACATTAACCGTTACTTTTAGATTTTTAACCGGCACAAATTCGGGTTTACGACTAGGATATGCCGTGGTGAAATCCAGAAACATCACAGGTGGTCCATTTGAAAAACACAGTCAAGTGTACAATACAATTAGGGACAAAGATAGTGTAAGTTTAACGTGAAACACGAATGCATTACGTCATTTCCGGTACGCATTTCCTTAAGTAACGGAGATGGATTTCAGAATTGTGTGTATTTCGAATTTTTTAGGGATTGTTCTCTGATTTGGTAAGCTACATGTTACTGTCGACGGAGTCTATAGATAAATTAAATGAGAAACTCGAGAAAACGGTACCAGCTTTACAATTCCGTCCAAATATAATCATTTCCGGTTCGGATCCGTTCGCGGAAGATACTTGGGAATGGATAAAAATTGGCGAAAGTGCCGTTATCAGAAATGTTAAACCTTGCCCGAGGTAAGAACATATCGTTGTTGTAAAAGTAAACTTCATTAACACATTTGCGGCGAAACACGCTAATTGGCGGAACTATTTGCGTTACCATAATGCGTCTAACACCATTTGGCATATGCCGCCATTTTGGGATCCGCGATAAGTTTAAAAATACTTTCTCGTAAATGTTGTTCACGATGAAACAATGACTACAGATGCAAAATGATTGGACTCAATCCTGAGACAGGAGTGATGGATCTAACAGAACCAATGAAAACCTTGAAATCGTAAGAATCTTGTTTTTCTTTTATTTTTATTAACACGTTTAATAAACGTACTAACATATCCGGTTAAAATTGAAAGAAGTAGGATTCTATTAATTGCAATTCAAGAAGGAACTATTACTTCACCGCCGTTAAAAAATAACGTTAGGATGCAAATCTAATTAAAAAGCTAAAGAAACTAAATAACTAAAAATTATTTTCCAAGGAAGCTTTCATAATTAAAGAACTAAAGAAAGTAAAGAACTAAAAATGACATTGTCAGGGTGCTAACATAATTAAAGAATTAAAAATAATATTATGAGGAAGCTGACACAACTAATCAACTAAAAATGATTTTGTGACGAATTCAAGTGGTATACAAACGATTAAAGGATTCATTGTTAGCCAATTTAAACACGTTTTATTTGATTCTACGGAAAAATGATGATTTTACAGATTCCGAGAACAAACGGACCCAGCACGAATTTCCGTCGACGGAAAGTCCCCGTTGATGGGAATTTATTGTGGTTTGTATGCTAGTGGAAAAGTAAAGGTCGGAGATGACGTGTTCGTCCACGTTTCTAATAAAGCATTGGAATCAAATCACCAGGAATGCACCGAGAAAAGTGAAGCAACTTGAAGATGTGCCTTAAAAAGAAGAAGCAATATTTATATGAAAAGTTTCAGTCTTTCGGGGCTTCCGAATTATTTCCATTCCATGCAATCGTCTTGAAACTGTGGTTAATTAATAATAAACAACGTTTTACAGAGTTCGATACCAACCTTACTAAAACACAAGACGAATATTTCAATTGAAAATAATTTTATTGGACGGCTAAAGAAATGACTGAAACTTTTGCATACAGCTAATAATTAATAATTCTTTTCCTCGAGGGCCTTGAAAAAAATGCAATAAATCGATTAAGATAGTTCCTAATGTTAAACTTGTTGACAATTGTACTTGCATTTATTGTTAAACAAAGAAATCCATCTTTATAGGAATTCGCGGAAAGTACGAATATTTACAAGGATATAAAGTCTGAAGTTGTAAACGATGAATAGTGACATTTAAGTCGTGAAGTTCACATAGCAATAATAATAAAATTGTTTAATTATTGTATACACGATAATTAGAATTTGAAGGCAAGCTGAGCATTGAAATTACATGGGTTTCTTGGTTTCATGTTGTACGACTGATATTTATCGATTGTATACAAAATAAACATTATACTACTGGAAGTATAATTCTGCGATCAGTTTCGAATGATTTTCAGTTCGACAAATCGAACGAACTCGATCTTTTTTTAAGGAAAATAGTTCTTATTCTAAAAGATAATTTCCATTATTTTCTATAACCTTATACCATCGATCTACAAGCTTTTAATTTTATTTGAACTTTCAGAACTGCATTTCTTTCTTTTCAAAGAAGCTACATAAAATGTGTCATCTAAGAACTTTGAAAACTTATGCAAATACCTAATATTTAACCCTTTGTACTCCAAGAATATTTCGGTTATAAACAAGGACTCACTTTAGGACGTTTTGCGATACCGATTTTCGAATTATAAACGGTCTTTTTCCACGGCAATCGACTAATGAATCAATTAAATAATATAAATCTTATATGTTCATTTTGTTAACCGAGTTTGTGTGACAAATAGAGGACTCGAATTTTGAATTAATTGCTACGAACGCATATCGCCGTTGGGGCTCCTACGGAATACAAAGGGTTAACTACTACTTATCAGACGTCACGCGCGACTGTTTCTACTGAACGACACTGTACATCGCATAGTGTCGCATGGCTGTGAATCATTGACAGTGATTGGGGCCAGAGGCCTCTTCTGATAAGAAGAATAAGATGTTAGAGTGTATTTAACTACGACGATTGTCAGTGGTGACTTTCTTCTCGGTTAATCTGCTTCTCGTGAGAACGGCATTCGTTCCACGTTCTTCAACGATGGCAGTGTCATTTTTGAAACTGGCTGGAATACTTTCAACATTATTAGTGTACTCTCATCAGTATTCGAAACAGGACGGTAAGTGAGAATATTATAATTACTACGAATGAATTAGGGTGTTAATTAAGCCACATATTTCTGCGTTACGAATTAAATCTAAAATAATTCTGATCCAGAAATGTTTACGTAGAGTATTTTCATATAACAGATTTATTATTATAAAATTATTATGTCTTTATTATTCCGAATTAATTAGGATATTAATTCTTATTTAGCGTAAGATATTTCTGCGTGATGAATCAAATCTAAAATAATGCAATCTCGTTGTGTTGGCTGATAAGGAAAATAAAGAAATATTATTTATAAAGATAAAGAGCTTTATTAAATAATACCGATATGTAAACATATCAAATAATATCTAAAGAAACATACAGGGTTTCAGAAAACCTTGGGGCACATCAAAACTCAAACTTCACGGGAAGTTCAAGCTAAGGCGGCTCATGATGTCGCTCAAAGATTATTCGGTAAAGCACGATCGAAATTGTTTTTAATGGATGTCGATCCTGCTATTGGTCCAATCGGGAAAGATACTTTCAAGGTACATCTTACATAGTAGGTCATCCCATAAATATTGTCGTTTTTGGAATACAACTTCCAGTGGAAGTTTTTGTTTAAATAAAAAATATCGATGCGAAATGATTTATTTAATTATTGATCTATACTTCATTGATGAGCATGAGCTTTTTAGTGTGTACAAATGAAATGAAAAATAAAATAAAAGAAGCCACTTTTCTATCAAGTTTTCGTATCGAATAAGTTTTATTTTTTTTTATTTATTATTTATGCTTACCGTAGATAAGGAAAATTGAGGAGGGTCAAATAGAAATCCTGGGAACTTCAGGAGTAGCTGCAACGTGGGCACTTCATTATTATTTAAAAAATTATTGTCATGTCCACATATCGTGGGAAGGTTCCCAGCTGGATCTTCCAAATACGTTACCCGATGTCCGCATAAAAATGACATCAAACGACAGGTTATTAAGAAACAATATGAAACATTGCCAGAAACAGGTTTCTTTATATAATTGTTTATAATTAGGTTTAGATATTATCAAAATGTCTGCACTGTGGGATACAGTTCAGTATGGTGGCAATGGGATCAATGGGAAAGGAACATCGACTGGATGGCCCTTAATGGCATCAATTTGGCACTCGCTTTTAATGGCCAAGAAGCAATATGGCGGAGGGTTTACCTTGAACTGAATCTCACGCAAAGCGAAATTGACGAACACTTCGGAGGTCCTGCTTTCCTACCTTGGTGACAAATGACATTATTTATACATATATATAATTAGCGAAGAATGCTATTCCTTTATATATGATACAATATTAATCAAAATTTCTTAAGACTTTTCTTTTATATTTGCGGGCCACTATATATATTTGTTTATTTATTATTATTATGCACATAGATTGGTACCATAATTGATATGGAAAGTATTTTAATAGGCAAAGATAATAATACAATGCCACTAATTGGTAGAATTAATGTTTGCAGGGCCAGAATGGGGAATATTCGGGGTTTCGGTGGTCCACTGACTTCTGCTTGGCACGAAAATTCTATTCGTCTACAACATCGGATCCTTCGACGAATGAGAAGCCTGGGAATTGTGCCGGTCCTACCAGCATTCGCTGGTCACGTTCCAAGAGCATTTTTTAGGATATTTCCTAATGCAAATATGACGAAAATCGGAACCTGGAATAATTTCGAAGACAAATACTGTTGGTAAGTCAACCACGCTTACAGAATACAGTAAACCCCCGTATAACGCGGCTAATATATCACGCGTTGTATAAAATCGCGTTATAAAAAAATCGTCGTTATACGGGAGTTTATATAATTTTGTATCTCCGTTCTACAATCTAAATCAAACTGTTCCATTTAATTGTGCAACTCGCGTGTTCCACATATTTGAGTATTTTTCCGATGCAATTTAATCTGAATTATTATATTTCTGATAATATACTAATAATATATTTAGGTATTTGAGTGTTTATTATTTTATATTGAATAATAACCGGTCAACAGTGTCTTCAATTCTCTTCTCTTTTTAGTCCTTACCTGATAGAGCCTACCGATCCATTGTTTAAAGTTATCGGCGAAAAGTTCCTAAAAATGGTAAGCCTTGAAATTCCAACAAACAGCAGAATATTTTTAAATCTTCAATGAGATGAAGATTTTGTACTTCTAATTTTTATATTCAAAGCAATTATTCCTATCGTAAGATTCCTTCGATTCTCTAAATTCATTAATTTCATTCTTAATTAGAATCGTAATTAGCAAGTATTTGTTGCAGTATATCAACGAATTCGGAACTGATCATGTTTACAATTGCGATACATTTAATGAAAACGAGCCCGGAAGTAGCGAACTGAGTTATCTCGGAGATGTTGGGAATTCAGTTTTCACGGCAATGTCTAACATAGATCCAAAAGCGATTTGGTAAGTAAATATTATTTGTTAAGATTTTTATGAAAAAGACATACTTTTGGTGGTTTCATATTTGCAAAAGATTATTGAAGGGAACGGGATATATTTTGACGAAATAGAATACTAAAAATAATACTGAAAATCATATTTTAGAAAATAGACCGACTATCTTCTCGATGCGAAGAAATTCTTTACTCTCGAATTCATTACTTTCTGATGACCCTAATATTAGAATAATATTGCAACCTAATATTACAACCCTTTGCGCTTTAATTACTTTTCAAGGTTAATGCAAGGCTGGTTATTTGTTCATGACATTGAATTTTGGACAGAGCCGAGGGTTGAAGCCTTCTTGAGATCTGTGCCTATCGTAAGTCACTCATGAAAGTACAATTTACAAATATCATTATTTTACTCATAAATGTCAACACATTTGTTTCAACACGTGTTATAATAAAATAGATTAATCGGAATATATATTTTAGTTAAAGATTTTCAGTTTTTGCGACTGAATTTGCTGGTAGAATTTTTGACTTCCGAGTTGGAATCGCATTGAAATTAATTTTTAATAAATACTTCGCCAAACTTTGTTCTCGTTTCGAATTAATGATCTGCCATTATTTCGGTATTTAGGGAAGAATGATAGTCCTGGATCTTCAATCTGAACAATTCCCGCAATACAACAGACTCAAGTCATATTATGGACAGCCATTCATTTGGTGCATGCTTCATAATTTCGGAGGAACACTCGGAATGTTTGGTTCCGCGCAGATTATTAATCAGGCAAGTTTAAATATACCAAATATACTAATATTTGTTTCATATGCGTTTTATATAAAAACGATTAAAGGGGTAATTTTATTATAGCGTGTTCACGAAGGGAGAACAATGGAGGGTAGTACAATGATTGGAACAGGTCTAACACCGGAGGGAATTAATCAAAATTACGTAATTTACGATTTGATGAACGAAATGGCTTATCGGCGTGAACTCGTTGACCTTGATGCTTGGTAAGATTTTATGTCGGTTAAAACTCTTTTATAGATTGCTGATACATATGTATATAGATATAGTTTGCTGTTTTATAAATTCGTGGAGTTTTGTGGAATCTGAATGGTAAATATTAATTATGAAGTTTCCTTCATAATTAGGTTCGCGAATTATGCCAGTCGAAGATATGGCGCGTGGAACGAATACGCTGCAGCTGCCTGGAAGAGTTTCGGAAGGACGATTTACAACTTCGCTGGCATAGAAAGGGTCAGAGGTCGATACGTGATAACTAGAAGTCCTAGTTTGAATATCAAGCCATGGGTAAATAATATTCTCCAAAATAACGTGCATTTTTATCACAAAAACTTCCCAAACACGGCGGGGGATGAGATATAATTGAAATATATGAAATAGAATAAATCAGTCAAATGTTATAAGAAAATCGCAAGAAATAATATTTTTTAAGTTTGGTTTGTTTTGAATAATTTATGAAACACGTTTTACTGCGATCGCGTTGTACGAGGGCTACTTGTATGTGTGCAGACGTGGTACAAACGGGAAACATTCTTCTCGGCGTGGAATACGTTCTTGAAAGCCAGACATGGCAGGAGAAACAGCACTCTTTACAGACACGACGTGATCGATATAACGAGACAAGCTCTCCAATTAAAAGCGGACACCATTTACACATCCGTAATCGATTCTTTTAATAAACGCGACATCGCCATGTTTCGGTAAGTAAAACCACAGAATGTTGTCATCGAGAAAATAAAATACGAATTTTGCCTGCGTTCGAATTTAATTCATTTTAAGTTGAATGATTTTTATGTTTGATATTTTTATGTTTCATATTTTTAATTCGTGTTTCTGATTAAACTAGACTCAATTGATTTCACTTTCATGCCAATAATATGTCGTTCATAATTGAATTCATAATAAATGATTTACATCTGATAGCAGTAGATTTAAATCTAGAATAACAGTAGAATCATAAGACATAATATTTTATTCTGTAGATTATATTCGAGTGCATTCTTGGATGTTTTCGACGACCTCGAGTTAATACTGGCATCCGGTAAGGACTTCCTGTTAGGTAGATGGTTGGAGGAAGCAATAAATGCAGGGAATAACGAAAAGGAACGGAAACAGTACGAGTACAATGCCCGAAATCAAATTACTCTGTGGGGACCAAGAGGCGAGATCAGAGATTACGCCAACAAACAATGGTCCGGTATTGTTGCGGATTACTTTAAACCTCGATGGACTCTTTTCATGAAAGCTCTCGAGAATTCTCTAACACAAAGAACGAGATTGAACATCACGAGAATTAAGGAAAGGATGTTTGAAGAAGTCGAGAAACCTTTCACGTTCGCCGAGAACGTTTATCCAACCAATCCGAAAGGTATTTAATGGAAGTTCTACTTGCAGTTTACTTTCTGATGGAATCAAGCTTAGTTCAACATTTCCTGTTAATGCACGACACACTTTTACAGCATTAAGATGAAAAGAACTTAAAAAAGATAAGATGTTTTATTTCTGAAAAATATAGATATTCATATGTTTCCTGTAATGATACCTTTTTATGGCCTCCGTGCTTGTTTTAGGTGACTGCATCGAGATAGCAATGAAAATCCATTCGAAATGGCATCCGCCATCCACTCAAATTTCACGAAAAAATTAGTTCTTTTTTTTAGAGGATTAACAGGTTAACCCCTTTCCTTGATCTCCCCTTTTCGATGGTTATGAAACCAACGACGCAGAGAATCGACTATTAACTTTGTATTTTTATATATTTTTACCGATTCAGATTTCTAGATTTTTAAATTTTTACACATTTATCTTCGTAAACTAAAAATAGTACGAAACCACAAAATATAGTTTACAGTATGAAATGAGAAGGGGTGGAGATCGGAGAACGCAGATAAAAAACGATAAAAAAACAACGCCATTTATTTCGTGGTGATAAACATTATTATTAATATTATTATCAATACAAGTACATACTACAACCGTCGAATGAAATTGCAGAACAGAAGAACTACAGTTGTAACGTATGGAAACGTTCACAGCAGACTCCCGTATAACACGGTTAAAAAGTTACGCGTTGTATGAAATCGCGTTACACAAAAAATAGCGCCGCAATATATTCACCGCATTGTAGGAACTCGCGTTGTACGGGAGATTATTGTAAGCTTAAAAATTATTCCAATATACTCACTAAAATCAAGATGGCAGTAGAGAATATAATAAAACAGTAGAATTGCAAACTAATATTTCCTTCAGTTCGGAAAATCCAGGAAAGTGGCTAAAAGAATTGGTTTACGAGATTGATTGTCGTTTTAAATTAATATCGAACAATCTACGGGCTATCAAATGACTCCATCATCCAGCATCACAATAAATTTTGGTCAATGACTCAAGTCGCAAATTCACGTACAACAAATTCTTGGATCAATTTGGGAATCTTTTCTTTTTCTAATCAAGGTAAATTTCTATATTATGTATATCATATATATCATATTATTTATTCCATAACAATAAGATTAAGAAATATAGTGTGCATCTAGGTACGAAGTACAAAATATCTTGTGCATTTTTTAAGAATACTATATATTACGACGTAAGAGGAACACCTATTACATATATGTTTTTTTATGTATCTAGTCTTTCAAATGATTTCATTATATACCCGTAACAACTTGAAGTAAAATGGCCGGCAACTTTTTAATCGTTTTTTTTCATTGAAATCAGCCAATAATATTAAACTTTTTTTATTAATCGATCGAGAATTTCAATCCTGTTCTAATCTCTTTTCATGCAACTCCAACGGAACAGATACTCGAGATATTAATTTAGTTTGATTGAGGAAAAGCGTTTTTTAAACTTATTCATATAAAGATGTACATTGTTCATATGACGCGAAATATTTCACCAATTAATTCCGACAGTTATTAATTAAACTCGCACATTTATGGTCCCCGAATCTTTAAAAAAGTCCAACGAAATCACGAGCCCGCTTTCAGTTGTTTCCACTTGGTCGCGTGCTTAGCACGGTAACGCCAATTATTCTTAATCCTACGAATCGCTAATTAATCGTATCCAGTATCCAGCAAAAAAGCATCTAATTAAATAACACGTTGATTGCCGGACTGAAATAATTACTGTTTTTTTAACACCCTCAAATAATTCCGGGGATGAGGAATGTATTTTTTAGTTGTAGTTTGTTCGCGATGGTAAACTATAAAATTCCTTGTAAAACTGGTTTTAACGTGAACACTTAACATAAACCTTGCTAATAACTAGTTATTTAATATTATATTTAATATAATCCCCTGGGTCTAGAAGTACCAACGGCGCTTAACCCTTTCGCAAACCTGGACGAGATATCTCGCGATCCGATTTCGCCCGTTTAACACTTTTTATGAGATACAGGTTTTGCATTCTTAATTAATCCTTTTACAGATCGTACTCACCTTTTCGCAAATCATATTCACCTTATTGCAAATCAAGCCTTTCTACAAATTGGTTTTCTTAATTTATTGCAATAAAAATCAAACGCAATGCAAAGTTATTCTTCCGAAATAAGAATTTACTTGCACGAATGTAACAATATTTAATAAACATAAACTAATATAAAATGACATAAAATTAACATAAAATACTGATTTAATACCGACAATATTTACGAAACATTTCATTTATATTCTTATATTTTTATTGTACTATTTGTATTATATTTTCATTAGAATATCTTAAGAAAACAAATTTGTAGAAAAGATTGATTTGCAGAGGGGTGAACTTGATTTGCAATAAGGTGAATTTGATTTCCAAAAATGTTTGGAGTACAAAGCCTGTATCTGGCTGCTCGGTACGGGATTCCTGATATCATTAAATTTTATTTGTGGCTTATCGTCAGAGAACGCTATGTTTACAATCTATTTCTGTACGGTTTCAAGTCGGGCCTAGCACGCTTTGAGCCGCACGTTCATAAACATTGAGGTCGTAACAGTACATTCATCGTACATTGCGTCAGTTTCGACTCGAGAGCGTTGCGAAGTGTTCTACAAAATTACACGAGCGAATTAAAAATCACAGCGAATTTCTGGAAAACTGTAAGTTATACAAATAGAGCATACATTTTCGACGTTACACCGCACGTAACTGTTTTATAAAGGATAATCGAGTTAAGTGTTAGAAAACGATTGATTACTTTCCGATATTCCTGATACTTCATCGATAGAATTAAGAAAGTGGTACTATTGCGACGAGATTTCTCGTCAATTGCGATAAATGGACGATATAAAGACGCGAGATATTTCGTCCAGGTTTGCGAAGTTAATTACATCACAGAAAAAATCGAAAGCATCGAAAGAATTCGTTTCACATCTCTGAGTGATGTGAACGTATGAAGAGTGTCGTTGTGTCAGAGGCTTTTTATTTCTAATGTATTAGAAATATAATATAATTGTCGTGCATAGAAAATACAACTCTTGTAGAACATATACTTATTTACATGTATATACATTCATTATGTCTATCTGCATAAGTGAATTATTTCGAAAAATGTGAATCTTTTCGGAAATTCATTTGATTTCCATTTATCCGAGGAAATCAAATATTCCGTGATGCATTGAATTTTTTGACGAATTATTGAATCTTTTGGTTCGATGTTGTGTATATAAAAATCACCAGTTTCTGTTTACAAATAACAAGATTCAAATCGTGAAACGTTATATTTAAAAAAAAGAGGTGGAATGTTTTTAAATTTTCGCAAATTTTAGATCGCTAAAAATATTCGCAAGAGAATTGCTGTTCGATAAAAATGCAAACTTTATTTTACCGAACCGTTTCTAAAAAAAAATCCCGAAGGAATTCTTAATCAGGTATTTCCCGTATAAATGCTTTAATGTAAATTATAAACTATTAAGTAAAACAATTAATATAACATGTTAATAGATCAAGTTTTATCTAACAGATTAATTATTGAAAGATTGTTTTTTCGTTGATTCGTATTATGACTTGGTCACGCGGTGTAATTAATTTTTTTAGATGAAATTTCATAAATCCACTTATCCATAAACGATGTTATCAAATCGCTTGGAATTTTTTAATTTTAACTGGATGCGTTATTGGTTCATAATTTTATTATTCATCATTTTTTATAAGTTTGTGATAACTTGCGGATTAACAACCATATCACCGTTTTTCTACTTCCGTTTCTTGACTGGATGCTTCCGTTACAGGTGGCAGTGGACTTTCCACAGATATTTGTCTGAAAGTTATAATCAAAAACAAAATTACAATATTTTTCATTTGGCATCGGAATATATTTGCGTTACATAAATGTAGCATCCGCATTTTTTTGGAAAATATGCATGTATGAAGATCTTTATTAAGATCAACATATTTCTTCCAAAATCAACCTTTGCAAAGAAACCCTTTTTCAGCTAACAATTTTGTTCAAATGCCGAGACTAATAATTTTATCAAACCACTTGGAATTTTTTAATTTCAACTGGATTCGGTAGTTTATCATATTTTTATTAGTCATCGTTTTTTATAGGATACTACGATTTCCTGATTAACAGTCATATCATTATTGTTTATTAAATTAATTAGTCGTATTTATGAATATTATTTAAATATGTTTACCTCCCGTTTGGATGCCAGTCGTAAGAATCCGGAGCAGAGTTACTTCTTCCTGCTCTCTGAAATCGTTCAGACTTTACGTTTCTAACGGTTTCACATTGCACGAAATTATCCGTGGTTGTCCCCGCAGTAGATAGCTCGAAACTCGTTTCATTACACACTGCCTTGCCAGTCTTTTTCGGCAGAAACGGATTCTGTAATTAGAAAATAATATTTAATAACTGAAAACAGGCGCCGCGTATTTAACACTAGAATTATGGCTGTAGGATTTCATTTAATTAATGGATTCAATTATTCGCGTTATGTATATCAAACAAAATTATATTAAATCTGAAAGAATGCGCCGTGGTATATTCGACTAATTTAACTAAAAATGGCAGACTAGTCATTTTTACTTCTTTGTTAATTCCAGTGTTAATCGAAATAAATATAATATAAAGATTAATTTCTTGGTAATAATAAATAGATATATATTAGGTAGCAGAAAAAGTTTGTGCGGGTTTTTAAATTAAATTGCAAATATTCCGGAATATTATGGCTTCACAATTCACGACGACAATGCTGTATTTACGGAGGCATCGACCTTCCTTGAACTTATCTGATATTGACCGGAAACTCATAAAATAATAATGCCATAAACGGGGCGCCCAATGAACGCACAAGCATTCTATGCGATGGGAGTTTATGACAAGTGGTGTAAATTCTACATTTAACATTAAACGTGTTAACCCTCCATAGCTTAATTTTTTAGTATTTAAAAGGAAATCGTGTAACGTAATTAGTGCAACTAGTTAAACGCGATTCTAATGAAGGTGCATTACTTAAAAATAAATACGCCGGAAAAGGTGACAGTCGTTGCACGTATTTTTATAATTATTTAATTTTTAAATTTAACAATAATAATTATTAATACCACGAGAAAATCAAATGAAATGAAAGATACGGATAGAGGAGTATGTGACTTCATATTATATTAAATAATAGGAATGTTTCGTTTACCTGAAAACTGTGCTGTTTCAACATAGTCTTGATAAGAATCAAGGTATCCAGTTTCGGAACTCTGGTAACAACGCGTTCAACTTCCTCATCGGTTACCGTCACCGGAAGTCGACAGTGGTCGGCTTCGCTAGGAAGTGGTTCTGCGCCGGATTTGGTTAGCCATGAATGTCCCTTTATTTCCGATAATTGAATCCTTTCTGCCGGATCCTTCGCTAACATTTTCGTAATCAATTGCCGAAGATCATTCGATAAAGTACAGGTTTCTGGGAACTTTAAAGGTTCCGTGCGAACTGCTGCTTGAACACCGATGATACTTCCGGCTCCGTCCCACGGTACTCTTCCGGTGACCAGCGAGTAGAGAGTGACGCCCATAGACCAGACATCGCATAACTGAAAAGTAAAAGCACAATATTCATATTTTGATATTGATTTTGACTATGATTTTTATACCCGGTATTTGAAAATCAATTATACTACATAACGTCTAAAGTAATTAATATAATAATTATTAATAATAATTATATAAAACTGTTTAAGCGCTCTACGATTTATTGGTTACTTTAAATAGTTATCGCGATGTTCAAAATATGAAACATTTTCCGAATATTAAAAGTTACATATATTTGATTCGAATTTTAATAATATTCGCATCGATGGCCGCCGATGAACGCCATGGTGCTCAACGTGTTAATATCCTCAAAAAGAAACTGAGGAAGCTAATTGCATAGGCATCCAATAATATTAATCACAATTTAACTAATAATTGCATTGAATAGCAATCATTTATTAATTAAACCCTCCCTTGAAAGGGTGTGTTCTTAAAGGCATTTCCCACCCCTTAGCATTCACCACTGATTGGTATTTAATTACGTTACTATAACAAACTTGCCGGAGGCCACGTTCAAGGAAATTCCCACGGAGCATCGATTAGTTAACGAAGCAGAACTAATATTATATTTTTTTCCGGTACACTTAGTCCTCGATTTACACGTTCATCCGAATTACATGATTTCGGTTTAACACGCTTGAAGAAATACGAAAGAAAATACACCTAACCCTCGATTTACACGGTAGACTGGTTCACCGAAAATGCCGTGCAATTCGAATCTCATAACTTTTGATGCGAATTAAATGTAATTAACACAATATAGTGCTATATCAACATTACATTTTTTCCTATTACATCATTTCGTACGTAATTATTCACGAATAATAATCTTAAATTATATTATTTTAAAACATTCTTCCATTAATTTAATGGGTGTACGTTAAAGTATAATTAAAATGAATTTTGAAATTACGTGCGCGCATTCATTACGACATCATTAGGAGGCTATGAAGCATTCCTGAATTAATTCCCTCTTGTAGTCATAAAAAATGACATTAAAACTGAAATTACATGAATAATAGCGGTATTAAAATTCTGCAAATATTAGGTCGCAAATTATCTTGATTAGTGTGCAAAGAGTTAAACGTATATCCCGGTTATAGCACAATAATGTTTACCTTTTATCGTTAAGCTTTTCAGGATTTATTTATGCATTCATTTATTCGCGTTATTTTATTTTTTCGCATTGATAGTTAGGAATTTGATTTTTTTTTAAACGGGATTATGGGATCGTCGGTCATGGATCAGATCAGGATAGCGATTATGTAATAGAATAATGTTTAATATGAAGAAATAGGAGATATTATCAGTTTGTAATTTTTAAAGAAAAGTACAAGTCTCTATATGAAATCTTTGTAATATTTCCTTCTTTCTTTGAGTCGAATCGCACAGTTTCACGATGGTAGGAGAACTTGAGTTAATTGCTCGTTAGCTAATTGGCCTGCTAATTGTAATCGTCAAAGGAAGAACATAGATAATTGCCTTCTAACACTTCAACCTGCCACACCTTTGAAGTTCTCCCCAAAGACGTAATTAAGGAAGTTTTTGGGGTTACTTTACGTGGAACTATTGTTCTCGGGATTTTCATATACTCGAATGATCATATTCCATAAATAGTGCGCGGTGTATTATATCATATCTTGAATACATTAAAAATATGAAAAACTAAAGAAATCGAGCACCCTAAAAGATTTGACTGCTACGTCTGACCAATGACACTCCGAATCTCCTTCAAGGCGCGTTAACCAACGAGAAAATATGGGGATACATAGCCTAAAATAAATCTACACCCTTCCTGCCATGTCATAATTCATCATCCCCTATGACACCCCGTCGAACTTGATAAGGGAAGAGTCCGAAAAAAAAGAAAAAAACTCAGAAGAGTTTCGTTGAAATATTTCAAGGGTTGTTCGGTAAAGACGCGTTCATATTTGTTCATTTTAAACGCATACAGTCAACAAGAAGTTAAACAATTTTGATTGTATTCTCATCCTCGAAGTTCCAGCTAACTTTTGTATATTTTACAATTCTTCGCATCCTTTTATTTATAACGTAATAACGTTAAATGTAAACGTAAACCTGCGACAAGTTTGTTCGAAGAATATCAGGTCAGTTCATAAGTTCGTTCATATTTGAGTCATATTTATGGCTTGTTTCATTAAAACGAGAGTCCTTTTATAGAAATGGAATAAAAAATGTCTCGTAATATGGCAAGAAGTTATATTATAAATAATGAATATTAATACTTCATTAATTAAAATAGTAAAATGTGCTTTATTCCCATTGTTTCAAGGTTCCCCCCCAAAAAATACAAACGAACTTATGTTCTTACCTGATATTATACTTTTACGTTGAATCTTTTTTAATTCAATCGGAACAATAAAAAAATGACTGTAAATTGCAAAGTGATTTTATAAATTCAACGAAGGAAATCAATATGCGAGCTTGTTAAACAAGAACTTATGATTGGTTATCCAGCCACTCGGTAAAGTCAATATTAGTGAAAGCTGAGAAAGGTATACCAGAGAAGCTGGAAGTTCGGTGTATCCTGAAAATATTCCAAGAAATATTTTCACCAATAAAAGAAGGGCTTGTTATCCCCCTGGAAAAGTTCACCTCGAAACGTGAAAAAAGATGTGCAATTATGCTAAGTTCTTTTACTATCGTTTCGTGAAACGGACACTCAGGATAATATGCATCTCCCCTAGGAATTAATTCCAGGGAAATTTATAGGGAGGATAATAACTTCCCTAGGGAAGACCGGATACTCGGTAACATGTAATTACAAGAACTTCTTTAACCCTTTGCATTCCAAGAATATATCGGTTATAGAGATAAGGTTCATTAAGAATAATTTTGCCATTTTCTTCAAATATTATGTAATTATTTAATAAACACAATTTTAACATACGGTACAGGCCGTAAAAAATCTTTTTCCGCAAAAATCTCGGTAACTCGCTTACATGAAAATGTTAGATAATGAGTTTTACCTCTATAACAAGGATATTAATAAAAAAAGTATGAGAGCATCGAGGTGAAGCAGGAATCGGAGTACCCTGCAGGACTTGCCCGTGGCAAGGAATTGAAAATCGATTAAATGGCAAACTAATTCGGGGAATGTACTTGCCGTTCCAGAATAATGGCCGCCAGGTGTGGTTGTTTCGGGAGCTGCAAAAGCTGGAGTGCCAGCTGGTCCCGATAATAATTCTCCCGATGCCCGTAATTCCGCACTAACTCCCAAATCAGCGATCTTAATTCGGCCATCGCTATCCACTAACAAATTGCTCGGTTTTATGTCGCGATGTACTATCCTCTGGTAATGTACTGAAAAACAGAAATATGTTTGTATTACATTAAAAAGCTGATTGGTAAATCCTGATTGGTAAAAATCCGAAAAAGACTTGTAAACATTTGGGGATTTTACCAATTGGTTTTGGTAAATGCTGGCACAACCTAACCCAAAGCTAAACTCTGTTCGAAGAATAATTAATAATTCACGAAAAGCACTTATTTATAAACAACTTTTCGGGCTTTTAAAATAATATATGACATGTTCACAAATAATCTCAGTTCTTTCAAAAGCAAACTTTTATTGCCAATAAAGGGTTAGTATTAATGCGGGTTTCCAAGTTAAACTAATAGTTGTATTATCCTTGAAAAATGTACTTACGATATTCCACGCCCATTACAACATCCCGGAAGTTCTTCCTGGCAGTTACCTCATCAAGGGGTTTGTCGGTGGGTATCTGAAGAACCTCGCCCCTCTGAACAAGTTCGAAAACTAGGTAAAGATTGTCCTCGTCTGGATCGTCAAGTACTTCCACCAGTTTTACGACGTTAGGGTGATCTAATTTTTTTAGCAGAGCGATCTCCCTGTAGACTTTTGCCAAAGGGTTCGCGGCACCTTTTCTACCGGGTGCCATCCTCCCGAAAATCCCAGCCTTCTTCATCAATTTCTTTTTGCTTAAAATCTTCATCGCGTAATGAGTCTCGTCTTCCTCGTTATAAACCAATTTAACTATCCCATAGGAACCCTGTTGCAAACGAAACAATCGTGTAATCGATTTATTATTATATTTGTCAACGATTTATTATTGATTTCTGTAAGATTAATTTTTCTAAGGGGAAGTCGGCCGTCGGTTCTGAGGCGTTATTTTTTAAGTGGTATAAGTACCGTTTTTATAAAGACGGAAGTAAATGTACAATAATTTTCCGCTACCGATTGAGGTCGCCTTTTTTATTCATAATATTAAAGTCAAAAGAAAATTGCTTGAAGGATCTGTGCAAAGGAAACTTAATCTTAACTTCGAATACAGTTTCAAAAACGGGCGATAAGAGAAGATTGAATCGTTGACGCTCGAACTTAACAGCACGGAAGGACATCCTGATAAAAAAAAAGAAAACTTTCTCCCTTTTCCAGGAAACGATTTCTGGAATTCCTGGCGCGACCCTCGGGACGCGTGCTCCACTCTGGAACTTTTACCTTCGCACTTTCCACTTAGATTTTACGAAGTAAAAAGTTACAAGGACACAGCGCACTTCCCTTCCAGACTAATTAAATGTGTGCGTGTCTTTAATGCGCAAAAGATGTCCTCCATTACGTAACAGATTACCGTGAAGTATCACGATGAGATTTCAGAATCTTATTAAACCTTTGCCTGCGACTTATTCCGACAAAAAAGCCATTAACATCGTAAGTCTCAAAATTCGCGTGACAGTAGTTGACATTAAATGGTGTCGATAAAAATAAGAAAAATCGAGGAGTTATTAATTTATTAAAAAAAAATAATCACGTGGCACCAAGCAGAATTAACTGATAAGATATAAATATATATATTCACCTGACCAATATTATCCAGCAATTTATATTGATTCAGTTGCAAGGCTCCTTGTCTATTATCAATGGAGACTCTTCTGCTCTCACGAAGAGGTCTCCTCCGGTTTCTCGGTGATCCCTGAGGACTTCCGTAAGGCGAATAAGGACAGTAAGGATAAATTGGCCTTACAGAGACATTAACGTCTCCAAGGAATCTCTGAGACGTGCCCATTTCACACGGAGAAGATA
The DNA here is from genome assembly GCA_910591585.2 of Nysson spinosus. Classification (NCBI taxonomy): domain Eukaryota; kingdom Metazoa; phylum Arthropoda; class Insecta; order Hymenoptera; family Crabronidae; genus Nysson; species Nysson spinosus. The sequence goes on from OU342849.1 coordinate 1,600,610, forward strand.
ATTTTCTGATTGGTGAGTCATCGGTAGCCTGTGACGTTTCTTTGTGAAGCTTCCGATCATTAGGTTCTTTGACTTTCGACGTTGAAAGATTCTCGGCTACCCGAAATGATACATCATCGGATTCAGTGGATGGATTCATTGGTAGAACATCGTCATCGTGTTTAGATATCTGTAGAGAGATTCGTCGATCTGCCAAATGTGGTTCGCCATCAGCTCTGTCTTCCGATTGCGTCGATAACAGCTGATAGACTTTGATGGATTTCGGAAGTAGTTTGTCAGATTCCGTATCATTCTTCGTGAAACTGATAACGTCTTCTTTATAAGTCTCCCCTGGTTTATTTAACTCAAGAAATCTCGTGCATGTTCCGGGTAAAGATTGATTTAGTAATTTTTTATGGTGGACAGTGGAATGTGACTTTTCTGGTATCGCCTTTTTTAGGACGCTTTCTGATACTGAATGGTTTCCTGATTTTGAGGATAATGAGATCTGTGTTGCGATATTATCTATGGACTTCTTTAGAGAAGTGGTGTTAAACACTTCAGGTGTGTTTTCGACGGCTTTTTTAAGCAAAATGGTTCGCCTATCTACTTCCTCTAGGATCGGAGTTCGTACTGATCTTTCATCTGTTGACATATTCGGGAAAACAAAGGAAATTCATTATATTATATGTTTATGAATCTAATCATTTCTTTTGTCATTGATGGGAACCCAGATCGTGCCTTGGATATGTTTTTCACGATTAAATAAAACTAATTGTTCGCATCATTTTCTGCGCCGTTTATTACGAAAGTGATGAAACTCAATTTAAAATCTTCATCCTAATTTGTTTGGAAAAAGATCATTTTCTAAAATCGATAAGACCTTCATTCAAAGTCATTAAGATGATTATCATTAAATTCTAACCAGATAAAGATCCAGCTAAATTCTTTCTAAAAATGGAGTCACACTTTCATAACAAATGGCTCATTTCTTTGAAATTCGATTTGATTGGCCCACACTTCAACCAACTTGCATGGCCAGCTAAAAAATGATTAATCAAGATGATATTCACCAGTATTCAGGCGTTCCAGTATATTGCAGGGATTATCCAGGATTTCCTGTGCGGAAGATGCCTCTTCCCTCAGGATCTCCTTGACCTCTTTGATGTTCGGCATCTCGAGTCCTGCACTCGAGACGTTTCTATATATCTCTGTCGTCGGCATTCTATCCGAGGTGCAATTGGCACTCTCCTCGGTAAGACTGTCTTCCGTTTTACCAATGGCAATCCTTGAATTCAGCCTTTTAGTAGAAGACCTGCGTCTTTCCTTCAAAAATAGTGAGAAATCCTGGAGAACGTCAATCGACGAAGAGTTCCTTCTGTCTTCATCGAAAGTACCCAGATTGCTCGCATATCCACTACTTTCTCTTCTGGGTCTAACAATTCTGGGTGCTTTCGATTTCAAGATTTCACGTAGAGCAGATAAACCCTCTTCTTCTTCAAGAAAAAGAGCACTGTCTTTTCGAACTTCTACTATTCCTTGATCAGAAATGTCCTCGGGACTCAACGGAATTCTTGAAGATTCGTAAGCTTCGGACGAAGTACACTTTCCTGGCAGTTTCACTGAATCTTCGGTAGAAGACAATTTAATTGTTACCTTACTTCTTTGATTCTCTAATCCTTTTCGAAATTCTTCAACTGACGCTTTTTGATTCGATGACTCAATTGGAAAGCTTTGGTGTTTCGTGCTCGATTGTTCTACGGGACTTTTGTGTTCCGTTTTTAAAGAATAAGAAGCGTGAACTTTAATCTGAAAATGTGGAATCTCTGATTCCTTCTCGATAGAATACTGGAGCTTATCTTTTTCCGTGTATATCGAGGGATGTTGTTTTTCCTTGAATTTTGGAATACCGCGAAATGTCGAGGTGGTGGGACAGGTATCTAATGGAAAAATGATGTTTCTGGAGGAATCCAATGAAACATCCAATGGCGGCTCCCTGGAGTCCGAAGGAGATATTGTTAGTTTCTTTGAAGATGATCCTGGGGATTCTTCGTCCACGGCTACGTGCCTGGAATAAAAAACAATGGCTATGATAATTTCAAATTTCAAATATTTAATTAGCTGGATAATCTATTTTTTGTGAGACAGTTCTCGTTTGAATTTTTGCCACCTCCTAGTCTCGAAGAAAATAATAATTATAAATTATAATTAAACATCTCCATCGCATTTCTGAAATATCTTCGAAGTCTTTCGATGCATCGTTTCCAAGAATGTGTTCAATTTTGTAATCTTATTTACAAAATGTCTCTTATTACAAATGCTTGTTTACAAAACGAGCATCTCATTTGATGTCAACGCGTCATCCAAGGATGTGTTGACAGCAAATTGTCAACAAGATAGTGCCTTCTGATACCCTTTTCGACTGTTTATTAACATCTTGCTGATCCTAGGACATGGCTTATCTCGAAGTCTTTTAATTCCCAGACATTAATCGGGAAGTTGATTACACGCAGTTCCCGCGCTATCAAAGTGATTCCTGACACTTCGCGGTCACGAAGTCAAGATATTTCGCGTAGTCAGCTTGATGACGTTATTGTTATTCAACGCAAGGAAGAAAACTTCCGAAGAACAAAACCACTGCATAACAGTCTGCGCGACAAATGAATAATATTCCACGAATTCTGAAAGATTCTAATTAAAGTATTTTCTCAAAATTATCGGAACAATTTCAAACAGACCAAAATTCAAGATGGCACTTGGAAGATGTCCTCGAGTATGAATAATAATACTGACAATGCTATTAACGTGTCGCAGGAAAACAATGCAGTGTTAAGAATGATTATAATCCAATATAATGATCGCCTTCGCAGCTGATCCAATATCAATTAAACGAATGTTTCAATTAGAGGCGGAAGTAAGTACTGCATTGGCGTAGAAGTGATCGTTATCGTGGACCTTTGTTTCCGCGGGCGTTACAGAAAAGATAAGAGTACAATTTGACTTGGAAATAATGCTTGCCACGCAGATCAATTGTTCAACCAAACTAGGCCAATGAATGCAACGGTTGGTACGAACTGCATTCGTAGCGATGCAACTGTGCAGAAGTCTCATCAAAGTTATGGAAGTCTGGTTTACTTGTCATTCGCCTCTCTGGCCAAATTAAACCATTGTTTTAAACTCGTTGCAACTGATTACAGTACTTCCGCTTGCTAATTTCCAACGATAAAATGTATGCCAACTACGGTGCTTTATAATTTCGCCACAGGTTTTGCACTCCAGGTTAACCCTTTCGCACGTCTTATTCACCTTTTTGCAAATTGATTTCACCCTTCCGGAGATCAAGTTTTTCTACTAATTTCTGTTCTTTAGTTATTGTGACAAACATTCTATGCAATGTAATGTTATTGCTCGGAAATCAATATTTTATTCTATGTATGTATTATAATTAATGGAAAATACTTATTTAACACCGAAAATATTTGTAAATTAAATATTTTTATTACTATAGCTTGAAAACAGAAATTTGGAGAGAAGCTTGATCTGTGAAAGAACGAATTTAATTTGCAATAAAGTGAATTTAATTAGTAAAAAGATGAATCTGATTAATTTAGCAAAACTTGTATGCTTGGTGGACTTTGTTGACTTACATAAGTTTATTTACAATTATAAGGTTGTCTTACATGAAGCAGCCTTCATAAATAACATTAATTTCCATTTCGCGGTTTGATATCGAGAGATCTTTTATGAGTACGTAAATTATGAGTCGCTTACGTAATGGAAATAATGAATTACGTCTGCATGAATATGTTTATGAATGCGTGATACAATCCACTTTTTCTAACACTTTACGTGATATCTTCCTAGACACTTCTTTGTAACATCGAACTACTACTTTTTACCGATTCCAGAATCTTACGTAGACATTTTACATGACGGTGTAGATTTTGTAGCATATTAAAATTTAATTAAGTAATTTACCGACTAATCATTCGCTTATTCAGCAAATATGCTATACTTATGACGGAATGTTTATCTACATAACTAAATTCTGATATAATTTAAACAAATACCGTGATCAAGAAACATTCTGAAGGATGGAATTTTTTCTTCAGTTTCCGTGATACGCATGCGGGAAGATACACGATCGTGTTATGAAAACTGAAATAACAATGAGCTCACTTCTGTCGGATTTGCGTAACTTCTTTATGATGCGAATCAGCTGGTTCATTAGATCAAATTAGAAAATATTTAATGCCGCTGAACCTAAAAAGCTTTCAGAATCCTTAGACTAATTAACTCCCTAAAACGTCGTGTAATTTTGAAGTCACGCATTAATTTATTCGTATCGTTTGTTTCGTTTCAATTTTTCGTTATAATATTTATTATAAAAGTCCATTCAACGATTGTCACATATTTCAGGGCGTTCAAGTAACAATTTCGTTACTATTTTCACGTAATGTAGCTTCGTTACAAGTTATTCTGCTTTATTATGTTGTCGTAATAATAATTATTATGTTAAATTGCCCATTAAGTTTCTTTCAAACCACGCGCGCGCGCTTCTTATTAGGTGAACGCCCGTGATTGGCTGCCCTGTTGGCGCGCTTTCGTGACGCCATCCTTATGGAAGTTCTTCTTACGGTGTAGTGTGTCGACGTGCAAAGCTCCTCGTAATTTTTGTGTGTAGGATGAAAAATGGACAGCCCACGGAAATATTTCGGGTCAAGGAACATTGCAGTACTTCGGGGAAGGCGTCGGGGTTGCAAAAACTGTGAGTAATATTCGCAATTTTGGAAAATCGTGTGACAATGCCGGCGCGGTGCACACCGCGCGTACCTGTTCGGCAGATTCCGAGTCAGGGATTTCATTCTGGTTTATTAAACAGTTCTTCGCGTCTTAAAACATAATTTATCGAACGAAATAAAGAATTACTTCGATGAATATGTTGCCGGTTAATCGAAAACCTTTTGGAAAAAGCATATCGCGTATTATTCATAAAATATTGATGTGAATGGGAAACCAATTTTGTTCCCTCTCGGTGAAACATCCGACATTTTATATTAGACGATCTAATAAAAGTAACACATCTCGGATGGTCATATCTTATTTAATACGAATCAAGGTCTTTAATGACGTATTAATGCCAGAAAATGTTGATGGAAGGCAGGTGTCAGTTGTCATCTATTAGTGTCAGTTACAGTGCACTAAAACCCGAGTTTCGAATGCATGCTATCAAATAACACAAGTGTTACTGATATTTGGTTTCTCAGGAATAAAGATTGAAAGGAAATATATTTCAATAATAACTGCAAGTGTCTTAGATAGGCAGATATTTCATATTTACTACGCCGTGTTTAATAAACCAGAACTATAATTATATACTATTATATATCATTTTAAAAAAATATATTATACGAGCCCCCGAACCTCCGCGACTCGCGAACCATTATTTTCATCCCTTCGATATTTCGAATTTAGTTAGCGCTTTTATTAAAACGGAATGGAAATTTCTGCGATCGTCGTAAAGTTGCTCGGTAAAAGTACCTGACGATCGGTATTCGCATGATTCTCGTAAATCTTTAACAAGCCTTCGAGAATCAGGTGTTTTTTTATACGAAACCGAAGAGTGACGTTATATGGCACACCCGAATAGTATTACCTATCACGAGGAATCCCAGTGGGAGCTTACAGAGGCCCAAAGTTTTATGGAAACGCATAAATTCTCTCTTGTTTATGGTCGCCACGCATACCAACCAGGGAATTGATTTCCAGGACTCTACCGTTACAATGAGGATAAAAAGTATTCGTACAGCATTGAATTTGACCAAAAACCTCGTTCAACTTTATTCCCGCATGAAACCAATTATAAATATGTCGATAAAAACATGCATGAATAATATTTGATTTAATGAAATTCATCGCGAAGATCTCTAAGAAGATACACATACTACTTGTTTCTTAAAATGTTGGAAATAAACGAGTTTCTACAAGGTTTTGAAATTCGCTGTTGTATGAATACTTTTTACACTCGCTTTATGTCCTGAGAAATGTGATTTTCCTTTTCTTATATATAATAAGCTGTATTATATGCAGTAAAATTAATTATGTCAGGAGAGGATTTTGCAATCTAAATTCAAATATGGAGAAAGTAATTTTCATTTACCAAGTTGTCAGTATTTGTACAACTCCCTCTCGACGTTCTGCGAGCTAATTTTTTAGAATACACTATGATCATTTTAATTCAGAATTTTTCGAATTTTTTTCAGTACTTCATGCAACTCGAAAAACGATTCGTGTGATTAGAAATAACGTATTCATGATTGAGCTTATATAGAAGGGTTTCAAGTCGAAACATAATAGCATCATTAACATTGAATCAAAAGAGATTGGTGGAACACCGGTAATTCAATCTGCATCTTGTACCTTCACCATTGTTATACATCGGAAGGACGAATGACGCGATGCAATTGGTCTGCGCATGTTCAAAAACGCTTAAAAAGGTATTCATTTCGATATCTATTTTTAAGTTTAATTATTAGTACCAAAGCCGTAAAAATAACGGATCTGCAGAATGCATTCAAAAGTACAAATTCATAAGATTCAATTTTCTGAGATTTAATTAAGTCAATTAGATTTAAAGAAAGTAATTGAAATATTTTCATTAATTCGTCCCACATTTGAGATTATATTATTCGTGATATCCGCATTTATTTCCCAAAAACGAAACAGTTACGTAACTCATCTTTATTAAAAGCGGTTATCAAAAATTTATTCTGAAAAATCGTGCGAACTTAAGAAGTCTGGTGGTCAGAATTCATTAATATGTAAAATTAACATTCCGCGAACTGTTGGACGAATAAATTAATCTTCGAAAGGTACGGCATTCATTTCATTGGAATTTTTATATACATGTTGGTTTTGTACGTGTTAATGTCATTCGATAAAATCATTCGGTGGTTTTTGCTTTACGGTGTGCTTTTATTACAATAAATTAGCCAGCAATAAGTATTGAATAAATGTATGATATGCAAATATTGCGAATCACGGCATTTGTTACATGAACTATTATGATTCAATCAACGTAAAATGGTAATGGTCAAATAAAATGGTAATTATTACAACAAAACAATCTAATAATGGCTGGCATACAATGTGTAAATAACTATCAATTTTATTAACAAACTTTCTTCAATGGTAGAACTATTTAACACTGGAATTACCGAACATATACTCAGTTTCTAGCTTTCCCGTATTATAATATAATTCTATTATATTAATTTTGTTATTTATATGAAATAATTCCACGTGTTCCACCCACGCATAATCTTCAGGTTTCACCTGATACAAGCAGCTATGAATGGAGATTAAATTAATAATACTTGAGTTTATAATTGCGTGTATAAAATCGGATCAACAGCACATGATTTAATGAAACTATCTGCGAATTACGTCATACGTGGTATTTCAAACGAATACGAGTTCAAAGATTTTTCATAGAAATTCGTGGAATGTGGTGGATGTATAGGAATAATATTAATTCTAAAAAGCTTGGAGAACTGCATTTCGAAATTTCTATATAAAGTTTTGTATAAAATATTGTACAATTGAATTGATATTTTCTCAGCGCGAAACGCGAATGTCGACGACAGTTTGTTAACTTTTAATGGGGAGACTGCATGAAATAGAAATGGCACTGCAAAATGGAATGACGGTTAACGTTCGTTTCATAATTATTCAATTATCAATGATAACTCTCGAATATGAAATATCCTACAACTTCAATGTTTGATGAGATAATTATAAATGTGAATAATTAATATCAAATTTAAAAGCATCGGTTCAAAATATAAAAAGTTATTATACTCAAAACTCATTCGTATGAGTAAAATTTATTTTGATTTCAGTTATCATCGGTAAATCAATATCATTTTCTACCGCAAATACAACGTGATATTCGCAGATAAAATTAATTACTGAATTAATCATTATTTTACTTGGACTAATTCTACATCTATTTGTGCTCGGCGAACCAACTTGTTTCTCTCGGTCGCGCGAATTAGCATATTATACATTTTATTCAGTATTTATTACTCGTAAATAATTATTCCTTGAGACAAGATCGAAACAGTAAATCGTCGCGGTACAAAAGGGAAACAAAAAGATCGTCTCAGGAATATTTATAGTGGAATCATTGATTATTGAGTCTTTGTCTGCATCAGAATTATTGACTGACTTAATACGAATTTCTTCCACCCTTCTGTTCTTGAAAATCGAACAAAGTGGATACATAAAAGACACGACATGAACCTGGCATTTACAAGCGATGCTGTGACTATACATCATTCGATAAAATGCTTCATTGATCAGTGCAGTAAATCTCAAATTGCTTTCATTTTGGAATTTATCACATTCTCAAGCATCGAATCTCGACATTCCACTTTATTCATAGCATAAACTTATACCGCTATGCCTCGCCCAATAGAAACACATCTACAAACATTATTAGTAGAAAAGGAACGTAACAGCCAGCCTTAAGTAAACTTCTTTCATCACATTTACTTGGATATCATATATCAAGAAGGAAATAGTAAAATAAAATACGAAGTACTAAAGCGACTTTGTTTGCAAATATTATAGTCAATTTATATTTATTGATATTAAAGTCTTTTATAAGAGAAACGTAGATATCGGCAGTCTGCAGTATTGAAAAGCGCGCTGTAGCAGAAATATTCATATTACGCTGGAGATTCTGCGGATGGTACAAAAAATGATATAAAATCCGTAATTCATATAATTCTCTTTCCACTTTTAAATTCTATCGCGTAGAGACTGACGAACACACTCAACAAACCTTTTATATCCACTCCACGTTGAGTCGATAAAATGTAACGCATTTCGATCAATGGAGGGATAAACCGGAATTAATTTATAAAGCAAAGTAATCAGATATGCGGAATGCGTATCCTGCGCAGAATCATTAAGTCCTTAAAAAGTGAGTTCGTCTTATTATATTTTAATATTGTATAATATTATTAATATATACAATATAAAGGGAGAGGGGGAGAGTGAGAAATTGTAAAATAACATATTAAACCATTTTCCAATTACGTCATACGTGGTATTTCAAATACGAGTTCAAACACTTACTACTTATACAACGCGGTTTCAATATAGCGTTATCTTTCTCTGGAGCCTAACTTCCGTGTAATACGAGGATGATCTGTGTTTGTAATAACATTCGTAACATACGCATTCCTTGCAATACTTTATCGTGCAGCATGTTATTCTTGTGTTATGCAGTTATATATTTTTTGTTTACAACGTCGTCGACGTGTCACGCTGTTAATAAAACAGTGTAGACGCGGGAAATACCAATGTTTCTTTATGTAAATATGCATTTGTGTCACCGTATTTTATTAAGCAAGTCTTGATTCCAAATAAAAAAGTGTACGCTCGACAGAAGCATCGCTAACAATTTTCAAAACACTCGCTCTTTCTAAAATGTAAAAAAAACTCAAAATGTACCTGCAACGTTCGAATGCCACTCCGGTGTCCAAAGTTCCAATATTCCCAAAACTTTCACATTTACATTTCACTCGCGGTTAACTGATCACCATTTCAAAATGCAGTTTCTCTTTCGTAATTTAAGTACTTCACACAGAAATAACACGAAAACGAAGTAAAAAAGGGTGACTGAATATCAGTGAATCGATTGACAACTCAGTTCGAAAGTATAATACACAGTTTAGTTCGAGGCGCGGGATCTTTCATAAATGCGTAGACATTGGACTTCACAGAATCGATCACTCAGGGAAAAGGTTAAAAAAAAGGGCGCGTTATCGGATTAAATTAAAAAGGCAAACACGGGATGCGTTTTGCAGCATTGTAATCTTTCGAAGGAGACGAATTGCAACAGTCCCCAAGGCAGACTCGCTCTGCACGCTCTCCGCAACACTCAACTGTGTGCCGCGGAGAGTTCTGTCCGACCGCGTGCTTTTCCCACCACTCCTTTCATCATTGCCGTCATCGTCAAACCCGTGCATCGCGTTCAACTTGCTCCGTTCTTCGACCAGACTTATGTATTGCGTAATCACGGAAAGGAAAGAGCAGATGAACGAACGAACACACAGCATCCACGATCTTTCTCCACGATCTTATTGTTGGAAGGTTGACCGTGATCGAGCGGATCATCTGCTCTCCTGCTTTCTACCTGTGGCCTCCTGCCTTCTACCTTCTACCTGCTACCTTTGCATCTCCTATCTTCTGCCTTCTGCCTTCTTTACTTTCTGCCGTTTACCTTCTGCCTTCTACTTTCTCTCTTTTACCTTCAGCCTTCTACTTTCTGCCTTCTATTTTCTGTCTTTTACCTTCTTATCTCCTACCTTCTGGTTTCTGCCTTTGATTTTCTCTCTTCTACCTTCTGCCTTCTGTTTCGAATCAATCGGCTTTCTCCAAAATTTCTTACGACATTTAGATTAAAAGTCTGCGGAGGATGGCACTTCGGGTAAATATTATAAAGATGGCTGTACCATTTTCAATAAGAACATAATTTTATTCATAAATATTAATGAAAACTAACGAAATATTACTGTACTTTATATAAGACGCGATACGTGAGTGCAAGAATTGTTTTAAAGGATGTTAAAGTTTTACATTCATCATTTTTGCGTTCTTCCTGCACGATTTTAGATGATTGATCATAAAGATGCTTATTATCTGCTTCCTGTTTTGCAGGCACAGATTTTATTCTCTTTATTCGGCTTACGTTGCTTGCAGTGCTAGGCGAGATGTATTAATGCAAAAATTTATATGTGAAAGTTTCTTGCTTACTTTTGTTACACCAATAATTTAGCAAATTATTGTATTATTTTTCTCGTTTCACAAGAAATATCTCTGTATTTTTTTCGAAGGTTGATGGTAGAAGGTATTTGGACCATTTAGAATTGATTTTGGCGACTTTCAATTTTTTACAATTTTTGAAGGTATACCCCTTCACATTTTTGCGATTTGGAAATGACCCATTTTTTGCTCAAAAAAATTTTTTAACCACTTCTTCCGACCAGAAATCATCATAGAATATGTTTATACATCATATACCATCGATTTGGATGGTCTAGGAGCGATTTTGGCGACTTTTCATTTTTGAGAATTTTTGAAGGTATACCCCTTCACATTTTTGCGATTTGGAAATGATCCATTTTTTGCTCAAAAAAATTTTTTAACCACTTCTTCCGACCAGAAATCATCATAGAATATGTTTATACATCATATACCATCGATTTGGATGGTCTAGGAGCGATTTTGGCGACTTTTCATTTTTGAGAATTTTTGAAGGTATACCCCTTCACATTTTTGCGATTTGGAAATGACCCATTTTTTGCTCAAAAAATTTTTTTAACCACTTCTTCCGACCAGAAATCATCATAGAATATGTTTATACATCATATACCATCGATTTGGATGGTCTAGGAGCGATTTTGGCGACTTTTCATTTTTGAGAATTTTTGAAGGTATACCCCTTCACATTTTTACGATTTGGAAATGATCCATTTTTTGCCCAAAAAAATTTTTTAACCACTTCTTCCGACCAGAAATCATCATAGAATATGTTTATACATCGTATACCATCGATTTGGATGGTCTAGGAGCGATTTTGGCGACTTTTCATTTTTGAGAATTTTTGAAGGTATACCCCTTCACATTTTTGCGATTTGGAAATGACCCATTTTTTGCTCAAAAAAATTTTTTAACCACTTCTTCCGACCAGAAATCATCATAGAATATGTTTATACATCGTATACCATCGATTTGGATGGTCTAGGAGCGATTTTGGCGACTTTTCATTTTTGAGAATTTTTGAAGGTATACCCCTTCACATTTTTACGATTTGGAAATGACCCATTTTTTGCTCAAAAAAATTTTTTAACCACTTCTTCCGACCAGAAATCATCATAGAATATGTTTATACATCATATACCATCGATTTGGATGGTCTAGGAGCGATTTTGGCGACTTTCAATTTTTGACAATTTTTGAAGGTATACCCCTTCACATTTTTGCGATTTGGAAATGACCCATTTTTTGCTCAAAAAAATTTTTTAACCACTTCTTCCGACCAGAAATCATCATAGAATATGTTTATACATCATATACCATCGATTTGGATGGTCTAGGAGCGATTTTGGCGACTTTTCATTTTTGAGAATTTTTGAAGGTATACCCCTTCACATTTTTGCGATTTGGAAATGACCCATTTTTTGCTCAAAAAAATTTTTTAACCACTTCTTCCGACCAGAAATCATCATAGAATATGTTTATACATCGTATACCATCGATTTGGATGGTCTAGGAGCGATTTTGGCGACTTTTCATTTTTGAGAATTTTTGAAGGTATACCCCTTCACATTTTTACGATTTGGAAATGATCCATTTTTTGCCCAAAAAAATTTTTTAACCACTTCTTCCGACCAGAAATCATCATAGAATATGTTTATACATCATATACCATCGATTTGGATGGTCTAGGAGCGATTTTGGCGACTTTTCATTTTTGAGAATTTTTGAAGGTATACCCCTTCACATTTTTGCGATTTGGAAATGATCCATTTTTTGCTCAAAAAAATTTTTTAACCACTTCTTCCGACCAGAAATCATCATAGAATATGTTTATACATCATTTACCATCGATTTGGATGGTCTAGGAGCGATTTTGGCGACTTTTCATTTTTGAGAATTTTTGAAGGTATACCCCTTCACATTTTTACGATTTGGAAATGATCCATTTTTTGCCCAAAAAAATTTTTTAACCACTTCTTCCGACCAGAAATCATCATAGAATATGTTTATACATCATATACCATCGATTTGGATGGTCTAGGAGCGATTTTGGCGACTTTTCATTTTTGAGAATTTTTGAAGGTATACCCCTTCACATTTTTGCGATTTGGAAATGATCCATTTTTTGCTCAAAAAAATTTTTTAACCACTTCTTCCGACCAGAAATCATCATAGAATATGTTTATACATCATTTACCATCGATTTGGATGGTCTAGGAGCGATTTTGGCGACTTTTCATTTTTGAGAATTTTTGAAGGTATACCCCTTCACATTTTTACGATTTTGGGTCGACCAATTTTTTGACCGGAAAATATTTTGTATCCACTTGTTTCGATCCAAAATGGTCTTAGAACATATTCTTTTTATGCTCCTAAAGGAATTTGGTACATATGTAAGGAAAACGAGATGAGTAGATGGTGAAATATATTACGAGGAAATATTTCCTTTACTAATTTCGTTTGTTACTTAATTGTTGATACTGTAAATAATAAGAAGAAATATTCCAGTAATTACTACGTTATTAAACCCTAACGTAATATCAATTACTTCTTTGAGTCAGTGAAACTTTTTGTTATTGGATTAATTCGATTAATCACGAAAATTGATGCTACATCATTTTAATCAAATAAAATATAAATCGCAGAATTTCAAGTTTATACATTAGTAAAGCAAAAGGGTATACTGAAATTATATTTCCCTTCGCTTTAAAAGCTTTCCATGGCCGTCCCTTGCTCTCATTGAAGGTTGCGAGTGAAATGATTTGACCCATGATATTTCCGAATATTCAGTGAAAATCGCGCATAAACGCAAAAATTCAGGAAATTGTATCCGCGTCGTTTTCGTTTCTACGGAAACGTGACATTGGCAAAGCTACCAGAAATATTTGATTGAATCATAAATAAGTTCCGTTCGTCCAGGAATTTTTTTATTCAAAACCGCCAGAGTTTAATACAAGTGGAATCGATAAGTTGCCTTAAAAATGATAAGAAGTAATTAATAATGCCAAAGAATACATAACTGGATTAAAATCCATTATGGTTCATTTGATTAACGAACAAACTTTAATTTAAAACAAAACTTATTTATGATTGAATGCATGTCTCTTTGAAATATTCGGACCCTTTGGTTCCTTTTTGGAACATGGCAAAGAATCAAATTATTGTTCCCTTAAAATGAACATCCCAACTCGGAAGTGTCTTTTCAAAAACAAATACGACGTACTCTACTGTTCAACCTTGGCCGCTTTCTTATAAGACGATGCTTACACGTGTTATTAGAGCCATTAACATCTGCTTCGGAGCACAACTTCGAAGGGTAGTCAATCTAAAATATTCCATAACCGGTTATATTAACTTCAGCTGAAAGCGGCTCGACTTTCAATCGAACTACATACAGTGAGTGTAAAAAGTATTCGTTTGCCAGTGAATTTTTACGTACAACTTGATTTATTTAAAACATTTTAAGCCTAGAACTACTATTTTATAAAAAAATTCCTATCCATAAAATTGTCGGTGGCTTACATTGACGTGTAGACATTTAATAAAAACACTAGTTCTCTTAAAGCAATTACGATGTGACACAGTAATTAGCAGTGTCACCGCAATCTTCCGGTTTTTACTGCCATATTTCCCGAGCCACTTGAACGTCACCAAGTTTTTTCATCGTTTTACGCAAAACTTTGGAAAACAGATGACGTTGTCTTAACACTAGAACTACCAAAGAGGTCAAAATGATTGGTCTGGAATTATTCATAAATTGCTTCATATACAAAACCTTGCATTTTTATATAAATAATAGACATAAATAAATCCATTAATACTGGAACTATCCAATATATTAGGATCACCGGAAGTAATCAATTGTTTTGAAAAGGTTTCAGAATGACTCGTGACGGTATATTTTACAATAATATTCGAATTATTGTTATTTAAGATGTTGCCCTATAGAATTATTTAGCGACTCGCGTTTAAGTGGTTATCGCGAGTAAATAACTCCATTTAACTTGGCATACGATTTGTCGGATTGTTGGCGCGCGAATGCGCGACAGGTTAACGATAATTAACATGAAACTCGTGTGACAGTCACGCGAGAAGTAAATTATGAGGTATAAAGTGTGCTTAAGTACCTTATCACGGCATGCATTCACTGCAATTTACTATTTTATGGAATCGCATGAGTATAAACCTCTCCTTTACCGATTTTGGTTATTGTTTTTTTTCTTAGACGTATAGCGGATAACACTTAAGTATTTAAATATTAATTAATGCACGAGAGTTTAATTAATTACTATAAAAATGCCTGCTCTATCGCGTAGGGTATCTCGCCAATTTGAAATAATGTTTAAATATATCCGCAAATTTAAATTGCGAAAGTAACTCATACGATTTTACTCGCAAAAGTCTGCAGAGTTTTATGCAAACAAGTGAAGATTGTTGTTTATAATTCAACGCGGACTTTTACCTTGTAAACAATTTTCAATATAGATTTTAAATGGAGTCACGTCACTTTCATAATAAACGGATCATTTTGGAGCACTAGAGAAATAATGAAAGTTTAAAGTTCAACGTGTTAATTCTGCGATAAAAAAATGGTGAATTTAGGTGGGGTTTCGGAACTATAAATGGAAGGATGCAGCATGTTGCGTAGTATTCGAATAAAAACGATCGGCGACGGTGGTTGGTGTATAAGCGATCGGATCGGTGAAAATCCCGGTTTGATGCGCTTCAACGAACCGAAAGCTCTCCGAGTTGATGCAAGCTCAACGAAGCAGAGACTTAGAACCTTCCACACACGCGGTTAGCCTCGATGCATTTCATCCTCTTTTTTTATTTGTCCTCTCCTCTCTTCTCTCCTTTCGTGATTAAAACCATTCGCCGGTTAACTTTGATATCTCTGTATCGCGTAAAGTCAATGAGATTCTATCTCTTTCGAGGTCGCGCATGGCAGCTGAGTTAACCCTTCCGTAACCTGAATTTCTTTCGCCGCAAAGAAAGTCGCATAACGCGAATCTCACGATGCTACGTTACGTGAAAGTACTAACGAAATTATTACTTAAATGTATTTTTATAATTATTGTTATAATGAAACACGTGAAATTGAAACCTGATCAATGAAATAAATCGCGATCTTTCGATCCTTATGTCCTTGAAGCATAATCTAATGCACGATTAATCATTTGAGAAAAGGAAATACGTAAGAATTCTTAATGCAACCTGCACGAAAGGGCACGAATAACCTTGTCTTTGACGTTGGAGAGAAGCAATTATTTAGACGTAACCTCGTGCCGCATTCGTGCCTATCGATCGCCTTCGACACGGGGTTAAAAATATCTATTTGCATGTCGCGATGCATTACAGCAGATTAAGCCGCGATTCCTGTTTTTCCCCCTTTTTTTTACTTACTTTGGCCATCGCGCTGTCTAACGCTTTGGCTAAGGCTTTAAACGACTAGGACTCCGATCGTATCGAAGATCGGGGTTAATCCTGTGTAGTCTTATGGCGAGTGTCGCTCGACATCATATTTCATTCCAACGGGTCCTTTGTCGAGTGTGAGTCGACATTATATTTCGTCCAACGGGTCTTATGTTCAGCTAAACTCGAATAAATGATCGAATTAATAATATATAATCTACGATAATACCGAGTAAGACTGATTTAATAAGTTATAATAAAAATGTACTTTTTGATCGTAAAATATTCAAGTTGGAAAGTAACATGCTTCAATATCCGAAAGACTTTATTGGATAATCGATTCAAGTTCACCACCCACGTTTCAGATTCTATCAAATTCCATATCCGTTTGTAGGTCAAGGATAATATCAAAATGATTTTTCCCGCTGAGGGAGCACATAAACAATCAATTTTCTTATTTAAATGCAAGTCAAAAAGTGATTGTTTTAATACTTTGCACTCGAAGAATATTTCGGTTATGAACGAGGAATTATTCAAACAATATTAACACTAGAACTACCAAAGCAGTCAAAATTACGGGTCCTCGGAATTTAATAAAAATCTTCAAATTCATGAGGTTTCATTTTCTGCGATTTTTCGCGGTTCACGTTGCACAATGGACATAAATTAATTTATTTCTTACATCCATCTTCTTTTAAGGACGTACACATAAATATACAAATATAGCTGAATACATCGCCGGTGATTCTGGTGTTAATTCGAAGAATAATATATCATAGAGATCATCATTCAAAATTTCGAATGCAACGAAATACTGTGTCAGAAATGACACGAGGACAAATTGGTTCCGACTGCACGGTGTTATGCGATGTACGCTCAGCTATTGTGGTTGCATATGTAAAATGCATTCAGAAGAGAGGATTTGCATCTTTCATGCTCTTAGATTCCATATATGAATAGAAAACTATTCACTTTATGTGATAACAGAAAATAACTGCTCCATTTTCGAGTGTCGAAACCCGTATTTGCAATTTGCATGATGCGAGGAATTTCAGGTGAATCGTATGAAATTTTCATTCGTGAATGATTTAAAAATCAAGATATATAGTGGAAAATATTTGTAACTATTTGTGATATGTTTTATGCGAAAGTTTATTGCTATTATCAGTTACAATCTCGGGGTATAATTTCGTAGTATTTTCTTTCTAACAGAAGTGTGTCAAAAAAAGAATTTTTTTATAATATAATATAATAATATATAAGTCTTATCGTAATTCCATGGCAAAGTACTCACTTTGGGATATCGCCGATTCGCGGTGGTCGACATTTTCGTGGCGGAACACTTCCCCATATATTGTATGCTGAAATTAAATAACAAAACTGCGTTAATCATAGAAATCAGAATGCGCTTATTCATAAATTAAAGGGTTACATATTAACTATATGAAATATTAAATACAAGTAACATAATAAAAGATTAAAACGTTAAATTCTAGCCAAATTCAGATCGAGCTGAATTTTTTCAAGAAATGAAGTTACACTACTTTCATAATAAACGGCTCATATAATTATAATTTCATTTTATATTAATTATATTTTTATATGTACATATATATATATAATATAATAATATAATATATATAATAATTATATATTATATTAGGTGTACGTGACATAAACAGACGGGTTTGAAGCGTGTTTTCATTTGAGGAGATTTGTGTGCGAAGTTTGTTTTCAAGTGGTAACTCCGATTCCCCTTCAGACGCGCAGTTGTCTTCCGAAACGCCGTAGTGTCAAGACGCTTCTCTGACAGTGTACGATAGTACATTATTATATTACAGTATTATATTATAATATAATATTATATACATATATTAGGACAGTGTATTAACCCTTTGACTGCGGAACTTTGTCGCATTGGATCATACAACGTGCAACTAATTGTAAGTTACTACTGTAATTCAGTTAAGCCGTGTTAAATCAAATAAGAGAATTATTCTCGAACATATATTATTTATTTCAAAACATTACAATTTTGAACTGTCTTTTACATTTCGTTTTATACATCCATTTTTCATTAAATGAATTAAGAGTCATTATAATCGTGATTGATAATATAATTGCAGCTGACATTCACTGCTTTCATTGTATTTCTTCAGCACTTTGGAATCATTTATTAATATGGCTCTTAATTGCGCTATGATATCGCGTTATTATTGCAGTCAAAGGGTTAATAAGTAGCTAGAAAAGGAAGTTGTGTGAAAATGATAATTCGCAAGGTGTAAGAGAGGGAAATACAAGCTTCATTGCCCTTTCCGCGCGTCGGCAAACTTAATTAGTACGTTATTGCACACGTTAAGGGATAATTATTTGAAAGGTCGCCGATCAAAGGTAGACGGTGTCTCTATATCGATACCTTCGATCCTGCAAGTGAAACTGCCTCAATTAGAGTACAGTAATTTATTAACTAAAAGACACAATCGACATCGAAACCGAATCTCCATTCATATATTGCACAAATTTGAAAAAAGAATTCCATTATTATCATGAATCCATCAGCATTTAAACAACCGTTTAAAGCACTCGATTTACGTCCAAGTAACACGAGACAATTTTTTTCAAAAATTGTCAACTTATATAGACATTTAATTTTGTCCAACAAAAATGTTATCAAATTCGTCGACGTATTTTAAAACGATTACGTGTCGTATTGAATAACTATCGATCATCCTAGTATGCCGAGGAAAAATGAATTTATCTGACAATACTCGACATCCATACAAGATTGACCTTTCGTATTAAATTTGTATGAAGTTGTTATGTGCGTCATACATTGGCGAACGTGCTTATCGATGAATTCTCCAGGTTTCTTACTGAACAGGTGCTAGTTTCTTGTATTAAATCAAAAGATACTGGCTAAAAGGCTTTCATGAATCCATAGAAGGTACATGAAAAGAACAAGCACCTTATGTACTAGGAAAAGTTCGCGCAATTTGTATTAATTTTTTGCGAGGAAACAGATGAATTTTTATGAGCAGCATCTTATAAAGTTGTCAGAAAAATAGAAAAATGTTCTAAGTCAAAACGAATAATACATTATTGAATGAAGAAGATAGAAACATATAGATAGTTGAATAAAAATCGCTTCTTATTTATACGTTCAAATGTTCCTGCGGTTTTTAAGATATAAATAGTAGAAAAAGATTGTTTTCAGAGTGTCAACAAATCTTGAGATAGTAGCGATGAGGTTTCCAAATGTAGGTTTAGGAAACCGATATGTTCTGGCTCGAAGGTTTCGCACCTGGTGCCTCAATTTCAATTCGCTTCTCTCGATTCAAAGGATAAAAAGTCTATTTGACTAGTCTGAAACCGGAATTCCAATCTCGCCGGCTAAAAACCGTTATTTCCTGAGCCGCGAAGGGTGTATTTTGCAGTATAAGATGCATCGGTTTTCTAACAAACTGGAAATGGAACTGCTCGGGTTTTTTGCTAAAAAACTATTGAAAATCGGCTTGAACTTTCCGCGCCAACCAATATACCAAACTACTTATAATATAGTTAGAAAAATATGTATAAAATTCAGGAAGTTTTGATAAAGAAAGACATAATTAATCGAAACCCTGTCTTCGTACGAAGGCTGATACTTAAAGGATCTTTCTACTTCGTTCTTCGAAGAGTAAAAGCCAAGTAGAATGTGATCTTCCAGCAAGTTGATATTAAGGGTTTACTGGGGGAAAAAACTCGGTGGCTGCGTTAAGTAGAGTAAGCGCAATCCCTGAAATCTCTTTTCTGTTATCACAAGGATCGATAACGTGTGTCATTGGAACGGTTCCAACGTTCCTGGAGTTAGTAAAGAGGGTTTATACGCGAGGGAAAGAGGAAAGGAGGATATGACCGAGATAACAGGGACACTGCTGCCAACTGAAACGGTTCGCCCTAGTCCCTTGACGATTTAACAATTGACTTGTGCCCACGAATTGTCTACGACATAATTGCGTCTGGTTTAGATTTCAATTCACTTGCCACCCGCGATTTTTAATCTTCTCGCGATTGCAGGTTCCAAAATTTATGCGAATAAATTCCAACTTTTGTGAAACTTATGATTTCAAATTGCTGGAAGATCAGATTCTTTTGCCTTTTACGTAGTATGATCCAAAAGTTTGTCGGCCAACGGTATCAAAGCGGTAAAAGAATCAAGCAATCATTTTTATTTTTCAATATAGTCACCTTTTATTTTAATTTACATTTTCTAAACGGCTTAACTTTTCTTAATTAATTAAAGCAAATTAAGAACATGCCTTCGACTTAATTGTACGATTTGAATTCTTTGCACTTCAAGAATATTTCAGTTGCAAACGATCAAAACATTCTATTTTTTCTAACAATTGACGAAATAAACCTTGTAATTTAAATCCTATATATTTAGTATGTTAATCCAGTATTTCTGGCGATAAGTAATTCGTAAATTTGGATTCAATTGTCGCGAAGGCGAAGTTAATTGCAAATAGAATCGAACGCGCTTAATTATCTCCGTTTGATCGCGAAGGAACGACATCTCGAAAGAGAGTTTCGAATAAGCGCAATTATCCGAGTGGATGGGAAACGAAATGAAAATTGTTAATTACTAAGAGACGCTTTCTGTGAACATTCGGTAAACGTTTTCTCAAATCATTCTTCACGGAACATGCAATCTACCCTGAGTTTAAACACGCCTTAAGAATAATGAGACCTTGAAACCCGTTTGGAACTAAAGAAGATCAAACAAAGCATCGCGTTAAAATTGCTACTCATAAAGAGACGCGCGGATGAAGAAACGTTCTAAAAGAAATCCACTCAGATATTTTTAACTCGAGCTTTCTCGATCTTCTATGTCGAAAAGTAAGCACTCACAACAGATCTCTTATCGTAGGAATTCTGGAATGTACGTTTTACGTACAAAAAGATTATATCTTCTGAAAAGAGTTCAGAGACTATGAACCTAATAAATAGGTGGTAACCCCGTAGTAGCAAACGTGTTAGCGTGTCTTCAATCGAATACTTTCGCAGGGAATCTGCTATGTCAATAAAAAGCCGAGCATCGGATTGTCATCGACTACACATTGTTTACGCGGTTCAGTGTCAATTTGACAGGAACAGAGGCGCAGTCTCATTTGCAATCGACAGCAGAGAGCATTAATCATTGCAAAGTTGATTAAGAGCCTTGACACTCCCCGATCTCCGTCTCCATTCCTTCATCTTTCTCCCTCGCTATTAGCTGCGTGTATGTGTTAGATGTATTTGTATGTAGACGTGAATCTTGTTAGAATCAGATCGGCTAAGAGAATCTCATTATTTACTTAACACTAGAACTACCAATAAATAAATGTGCGCGAAAGATATATGAATAATCGTAAGACTTAAAAATGTTTACTTATGGCGAGTTTTGAGATTGGTTTTTTTAGTTTTAAGATACCGAATGCAATTTTGCTTTACAAGTACTGAGAAACGTAAGAATTAAACACTTAAAAACCTCGGGAAATATAATATAATTTTATATAATTCATTCATTTCCCAGTTTCCTTTTGGAATATAAAGTTGAACGTTGCTCGTAAAGGTAAAGCGATTGAAGAACAGCAGTCGGGAAAACCAATATTACGTTCTGCTCCCCCATTTCTTAACCTGCGGATAACTAAGGGAATTTCGGGCTGAAACTTTTCCTAATCAATGAAATTAACTGCTTCCGTTAACTCCAAGATATTGTACTTCTGGTGGAATAAAATGTCAAGCACGTTCCGCGCACGTGACCGTTCGGTTACGATAAGGGAAAACGGTTAGCGGCAAGTACATACCGTTGATTATAAAGTTCCCTTAATACAAACTGTATATATTTTACGAAGAAACAGTACCTAAATAAAGAAACGAATTTTATTCCAGTAAAGTAATATTTTCCAACGTAATAATAAATATAAAAATACACGCGACAATCGTCACCATTTTCAATGTATTTAAGTATTGCTTTGGCCAGAAAGTTCGTGCGGTTTGCGTCAGTTGTTTCCTGGGAAGTCGAAGGATTTTTATTTATTATTGAATAAAGAAAACTGAAGAAATATACGGAACTGAATCAAAATTGTTACCTATTTATATGTTGAAAACCGCATGAGCTTTTTGACGAAACCAATAGTTCAGGGTAACTTGAAACTGGTATGAACCCTTTCAATCTACTCTGATCGCTATGAAATAATATTGTTCGGTCAACTAGATAGCTGATAATCAATAATGCAGTTACGCGATGTTGGATTATACAGTTATGGCAGTGCCTGCACTAATCATTCAAATAAACCATTCTATAAACCATGCTAATAAATCGTGCGAAGTAAAAGACACGGGATAGGATTTTAATTGACATTAATTTCACTTACCATCCATAGTCATATTATCTCCTAGCTTCATTTCGGTCCCTTATTTTATTGGTGGTCCTTTCGATTATCCACAGTTATCTCTGCCCCGAGAAAAGAACACTGCCGATAACGATCAATCACGGACCACTTTAATCAGAATATTCCGTGATCTCTCTTCTATTCGTTTCACTTAATGTCAATGGAGACGTCTTGTAAATCAGGGGTAGCCAATTACGCGGACATTTTCGATTTTAACTCCACTCTCTTCCTGGCGAAGTTAAAACTTCCTCGATCCTGGTTTAAGTCCTTCCGATCGTCAGTATTCGGACGTCGGTCGTGGTCCATAATTAATGTGATTGGTCAGCTGACAAACCAGATTATGAAACTAAGGGCATCTTCCTTTTTTCGGTAACAGCTCGTCGTTGTATTAAATCGTTATTTCCTTTGATCGATTGAACTCATTTAATACCGATCAAATCGTTGTACCATGAAATTAACACTCCCGCGTCTTTCACACGATCTTCTATCCCTCGAACTTGATTTCCGGCTTTTGATTTAGACGATGGGAATATCAAAAAGTCACTATTAACACTAGAACTACGAACAATATATTCAGTTATTTTACATCGTTATGAGTAACGTTAAAAATATTGAAAGTTTTACGAATATTAGCGATTTGTTCGAGTTTTAGTGATATTGGGATCGACGGTCACCTGGGAATCCCACGGTATTGAATGTGTTAATGTAGGACAATCGTATTTGACTGGCACTCATGTTTTATACAATATTTTGTTTTCCGTGTTTGAATACAAATTTCAAGCTTCGTCGTTTACATTAGCTTTGTACGGAGATGTTAGATAAGACACGTGTAGGTGCCAAGATTCTACGAAGATAGAACATTTAAAAAAGACTCCGCTCGGCCATGAACCTCCTTCTTTAAGGCAACCTAATGTATTTGTATTGTGATGACAATTTTTTTTAACGATACACGAATTAACATTTCTACAGCGAGGAATACTTTCAACTTCCTAGGAGTCATTCACGTGTACCTTTATAGTTTCGCTGGTAAAAAATGATCTCTCCGAAGTTTGACCTTTTCGAAGTAGATTCTGACTTACAATTAGCGAGGAGAGTTCCGTGTGAACGTAAAAACTCGTTGAATTTCAGTAACACGTTTTTTAAATTATTTTAAATCGCGATACTCAGAAATGTTTTTAACGATCTGTTTGCCAAAAGACAAGGAAATCGATGTGCTTTAATTCGACTGTGGAATACATCAATTTCCAATTAAAGATGGATCTGATTTTACTTGCCTCGCGAAGAACCAAGTCTGATATTTAACATAGAAATCTTTACCGAAACCTTGCTTTTTGATTCTCCGCCCTAAAAATCGTCGAGTTCATCTAGCGAATAAGATGTCGTGGCAAAATCGATATACTCTGCTTCACCAAGGACACTTCCTGTACTTTCATCTCCCATCTTCCCTGCAAAAGCTCCAGTGTGCTTTTTGCAGGGTTGACTAACAAAGAAAACGCATACCCTTCTCTTTTTAACCTATTAACTACGATAATGTTAGTAATTACAATTACCAAGGGGATCAAAATGACTAGTCCGTCATATTTAATTAAATTATTCGAATAAACCACGACGCATTCTTTGAGATTTTATATATTCGTATTATCTATACATAACGCGAATAATTGAATCCATTAATTAACTTATATCCCATGAACACCCTTATATCAGACGGGTTTAGTGTTCCGGGGTTAAAAAGAATGCGGCAATATCAGTATTTAGGTGTAGTCGAAAATACTAACAGGCAACGGGGGGAATTTTGAAAGGCATGATGAAGCAATATCAGAATTCCAGAGAACGCGGAAAAGAGAACCTATGAATTGGCAGACCGTAGAGTAACGCAGACTTCTCCTAAATCGATAGAGCCAAAAGCGTGAGTACAGTCGGCTGGGAGACAAGTACGAATATAATGTACACAATAGACCCGATCTGTATAAACTAAACCGACATTATATCACGGAGACATAGATCTTGACTATACTTATTATATTCCCTGCAAAACAATATTCTCATACATCAATATTAATTTCCAATTCACGTAAACCGAAGGATATATAACGAAGTAATTTAAAACGATAGAGCTAGGAACATCAAAGACTCTGAAGTTGCTACTAGAAAAATAGAAGTAATGGTAGACTTAACGTAATTTCATAAAAGCGATTAGATGCTACAAATTGCAGTGGCGTCATTTATCTTCCAACAGCGGCGTAGAATAATTATTCCACCTACATCTGTGATGAACGATTGCTATTTCAAATGAGTCTTCATTATGCTATCGTTACGTCAGAATGCGCCTTCAGGGTGAGTGCGATTATATTAGAATGTCAATACCCGATAGATATATAAATTACATTGCCTCTAATACACTCGAGCACAATGTTTCTCAACAAGGGGTCTATGGACTCCCCGGGGATCAACAAATTGTACCCAAGCGATTCATTATTTCGATGGCTTCTGTTTACTACAACACGTATTTCTAAATTATGTTTTTATTGGAATTCTCCGTGACGGGCATCGTACACACTGCGACAATCTTATCGATTTACTTTGAATAAAGTTCGCGGACATTGTTCTTCTTCGGAAGATGTATTTGATTTATGTCCCAAACAACTTTATGTCACTCATAAAATTGTTTTACTCGAACTTCAGTCCCCAATGTAATTACCGTTCTTTTCTGTATTTCTCTCTTTTCCAATTTTCGTGGATAAATATAAGTCTCGCGCGATTCAATTGTATAAAAATATTACTATCAACCGCGGTACGTCCTTCAGGGAAAGATAGGTTTTTTAAATGAACATTTCTTGCTTTAAACTTTGCAATTGTTTACTGACACAATTATTGGTGATCCCATCGTATGACAAAATACGTGGAATTAATAACGATAACTATATTGATATCCACGATGATGAGTAAATTTCCAATATCCCTTCCGGATTGCTAGAAGGTTAACTGTTAAACTAACTTTCATGAGTTATAATCAAGGTATCATCCCTAAACACTCGACCTTTCGATGTTCAGGTCTGGGAGTCTTATTCAATAAAGTCTGGCCTTGCTTGGATAGAGCTACTAGCGTGAAGGATTCTAGAGGTCTATTCTACTGTATTCTTCAACTACCGTAGCGTTCAGCAAAGAAGGCACTCGTGACGTCAGCGAATTCATATTCAAACTCTGAAAAGAAAAAGTAATAAGATTTCACAGATATTTCCACGGTATTAATACTAGAACTACCGAGGATCTATTCAGCTATATTTGCATATTTATATATACGTCCCTAAAAAAAGATGGATGGACGAAATCAATCGATTGATTTATTTATGTCCATTATTGAACGCGAACCGTGTAATACTTAAGAAAATTATTTTGAGAGTTTTCGGTATCACGCGAGTTTTAGTTGTCCTTAGTTCGAGGGAGCACGAAATCTGATTTTCGCCGAGTCTAGTGATCGAGATCTTGGTATCGTGTTGTAAGGGGCCAGTAACCTTTAAACGTGATATCGCGTGTCCGTACGCGTACCAAGACTTACGTCACGAGACAGGCCTCCTGTATTCGCTTGACATTTGCCACGACAAATAAGTGCACGTGACGTAATTCATTGATAATTGAACACTGTTCAATCAGAATCCCCGCAGGGATAACGAATTATGCGCCTTCGAGACGTCTGCTTATAATTTTCCGCCAATAAATAACCCGCGATTTCAATGCCGAGCACATCGATTGGTTAGAATCTAAAGAACAACACGACGCCAAGACTTTTCTTTCATCTTAACTTTCTTGTTCCCCCCGAATGATTAATTACTTCCATAAATATTTGGAATCGCGCAACTTCTACCATATTTATGAAAACTCCGTTCTTTTCTTAAATATTATAGAGTAGCAAATAAAATCCGTTACGTAATATTAAATTATATTAAATTATATTAAATGATTTCGAAAGTTCTCTCGTTTTCTGGCAACCTCATTTTAGGGGCGTGTCTTAATTATATTCAAGCAAATTGGTGGTTTGAAAATGGCACGTGATCTACCAATTAAAGAACGACAGAACTTTTTAAATGACCTAATTTAACAACCTGTTATAATAAATACGAGGGCACTCGGAACAGTTTGCGTACCAACTATAAAAGAATATAACTTGTGTTGTTAAATTACATTTATTTTTAACATGCTCCCCCTGAACTTCATTAATTATAGACTTTCTGGTTATGTATAGAATACACGCCGCTTTGTAATGTGCCAGAAATATTGAAAATATTACCGTCACTTATATGTTAAGCCGCGAACTTTTTCAATTGCCCTCGTATATTACGCTCGCAGGGTGCCTTGACGTAAGGTCACTAACTTCCACGGGGAAACTAGGGACTTTCATGTTCAATAGAGGAGATTACTCGTTCAAGGTAAAAACCTTCCTCCACAAAGGTCATCGCGTATAAACCGGAAGGCTAAGCGATTAGGGGTCTGACATACTTTTTAAAAATAAGCGAAGGTGTAACTCTTCCTTGTACTCTAAAATATTATTTGAACCGTTTATTTTGAAAATGGATTTATGCCACTTTCAAAATAAAAGGCTCATTCTATTAGGTGCAGAAATGAATGTTTTCTGATTTAATTTACATAATCAGTGCAGCCATTCGCATCGAAATATTCCCATGCTCTTTTAAGCTGCCAGACAAATGGCAAAAGGTCATCAACTGTAATGAAAATTATCACAGTTCGATGCTTCATCTGTCCTCATTCTTTTTTAATGATACTTCGATTACACCAAAAAACTCAGAAAGAATTCATTTCTACACCTAATTTTTTACGATCTTTGTAGCACAGTAAGCGAAGAATGTTCGTCTTTTAAGGAAAGAAGTACAACATCATGTTTACTTATATTTATTACAAGTTTTATTATGCGCCAACTCTTCGTAACTCTTAAAATAACAATAAAAACGTGCAACATTAAAATTACAGAAATTGACAATACATGACATACTTGTAAATAGTTGATGTAGCACAATTAAAAACCATTAGATAACTTCAATTATTAAAATTAAAATTAAAACTCTAAAGTAACAGACATAAATTAATTAAGTACAGTGCAAGTAATTGTATTTTAGTAATTATTAACTCCAAGCAATGATTAGCGTGTACATATTTTACATATAAAGTAAAGTCGCACGAAATATCCAAGTAGAAGTTGATTCGTGCGAGTTCGCGTAGAAAGTTCATGCATAAAAAGAAGTGAGTGGGAGATGTATGATAAGAAGACATAAAGGTTTTCTACTTTTAGACCGAAAACCGACACTTATCGCGGGTGGAAATTATATGGCGTAAAAGAACGCAGCTAGTAGCTGCGCTGGTCTATCGACCCGAAAAAGATCGAGTCTAGACTTTGTTTCGTGTTTATTTACGAGCGGTGCGTACTTCTTATTCCTAATTTCTTGTGACCTTGGTAAATATATCGATAAAAGGTTTAGAGCACGTATCGTACCGTTAATACACTAGGCTGCCCCAGAAATCACTTTATTATATTGACCTTCTAATCCGCGGCGTCTAGACATTTTTCGTGATATGCTTAAGTGGCAGAACTTTACGATAATAATAAAATCGTTCTCATTAATTAGCCTCGTAATTAACCCACTGTAGAAGTAAGGATATATTACAAAATATTAATCAATTATTTATTAACCGCTTAACGGGCAGCGACGTTATCTACTCGCCCACGCCTAACCATAAGTAATACAAATATTTTTATTGGAAAATATAGTTCTTTCTGTAAAAAACTTGGCCGACCAAAACTACTAGGACCCCTTAGATTAATTGGGAGACATTTTTCCAAAAATGTGCCCAGGAAAATGAGCATTAAGTGGGTAATTATATAGATATATTTTGTGTGCAGTGTTCCATTATTTTGTCAGACCAGCCTTGGTTTCTTTTGACATGTTTTTCCGAAACTTTCGTAAAAAATAATGAAATAATGGCGTTACAGTTTGAAACTTTCAATGCAAAACATTAAATGATCATCGCTACAAGTAACTGCATACTGTGCGCACGTGGCAACGCGGTTTACTCGAAATGGCAATAAACGGGACATTGATGAAAAAGATGTTAAGCCGCGAACTAAAATGATAGAACTGCGAACTAGAAAAGGATCTACTGCCTTGTTACTTACTCTAAGGGATATCCCTGTCGTTTCCGTAGATCCATCACCCCAATCTCAAGCTTGCCACCACCCCGAAAACCAAGGAACAATCATTTTTTTAAAAGAACGTCGGAAAGGGAAAATATTACTCGGAGCTAAAGAATGTAAGAGGAAACGTGAACATTCGATAAACTTTCGGTACAGAGGGTGTCATGGAAGTAAGGGTTGACACAAGACACGTGTAAAAAAAGCTCTCGCACAAAGAACAGTCTTACATTTTTATGATAAAAATGTACCACATCGCGGTATTACATTGTACGGTAGTTTCTTTCGTGGTCATAATTTGTCGCTCATTTATGTCGTTTGTTTGTCACGAAGGGTGGGTTTGTTATTCGCGTTGTTTTTATTCGTATTTCTAGGTTACAACAAGTCGAGGACCGAGTGTCGTCCACCGCGCCGCTTTGTCGACTAACTGACCTCACCGCCGGCGCAATCATTTTATTCTACCCCCACCCCGTCGGCGCATCATCCCCCCCCCCGCTACTTTCCATTACGATCGTGATATCTACCGTGTAATGCTATGGGTGCCTTTGCACCCTGCACATGTTTGGGGTGATAACACCCTCCGGTTTAAATAGGGTGTACATTTGGAATGGTAATTTTATTTCGCATATCACTGAAATATTGTCCGTTGGTATCATCCACTTGAAAAACGTGTAAGTAGTAAGGTGTCAAAGTTGCCGGCCAAATGGTGTTAACCCTTTTGGTACCTTACGAGATATCGGCTTTCCATTTTTAATATAACTTGACCCTTTGCACTTTTTAGCACCCGTTTAGAATATTTCGAAATGAATACTTTATTTATAACTTCAAAATTGATAATATCGTGAAAATTGTAATTGAAACAACTTACTTGTTTAAGCTTAGTTCTTTGTTTTGCTTTAATGGAAAAAAATGTGTGTCGACACATTGTTGACTGGCAACATTTAACTTAATAATTGCATAAGCAGATGCGTTTACAAATACGAGTTAACTCGTTACCAGTCATCAATCTGTTAAATGCGTATATAATGTAATTTAAAAGTATATATTTATATTATTTATTTTACATTTTACATAAGTCAAGATTCAAGTGTCACAGTCTTCGATGTTGGAATTCAGATGGATAAAATAGAAATTAAACGGCTCAATTTATATCAGCGTCGCGTTTAAAAAAGGGTTGAGATCAAACTCGTAAAAGACTCTGAAGTGAATGCGAAAGTTGAAAGATATGGCCCAGTTTTATTTCTTTCTGTAAGGGCTGGGATAATCCGTGAGGAGGCTGCCGGTAGATAAAATGGCGCCCGGACCACCGAGAATCCCACCTTTATTCGCGAGCCATCCATTTCCTCCAAAAAACCCAGCTGGATCGTTTCTGTTCGTGTAAAATCCTGAATCATTCACACCTACGATATGCAGCAAGCCGTTTGCATTTGCGAATTGCTTGCTATTCGCTTCATCGCGCGCATTCGAACTGAGATTACTCAGTGCCTCTCTCAGCTGAACAATGCGATTTTGTAAAAATGACTGCGGAGAAAATTGGATGTTTTGCGTCAGTGGAGTTAGAAACCAGGAAAGCGGCCCCACCTTCGTCGTCGTAGGTGTCTCGGACTAATAAATAATCGTCAATATTAATAATACAATTAATATTTAATTGTCTGCGTAAATAAAATCATTCTATCTCTTTTTTTATCGATATAGATTTAAAATCGCGACTATAATAAAACTTACATTTTGAGCAGTCATCTCATTCAGCTCATTAATTGCTGAAAGTTTCTGATCAATCAGCGCCGGCAAATTCGTAACCTGTTCGTCATCTTGGATCGAATTCTTCTTCTCTCTTAACGTAGCATCATCGATTTTATTGATCTCGGCATCGATTGATTGGTCGATCGGCTGCGGATAGATGCCGGCGACCTCCGATTAAAAAGAAACAGATTATTTTAACAGGAACGTCATAATGTCGTAGTACAATGGTCGTTAAACAGATTAGAATGATTATTTATAAAGAATTAGAATTCATTTATTAGAATGATTTATTTATAAAGAAAGTAGAACATCGAATACTTACCAATACAATTAACAGGAAAATGGATCTTATTAACATTTCCATCGATGCGTAACACACCGCAGAAATAATATCGTGTCACTTCTTCGGAAAATAATTAATTTTTAATCCAGAAATAGTCTCGGTTTAAGGAATAACAATAATCTGACGGCATCCTTGTGCACTCAATGTAATATATAGTACTTCCTACACGCGGAATTTCGTTTTTTAACGAGCTCAAATTTATCGCATATGGGTGCCCACATAAGTACGTAGATAATATGTGGAATTACGAAATGGATGTTCTTCGAACGAGAAGTTAAAACAAATCCAATACCGCAAAACTTAGTTCCTAGTTCGTTACAAGTAAAATGTATATCCGTTTTGACTTATAATTCCCTGCTGGTTTTTTTTTATTTATTAAATTCCGAGGACCGATCATTTTGACTGGTTTGGTAGTTCTAGTGCTTAATTTTTAAACGAAAATAAAATGGTTTCTTGCTATTTGAGAAGAGCAACGATAGTATGGTCGTAAACCACGTCGTATAATTTCTGGAAACGATTTTAAAACCGGTCCGCCCTTTCTCGAGCGTGCTAAACGAGGCGCCGCAACCGATTTGCCTTGAAAGCTGTTGTCTTCGAACAAGACCTGCTACAAAATGTTGTTTCTCTTTGTCTGAATCGTAAAATCGCGTCGACGGCCTTCGCTAAGGTCGCGGCATTCGGAGAAATGAACATTCGAAGGTTTTATTATCCGAACAAGTGGTGTGTTTGTTAAACAAAAAATATTTAATTCAGAATTGAACTCGTAATAAAAAATATGACCGTGGTCTTATTTTTGGATGTTCTTTTTATGGGAGAAAACCGGTAGTAGATCGAATTATGTGCATTGAATTATTGCATAATTGAATCAAATTGCTCATTGAACTATGAAATTATTCGACTAATTGCAAAGAAGCTCAGTGAAGAGTTGAAGGAATAAACAGTCGAATAAACACTCGATTGGTCGAAGAGAAAAGAATCACGATGGCTGGAATGCATAGCGGAAAAACGTGCGTTCTTTTTGTCGGGGAACGCAGGTAGAATACCAATCGCGACTTAAGTTTAAGTGTCACGACATCGGCCACCATCCACGACTCTCAATCAGTATATCAAATCAATATATCGCTAATATTCATATAATAAAATTGTCAATATTGTTATCGTTACAATAACGA
Source organism: Nysson spinosus (assembly GCA_910591585.2). Lineage (NCBI taxonomy): Eukaryota > Metazoa > Arthropoda > Insecta > Hymenoptera > Crabronidae > Nysson > Nysson spinosus. Next base: position 1,632,710 of record OU342849.1, read on the forward strand.
TGTAAAGTAACCAATATATCGTAGACCGATTAAACAGTTTATTTACTTCTACACGTTATATAGTCCTTACGGACGCGTATCGCGAGGTATCGTATAACACGGATTTCAGCGTGGCGGTCAACGTGTTAACACTCGTGCGGGCTTCGCGTTTACGTGTGCCAACACAAAGAATGCGTAGTGCGACGCCGGGGACGACTTGAAACCGTTAGCAGACATTTCCAGACCAGTCTTGTTCCAACGTTCGACCGCGAATCTTCAACTGGACGAAGATCGTTTTTCAACACTGATTCAACTAGCTTTTTTACGGTGCTTCGATAGGAACTGATTACCAGAAAGATAAACGATCTTTAACCCTTTGCGGTTCGCGATATTTTCACAATTTCGTTCTTGCCGGTCCGCGCTGACTCGATTAGTACTTTAGTCTGCCGTTATTTCAATACTTTAGCAGCTTATTAATTCAACAACATACGTCGAATGCATATATTTATGTCAAGCACAATTTTAATGTTTAAACAACATTGTCTGTTATTGTTTACAATGTATAATTTGTGTCGAATAAGTTGGTATTGGACTCGTTGGAATTAAATGTGATGTCGAGTTGCGTTCAAACTGGAGTCAATTTTAAAGTCGCCTCTCAGTCGTCACTCAAATTGCCTGGATAAATTGAGTGGCGACTGAGAATCGCCTCCGAGTGCGAAGGGTTAAAGAAGAATAAGATCCTTTTTTTATCAAATGCAGTCTTACAATTGAATTCGTTAAAGTTTGTTTCTTAAACAGAGTGACTCAGTGAATATTTGTTATTCTGCCAAAAAAGCAGAACATTTTCCGGCGATACGATAAGAAGACGAATTTCTTTTTATGTCGGATAAAAAGAAACTTCGTCGATTCTGGATTTAGTGACTTCATATGATACTTGATGACCTTGGCATTCAAGTTATACGGATAAAAGAGTGCAGGGTACTGTTTTTTGAGTAGGATTCGTAAAGAATTTGGAAATCTATCATGAAGGCGATATACAGTTTCGTTGTCCTTATTTTCTTGCGAGAAGTGAGTAAATACATAAATAAATAAATAAATAGATAAATATATGTACGAATAGCATGGAATACTGCGACAGGTTTTTCGATCCTTTTCCGTGCTCCTGCGAAAACAAATAATGTATATTAATAAAAGGAAAGATACTCGTGAAATTCATGAAATTCGGAGTTTTTGAACAAAGAAAAATAAAAACATAGCCACACTTCATCGTTACACTTCATGTGTATTCGATATAAACGGCTTGAAAGAATAGTTCCACAAAGATGCCGTTTCTTTTTGCGATAACGTACAGTTTTTACTGACAAAAGTCCTAATAATGACACAAAGTTAATGTTAATTAATCCTGTTTTGTTGCAGGCTACTGGCGCGGTTATTCGGAAGCCACCGGCGTTTGCGAAACCCGTTTATTCGGATTCTTATTTACCCGCCGCCATGCAGGTAAGTTATGCGTTTAATTAAATAACACAAGTAACAATAGTAACAATGTTATCACAAAACAGAATAGTTCTATCACATACCTTGCTATAAACATATGTATATTTAATAATAACGTATGCAATAAGTTATCATTGTAATCACCGATAAGTTAATCAGATCTAAAATAAAGAATAAATTCAGATCAACCCGAAGATAATATTATTAATATAAGCTTAGTATTTTTAAAACAGAAAATGGGATTGACATATGAATTTTATTTTCCCAAACTAGGTAATCTTTCATTCGGTTGAACAATTAAAGATCCTCCAATTCGAAGAAGCTTCTCAAAAGAATCAGACAGCAAGTTCCACATCAATTTCACCGGTTCTTCACATTGGTCAAAGCACAGAAGCAAACCTCCAAGAAAAATCCTCTACGGTTTCGGAAGTAACGACGAAACCGGAAGTAACCAAAGCCATGGAGACCGGTGAAGGTAATTCAGAGAGTGAAGAAACGAAGCATAAAATCCCTGAAGCTGAAGAAAGTTCCACGTCAGTTCAATCGTATCAGGGTATCACTGAAAATATTCAGTCCACGGTTGGCAGTTCGAGTTCCAGTCAAGCAACCTCGAAACATCATCAGGAATCACCGGAGATGAACGAAGAAACGCCGGAAACAAACTATGCCACGCCAGAGTCGAATTACGAGTCCCAAGAGACAAATCAAGAAGTTCCTGAAGAGAACGAAGAAGATACCTCTTCACATATCGATGAACAAACTTCAGCGAGCATAACAATGGATCAGGAAAGTTCCACAAAGCCATTGGACCCGTCCATTTTGTTCACCGACTTTGAACAAGTAACTTTGAAGCCTCATATAACACTTGAAGTTGAAGATCAAATGAAAAAAGATCCAACCATTGATAGTATCGTCGAGGAAATTTATGAAATTGTTAAACCAACCACTTCTGTATTATTCGAGGAGGATGAAGTTATCGAGGAATCAAAGACCTCCTCAGGAATGTCGGTTGAGAAAACAGAGATCCTTGAAGAGGAGGAGGAAGAGACAAGGTTAGTTCCTTATTTATCTGTTGTTTCCTCTTTTTTAGTAATAAAATGCCACAACTACTATCCTCGATTCCATGAAACGATGTATAAATGGCAGACCAAGACTTAGAGATTTGATGAAGCACTAAAATGAGCTCCATTAATGTAACATTCTTAAAAAGCACATCTTACAGGTTCACCCTTCTTGGAGAAAAGGTTGCGCAAGTCCCTAGGCCAAGTTTGAGCAGCTACTTGAGGCGATCAAAAGTACCGCCCAACGTTTCGTTGCAGCAACTAGCTAGTCTTTATGATGCTCTTAGCAAAGACGCCAGGAAGCAAGGATTCGGAAAGTATACCGGATACTCGGATGAAGTGTTGAAGACATTGGAAACTTCGGCGGAAGGTGGTGTCGGGCCACAATTGAAGACGATCTTAAAGAAAGTTCTTGAAAGAAATGAACTTACCAGGGAAGACGCGAAGATGAGGACCTCCGAGACGATTCATAATCTTGATAATCCTTCGAGCGTCCTTAACAAGGATTTGAGACGTTTATTACCTCTACGGTACACGCCTTAATCAGATCTTCCGATGAGGATCACCCTGAGTTTATATTTATCTCGAATTTATTTGCGCTTCGAGTTTCGAGGAAACCTGCTTGATGACTCTGGAAATGAACCTCTTAAAGGGTACGAATGATTGCCTTAAAGCAGTTTATTATTTGGCCAATGAATTGTTTTGATTAGCAAGTCATGTGAAGAGACTGTTAGTCACCTTTATAACATATTCAGTAGCCATATCGTTTCCGGTTACCGTTGAATCATTACTTTAGTTAGGATACCACTATTGTTTTATATAATTATGAATACAATAACTGACTCACTCTTCATATTCCTCTAATCACATAAAATTCCCCAGATATTACACCGCATTGAAAACACATCCAAAATAATTCATTCAACGCGAGTCCCTACAACGCGCTAAAGATATCGCAACGGCTTTTTTATGTAATGCGATTCTCATACAACGCGCTATATAATAAAATTCGGGACTTCCCCGTGTACGTTTATCGAGCATAACATAGTTTGTTATCTCCAATTTATTATAACGCGATTTCATACCACGCGAAATGTATTAACCGCGTTATACGGGAGTCCATTGTATTGATTGTCCTATGAGAGCGTATATATACGCCTTTCGCATTAATTACTGTTGTATTTGGGATCCCAAATCACACCTTGACCCGTTCAAATTAAGAGGACTATATTGTTTATAGTTGCTATAATATGACTTGGCAGAGAGCACGGAGCATCGATACGTGCCGTGACTTATAATTTCATTGAGTAACTCTGTGTCAATCAGTGGACAGAGGCGTAGAGGCAAAACAATGGTATTACGGACATTGCCGAATTAATACGTTCGAAGTATTACGCCTCTGGATTGCACCTCGGTATAAAAAGGGTTTTGAAATCGGTTGGGCCTTCAGTCGTACGTTCGCATCCTCGAAAGAAAAGTCCCACCTTTCTGCCAAGAAAAACGAGCTCCCAGGAATATCATGAAGATATCCGTTCTAATATGTGGCTTCTTTTGCGTGAGTTATCGTCTATATTTATATACAGGTCACCCTCGTACAACGCGGTACTTGTGCAAGGCGGTTTCGATATAACGCGGTGCACAAATTGCGGCGATCCTTGTACAACGCGGTACTTATATAATACGACTTCGATATAACGCGTGTATGTACGGTAAACTTTCGTATAACGCAATAACAATTTTGAGACGACATTTTTATGTAACGCGTAACGTATTAACCGCGTTATAACAGGAGTCTACTGTAATCCGAGCCGCGTATAACACGATTTTTGTAACGCGCCCATTCCCTGGATCCTAATCCCGCTTTATACGTTAGTTACCTATATTATATTCATATTATATTCATATTACAGAAGTAACTCCCTTATAATGCGGGAATAAGGTTCCAACATTTACCCTGTCAGATAACTGATCTTCCACGCCTGTGTTAAGGGCTCAACATTGAATCTGATAAGTAACCAATCTCCTACGCCTATGTTTCTATTATAGCTCTTAGCGTCGAGAGTTGAATCGAAGCCACAGATAACGAAACTCTTCCCAGTCAAAGATACAGTTGATTATCCCGAAGAGATGAGCAATGAGGTGAAACCACTCGATAAATTCCTTGGCAAATTACGTGCTACGTATAACTTCGTATTTCGGAAACCCGACAACACCAGCAACGTGGAAAAGATTTTATCGAAGGATGCTCCGAATCCTGACGTGGAGACATTGAAATTAATTTGGTCGAATCGAATGCGATCGGGCGCGGAAAGCAAGTCGGATAAAGGAAGTACGAATATACAGACGATTAGAGCCGATAAAATGTTATCGATTACTACGGATGATTGGATAAACGACATTGGACCTTTAGCACCGTTGGAATTGCAAGAGGAGATTGATAGTACGGATCCAGAAACGGAAGAACATACTCCCCGCACAAGCCTTCAGCTTCCGGTTACTTTGAGCCGACATCTTGTTGAGTGGCTCGGCTCACTTCTCGGGTTAACTTACGATGTCTACGCGAAGTTAGCGAGGGTTGTTCATAACAAAGTTCAATAACATTGTCCAACAATTTTTGGACTTCTTTTCTGTCTTGTAAGAACGAATAGGCGAGTCTTATGTTTAGATTTTGATGCGTGGAAAAGGAAGTATAAAAGTTGGAGAGTTTTTATTTGTAGCAACATATTCTGCGGACTTTTGCGAATAAAATGATGTGTATTACATTTGCAATATCAATCTGCAAATATGTTTAAACATTAGTTAAAGATGGCGGGACACAATCCGCGTACTCGTTCTTTGAGAATCTTTTCAAATTTGACTAAAAATTGTGATGTAAGAATAAAAGTTAGACGGTTTTCATTGGTTGCAAAAGATTCTCTGGACTTTTGCGAATAAAATGATGCGTATTACATTTGCAATATCAATCTGCAAATATGTTTAAACATTAGTTAAAGACGGCGGGACACAATCCGCGTAATCGTTCTTCGAAACTGTTTTCAAATTTGACTAAAAATTGTTACGTAAGTGTAATAGTTAGACAGTTTTCATTGGTTGCAAAAGATTCTGTGGACTTTTGCGAATAAAATGATGTAAATTACATTTGCAAAATCAATTTGCAAATATGTTTAAACATTAGTTAAAGTTGGCGGGACAAAATCCGCGTACTCGTTCTTCGAAACTGTTTTCAAATTTGACTAAAAATTCTTACGTAAGTGTAGTAGTTAGACAGTTTTCATTGGTTGCAAAAGATTCTGTGGACTTTTGCGAATAAAATGATGTGTACTACTTTTGCAAAATTAATTTGCAAATGTGTTTAAACATTAGTTAAAGTTGGCGGGACAAAATCCGCGTACTCGTTCTTCGAAACTGTTTTCAAATTTGACGAAAAATTCTTACGTAAGTGGAATAGTTAGACAGTTTTCATTGGTTGCAAAAGATTCTGTGGACTTTTGCGAATAAAATGATGTGTACTACTTTTGCAAAATTAATTTGCAAATGTGTTTAAACATTAGTTAAAGTTGGCGGGACAAAATCCGCGTACTCGTTCTTCGAAACTGTTTTCAAATTTGACTAAAAATTGTTACGTAAGTGTAATAGTTAGACAGTTTTCATTGGTTGCAAAAGATTCTGTGGACTTTTGCGAATAAAATGATGTAAATTACATTCACAATATCAATCTGCAAATATGTTTAAACATTAGTTAAAGTTGGCAAGACAAGCACCGCTCGCTCACTATAAACAATATTTAAAAACAATACTTTTAATTACATAATTAATAACAATATTCACAACATTGTCTTCCCCGTTGAAAAACAAACAATTTTTGTTAAAACATTTTTATTCTATCTGCTCTAATAAACGAGATATTTAAAGAAATCTATTCGCGTTTTTTATTCGCGAGACACCCTATATAAAGGCCAAATTCATGGGCAGAAAAAAGGCCGTCCATCTAGCGGCGGAACCGTGAACTAAACTCGCTTCACCCCTTTGTAAGTACCCTGCTCGAAGGGCAAATTCATGGACCAAAAAAATGCCGTCCATCTAGCGGCGGAACGGTGAACTAAACTTGCTTCACCCCTCTGTAAGTACCCGCCTCGAAGGGCAAATTCATGGACAAAAAAAATGCCGTCCATCTAGCGGCGGAATGGTGAACTAAACTTACCCTCCATACCGACGACTAGCACACTGCGGAGGCAAAATTCATGGACAAACAAAATGCTGCCATCTAGCGGCGGGCAGGTGGAACAAGTTTAGTTCCCCGTTTCACCGTTAGATGGAGGACCTGTTGTCTGTCCATGCATTTTCGCCCTTATATATGGGGCTGGAGAATTAAAAACGCGAGTTTCGCCCTTGTAGTTTGACAATAATTGGAGCGTTGGGGCAAGTTTAGTTCCACCTTTCCGCCGCTAGATGGACGGCATTTTTTTTACCCATGAATTTGCCTATACAGCAAGGTACCAACAGAGGGATGAAGCCAGTTTAGTTCACCGTTCCGCCGGTAGATGGACGGCATTTTTTCTGCCCATGAATTTTTGCCCTTATTTGGTGTTTCGGCAATAAAAAACACAAATATTTTTCCTTAAATATCTCGTTTATTAGAGCAGATAGAATGAAAATGTTTAAACGAAAATTGTTTGTTTTTCAGTGGGGAAGACATTGTTGCTAATATTTCTTTAAATTAAGTAATTAAAATTAATATTTTTAAATATTGATTATAGCGGCGCGCAAAGCGTGTCTTGCCAACTTCAAATAATGTTTAAACATATTTGCCACTTCATTTTGGAAAAGTCATTGATATCATTTTGTTCGCAAAAGTCCACAGAATCTTTTGCAATTAATAAGAACTTATTAACTTTTATACTTACGCCAGAATTTTTATGCAAATTTGGAAAGAGTCTGAAAAAATCAACGCGCGGAACATGTCTCGCCAACTTTATGTAATATTTAAACATATTTGCAGATTCATATTGCAAATTTCATTGATACCATTTTGTTCGCAAAAGTTCATAGAATGTTTTGCAATGAATGAGAACACTCTAATTATTATACTTACGTCAGAATTTTGAGTCAAATTTGAAAACAGTTTCGAAGAACGAGTACGCGGATTTTGTCCCGCCAACTTTAACTAATGTTTAAACATATTTGCGAATTGATTTTGCAAATGTAGTACACATCATTTTATTCGCAAATGTCCACAGAATCTTTTGCAATGAATGAGAACTCTCTAACTATTATACTTACGTCAGAATTTTTAGTCAAATTTGGAAACAGTTTCGAAGAACGAGTACGCGGATTTTGTCCCGTAAACTTTAACTAATATTTAAACATATTTGCAAATTGATTTTGGAAATGTAATTTACCTCATTTTGTTCGCAAAAGTTCACAGAATGTTTTGCAACGAATGAGAACTCTCTAACTATTATACTTACGTCAGAATTTTGAGTCAAATTTGAAAACAGTTTCGATGAACGAGTACGCGGATTTTGTCTCTTAAACTTTAACTAATATTTAAACATATTTGCAAATTGATTTTGCAAATGTAATTTACCTCATTTTGTTCGCAAAAGTTCACAGAATGTTTTGCAACGAATGAGAACTCTCTAACTATTATACTTACGTCAGAATTTTTAGTCAAATTTGGAAACAGTTTCGAAGAACGAGTACGCGGATTTTGTCTCTTAAACTTTAACTAATATTTAAACATATTTGCAAATTGATTTTGCAAATGTAATTTACCTCATTTCGTTCGCAAAAGTTCACAGAATGTTTTGCAACGAATGAGAACTCTCTAACTAGTATACTTACGTCAGAATTTTTAGTCAAATTTGGAAACAGTTTCGAAGAACGAGTACGTGAATTTTGTCTCTTAAACTTTAACTAATATTTAAACATATTTGCAAATTGATTTTGCAAATGTAATTTACCTCATTTTGTTCGCAAAAGTTCACAGAATGTTTTGCAACGAATGAGAACTCTCTAACTATTATACTTACGTCAGAATTTTTAGTCAAATTTGGAAACAGTTTCGAAGAACGAGTACGCGGATTTTGTCTCTTAAACTTTAACTAATATTTAAACATATTTGCAAATTGATTTTGCAAATGTAATTTACCTCATTTCGTTCGCAAAAGTTCACAGAATGTTTTGCAACGAATGAGAACTCTCTAACTAGTATACTTACGTCAGAATTTTTAGTCAAATTTGGAAACAGTTTCGAAGAACGAGTACGTGAATTTTGTCTCTTAAACTTTAACTAATATTTAAACATATTTGCAAATTGATTTTGCAAATGTAATTTACCTCATTTTGTTCGCAAAAGTTCACAGAATGTTTTGCAACGAATGAGAACTCTCTAACTATTATACTTACGTCAGAATTTTTAGTCAAATTTGGAAACAGTTTCGAAGAACGAGTACGCGGATTTTGTCTCTTAAACTTTAACTAATATTTAAACATATTTGCAAATTGATTTTGCAAATGTAATTTACCTCATTTCGTTCGCAAAAGTTCACAGAATGTTTTGCAACGAATGAGAACTCTCTAACTAGTATACTTACGTCAGAATTTTTAGTCAAATTTGGAAACAGTTTCGAAGAACGAGTACGTGAATTTTGTCTCTTAAACTTTAACTAATATTTAAACATATTTGCAAATTGATTTTGCAAATGTAATTTACCTCATTTTGTTCGCAAAAGTTCACAGAATGTTTTGCAACGAATGAGAACTCTCTAACTATTATACTTACGTCAGAATTTTTAGTCAAATTTGGAAACAGTTTCGAAGAACGAGTACGCGGATTTTGTCTCTTAAACTTTAACTAATATTTAAACATATTTGCAAATTGATTTTGCAAATGTAATTTACCTCATTTCGTTCGCAAAAGTTCACAGAATGTTTTGCAACGAATGAGAACTCTCTAACTAGTATACTTACGTCAGAATTTTTAGTCAAATTTGGAAACAGTTTCGAAGAACGAGTACGTGAATTGTGTCTCGCCAACTTTAACTAATGTTTAAACATATTTCCAAATTGATTTTGCAAATGTAATTTACATCATTTTGTTCGCAAAAGTTCACAGAATGTTTTGCAACAAATTAGAACTCTCTAACTGTTTTACTTACATCACAAATCTTAGTCAAATTTGACCTTTCGGCAACGCGAGCTGCGCAAAGACATAAACAAATGGTAAACATTAATTGAAACTAATAAACAAACTGATAACTTGGAGCATACTTTCGAAGACATATCATATCAATCTTTCTTTACACTTATTTTATTCAAAAATATCTTGGTCTGAAAAATACATGCGTTACTTTTTGTTCATCATCTTTTTGGCAATCATTATATCATACAAGAACAATCGTATCTCGAGTAACACCGTGTTGCAAACGCACATTGCTTGTTAAAATATCTTGCCGGTATATCATCTTCTGCACGATGTTTCTAAATAAGAATAACATCACCTTACATATATAATTATTTGCTTAATTGAAACTGAAAAAAGATTGGAACGATATCGATTCGCTCGGCCCAGGAAAGTAGAACATAATCTTCCAAAATTCGGCTCAATCTCGGACTTTCCTGGGTCAAGAAAATTCCAATACATTAGAAGTTTAACTAAAAAAATTTAGGAAGAGGAGACGAAATACTGTTTTTTCTTTTCTCGTACATTTGAAGTCTTTGGTTCTATTATTACGCGGTATTAGTCTTATAATAGTGCCATTCGCGATTATGCGTCACACCTAACGTGCACTCGCCAGATTAGTGTAACTATCCACCTTAATCGGGAATTCTGATCAGTTTTTAATCAAAGTACTTTCGAATTCATATTAAATTCGACATACCAAGTAGGCAAAAAACAAGCCTGAAGTCGATGGGCGAGATAAAAGCATATTACTTTTGTCGTAGATTCGTCCTCATTTCACTTTGGTTGCTTTCTTATTCATTCTCCACAATCTCTTTAGAATCTACGCAATTTTCAATATGGCGGAGACGTTTCTCACATAACAAGCACCCAACTTTAAACGACTATAGAAAATATGTTTAACTCTTTCATGATGAATATTGAACAATTAGTAAGAAAAGAAGCAAGGAATATCTTGATATAAATGGAGCATTATTTTGCGATTAACATTTAACGCTAGAACTACCAAAGCAGTCAAAATGGCGGGTCCTCGGAGTTTAACATAAATGAATGAACTTATAACGTTTCATTGTCTGCAATTTGCAGCGGTTCACGTTGCATAATGGACGTAAATAAATTGATTAATTGATTTCTTTCATCCATCCTTTTTAAGGACGTACACTTAAATATACAAATATAGCTGATTATGTATCGCCGGTAGTTCTAGTGTTAAACAATGAGATGTTTATAGTTTTGTACTTAAAATAACAAATATGTTACACGTGCTAACAGACTGTTAAAATATTGCTACTCTTTCTTCCTGTACATAAACAGTGAATTATGATCATTGATTGATTCTTTTAAAATTGTTATTCAGAGATTTAGATGTCTGAATATTCTTTTATAAAAATAGTGTCAAATTACTCTGATCATAGACATATTCTAGGAGTATGCAATTTCCCGGATACATGAAAGAGTCAGACAAAAACGGTACATAATGTCTAATTGTTTAAAAATGTTTCGTATGCGCTATACATTTCTTGTTTAGGGATGAAAACTGACGAATCAGAGATCAAATTTGAACAACGTCGGAACCTACCGAATATCTTTCTCAGGTAGATCCGCATATTTATGTACAGAATTATTCTACAAAATTTTTAATGATATTTACGGCAGTTCCACTATTACTCGCTATTGGTACTCTTTCTAACCCTTTGACTGTAGCGTGTTCTAACAAAAGAAACCAGTAATTAATATCCTACAATGCGATATTCGCGCGACAGAAGCTGACACGAATTCTGTCGACAAAAAGTACGAAGTCTTTCGGAGTTACAGGTGTCTCCCGTACAACACGGTACTCCTACGACACGGATTTACTCTAACACGATTCGAGAATTGGAGGAACATAAATGCATTCTCGGTTCGTCAATCTGTAATAGTTCCGATTAATTATTTATTATTTAATAAACATATTTCTTTTAGTGATGAAAAGAAAATAGTATACTTTGTTTATTTTTTAAATTCTATTTTTTAATATATAACCGTGTTATAAGAGGGATGCCTGTATTGTAATTGAGTTATTTGATCGACTGTTATGTCACACGTAACAGTATGTTCATTACTTTATTAGTTTATTAAAAATAAATGCATCGAGCAGAATTTACTGGACGTATATATATGCCTTTCGTATATATTCATGGATACGTGAGTGCGTATATATACGTCTTTCGCAGTCAAAGGGTTAAGGAGTCTATATTATTCTAATGGCAGATCGACTTTATGTGTCTTATTCAGCGATTTGGACAGTAACTTTTTGGTGATCGAGGTTATTACACGAACCCAAATGTTACACGCTGTACACCTATTCGCAAGGAAGAATTGAGTATTTTCTTAACACGTTGAACGCCACGGTGGTCATCGGTGGCCGGCGATACCAATATTACTAAAACTCGAATCAAATATATCGCTAATATCATTAAATGTATCAATACTTTTAACCCTTTGACTGCTATGAATACATATACACGTCCGGCAAGAGTCACCGGTGTAGACATACACGTTACAGCATTTTTAAGACTAATGTTTTGAAATAAATAATATATGTTCTAATGTTTTGTAATAATAATATACGAAGAATTACAATAATCGAATCTCGATAGAGTTCGCGATACGCGGAAAGTATTCCTTCCGCAGCGATCGTTTAAACTTGATGTGTGCCGCAGTCAAAGGGTTACCGTTACGATAATAATGTAAAGCGCATAAACAATGTTATTTTGAGTTGTTATACAGTTCGTTACGGACGCGTATCGCAAAACATCGTACAACGCGGATTTCGGCGCGGCGGTCAACGTGTTAAACGCGAACATTTCCAACACGCCGCGAACTCAGTAATTATATAGGCGCTATTAACTCATAATTGTTGTGATCGTCGACTAGAATAAGTAAACGAACTATTTCCTAATAAAGCTAGTTCATATGAGACAAACGGTGTGCACTTATGTAAATTGTGTCTATCTTTTCGCCGTAAATCAAAAGCTCGCCATAAAAAGAAAATACAGATCGTCAGCTAAAGATAGCTTCGAATTAGATATCGTCAAATCAATGTAAGGAAGATACGTCGCAATCAATTACGAATACCACGCGCTTTGTGATATCTAATTAAACTACAAGAATCTCACTCTTGGTGCATGTTCATTAATGCATTCACTGCCAACCACGAGTATACTCGGGGTATTGGATTCCTTGAATGTTTTTTTAGTAGAAATAGCATGAAGATAATGAAATAAATTTTGTTACTGAACTATAGTTGCCGTAGTATTCTCACAAGAAATCACAGCAATTAATTAGACATAAACATTCAATGTAGAAATGACGATACGAATGAAAGCAAATAATTCGGGCTGGCAGCGAATGCGTTAAAATAGAAAATCAAAAGCACTGTTTATTTTAAATTCTCCGCTAACTCCTTGCCGTATTATATCGAGTGAGAGTCGTCGTACGGAATCTGAGGCAAACGTCAATAACACTAGCGAGTCGAAACACAAGTCGGGCTCGAGGTTCAGTGTTACGGATATTCTCACGTCAGTCGGACGCACATATTTCCAGTCTGTGAAATAAACGTCTATTGTTCGTGATTTCGTACGTTTTTCTGCCTGTGAAGTTAACACTAGAACTACCGAAAATATACTCAATATTTGTACACTTATGAGTCCTTAAAAATGAGGATGGATAGCACAAATAAATAATTCGATCTAATTCTGTGTATTGTGTAACATAAGCCGCAGAAAGTCTCAGAAAATGAAATGTAAATTATACATATATTTAAATATTTGTATTAAATATTGCGGACCCGTAATTTTGACTATTTTAGTAGTTCTAGTGATAAATGTGACACATAATATTCTCCGAGATTATGGCACGCGCGATCTCAAGTGAAATCGTACGGCAAGCGGTTACTAGATTTAAATCGTTTCGTGTTTATGTTGAATATATAGAAAGAAAATTCATCTAGCCTTCGATTATTCGTACAAATCTTATATTATAATACCATATTGACGTTGAATTACCGTCGAAACTTGTTTTGAATTCATATCGCCTAATTACATCGCGAACTCCATTGATTGCACCTCAAATCCTTAGTGCTGACTCTATTTAAAATCGAATTCGCATATTTCAACCCTTTGCACTCGAGAAGGGACTTTCCGCCATCGCAGTTTATTACAGCAATTCGAGTGGCGTCGGTCAGTCGCCACTCAGTTTGTTGCGGTACTCTACAGGCGATTCTCAGTCGCCTTTCGAGTGCAAAGCGGTGAAGTATGTAATTTCTAATAAGTCTAATGAATTTCCTATTTGTGCTGACCACAACACTCTTCGTAAACAGCCTTCATTTACTAGCACTTTATTGCTTTGGGGTTATTCGAATTTGGTCTACGACTAAGATGGCATTAAGTACCTTGTGTTCTGAGGAAGAATATCGTTCATATTAACAGCTTGTTGTTGAAGTATATTAGCTTCCTTAATTGCTTGTTCTTTAAACGACGAAAACATGTGTATCAGGTTTTGATCTTTTTGAAGATTCTGAATATACTGAAGAAAATTCGGATGTTCTTGCTTCACAAAAGGTCCATCCTTTAACACAAAATTCACTTCTTGCTGTTTCGGCATTGCCATGACCTCCGCGGGCTTCTCCACAGATTCCTTTTGTTCAACAAAGAATGTCTCCTTTTTTATCCTATTCCTTCTGATTCCAAGATGAGTTTGCGTGTGTTTATTTAAATGATCCTTTCTCGAAAATGGCTTTTGGCACACTGTACACGTGAAATTCTTTTCACCAGAATGTATCACATAATGCCTCGTTAAATGTTCGTTTCTTTTAAAAGCTTTCTGGCAAACTGGACATTTAAAAGGTCGTTCGTCCGAATGCCCTCGCATATGTTGATCTAAATGCTCCTTTCGTTTTAACATCGCGCCACATTCTTTACATTGATATTTGCGTTCCTGCGAATAGAATTTATATTATTTCTGATACAGATACGATAACATATTGCATTTGGAAAACGTATTAATACGTTTTTCGTAGACTGTCGGTAGTCTCCGAGAAACGTATTAGTACGTCTCAGTTAAGTCGGACATCATCCGTTGATTCGCGGATATGTATCACAATTTGGCTGCGAAATAAGCCTTTAAATCCAGTGAGTTTGAATATTATCGCATCTTAATTACAGCGATTCCGGTGCAGTTAATCGCGAAAAATGGCCCGCGCCACGTAGATCGAAGCGCGCCAGATAGCCCGCATACAATGTATTAATTATGCAACATGTATAATCAATTTCAATGAAGAATATATTTACCTGTATATGACCTTGTATATGCTGATCAATGTCAGCCTTATCGGGAAAAGCTAAGTTGCATTCTGGACAACAATAAAGAGTTGTGCCATCTATGCCAACACTAATTTTGATTTCGCCCGTCTTCGCGCGGAATTTCATTTTCCTTTCAGTTTTCGGCGAGTCTGTTTGTATTTGTTGTTCAACTTTAATAGTTTGCATCATACTTTCGTTCTCTTGCTGACTTTCCATATGGGTATTTAAGTCATTTGGATTAATGGAAAGCATAATCTGTTCGGAATTTATGAAATTATTCCCATTCTGTATTTGAGCATTTCTGAACACTGGCACGTTAGGAATGTTGAGAATGTTATTTTGAGTATGCTCCATTTTATCTTCCTCTGTCTTCTCTTTCTTAACTTGCTCCGTTTGCAATTTGATTAATTGCTGTAATGTTAATGGCAATGTAGTGGCTTGCAACTTTTGGAGATATTCAGCCATAGCTGCACCTTGCTGTTGAAGCTGCACTTGGGAATCTTGCTGTAACAAATATTTGTATGATATAAAAATCAAATATATTGATTTCGCCAGAAAGTTCGTGCGATTTGCATCATTTTTTCCCGAAGAAACGGAGGGACTTTTATGAACATAAAATCGAGAAAAATACAAAATTTCATAAAAATCGCTCCGTGTAATACGACTCGTTATATGCTAAAAACCGCACGAATTTTTTGACCAACCCAATACTTCCACAGAAGTAATATACTGTTGCATAATATTTTCGAAAAATGTGAGAACATACAGTGTTACAATTTTTAGATTCATTCTCAGTCCTCACATCTACTTCTTTTACAGTCTCTGATTGTGATGTAGATGGCATATACACATTAGGAATAATCCTTACAGGCAAACTATTGGATTGTACACTAAGTAATGGATTATTTTGATTATAATTAGGAATGTTGATAGTTTGAATGCCTTGTTTCTCACAAAGCTGCATTAATGTATTTGGATCTGGCCATGTGAGAATTGGTCCTGTATATTTATTGGATGAGTTTACCTGTTAGAATAAAAAAAACAACGCTTGAATAAATAACATCTTATAATGCGAACGCCGTGGGAGGGTCAGCGGTGACCGCCGATGCAAATACAGGTAACTCTCGTACAACACGCTTTCGATATAACGAGTTACTTACAGAACGCGGTATTTGTACAATGCGGTTTCGATGAAAGGCTGTAATTGTACAATGCGCTTTCAATATAACGCGGTACTTATACAAAGCGGTTTCAGTATAACGCGGTACTTATACAAAGCGATTTCAGTATAACGCGGTACATATACAAAGCGGTTTCGATATAACGCGGTACTTATACAAAGCGGTTTCAGTATAACGCGGTACTTATACAAAGCGGTTTCAGTATAACGCGTTTAATAAATTATAGCGATTCTTGAATACGATACTTATACAATGCGATTTCGATATAACGCGTGTATATAATCTGAGCCTCGCATAATGCGACCTTCCTCTGGGACTTAATTACCGCGTTATACGAGGGTTACCTGTATTACTAAACCTCGAATTAAATATATCGCTAATATGCGTACACTTTTCAATGTTTTAACGTTAGAATAACGATGTAAAGTAACTAATATATCGTACAACGCTTAAAGGATTTTATTTTTAGAAATATAATGTAACGAAAGACGAGTTAAATTACACGTTAACAAGTTCAATTATTTCGTTGTTCATATTAAAGTAATACTTCCATTAGAATCATTTGTAGTGAAGTATATCCAAGTTGTAATCAACAAAAGAATGTTTCTAATGTATTCTATATTATAATTGAAGTTGCTGAGAACTTAATATAATATCGACATTAACTAATACAATATTATTGTCCTTTAATATCCAAAACCTGTGGCACAAAATAAGAAACTTAATGTGCCAATACATTGTTAGTGCGGAATTGCTTTGTATAAACACAAAGTAGATAATCAAATGTGTTCAGCTATATCTCATGCCATACTAATATCAATAGACAATTATTGATAACATTACAATATGATATACGATAGTTCTGCAACGAATAAAGTTTCTTACCAGCACTTGCTGTTTCATAGGATTCGATCCCGCGGCGGTGGTATAAACAGTAGTTTGTTCTACCTGCGCGCTATCAACGCTGGTAAATTTTGAAACAGACACAGGATTCGATCTGGACGTTAATTCAGAAAATTGCGGAAGAGATCCATGAATTACATTGTTTCCGGAGAAATCCATTTTCTTGATCGGAATGGAATACGAAAAAGAGATACGCGTTACCGAGATTAAAACATGCGAACAAGTTTATAACCTATAGTTGAGTTCTACAAACGCCTTATAAGGAAACCGGTCACAATCACGTTTTCAAAATCATATTCCTTTGATATACACAGACACACGGTGGGTTCTCTTCAAGGTGAGGCATCGATGGAAAATATAAGAGACTAATTAAATTAAAAAATACTTTCCGAACGACGATACGTCGTAACGTACGCCGCGTCCTAAGCGTTCCTCCAACATGGCTTGCGACAAAATATTATTCCTAGGGCAACATCGCGACTCCCTTATTCGTATAAATTAATTTACGAACCTTTAAATGAAATTCATTGTCTTGTAATAAAGTTTAACATTCGATATAATTTATACTATTATACAGAACAATATATAATCGTTTACAAAGTTTTATATTGTCCTGAAAATATGATTGCCGCGGAAATAAATCGTTTCTAGCTTTGGCGGGCCTGATTCATTTCTTTCTGTTTACACTGATGCGTGGCGCACTTCACCTCGCAGAATAAAAATAAACAATTCGCTGAGAGAAGACGGCGTTGGAATGAATAGTTGCAATGATAATTCTGAAAATACAGAAATCGTGAAGGGAAATGTGTAGTAATTAACGAAACCTTAGTGCAACAGAAAGGCTGACTTTAAGAAAAAAAATAGACCTGTGAGTCTCTAGTTTTGACAGCATTTTTTAAAACGATACATTGAAAAGATTGCGACTATCGATCCATTCTGTCAAAATACTGAACTCATCGGACTGCTTTATAGAGTTTATTAGAAATTACTTTATTAATTATATCGCTAGGAAACCCAGTTAATTCTTTTAATGGAATACCAGCCTTTTATAAATCATATCGATGTTCTACCAAACTATTAATATTATTAATTTAGGTATTAATTTACGATTGAGGACTATCAATTATTATAATAATTACGTTAACTTTCTAGTAAATTATTTCAAAATATATTAATAGTCCACATTTCTCGTGCTAACATTCTAATTACTGTCTAGAATGTTAGCGCGTTGACTGCCATGGCGGTCACCGGTGGCTGACGATGCGAATATTACCGAAACTCGAATCAAATATATCGCTAATTTCGTAAAATTGTTAATATTTTTAATGTTACGATGACGATATAAAGTAATTAATGTATCATAGAGCACTTAAACAATTTTTTCACGATATGGTATAACACAAATCTCGATCCGATAGTCAACATGTTAAACGCGGATATATTCTTACTTTGCTATAGAAAGTCACAATATATTATTAAATTATGAATATTAATTAATATTAATTGTCACTGACATTGGAAAATGAAATTGCATCCAACTTTAGGTATATAATGGAAAACACATTATATGGATGAGTCATTAAGCGAACACATCGATATATTGCGCAAAAGAAGTCGAGATTTGTTAGCAAAATCTGATCAAAGTTATAAAAAATTAAGAAACAAAGTCCATAAATTATATTCCATCAACTTGTGAGTACCGCTTCTCACAAAATCTGTTGAACAACGCAGTGTCATTAAGACATTTATGACAAAGAATATTCACATAAAATGTTTCTAGCTCTCCAGAGGATAGCCATGCGAATTTAAAAAATAAAGAGCATTTATGTATTAAAAGAAATGCTGAAACTTGGAAACTAAGGAACGATTCAAGTGCAGTCTGTGGCACTCTATGTCCTGAATATTTCCAGATTAATCCAGCACAAAAATTCGCGTCAATGTCCGCGTTTCCGCGAACCAGAAAAATATTAATAACATCCAAAAAATGTTCCAAACAACAAGATACAAAAACTGTCTTACGGAAACCAGTAAAAGGTTGTTATTGTCAATCTGGATTGAAGACCACCAAACATACTCGATCAGCAAGAACCCCACAGAAACAGCACTTGCCATGTACATGTACCTGTTGTAAAAGTGACTCTGATCTTAGACCAATATTTACAGCAGAACATATTGATAAAGGAATTTTATCACCACCAATTAGTTGTGAGACTTTAAGACGCGTACAAAGAATTGATTATACACCTACATCTCAATTTTTAAAGAATGTACAGAGTAAAGCTTCTGTTCTAAGAAATACGGGAATCGGAGATTGTTTGGAGAACTGTCTTAGGTCGCCATGTTATCATAAATTTATACCAGGAAGCAGTGCACAGAATGCAAAATCGAGAGTTAAGAGAACACGCGCTTCTAAGTCAGATGCCGAGTTGAAAACGAATGCATCCTATTCGAGGTCAAGTTCAAAAGATAAAACAGCGAAAACTAAACTGAAGATACGCGAAAACGTAACACCGCGAGATTCGCTAAATTATTCGTTTGATCCGAAAAATTATGATGAAACAGTTTACGTGGATTATAATAAAGAACGTGAACATGAAGAATGTCCTTCAGAGAGACTAGTGAAGGACTTAAAAAAGTTTCGGGAACAGAATTATTTTGATACTCATGGATCTAGTCATACTCTTCTACCTTCCGCATCGTCGGGATCATTGGAGCAAAATTTGCTAAACGAGAGACTTTTCCCTGAGCGAATAAAAAATACTCATAAAAAGGATTTCGTCGTGACAATGCCAGCCTGTGTCACAATGCAAAGAAAACGTGTTCATTATTTTCCCCGATATATCGTACGCCAAGAAATAAATGACTCTAACATAAGTTATAAAAAGAGACATCAACATTGTCCACTAACCGGGCACGCAATCGATCTCGGAGTATTAAAAGTACGACCGCCACTAAATAGTCTGGCTCTTAAATACCAAAGTCGATTACATTGACAAAAAATGTACTTTTCTTTTTACCTATAACTGATGAAAATATATATTAATTATGTGAAATATTTTCTATGTCCAGCGCAGTACTGTATTGCGCTAAAGAACTTTGACACTGTCGTATTTTTCGCATGTATTAACTGAAGTACAAATACAACTTTAATGAATTATTATTTAATCCATAATTCGCGCCTGAATTCATCCACGGTTTATGAATTTTTATGTATAAAGATTTTTTATATATTACGGAGCAATATATTATGTCGCGACTTTGTATACCTTCCCCATTCAGTAAAAGATCAGGGACAAATGCGTAGCATAAAAGAAGTGCACCAATGGAAATGATAGGATGTACATATCATGCATTGACAAAACATGTCCGGTGCTTAAGGTCTACGTGATCTCGACCACGAATGTACTTTTCATCAAATTAGTCATTTTTCTGCAAACCCACCAAATCCCTGTCCTCCACCGAGTTCAAGTTCTTCCAATGCAAATCTAACTTGAATAAAAGATATGAACTGACGACTGTGCGTCAGCATGAATCGACTTTGATGAATGAAACGGGAACCGAAACGTCTCAGTAGACATACATTAGATTCCCGTATAACACGGTTAACATTTCGAACGCTATGGCGGTCACCGCTGACCACAGTTACCAATTTTACTAAAACTCGAATCAAATACATCGCTGGATCATACGTTGGAAAAACACGTTCGGAAAATGTGTATAATAATCATTTGGCGAACCTTGTTTAACAAAAAATATTATTACCCTTGCCTTCTTTTTTTAACAATATGCTCCTTTTTAGTATGTAATTGTAACGGAATGCGTGTTAAATGAACTCCATGTATGACAGAGATAATAGGATATTTCCATTTTTGTTTATGAACGTAGAATAACAGTTGCTCATTACCACATAAAAAATATCAGTATAATTATCCGGCTAGAATGATTTCAGTTTCTTTTGGATATTTAAGTACAAGGTATCCGCTGATTACTGGCATCCATTGCCATTTCCATATTTTTTAATGTCCATCCATCTTATGATCAATGACTTTAGTACATCTACCGAAATAATTACAAACGAATATATTTTATCGCGCTTTACTCTGTTTACTACGTTCAGTTACATTTTAGTTGCACAAATCTTTAGTCAAAAATGTGGAAACAAAAATGGATAAAGGAGTTATATGTATACTAATTTTTCTTCCTGTTTATGTGACTACGCTTTTACGTAATAATGCTTCGTGTGTCGTACAATTTAATGGGTGACATTGAAACGAAAGTAGGCAAAACCTAAACTACGTTACAAATAAGGGACAAACACCTGATGATGAGTAGATAACAAATCTTTATCACCTGGGGCAGTTTTCGTAATACGTTTACATATATATTTGCATATACATTTACATATACGATGGCCCTAAAACACGACATTGAAACGATGTCCTTGACCTCATGAATATACATAGTCACTTAGGGTCACTGAGGAACTTCTACATTCGACCATTTCTTGGTTTTACACTGTCTGATTCATTATGCTAAATAAATTACTGCGTTACGTAAAGCACATAATTATACCCGCCAATAAAGTAAGAAATACGGGGGGAATTAAATTAAAGATAAAAGAATTGAATGTACTTTGCTGCATATAGCAGATCAATTAGTATATCTGTTAGAAAAGAAAATGGCTTTCCAATGTTGACTTAATTTTGTTGGAACATGGACGCGAATCTAACGAAGCTACATTACGTGAAAATAGTAACAAAATTATTACTTAAACGCACTGAAACAAATTATTATTACAATGATGAAATGAAAGTGTTTAATGTTTTTTAATATATCAGGACGAAAACATCCGAACATATTATATTGGCCAAGTAGAGCTTCTTTTTAATCGTACGCCACGTGCCAAAGTTTCCTCGAATCACGAAATATTCCTGTTTCTTACTTATGCTTATTAAGTTTTAGTATTTATTATCAGATCATAATAGAATAAAATAATATCAGAGTAAAGTTTCTGATGAATCTGAAGATCATTTGGGTCATCGGATATTAATTTTATTCGGTTCGCGATGTGCCTCGTCTTTTTTCAGTACACGAAACTTGGACAATTAAATACTATTCGCATTCCGTTTCTTTGTTCGTTTCAATTTGTTTCTGGGATCTTTTTAGTTATACTATTTTAATATGATTTCACTTTAAAAGATATTAATCAACACGATTATATGGCAGCCATTTTCCTTCAACAGTTTCCAAGTCAAATTATGACATGCTTCCGCAGGATAATTAAACAAAAATGCTGTTTTATTGACAATGAAAATGTAATATCATTACCATAATGTTTAACATCCTCTTACGTGATAGTTAACGTGCATAAAGGAATATGAATCACACTGAGATTACGCATAATAATTAAAAACGTACGAACAGTCTGAAGCAATGCAAGCGTTCACAAAGCGCGGTGAGAGAAATTCATTTTCAACGGTAATTAAAAAGCGTGTAAGAAGACGAATCAATTCTTCCAAGAGGGAGGAACATGACTCCCCATTTTTAACACTTCGAATTGACAGTCATTACTTGATTGTTTATTTTATTTTGAAACTGGCCTAAGTGTATGTTCTAAAACGATCAAGTTAACGTTTAAAACATTACAAAGTAACTTCGTGTAACTATTATAAATGTTAACCTAAATTTCTGAAAAACAGACTTAGAGTATTTTCCAAGTAAAAGAGTGGATGTCAAGAATAAATGAATCGATTGAATGATGTCTATTATGAATTTGAACTTTGATATTAAATTAAATTTTACAACTCACCGCTGACAGGGTTGACTAATTTCAATGTACGAACTCAGAGTCTGGGATTTTCGTGAAAACAGACGGCACATTTCAAACTTTTCCGTTGTACCTGCATTACTGATGGCGTGGGTGAATCATTTCATGCAGTGCAGGGTATGTCACGTCCACCATACTTTGCATATTATTTGAAGATTTTTCGCATAATCGCAAGAGAAGACACACGTTGCACGCCGAGTAAGTAGTGGGGCGAAAGTGCCGCTTAAATAGACGGCATGAATGATCATTTCTTTCAGTTCACATTCAGAGCTGCCTGAAGACATTTTCATTCGGCGACGAAAAATCCCTAATCTTTCACTTGCCTTTGCATTCAGTTTCCAACCGGGAACCAATCAAAGAACAGATATGTGGTCCATCGCGATTGTCTTGTTACTTGCCTCGTCGTCATTGGCAATTGAACTACGTGAGTAAAGAATATGTGTTTATGCATTTTTTTTTAGTAGAAGTCTTTATAACGCGGTTATTTGTTATATGAAATCGCGTTATCAGGAATTCCTATATTTTATTGTATAGCGCGTTGTACGAACAAGTCGTCGCTGATGTCTCTAATACGTTTACAACATTTGTAATATTAATATTTAATATTTGATATTAATAGTACAACGGTATAATGATAAATATTATAATGAAATAGTTGTGCAACTATTATAAGCGTTGAGTTGATTTTTTCAAAAATCAACTTAGGCCACTGTTTTATTATTATATATTTCATTATTATATGATTATTAGATGTATAACTAAATGTATTTCATATCCTAAATTTATGCGCGCGGTACATTTTCATATCGCGAAAATATCTTCGAATTATTTGAATATTCCACGCCGCATTCTTCCAGATTCGATATACTTTTATTTTATATAATAATCGCGAATAATCGAATCCATTAATTAACTTCAATTCTCCAGCCATAATTTATCTATAAATAAATGTATAATCATAACAGAGTATATTTTCGATAATTCCATAATAAAATGCATCTGATAAGTCAGATGCACTTAAAACGTTCAACTCTTTCTTATCTTCACTATTAACATTTATCCTGAATGACTTCAAAGCTTTAAAAAAGTGGAAACACAGGAATTCAAATGATTTGAAACTGAATAATCATTTCCATCGATAAACTGGAATCGGATAATAGAAAGAAGATAAATGAAGATCAATTTACGACATTATTAAAGAAAATTAATAAAACAGGATACTGTTGCGCTCCGGTTTGGTACATTAAATATCTTATCTGATATATTAAATACTGCTAGTATATTAACACGTTAAGCACTGCGTCGAAAGCCGTGTTATACGATGCCTCTACGTAAATCCACGATTTAAAGTTTACAAGGTCGATTTATGATATTAAGAAATAATGAACTAAATCCGGGAAAATGGTAAACCAATCGAAGAGCCATTAGACTCGAGACTCTTTGAAAGAGAAAGTAAATCTCGAATACCAATTCAACTTCGCAGCGGCCGGTACTTTACTGGATCTGCAGCAATGCAGTTGGTTGCATAATAACGGCGTACACACTTCTTTTTTCTCATCTTCTAGCGAGCCAATTCAGAATATGCAACAGGACGAAACCAGAAACTGAGTATTATCAATGTGTCGCCGATTCCGCGAGAGATGCTGTTGTGTCCTTAGCAGGAGGTGGGTGTACTTAGACTTTCTCTTAACTCTTAATTAATCTCGGTGCATAATTAATATTATACATGCCAATGAATTTTCGATTTCATTCGAAAACTTCGTAAACTCCCGATACTTAGATGTCTACATAAATGTGTTTCATAAAAGTAAATGTTTTAAACTACATCTTCGAAATAATGTTGAAAGAAATGTTCCTTAAAGAACAGAATTTTATTAATTCATAATTAATTCAGGTTAAGATTTAATCGATACATTCGAAATTCTTGATAATTACAATTAGATGTCTACATAAATGTGTTTCATAAAAGTAAATGTTTTAAACTACATCTTCGAAATAACGTTGAAAGAAATGTTCCTTAAAGAACAGAATTTTATTAATTCATAATTAATTCAGGTTAAGATTTAATCCATAAATTCGAAATTCTTGATAATTACAATTAGATGTCTACATAAATGTGTTTCATAAAAGTAAATGTTTTAAACTACATCTTCGAAATAACGTTGAAAGAAATGTTCCTTAAAGAACAGAATTTTAATCATTCCGATATGAATAATAAATTCGATCTTCTTTGAATGCAGATATCTACTAATTTATTATTTATATTGTTTTCAAAATTCAATACTGCAATGCACAGTTTTCCGTTGATTTCACCGCGCCAATGTGCGTGTGTATGCAGTGCGTTTTCTTTATACAAACACGTGTTTCATACACACACAAGTGGCAGACTGTAATTCGCAGAGGTTCTCCTTGACTTAAACATGAACCCCTTCGCTTTCCGAGTGTCCAATAAAACATAAGCGCGTATGTAACTATACGAGAAAAAGACGAGTCACTTGTTTGTAAGGTTTCCACACGTGATCCAGGAGATTGTTTGCATTCTAAGATGCGTCAACTTGGAAATGCAAAACGAACAAAAATCGTTTAAATAGACAAATATATTGAATATAATGATATTGTTTACGTAAAACGACAGGTTTAAAACCCTTCAAGATTCTACCCGTTGAACCCTTGGCAGTGGATAGCATAAAAATCGGCGAATCGGAAGGATCGGTAACGTTGAAACAGGAATATAAAAATATTAAAATTTATGGACTCACGAAAGGTCTTGAAATTACGAATTACAAGTAAGTATAAAGTATACACTCGAATGTAATTATTAATAAATGATATTATAATTATTTGTAATTAGTTATAATATATATTTTAATTTGCCGTTTTTAATTATATAATACTACAAGTAATAATGGTGGAACACTTTTTAAACATTGACGAGTTGAACAGTTACATTAAAATTGTGAGTCTTATAAAATAAGTCTTCTTATTTTATAAGATTCACTTATAAATTGTTATGTAAAAAATCACGTTTGCAATTTATTAATTAGTATCACGAATTTATAACAGATATATACAATATTTATAACAGAATTTATAGCAGGAAAATTGATAACAATTTATAACAGATATATTTTTGGACTGCGAGAGAATAATAAAATAAAGTGCATATATAATAAACGAATGAATCCAATTATTTTCAGCATCGACTTCGATAAACTCATTCTTACGTCGAATTCATTTAACCCGCAAGTAAACTTCGTAGCTAATTACAAAATCGACGGTAGGATCTTATTACTGCCAGTTAGGGGATCTGGAAAATCCAACATAACAATGTGTGAGTAAAATAAATAATTAATATTCGAGATATAATAACATATTGAACACCTTAAACGATTTAATCGAGCTTGCAGTGAATGCAATGAAATATCTTATTTATTGAACGATGAGATACGTTTCGTTATAATTATTATTGTTGATTAAAGCATTATTAAATCATTGTTGCTAAGCATTAATTATTAGCATTAATAATTGAGGAACAAACTGTTAATTATTATACTAACTTTCGACTCTCATTTCTCTTTAAATTCTTACTTTATGTATTCGCGAATCGACACTGTTTGTGCGGCCATTGAAGTCTCCAGTTTCTCGCTGCCGTTTAAGTTTCCATGCATTTTTAAAGCTCTACTGCATTGTTTCTTTACAGATAATTTAAAAACACGCAATGAAATTTTCGGCGAGAGATATCAGAAGAACGGAGAGACTCACATGAGAATTACGAAATATATAGTGAAATTTACCCCCGAAAAAGTAACCTTGAAGTTCGATAATCTCTTCAATGGCGACACTATTTTAGGTAATTATTTTTGCATATATCATATGTAACCTAATATAAGAGATAAATTATTTAAGTAGTACGTAATATTTATTATTAATATTTATTATATTCTAACTCCGAAAAATAATCCGAGTTCGCAATAATTAAATAGAAACTTCGATCATTCTTATTTTCAATTTTAATTACTAATTAAATAATGAGACGAACGTAGGAGATTTATATTATTATATAACAGTTATTATTATTCGTCGATTGATATAGAAACGATGTTTAAAATTTGCTGATAATAAAACTTAAGTTAATATAAAATAAAGTTAAATAATAGCAAACTTGGTAATCGATGTCACGAAACTTTAACTAATATAAAATGAACTGAAAGAATAATAAACTATAATAATAAATATAATAAATTTTGTACACAGGGGAACAAATGAATCGGTTCATCAACGAAAACTCCGATCTTCTCTTCAAAGAACTTCAAGAACCTTACGAGGAAACATTCGGCTTAGTTTTTGCAAAAATCGCCAACGATATATTCAGTCGCATACCACTGGACAAAATATTCCCACCGCCGTAAATTAGAGTAACTCACTTTTTTATATAATATACTCTGTACATGAAACAATAATTGGGCTGATAAAAAGTTCGTGCTATTTATATATATTTATATATAATATAAATAGAACCAATTTTATATCACTTCATATACTTTTCCAATGTTCTTTATTCCATCAAGCATCGTTCGTTTTGCGAACAACATTTTCCTGTCTTTTGGACAAATTTATATTTCGGTTTTTATATAAAGAAGATCCTATATTTTTTTCGTTTCACCCTTTTCAAGAAACTGACCCATTTCACATTTTCCGGGAAACCCAATACGTTGCTTTCGGTACGAATATTGTAAAGAAGTTTTGAACGTGCCAACAAAGTATACGCTTTTTAAACACGCCTATCTTTATTGCAATAAAATAAATAATTAAAAACTTGTAGCGACAGATTGCACTAACATAAATTATTCTGTAGCATTGTGCAATATTTAAGGAACATTAATTGGTGATTAATATATTTAATAAAAAACAAACTACTTTCCTGTATTTCTTTTTCCACTAGATATAGATAAGCTTCGTTCAACGCGGTACTTATGCAACATGGTTTGGGTATAACGCGGTTCACTAATTGTGACGATCCTGGTACAGCGATATATATTTATTAATATATATTTGATATAAATATAGATACTTAAGATACATCATTTTGTTGAAGGTACTCGCTCTTGTAAGACTTGGACGAATATTAATTTTTGGGTCTATCCAGTTAATTTGTTGGTACTCCAAATGCAGCAATAATTAATAACAATAGTTCTAGTAAGTTTGTGAGAATTATTTTTAATTCTATTATATTAATATGTGTTACCTTCTTTTACAGGTGCATTCGGGAAAGTCCGAGTACAACTTATACGTATTATATTATATTATATTATATTAAGTTAGAAAGTAAGATAGGCTAGATATTGTTACTTATTGCTTAGTGTACGATGGAAAATTAATATTAAAATAAATTATTTAAAGCGAAATCAATGATTCTTTATTTAACATAAGCGAACCACCTCCAATATTCCACCATTCCTTTATTATGCTTAATTCAGGGATTGGTTGGAACAAGCTGTGCGAGGAGGTATTTGATTCGCAGAATTCCAGGACTTTGACGTCATTTCTTAGAATTGCCCGCCCATTTGCCCACCCTTTGCCCGCCTTTTTGCCACCCATTGGCCGCCTTTTTGCCACCCAATGGCCGCCTTTTTGCCACCTTTTCTCGAAAATTCCTTGCCAAATCGCGAAAATGTATCAGAACATGATGTGCGGGGAGGTATTCGATTCGCAGAATTCCTGGAATTTGACGTCATTTCTTGGAAATGCCCGCCCATTTGCCCACCCTTTGCCCGCCTTTTTCCCGCCTTTTTGCCACCCACTTGCCACCCATTGGCCGCCTTTTTGACACCTTTTCTCGAAAATTTGCCGTAAAATCGAGAAAATGTATCGGGAGAACATGATGTGCGGGGAGGTACTCGATTAAATTCCTGGAATTTGACGTCATTTCTTGGAAATGCCCGCCCATTTGCCCACCCTTGCCCCGCCTTTTTCCCGCCTTTTTCCCGCCTTTTTGCCACCCACTTGCCACCCATTGGCCGCCTTTTTGCCACCTTTTCTCGAAAATTCCTTGCCAAATCGCGAAATTTATCAGAATATGATGTGCGGGGAGGTATTCGATTCGCAGAATTCCTGGAATTTGACGTCATTTCTTGGAAATGCCCGCCCATTTGCCCACCCTTGCCCCGCCTTTTTCCCGCCTTTTTGCCACCCACTTGCCACCCATTGGCCGCCTTTTTGCCACCTTTTCTCGAAAATTCCTTGCCAAATCGCGAAATTTATCAGAATATGATGTGCGGGGAGGTATTCGATTCGCAGAATTCCTGGAATTTGACGTCATTTCTTGGAAATGCCCGCCCATTGCCCCACCCTTTTCCCGCCTTTTCTCCGCCTTTTTCACGCCTTTTTCCCGCCCTTTTCCCGCCTTTTTGCCACCTTTTCTCGAAAATTTTGTTGCCGTAAAATCGAGGAAATGTATCAGGAGAACATGATGTGCAAGGAGGTATTCGATTTGCACAATTCCAGGAATTTGACGTCATTTCTTGGAACTGCCCGCCCATTGCCCCACCCTTTTCCCGCCTTTTCCCTGCCTTTTTCCCGCCCTTTTCCCGCCCTTTTCCCGCCTTTTTGCCACCTTTTCTCGAAAATTTTGTTGCCGTAAAATCGAGGAAATGTATCAGGAGAACATGATGTGCAAGGAGGTATTCGATTCGCACAATTCCAGGAATTTGACGTCATTTCTTAGAAACCGCAAAATTCTCGGAAACGCGAGTTGATTCTTGGAATCCGCGAATTTCTTGGAAATCCGCAAAATTCCAATAACTTCGCAGGATATACATGTGATTCTGGATATTCGGGAAGTTGAGGGAATATACATTATAACACCGTATGTTCGTAATAAAGTTATTTATTGATATTGTAATTTTCATAACGTACAACAATTGCTATACAATATAATACGCTTATAATTATATGAATATATAATACAATATACAATAAATATAATTATATAAATATATAATACAATATACAATAAATATAATTATATAAATATATAATACAATATACAATAAATATAATTATATAAATATATAATACAATATACAATAAATATAATTATATAAATATATAATACAATATACAATAAATATAAACTTGTAAATAATATATCTCGACGATGGACCTTCGTTCTTCTATCTTCTTTGACGGCAGACGTCCCGATGTAACAAGTAGTGGCCATCCTGTAATAATTAATAAACCAAAGCAATTAGTTCTGTGCGAAACTTAAAATATTACTTAATTAAATGTAATCGTTCAAAATACTAACTATTTCATTAAAATAAGCTGTATGAAATAGTTAATATTTTAGCAGAGCTGTAAACATTTAATAACTAAAGTATAAATAATGGTACCGGCACCGACAACGAATGCAATTTGTCGAAATATGTGAAAGAAATATTTTTATATCTTATATCAGCTGTTTGTTGTAATATTTCTTTCACACTGACGGACTCTATTTACGCGATTTGCTTCTACGTACAAAATCGTGGTACTATTTATAAACGTAGCACTGTAAAATATAGTGCACTCAATAGTGCACTCAAGTGCAACTACCCAACATTATTAAAAACTATAACTCAATTAACAATATAGAAAATGGGTAGAAATAAAGACGGCAGTAGGTACGATAAATTAAGAGCAATCAATACAGTTGATTTTAATCCACCATTACTACCATTATAAATGGTAGATTAAATAAGGATAAATGAAACTACTATCCGACATGATGTTCTTAATTTATTCGCAAAGGGGGGTGTCTAATTTGTAATTAAAGAGTACATATATAGCAGCTATTAGCTCGGTAATAATTGTAGAAGAATTCTAATTCTAATTCTCTACAATTATTACCGATTACCAGGTCTCACCACGTGGAGGTTGCCGCTATAGGAGACCCGGGTGGGTGGCTGGGTCGCGGATCGCGACCGAACCACCCACCGTTTTATTCTAAGTCCTCAAGGCAAATTTTATTTCTAGTTTAACTCCAAGCAAGATAGAAGAATCGGACTTAGAATAGAATCGCGGATACAATCTTTTAACTAAACTATTCTTATACTAACTATTCTTAAACTAAACTTAGCAAACTTAGCACTAAGTCACTGACTGAACATTATTTCAAAGAGCGAATGTACTATTGGGGGATTGACTCTAAGAAACTAAATCGCGATTCAAAGTTCGAACGATCTGATGCCCGCCGAGCCGTACTCAGAGTTGGACCATGCAGAGGACTTCCAATCTATATGGCCTGTCTAGGCGCACGAAGCCAGCACCTGGCGGTAGTAACAACGACCGAGTACCGCACGCAGCCTCTAGTCGGATTACCGATACCCCATACCAGGCGTGGTCCGATCTATCGCGACTCATGTCACCGAACGACATATTACTCGACTAAGAAATTAGTCAAGCAATATCTCGACGGTGCTTACGTCGCGACCGCCCATACTCTGAACATGGTCCTTCCTTGCAGGCGCTGGGCCCTCTCAGATCGAACAAACATGCTATCCAAGTATTATTATATAATACATTTCGATACTCTGGAAGAGAGTAACGAAAGAGCGAGGAAATCGTCGCTCATCATTGCAAAGTAAACTACTTCATGGTGCGAAAGAAAGCAAAGGAAAGCAAAAGCTAATAATTCGAGAATTTGCAAATATTCGCTCTTCGTAAATACGTCTATCAGTGATTTAGGTCTAAGCTTAATTTCTAGAACAACACATTCTTTGCCGCTGTGTAACTTATACTAGTTGTAATATTAATAATTCATCTTTAATAATAGAATACAAATCGAGCAAAACAGTCTTTGCAGAGAACGTGTTGAACCAACTCTATGTAATAAACTTATGTTGAACGAACTCTACTTAATAAACTTATTTCTATTTTCATTTCTCTTGTATAATTCTTTCTTCCTTCTTCTTTCTTCTCTCTTGTTTCTTCTTTCTTCGAGCTCATTTTCTAAGAACTATGGAGCTAACTACGTATAATATGTATAATAACTATCAACCGATCTACCGATCCATTAACCCAAGCAAGCATGCGATTCATAAGCAACATTAAGAAATAATCAGGAAATAATTAGGAAATAAGTAGGAAATAATTAGGAAATAATCTGGAAATAATCTGGAAATAATTTGGAAATAATTTGGAAATAATTTGGAAATAATCTGGAAATAATCTGGAAATAATCAGAAACCAGTAAATACTCAAATGATCAGTACTGGTCAGTACTGGTCAGCAGTGGTCAGCAGTGGTCAGTATTGGCTGGTACTGGTCGGTAGTGGTCATCCTAGAAAGAGGAGGGTGGTAGTTTGGGAAGAGAGAATAAGGAAAGACGTCCTTCCTTCTCGACTGAATCCGGCGGAATGAAGGATCGTTGTGCCGGGGGGTACTTATATACCCTCGGTTCTGGAGGATCTAGGAAGGGGTTAAAATTGGTGGGGAAGACCTCCCTAGCCTTCTTCTTCGAAGAATTAACCGTCGAATATTGTTTACTTTCTTCGATCGTTATCGATTATATTCGTATAATTATTAACTTTTAGCTTTATGAACAATATTTTTTCATGCATTTTTCAAGATTTATGCAAATGACGTTATAATTGGTGCATTAAATACCAATACACTGAAACAATTCCCCTTTAGGCAGTCGTTTAATAAAGAAACTTCTTCGAATGCACTTGAAATTTTATTAATTTGTTATTATTTCGTCAGATCTCTTGTTAATAATTAATTAATATAATTAATATTGTAGCAACTAAGAAGTTATTTAATAAATTTATTAAATTGTCAATGCAGAATAAAATTTACCCCGAGCTTGCACTTCTTGAGGCGATGGAATATTACGAATCAAAGATACTATGTTTCCATTATTTTATTAAACTGCAGCTTCCGGATGCACCAAAGGTTGCACGGTGCATACTTCCGACTCGTGTGCAATAAGTGCAACGATCGTTGCAACGATAAATAATTTCTTTAAACAATTATTAAAGATATGATAGAGATATTGTTTTAATTTCTGCAACGGTTACGGTTTGTTGTGGTTTGTGTGGTACGGTAATCGGCGGTTCGTTCCTCAAACAAATGTATTAATTATACCTTAATTATTACATTTTTAAAACCATTCGATTCACGAGTTGATGTAATTGTTACTTAACAATTAAAACCAGTGAAAATCACGGCGATCAACATTTACATAAACAATAAGTAATATTAAAACGTGAGCATGTACTTTGAAATAATGCTCACGTTTTAATATCACCATATATTTAGTAATTGCTTAAAGAAATTATTTATCGTTGCAACGATCATTGCACTTATCGCACACGAGTCGGAAGTATGCAGCTTGCAACCTTTGGTGCATCCGGAAGCTGCAGTTGTTAACTAACAATTACATCAACTCGTGAATCGAATGGTTTTAAAAATGTAATAATTACAGAATAATTAATAAATTTGTTTGACGAACGAACCGTTGATTACCGTACCACACAAACCACAACAAACCGTAACCGTTGCAGAAATTAAAACAATATCTCTATCATATCTTTAATAATTGTTTAAAGAAATTATTTATCGTTGCAACGATCGTTGCACTTATCGCACACGAGTCGGAAGTATGCACCGTGCAACCTTTGGTGCAACCGGAAGCTGCAGTTTAATAAAATAATGGAAACATAGTATCTCTGATTCGTAATATTCCATCGCCTCAAGAAGCGCAAGCTCGGAGTAAAGTTTATTCTGCATCGATTATTTAATAAATTTATTAAATTACGACTCAGTTATTATAAAATTATTTATACTAATTAATTATTAACAAGAGATCTGATGAAATAATAACAAATTAATTAAAACTCATGTGCATCCGAAAGAGTTTCTTAATTAAACGACTGCTTGTTCATCGTTGAAGGGGAATTGTTTCAGTGTATTGGTATGTAATGCATCAATTATAACGTCATTTGCATAAATCTTCTAAAATGCATGAAAAAATATT
The DNA here is from genome assembly GCA_910591585.2 of Nysson spinosus. Lineage (NCBI taxonomy): Eukaryota > Metazoa > Arthropoda > Insecta > Hymenoptera > Crabronidae > Nysson > Nysson spinosus. The sequence goes on from OU342849.1 coordinate 1,666,697, forward strand.
GTTCATAAAGCTAGAAAGTTAATAATTATACGAATATGATCGATAACGATCGAAGAAAGCAAACCAGATTCGACGGTTAATTCTTCGAAGAAGGGTGATCGCGATTGGCCACGGGGGTCGTCCCCACCAATTTTAACCCCTTCCTAGACACTCCGGAACCGAGGGGATATAAGTACCCCCCGGCACAACGATCCTTCATTCCGCCGGATGCAGTCGAGGAGGAAGGATGTCTTTCTTAATTCTCTCTTCGCAAACTACCCCTCTTCCAAACCGACCACCCTCCTCCTTCTAGGGTGACCACTACGGACCAGTACCAGCCACTAGTGACCAGTGGTGACCAGTGGTGACCATTGCTGACCACTACTGACCATTTTACAGTTAATTCAAATTTTGGTTCCGATCTGTTCTATGGGCTTATTTTCAATGCTTTTGCATGATTATTTGACTGTTTATTAATTATTTGACTATTTACTGATCGTTTAACGATTTACTGGTTATTTTATTATTTACTGCATATTTGATTATTTATCTACAATTATTTAAATACAGCTAATTTAATCCTAATTAGATTTATAACTACACTTAGTTACGCTTCTCTCTTTTTCTCTCTCGCTCAATCTCTATATTCTCTCAACTCTCAACTCTCAACTCTCAATTCTCCACTCTCAATTCTCAACTCTAATTGCCGTTCCGCAACCTCACCGTTTTAACGGTTTCGCCTTCTACACTTATTTGATTATTTACTGCATATTTGATTATTTACTGCTTATGTGAATATTTACTGCTTATTTGATTATTTACGTATAATTTCACTATTTAATGATTATTAACTTGATTATTCATTATCGCATGTTTGCTTGGGTTAACGGTTCGGTAGAATAGTTGGTAGTTATTATACATATGATACGTAGTTAGTTTCACAGTTCTCAGAAGATGAGCTCGAAGAAAGAAAAAAGAAGAACGAAGAACGAAGAAAGAATTATACAAGAGGAACTCTGTTGTAGCGAAATTTTAGTAGAGAAGCGAAAATAGAAATAAGTTGATTATGTACTGTTGGTTCAACATGTTCTCTGCAAAGACTGCTTTGCCTGATTTATATTTTATTATTAACTTCTAAATAACACTTAAATTGTATCAGTTTCGTACAACTAGTATAAGTTATACAGCAGCAGAGAATGTGTTGTTCTAGAAATTAAGCGTAGACCTAAATCACTGATAGACGTATTTATGAAGAGCGAATATTTGCAAATTCTCGAATTATTAGCTTTTGCTTTCCTTTGCTTTATTTCGCACCGTGAAGTAGTTTACTTTGCAATGATGAGCGACGATTTTCTCGCTCTTTCGTTACTCTCTTCCAGAGTATCGAAATGAAATACTTGGATAGCATAGTTTGTTTCCGATCCTGAGAGGGTTCCTAGTGGACCTCACTCGGGTCTGTTCATTCTGGTTCCGGTAATCGGGCCAGGGTGGCAGATTTCGAGGTAAATGTCCTGTGCTTGCAAGGAAGGGCCATGGTACATGTGGCGGTCGTGACGTAAGTCACGATTAAGCAGGACATTCCTGGACGGGGTGTCGGTAATTCGATTGGAGGCTGCGTGCGGTACTTGGTCGTTGTCACTCCTAAGGGTTTGTTCTCGCGCGCTGTAACACGAGTGCCCCGCACTCGTAGTTCATGTGCCATGGTTTCGACTGAGTACGGCTCGGTGGACTTCAGGTTGACGATCAAACTTTTTCTCGCGATTTAGAGTTAGAGTCATTTAGTATCTTAGAGTCAATCCCCCAATAGTACATTTGCTCTTTGAAATAATGTTCAGTCACTGATTTAGCAATAAGTTTACTATAATATTTAGTATAAGAATAGTTAAGTAAGAAAATTATATTCGCAATGTTACTCTAAGTCCGATCCTTCTATCTTTCTTGAACTTAAACAAAAATAAAATTTGCCTTGAGGACTTAGAATAAAACGGTGTATGGTTGGGTCGCGGACCCTGATCCGCGACCCAATCACCCACCAGGGTCTCTTTTAGCGGCAACCTCCACGTGGTGAGACCTGGTAATCGGTAATAATTGTAGAAGAATTATAATGATAATTCTCTACAATTATTCCCGAGCTAATAGCTGCTTTATACATTCTTACTTGTAGCAATAAAATAAGGCTACACATTCTGTTAATTAATCAGTACACAATTCTCTTAATCATTTCTGCAGGGTGCACCTTTCTGCGTTACATCCCAGACGAGACATAAGCGATTTTCGTTGCGTGGATTTTGAGTGTCGATAATTTTTCCGTGAAACCACGAAAACCAATTTAGTGCCTGATCTACTTATATCTCGTCTGTGCCGATATTACGAACAGTTTTGCGGCATCAAGGCCGCCTCCTTACACGAGATCTTGTCTCACGATGACTCACGCCTAGGTTACCTCCTGCCTTCGCGGTTCTTTGCCTTCCTTCTTTACCTCTACCTCGAGTCATATCGCAAGAAAGTACGAACGTGTCCTGCACGATGGATAAATAGAGGACAATCGAGGCCGTGATCGAGGAACGGAGATGGCAGGAAAGTGAGAGCGTTTCTTGCTAGACTTACACGCTCAGCATAGTTTCTAAACAAGCCGCGCACCATCGTAGTTCCTCCAAGGAAGATCAATTACAGAAGCATATCAAGAAGTAGACAGAAGAGGAAACTGGAAAGTGAACTCCGTTAAATTATCATCAAAAGGAATACTTCGAAGATAGTTCTTCTAATAGGTCTGCAATTTGATCAAGTAGCCTGTGTAGATATTTCGGAAGTGACCTTGGGATGCTGTGTCTCAGTGCGACTGGTTGACCCGGGTGATATACGCCTTGAGCCAAATATGGTTAGCTCGAGTGGCGCTAATAGGAAGTATCCTTGCCAGGTGATCTGCTCTCGGCCTCCGGAGATAATTTCCAAGAATAAAATCCTGCCTTCTAAGGGAGTCCTAAGGACCGCGGTCCATACTCTCCATTCGTTCTGCCACCGGATTCACAGTGTGTCCTCCATTTCGACCAAAAAGAATGGTCCCGATTCTTGAAATTAGTTACGCGGCCAGCGCAATGTGAAGGACAACGTGGATGACTGTATAAGTGTTCTTTACCTATCGCACATATTAGGCTTCATTCTTTTAAAACACTCTGCGGAGAGAACGCATTGTGTCTAAATATGTGCTATTCAAATTGTATATAAACATATTCTTAACAATAGAACTACAGAATGTGTACTCAGTTATGCTTGCATATTTATTTCTATGTAGATTGTAGCTAGGGGATTTAATTTAATCGATTGATTCAATTGTTTATGATATCTGTATGATATGAATGTATATCATATCTCAAAGAATGATCCGTGATGTGTTTGAATAGTTTAAGTAAAAATTGCAGACCAGTCATTTAATACTTCTTGTGTTAAAAGTAGAGATTAATGGGGAAAGTAATTAATCGATTTAATTACATCTATCAGCAGATGAATTCCGTAATTAAATTTAAATATTCGTAAAGTATATAAGCTGCTTTCATTAATAAAATAATGGTTACGATACATTTAATATAGCTTGGAGAAAATAAATGTAAGTAAAGATGTATTATGAAATTTAATATTTAATCAAGCGTGCAGCGACATACTGCAAGATGCACATCATCAAATTACGTTGCGATAAAATAGTAAAATTATAACTTAAACGCAATGAAAATGGTGAACATTGTTCCATGTTATTTTCTAATTATTATTATGACGAAAATATGAAACGAAACGTGGCGTTTTACAGGGTTAAATCCACTTCAGTCTGACGACTCGTCACGGAATTCTAAAGGCGCGTTCGTTCCGGGTTGAAAATAATCGGGCGCGTTTGCATGAACTTTCGACCTGTCGCGTATGCGGCAGAACGAAACTAAGAATAACAAAGAATTAGATGCAAATTCTGATTTCGCATGCCAGTCGGAAGGTTAGATTACACATGTTTTCGCACAAATTGTCTCCTCAAAGATTTCGCATGCCAGTCGGAAGGTTAGATTACACATGTTTTCGCACAAATTGTCTCCTCAAAGATTTCGCAAGCTTTTTCTGAAGTTTCGTTCGGAAAATGATCTAAACGCGGTTCACAAATTCTGATCATCTTCGTTTAACACGGCAGTTATATAATGCGACTTTGATATAACACGTATAATTACATACTTATTAACACTAGAACTACCAAAGCGATCAAATAACTTGTCGCCAAGTTTTAATAGAAATATTGAAACACCATGTCGGATTCTTTAAGATTTCGTATATATATTTATGGATAACCCTCGTACAACGTGGTATTTGTATAAAGAGGTTTCGATATAAGGCGGTACACAAATTGTGGCGAGCCTCGTATAACGCGAATTTGATCATGCGACCTTTCTATGGAACCTAACTCCTGAGTTGTACGAGTGTTACCTGTATATGGAGTTTTGAGGGCTTTATTTATTCGCCATTAATTACTATCGCGATGATTCAGAGTTCTACGTGTTGGTTGACGTTGAAATCATTTTATGCATTCTTAATATGGATAATAGTGGACGTGATACAGAAGAGGAGAGATCCTTTGTATCTCCTCGATCGGAAGGTGACTCACGAAGGTTACATTACAGATACGTATAAATAGACGCCATTTGCAATGCACACGAATTGCAATTTAATATCAATTACCTGAAATATACTTTTATTTCTGTATCAATTGCGATCATATAACTACGGGTATCAGAAAGTAATCAATTGTTTTTCACATACTTTATGAAACTTCATTTATTTTATTATATTCAATATTATTTTATTAAATCATTTCCATAATGATCTATGATCCTCCGACGATCTTGGAATTTAATCATTTCCTTTTAGAAAAAGTTCAAGTCCCAATTTCTGATACGAAGAAATTCTTTATTCCAGAATTAATTACTTTCCGGTAATCTTAATATATTGCATCGTATAATTAAAATTCGTGTATTTTTTGGTATTTGTGTCTATGAGATTTTAAGGCTAAAAGTTGGAATATCTGAAGGAAGTTGATTGATCAGTTGACGAGACATATTTTATTTTGACTGGAAATAAATTTGACTTAATTTATGATATTATGATATTATATTCTCGCATTAATTCAAGAAATTTAAATGGCAAATCTTGGAACTTTATTACCAAGCTTGCCAGTGGAAGATTTTACGTCTGCACTTCAAAGGCTTATCACGTTAATTAAACGCCAAACGTGTCAAACAACGTGAGCATTGATTTAATTAAATTGCGTGGAAGTTCAGTACGGATTTAGTAGACTGATATGCATATGATATTAATAATAACACTATTTCTTCCTTCATTTTTATGTAATACATTCCATTCAGAATAATATTTATTAATATGAAATTCTTTTCAAATCGTATGTAAAATATATGATAAATAATATTCTCAAGAAAGCTTCGATAAATTTGTATTCGCCAACTGTTTCTTTACGATTTTATATGCTCGGCGTGCATTTACTTCTCAGTCCACAAAGAATATATTTAAAAGAATGTTTCTTTTTGTGTAAACGAAGTTATTCAATTTTTCAACAAGACGAATATATTAAAAAATCTTCAAAACATACTAAATTGAATCAAAACCATTTCCATTCGTATATTAAAATCGCACAAACATATCAGCCAACCTAACAGTTGATGCAAATAATGTTCCGAACGATTACTTTAATCGTCTAAGGAGATTAAAGGATTCGTTCAGACCATGTGAAATCGAGCATGAAAATTGCCGAGGCGGGACGTATTGAAGCAGCTATCGTTGGGAGTTGCATTGGCGAAGAGTGAAGCGATTAAGTCGAGCTTAATCACTGTCGCGGAGTACCAACATCGGGGCGCGAAAAAGATCTCTCGGTCATATTGGCGCCAGTGATTTCATATATGGCAGTCGAAGGACTGTATCCGCGAAATGATTCTCGCAATGACGGGGCGTGAAAACGCGAGAAACTCTTGCGGAACGGGAGTGCACGGCTAAGGAATAAGAGGAACGAGAGGGAAAAAAAAGGAAGGGACACGCGGAAGTGCGGAACCTTGGGGATGCCATTTTCGGATGTAGTGTGCGTATCGCACCGTATAAAGACACAGTTGCTTACCTGGCCAATCATTTTCCTTGGAATATGTATACATCTTCGAGGGAGTAGAAACAATTAGAACAATCTTGTGGCAGCCTTTTTTTGTACAGTTTCATCCAGCAATTTTATGTCTCAGATTTTTAGTGAAATTAAATAAATCTACCACGGCGCATTGTTTGAGATTTTATAAACTTCAATTGTATACGGATAACGCAAATAATTTTTGATTAGATTTAATATCAAATACATTATTGAATTGCCAGTTATAATACTTGATTAAATTGCAGGTTTCAATCCTGCAAGTAATATTAATATTGTAATATTAATATAAAAAGGGAATATTCGACATTGAATAAAGCACGAGTTTCTTCGTACTTTATTTATTACGTATTTTTATTCGAGACATTTATTACTGTTACTTTGACTTGTTTATTATTTATACTGTTGGAACCTGCGATTTAATAAAGTATTATCACCGACAAGTCAACGATTTCTTTGATATGAGATTTTAACGAGTCACCCGGTATACTCGAACTTGATTCCACGGTAAAGTGCCATTCATGAATTACGCCCTTCCTTCGCGCAACTCTTCAATTGTAAATTCATGGGCGCGAAAAAAAAATGGCTTCGTACCTTGTCGAGTAACACGACCGGTGGTTGTTTGCGATTTTGTAGACCTTCATTCGAGCAAGGACCTCCAAGGTTACCGGTTCTTTCGACCGATATGGCATGCACGTAACCCATTCCAAGCCTCATCCTTTACGACCTGTCATAGGTGACCCTGACGAACCAATTCTAAGTCGTACGCATTTCGCTACTCCGACAAAAATGCCAGTATTCTTTATTTCATCTTATTATTTAATTAATATTAGTAACTACTAGTACTGGTAATTAATTAAATAGTAAGACGAGATTAATATTAGTAACTACTGGTACTGGTAATTAATTAAATAGTAAGACGAGATTAATATTAGTAACTACTGGTACTGGTAATTAATTAAATAGTAAGACGAGATTAATATTAGTAACTACTGTTACTGGTAATTAATTAAATAGTAAGACGAGATTAATATTAATAACTACTGTTACTGGTAATTAATGAAATAGTAAGACGAGATTAATACTAGTAACTATTGTTACTGGTAATTAATTAAATAGTAAGACGAGATTAATGGTATAAATTAATTAAATAATAATATGAAATTAATGCTAGTAATTAATGAAATAATAAGACGATATTAATACTAGTAATTATTAAATAATAAGATGAAATTAATATTCTTTTGTTGGACGGTGCGGCTAGTAGTATAGTCAAACATTGGTCTATACTACTAGTCTATACTACTAGCTACCTACCTACTAACAAAAGAATACTAACATCTCGAAGACCAACAAAAGTATAACTCAAGATGAAATTAAGGCTAGTAATTAATTAAATCACGAGACGATATTAATACCAGTAATTAATTAAACAATAAAATGAGAGTAATGCTAGTAATAAATTCAATAATAGGACGACTTTAATACTAGTAATTAATCAAATAATAAGAGAAGATAAAGAGTAGTGGAATTTGCTATATTTTTATATACTAGTTGTTGCTAATATTGTAGATATCACAATAACTGTGTTAACTAAACAATTAATGACTGGTATTAACAGTTGATACTACTTATAAATTTCAATATATTTATGATATTCCGCGGACCCGTCATTTTGAGGGTTGTTTCACTGTTAAATAGCTGATATACAATATTACCGGATGACGTTTATGACGGAAGTAATACCAGGAACTAGTTGGCATTGAATTATATTATACAAGAATATTGGAAAAATCCTGAAATGTCGCGCGAACGTGAAAATTTCAGACATTCTTGGAATAAGTTTACAACCTGCCTATGTAAACAGAATGTGCAATAAATAACGATAAAGTATTGGGATATAAAACGGCACTGCGGAACAGCGTTTCCCAAACTGTTTTCCACAAAACACTGGTATTCCGTGGAAATTAAATAAGTATTACGTAAAAACGATCAAAATGAACCCTTTACACTCGAGGGGCGACCCTCAGTCGCCACTTGAATCACTACTATAACTCTAAATAATAATAAATAATGTTAAGTGCAAATAGTTATCATGAGCCTGAAATTATTTCTGCCACAAACTTGATTAAAACAATCCTAATTAAAAATCAGACGCTCTTCCACTTGTTTATATTTACTCATTTATTTTATTATTAATTATATTAGTTATAATTATGATATGAAATAATTAAAGTGTTTCGCTCAAATTTCATGATTTCTGAAGTGTTTGTTGGAGGAAAAGTTTGGGAAACGCTGTTGCAAAATCGTACTTCTTTGCACTCCGTGGGAGAAGTTTTTAAATGGCCATGGAAACCTAGTGATTTTACGTTCCTGAATCTGGTATTACTTCTCTATCTTGCGCAAGTAGTCTCGCGATGCAAATTGTATAGTCATCGAGCTCTGTTCCACGGTTGTTTTGCATATCCCATGTATTTCAATATCTGTCTAACAGGCGTACCACATCTGGCGTTTTGAGGTAAGTATTACATTCTCCCGTGAAACGCAGCCAGGTGTGATTTCTAACTGAAGCTCGACGAATTTTTAAAAGCGATTTTGATTTCCTTGTAAAACTGAGAATATGAAAGAACGTAATTTTTGAAGTCATTTTAATTAACTTGTCAAATTGATTGGTCTGATGAAGCTGATTTGAAGTTGGACGAATTTTTCAAAGTGAATTTGATTTCCTTGTAAAACTGAGAATATGAAAGAACGTAATTTTTGAAGTCATTTTAATTAACTTGTCAAATTGATTGGTCTGATGAAGCTGATTTGAAGTTGGACGAATTTTTCAAAGTGAATTTGATTTCCTTGTAAAACTGAGAATATGAAAGAACGTAATTTTTGAAGTCATTTTAATTAACTTGTCAAATTGATTGGTCTGACGAAGCTGATTTGAAGTTGGACGAATTTTTAAAACTGAATTTGATTTGCTTTTAAAACTTACGAAACGTAAATATAAATGTGTTTTATGTTTAAATAATTCTATTCAAAATTGGAGACAAGTTCTAATATTAATAACTATGTAATTAATTGTTCTTTAGAAAATACGTTTCCACATTCCGAACTATGAGAAATCGATATCAACGACACCTTATTAATTGACTTTACATGATAATAGGCTGAAGAATCCACGCTCGTTTCCTCGAGAAAGCTCGAGTAGTCGAAGAGGCAAGTTGAAGACCTACGGAAGCCGATATTCCCTTTTAACCCTTTTAGTACAGTACAGTTTGTCTACGTACCATCTTCATATTGTATTAATACCTTACAAAATATGTATACAATAAATATATTTGAATCTGACTCTGACATAATGTGATTTTTATAACGCAATTTTCAATTGGTGTGTCGCGAAAATGTTTAATGATCATTAATTAAATTATATTGTTTAGTTCGAATTATATTATTTAAATTATATTCTTTGAACGAAGTCCAAAGCCTATAAACGAACATATCGAAATGAAAACATTTTTTAAATTGATTACACGAGTATAATAAATAATGAATATAATATATTCATAATAAAATAATATAAGAGTACCGCGGAAATTGAAGTTGAAGAATGCCGTGTGATAAAAAAGGTTGAAAAACACTGGCATTTACTGTAGTAAATTGTATCGGGATGGATCTATTTCTGGGAAATCTTCATATTTCCAAGGAATCAAATTGTGACGCAAATTCGGTCCGAGTTAAGGTCATCAGTATGGGAGCGTGGGAGTACTTTCACCTCGCATAAACGTTATTACCGTCAAAGTGAAAAACACGACACATACTACTGAAAGCGCAGACCTTACCAAAGCGGCCATTAAAATTCCGAACGTTGACAAATTGTCGCGTAGACTTGGTAGCCACAAAATACTTGCGATCCATAATACCATGACCGTATTAACAATCGCAACGTACTAGTATAAAAGTGTGGCCGAAAATGCTACGTCAGAAATGTATTAACATATGAAACACCCCGCCGAAATTCGTGTTATACGATACCTCGTGAAAAATGGCACTCTTCTTTGATTCGTGTTACCGCCGATTCTGTAAAATGGAAACATAGGAAAGTCTGTGCTGACTCACGCACACATTTGGATATAGTGTGTCATTGTTGGTTGTTGTTGTTCTTTGTATTCGCGAAGAGAGCAGTCTAACCATATCCGGCAAGGACGATGCTGATTGGCTATGGTATTGGGACTTATAACGGGGCCCACACACGGAAGTCATTACACTCGCAATTAATTGTGTCAATTAATGTAATAATTCGAGATTGTAAGCAAGTTTGAATAAATCATTCTTAATTAAATGGTAAACTAGAAAGGAATTGATTTATATGTCCTTTCTGTGGAACCTAACATCCGCGTTATACGAGGGTTACCCGTATGTCAAGAAAATAATATTCTTTCTATGATGGCATTCATAAATTTCGGATAAAATTTATAACACTTGAAGAAGTTAATATTTCATTATTAAATACTTAAGATATATATTTTAAATATATATAAATTATTAATACTGGAACTACCAAAGCAGTTGAAATGACGGGTCCCCGGAATTTAATAAAAATGTTCAAAATCGTAACGTTTTACTTTTTAAGATTATTCGCGGTTCACGTTGCATTGGGTTAATTAAAAATGTCGTGCGTTTTGTCAACATAATTACGTATAAATTGTAATTATGTTGAAAGCCAGAAAAAGATGATGAATTACAACCAGCCATTTCGTTAAGGCTCTTTATTATTTTTTTATTCGTTTCTCCTTTTCAATTTACAACTCCTCGTAGATAAAATGATAACATAACATACTCAACGTTGCGTATAATAATCATAGTAATCAATTATCATTATCCTCCTGACAGTAATGATAATAATAATGATAATAAGAATCGTAATAGGGGTAGTTGCAATTACTGCAATAATAATAATAATATTAATATTGGTAATCATCGATATTATTACTTATCGATAAGCGGCGGAACCGCTTTGGGGTTATAAAGCTTAGAATTAGGCTTAAAAAGAGAGATATGCGGCTTTTGATTGGACGCACCATTTCGAGACGTGGAAGCTACGGGTAATTCTTGCGTCTTTTGGAAAGCACTGTAGCCTCGTATTTTTTACGTTTCTCTTTGTTTTCATTTCCTACATCTTCTCGTAACAGTATTTTAACGCGCGAACAGAACTTTTATCAGGGATACCGGAAAGTAATTAATTCGGTAGTAAAACATTTTTTCGCATGGAATTTTGGGAATTTGATTTTGTCAAAAAGGGAATCACGACACTGAAGAATTGTCGGTCAAAGATCATAGATAACGATGGAGATTATCTAATAGAATAATATTTATTATGAAAAAGAATAAATGGAGTTTCATAAAGTATGTGAAAAGTAATTGATTACTTTAATTGATTTCCGGTATCCATAATAGTTTTGCGAATTGCAAGATCCAACTATGGACGGCCATGAATTGTTCGAACGGTTTTCTCAGCGATTACTTTCAGATTTTGTAATCGATTACTCGAAAGAAATCATTCTTTTATTCGCTAGGTCATTTCAGATTGTTTCGTTTGCACTTTTAATCCTCGAATGCACGATACTAAAATATTAATATTTATTTCTTAGAAGCATCACGCGCTAAACCTAAGTAGCATAAGTTACAATTTTAAAACGACCTCTTCCGTAACACGATTATCCCGTTTTTATATTAATTACTGAATCGTTGTTATAGAAGTAATTCATTAACCAACTGTTTCATGTACGCGAGTTACAGTGGTTTTTGTATTTGTTTTATAATTTTTGTATTCACGGAATACAATATTTCTATATAGAAAAAAATTGTGTTTACTAACACTTTGATTGCTGTATGTTCGAGCAAAGACTCGATTATGAAAAATGCAGAAATTATTAAGATTTAATTATCCGATCGTTATATTAGTTGAATAAAAAGTAAACGAGTTCCACCTAGCAACAAACATATACGCCTTTCGTAGTCAAAGAGTTAATCATGATATTTAAAGAATAAAATTGACGAAATAGTTGTTAATAAATTCTAAGTCTATAACAACGAAATTATTGCAAAAATGTGTACATTATGTATCGTTAAATGTATTCGCTACGAAAGAGCTTCATAGTGTTTGCATCGAATGAATGAAATTCATGCTTTATTAGATTCGAATTTAATGAATCGTGGTTTGATTTCGATGTCCTTTTTCGGAGATAAATAGATCGATAAACAGATCGATCTTTCTAGATGTGCATCGTGGTTAACGATAGGCCAATAAAGAGGCTGAAAAAGAATACCCAAAAGAACGCATTAAACCCGCTGTGTTTGAATATCATAGACACCGCTTCAGTTTCTAGAAAATCGCCTAGTGCATTGCTAAAAAATAGTTTCTTTCAGGTTCTTGCTTCGTTCGTAATTGCACCAGTACTCGAACTTTCTCTCAACAAAATAAACTTCTTCTTCTTTTTTCCGCCTTGTCGCAAGTACCACCTTAATTCTTTACCGACGAGAGAATAGTTTTTTGGTGTCACGTGATCCGTTTAAACACTTCGTACTCGAATACGATTTCGGTATTCAGTTTATTGCATTGATTCGAGCGGTGACTGAAAGGTGACATTAAGATTTGCGCCATTTATATTTGTTGTTATTCGACGTTAAATCACCTGGAGTTAATTGTAATGTCACCTCTGACTCGCTACTTCAATATACCGCTATACACTGAGTGGCAATAGACAGTCGCCTTTCGAATGCGAAGAGTTTAAATGAATGAATATTAAACAAATTAATATTCCATGAAACTTTGTGGACTACTCGCGCCCGGAAAGAAAGCTTTCTACAGCCGATATAAAAAATATTACTACAGTTTTTTGAGCTGCTTCGTAAGCCTACTAAGTTTCATTGACGCCTGCCGTGCCGTACTTTTTAATATCGTTATGTTTGGTTATCTCGCTTATTAAAGTGGCTACCGAGAGGCGACATTAATTTTGATTTTCCACAGTTATACTTTTGTTATTAGACGTTACATCATCGAGAACTGAAATCAATTTTAATGTCGCCTCTCAGTCGACACTCGGAATTCCTTATTTTCATTATATGCTAACAAAAAAATATGCTATCAAATTTATGATATCCCATTTCCTGAGGTTTCGAGCGGCTCACGTTGCAAGACAGAAACAATTCAATCGGTTCATTTATTATTGCCATTCATTCTTATTTTTAAAGATGTGAATGTACAAATATAACTGAATATATCGTCGAATATAATGAATAAGTATTTCTTGAATTGAATATATAATTAGTTCTAGTATTAAAAAAGAATTAGCGTGAGATATGTGAAATACAATTCGGCAGGCGTCGAAGTTAAAGCGTGACACCGAAACACAGACTCCCGCAAGACACTTGGTACAAAATGGCGCTACGTACGCGTTTGGTATAAAAAACAGTTAAACATTGGAATGGCATTTGTCCGACGAGACATCACTATCTACAAAATGCAGTCTATTTTTTGGGTAGTTTGATTTCTTTTCCCTCGAAAACCTGGACCAACATTGAATCCATCATCTCTCCTCGATTCTTCGTCCTCTTCCTTAGAGTCCTTAAAAAGAGAACTCCCACCGTCGACGATCGCGATTCGTTTCTCATTGAAACTTACCGCCTCACCGAGCGAAGTCACAACGCGTAAATAAATTGTCTTCAATAAATATAACCGATAGACTATATAAATAAATAATTTGTTAGGTTATCGATCAGCGCCGATCAATCACGATTAAAACGATCAAACGTAGAAATGCTGCGACTGTGAAGTTCGTCGAGCGACAAACAACAGTCTGATTCCACTGCGCGGCGGAAACTCTTTTTTCTGCGGTGAAATCAGACTGCTGTTTGTCGATCGTGTTTACTATTCTAAAACAGTTCGACAGCCGATACTTCTTCCTTGATCTTTCCAAAACCTGTCTTGTCATTTAACCCTTCATTTGGGAATCCACAAACATTGTTTCGTTAATCATTTCGATTGTTATTAAATTAAGTCATAAATTCATTAGAGATTCGTAGTTCTTTAAATTCTAGCAATTTATATACAAACATATACTTACGATTCGCTGTAAAAAAGAATATTCAATGATTATTAACCCTTTGACTAAATTCCGACTAAAATAATTAAATTGCGTCGATAAAAGTAAATAAAATCAAGGAATCATTGAGATTATTATCCGATCTGTTCTTACATGACACAGAACAGTATGTTCCGCACTGTATTAATTTTCATATATATCCATGGACATATATGAGAGCGTATATATACGTCTTTCGTAGTCAAAGGGTTAAACTGATATTACCGGTGAAAATGACGTGGTCACGAAATGAAGTATCGGCCGTTTTGCAAGACACAAGGTATAATCTCTCGTGTGGGGTCAATCGATGAGTTGTCCCCGGAGTGCAATTAACTGACTGGAAGCTAATAATGCTGGGAAGCGATTAAAGTAACTCTCGATGCAGCTAATTGCCCACTTAAATTGTATCTTAATCAATTGAAATCATTGTCCGACCAACGACACGAGTCTCTTCGTGCGGCTACCTTTGTCTCGTATCTTCTTATTCTTTACATACTTTACGAACGTCATCTCATCCAAGCACCATCCAAGCACCACCCTGATAGCTGACTTCTACGAGCTACTAACTCAGTGAACCCCGTACCGTTAAGGCCCGTTAAGTTTTCCTCCAATCGAACCCGTTCGATCTCTGATGACACAGAAACTACGTAAACCTGACACGACTAAATCCCGCAAGGAAATGCCCGTAAAAGGTATCTCATTCTCCCCGAAACAATAATCAATTGCGAATAATAATAATGTTGATCATGCTCTAAGTTCGTTCGTTCATAAGAAAAGAATGCTTCTCAAACCTCTGGAATTCGAGACTAAATGTCTACGAATTCTGTCGAGCGAAGAGTACCTGCAGTTCTGCAGCATCAGGGGTTATCGAAACGGTCCAGGGATTTTCAGCGATGGCCATATATCACTAAAAGAGAAAACGATCACTCGCGAGTATCCGAGGTGTAGCCAATGTTATAACACCTTCAGTTCGTCGCACGTAAAGATATCCGTCCGATCGGTAACCTGGATGACCTCCGTAACCTCTAAGACACCATAGGCTTTCGTCGAGACATACTCGCCGAGTGATTTGTTCTCCAGGCTCCAGATTTCTTCTCAAACACTGTCGGATGCCACGGACATAGGTCTTTTGTATACCGGTGCTGGTATCCTTGAGAAACCTCCCCTCTCTGATGCTGGCTTAGGATCCTTCCTTGGACTGGCTACCATCTGATTATCCTGAGGCAACACTACGGTTCCGTTACCATCGATCCACGCCCTGGTGAATTCTAGATTGGCAACACCATCCCCTGAACCATGAGAATGATAATCCTTCAAGAGATCCTGAAGCTTCTGCACAACCTCGCGTTCATCTTGTAGGTGGCCTACCTTTTGTAGAATTTGCTCAAGAAGTGGATTAGCCACTTTGGTGGGTGATGATTGAAGGGACCCAGTAGTGGATGCTTTGATTCTTCTACCGTTCCTATCATACTGCGGTCCATTTGTACTTTGTCTAGGTAAACTTTGTCTGGCTGGACTTTTCCTTGAGAAACTCGAGGTTGTAGTACAAGTCCCTGCTAATTGAGGACTTAGAAATGTGTCTGATTGTATGCTAGGCCTTTGTCTTGCTTGCCGTCCATTCCACGTGTTACTTCCGCTTATTGGAACCTGGCAAGGCTTTGGTACAGCTGATGCTTTACTGAGGCTACCGGTTGGTGGTTTCCGGAGACTGTTTCTTATCACTCCACGTTTCAATGGACTTCCTTCCGGACTGGAATTACTTTCCCGTGGTGTTCTACTTCCTGATGATGCTCTGGAAACGTTACTATTCTCGCGAGCAATTGAACCAGCACGTGGGGTACGATCACCCGATGATGATGCTATACTCCTTGAAGGAGATCCTCGTAAAGGACTCGCTGGACCAATTCGTGTTTTGCGGAGACCCGTCTCTATACTATCTGTCTCCACGCAAGACCTCTCTTCGTGCTCTACTTTCATGGGTTGCTCTGAAACAATAATGCACCGCATTTTTGTATAGCGATGTGAAAACCTGATATTGTTATATCGTTGTTGTAAAGATAAAATTCATTAACCGTTTTGTTTAACCGCCGTACAATTATTTAGCGACGTGTATATGATTATTAAGTAATACAAATATTTTTATTCTGAAATATAGTTCTTTTTCTAAAAAACCAGAACGGCCAAACCACCAGGATCTTTTAGACTAAGTGGGAAACATATTTCTAACATTTGTGCCGAAAAAAGTGAAAATGTTAAGCGGTTAACTAACATTTTTATGTAAAACTTGTGGCTTCTCCAATAAATAGATAATAAAAAGCTGCAGTAATAAATACAGAAAAGGTTTTCTGATAAAAATGTGGTTAATGAATGTTATTCCTACGACAATGATATTTAAATTGTTCTGTAGAATATACAAGAAAATCGAAGTAATCGAACAAGATTTTGCAACAATATAGAAATGTAAAATAATGGAACTTTATGAAGATAAGAAATAAACTTAATAATCAATTATCTTAATAAAGTAATGCGTGAATTCACTCTGCGAAATCATTAACAAGTTTTTATTAATAATGCAAAGAATTCATACTTCGTATGAATAATCGAAAGGTTTAAGCACAGAAAAACTTGTTTTGTTGTCTTAGGATCTGATGGGCCAGAATTATTCTCCTGTTTCACAGACCATCAGTTTTTCTTTTTTATTAAATTAAATATTATTCTATCTTAAGTGTGAATGGCATGGTTTTTGTTGCACCGTTACAACATAATTTATCGCGTAAGAGTAGCTTTTTATTTTATAGCTATGAGTCAAAATGGTCCTTCATTTTTCTGCGAATATAACTCGACAAAAACTCATCAGTTTTACCAGCACTGCTCGAACCTTTTTAATTCGAGTTACGCAATTGTCGTTATATAATAATTCAGATAGCTTCCGTGTACAGTGTCACGCGAATGTGGCAGTGACAAATATTAATATTCGAATACTAGTTAGTATCTTTTTATCATTGAATTATTCAAGCAAAACTGCAACCCACGTAAGCTCCAATAAGAACAGTATCGAATTGGCAATAATGAGATGCAAGAATATTTTAAGACGTATTAGGGATACCGGAAAGTAATGAATTGTTTTTTACAAGGGTGATAATGTTAGCGAATATCAAATATGTTATTCGTCCTTTTTGTACGAATTATAATAAATGTTCTAATCGAAATTAATAATGCAAATTCTTCGCAGTGAATGTGTTAAAGTAATGAATACAAAACTATCATTAAATAATTATACTAAAATATTGAATAAAAATAGTATTAAATACTATGAAATATTGAAGAATTATTTTTCACATACTTTATGAAACTCCATTTATTTTTACGTATTAAATATTATTCTATTGCAGGTGTTTTAATGGAATATTTCAGTGAAATACAAAGTACTTGCGACTCGTATAGCGGTGATTATGTTCTTGCTTAAAAAACACTGCTTCAACTAGAGTACTTGACTTACTCGACGTACTTGGCACGTATGATTTCCGTCGGGAAAACAGTTTCCCTCGGTTCCGCGCATTTTTTAACTAGATTTTCTTCTGCATACCCTAACATTTTTATTTCGCTCAATTCTCAGTAGAAAAATCCCTCGATTGGTTGGCAATACTTGTCGGTAAAATATGCTAATGCATTCTGAAGTATAAAGAGTGTTCTTTCCAGAAAACGCAACTTTCCGTGTATCGAATATGTAATAGCTTTCGCGGGAATCGGATTTGGCAACGCTACCAAGGATTCCCTCGAATATTAAACTGATCCACCCGATTTCCATTCGAAGTTTCCATTCCATTCTTACAAAACTAAAATACATCCCGGCATTTTCTTTCTCCACATAATAATTTAAGTCACCCAATCATTAAAACCGCAGAAAACGTTTTCAATTAATTATAATTATCACGAATTTATTTGATCATAATTTCATTCATTACTCTCCTGGATATTTATCTTCTTAATTACAATTTTGGAATTGAATAACCAGTGACACGTGACTGCATAAAATTTCCGGGCAACAAATTGTTAAAAAAAAAAGGGAAATCATGAAGAATTGGTTAGTTGAGGATCAGTACCCTGAAGATCAAGTCAAGTGCGTGAAATAAGTCAAGTGCTTTCAAGTACTTTGGTTCGGTGTATTCAAGGCAAGTCCGCAAGTGCGTGTTATCGAGGATCGACCGTTGGCGATTGTTCCGAAGACAGGTTGTTGTTGGAGATCGCCCACGCTTCGAGAGATCTCTCGTATAATCCGTCGCCTCGGCTAAATGTCAGCCCGTTCTGTACACGCGCTCTTACAACCTGCGTTCCGTCTACTTTGAATATTAATCATCTACAGGGTGGTCCAAATCTTGGGGATCCAATGTAACCGCGGATGTAACACACGGAAGAAATCAAATTGCACTCTTCGTGCGCCAACGATAATTATTCCCGCGATAAACTGAGTCGCGACTGAGAATTGCCGCGATAAATTGAATCGCGACTGGGAATCGTTTCAATATTCTTCAGAATTCGGATTCAAGTACGTTTCATTAAAGAAATTTAAGAATCATCGTTGTTTATCATAAAAAAATATCCTCGCGTGCCTCTGGGAATATATTACACGGTTTTCATTAGAATTGGAGATCAGAGATTCCGATTGCACTGCCTTGAAGATCAAGTACGAACAATGGGAGTGTTGATACTGTCAATAAAGAATCGGTGTTCAATAAAGTCATGTAACTAGCGAAAATAATATTCGAAGATTGAATCCGATAGTTTTTCAATATTCCATAAATCGAATTCCACACCGCTTTCTCTTTTAACGGTGCTGAATTACGAAATTATGGTCTTCATTAAGCACTCTCTATTCACGAGATTTTAATCCTCCACACCTAATGCTTATTATAATTCACAGTTAAACCATGTGGTAGAATAATCATTGTTCTTAAATAAATCTGAATATTATTAAACATTTTCGGGAAATGCTTGAATGGATTCCACATGAATTTCAGGGGATTTCAAAGGATGAGACAGTATCGCGGTGGAGCATCGAGTGATTTAAAGAAGCGAATTAAATCGCCGTTGTCAGATCTGACAATTGGAGATAGACGAGGAAAGATAAACACTTGGTCCACGGTGGTAAGCTGTGAATACCGACGACCCCTTTTATTTCTCACGGTGTGTGCCGGATATATTAATTGAATCGAATTCCATCAGTTAATATTAGGTCGGTCCGAAAGCTTCTTTCATTTTTTACAAAATGAAGACAGAAATCACAATAGAGTTCTTTCTAAAATGATAAAATATCGAAGAATATATATTTCATTCTGTTCGATCATTCTTTTTCCACATCTTTGAAAGGTTTACTACGCGTTCTTTTCGAAAAGGTTTTTGATTACTAGTCGAAGGCGGCAAAAAAATAAGACGAATAAGGCGCGGATAATAAGTGTCTAGTCGCGCAATGAATTCGAAATTAATCGCACGAAATTCGGCGGATAAAATAGGTTAACTACGTCAGCAGTTAATCGAAATTCTCCATCGATTACACTGATTTCAATCGAAGACAAATCTAGGACTGTTTCGAAAGGCGATCTTAAGCTTTTTTAATCCACTTGACACCATCTTTAATTCATCCCGCTAGAAAGTGGCTAAAAACGAGTGGGTATAATAACAACACACCAATTCAGAAAGATGTAACACGGGAAGGAAAGCACAATACACTCCTTTGTTCGTTCTCCATACGCCACATATTAATTTCAATGACTGGCTTTCATCGGAAACTCGCGTATGTGGCGAATCAAAAGTGTCATCCGTTTTCTTAGCACCGTGATTATCACGATCGCGGCGTTTTGAGTATAGTTGTCGATTAAATACATCAGAATTTACTTTAACCATTTACCTACGACTGGTTTCTCCGCGACACTGAACCTCTGTGCGGCAATGCTCGACGCGGACTGCGTGGAAATAATGTAAACAGTGCCGCGCTTAAGTAATGTAAACAGCACTGGGATTTGTGTCTGGCGGTGGTTTTCACTTTGAAACTACGTTATAATAGAGTTAAATATATTATATTATATTCATATATATATATATATATATATATATATATAACTTTATGTTAATGTACTAATATAATAATATTATATATTATTCTCAACCGAAATACGTCGGAAAACGAGGAGCGTATATTAATGAAAAGATTTCAAACGTAAAACTGAAGTACATATATAGAT
Organism: Nysson spinosus; assembly: GCA_910591585.2. Lineage (NCBI taxonomy): Eukaryota > Metazoa > Arthropoda > Insecta > Hymenoptera > Crabronidae > Nysson > Nysson spinosus. The sequence continues at coordinate 1,687,222 of OU342849.1, forward strand.
GAATAAATATTATATATTATATAGATGAATAAGTTGTAATTTCCTTATACACTTTTGTGCAAGGAGTTTGAAGAAGATATAATAAAATAATATACGCGAGAGTAGCTAAGCGATTAAACTCGTCAGCTATATTAATTGAATTAAAGAAATATAAATTGTTGCTAGCAAAAGTATTTCATTATCGAGATACGACGAATGTGTTAAAGAAGAATCAATCTCATTGCCAGTCAATATCCACGAGCAAGTGGGTGGTACGAAATTATAGTAAGAAAGCTATATTTTTTAACTTGTTAAGCATCCCCGCCTCTAGAAACACACCATTATTATTGCTATACAGGCGCCGAGATTGTTTTTTTTTTGGGAACCCGCCCACGGATCCCGAACGAGACGTACACCCGAACTCCCGCGTTTCCAAATATGTAATCGATGAAACTCAAGGCAAACAAAGTCAGAAATCTGTGATTTAAACGAAAATTGGTGCTCAAATCTATATTTCGATTATTTTTTAAGGAAATATGAACTTCTGTGTATCCATGTAATCGTATGAGGTCATAGTATGACCGAAGAAAGCTTTGTGAGAAAATGACGCAGAAAATACTTTCGATTCCAAGATGTCGATCCTTTCAAGTTATTCGTATAATCCATAAAATAATTCTCGCGTCGTTAGAACTAGGAGATAATTATGTAATCAGTTTTACCGTTTTCTAAAAACAAAAAAAAATACCGTAATGGGACACTCAAGTGCCATAATAATTAACTCCACATTTTCATAATTCGCGATTTGCTCCAATTTTTTTAAACGAAGTTAATCACTGATTATTGAGCGACTCAAACGAAGAAGTAAGCATGATTTTAATCTACCAAAAGAATGATACTTTTTTAATCTGACAAAAAGGAGTATACTTTTGACTACTACAAACCAAGTATAAACGCAGGGTGACAACGGTAGCTGCGACATAACGTAATAACGTAATAACGCAATATGCGTTACAGAACCGATGAGCTAAGAGTCATAAATCAAATCCAGCAAGCTATTAAGAAAGACTACGAGTGAGATCGAAAGTATTGCAGGCACTGTTTGGGAAGCGTCCAATGAAATTGGAGAAAGAAGAAGGAAAGAAAAAGGGAGAAGCAGTCACTCACTTTGACAATCGGCAACCGTGGGCGATCCTTGGGTGCTGGTCCCAGAATTTCCATTGCAGGTAGGTGGCTGCACTGCGCCCAAACTTCGATAACCCTCGTCGGATACCTCGCTGCAATTATCCGAATGTTCACCGTCTCCGTGCGGTGACTTTGGATAATGGACATTTACGGTGACATCTTTGCCAAAGTTCTCCAATGCTGGTTCCTCTTTGATGGCAGGTGGACTAGGCGTTGGACTACGACTACTCGAATCTTCGCGACATTTGTAATTATAAATTGTCGGCTCATATTTCGGTGTATCATCCTTTTCCACAGCTCTACGTGCAACTCCACCTTCCACTACGTAACGCTTCGTGAATTCTTCGGATAATGGTACTTTCGTCCGGATTTCTTGGTGCAGATCTTTCTTTGCATCCTAAACAATCAATATTGAATTGCATCTTTAAATCATCCGTGTAATAACTTACCGTAGTGTACTTTAATCGCGTAATCATTTTATAATCGTATTAAGTAAAATTACAGGTTTCTAAAAATGTCTAATAACAAAACGGTAGGAATAGAAAGAAAACGCAAAACTGATATTCCGAGGAGGCAGAGTCTTAAAATATTCGCAAACCAAATTCTTTATCTCCGTTCAAACAATTTCGTTCTTCGTCGAGGAAACATTTCAATGCAATTAAAAAGATTGAAAACTCACCCGTACATCTTGATATCTGGCATGATGCGTTGGTGATCTTGCATCCTCATTAACATTTCTTTTTGGCGAATCCGTTGTATATCCTGACTTCGAGTGATCCACTTTGGAAGTCGGACTACTTGATCTGAGTGTTGCTTTAGGCGTCGGCGATCTGGATCTTTGCTTTGCCAAATCGGTTTGTTGATGAATCGGACTGCTCAGAAATTTTCTCTGCGGCGTAGGACTTCTCGAACGACTAATCTTTCTATGTTCGTCGCTCGTCAGCTTAGTGCCGGTTTGATGGGGCGTGGGTGATCGGGAACGATTGTTTGAAACGCTTCTAGGCACATGCAGCTGCGCCGATTGCTGATTTTGTATCGTGCCAGTGCACGATCCGATGCTCGAAGCTGAACTCCTTCGAGTTCTTGGTGGTGATCTGAGATCAAAAAGATTTTGCCATTCGTCTTGCCATTGACTTTTTTCACTGGGATGTCGAAGTATATTTGCGAAAAGACTTCGTCAGTTTTGTATGATATTTTTCATATTTTTCATATTTTTCATATTTTTCAAGGAGACTTTAAACAGACATAATATAAGCAGAACTAATTCTGTCAAACAATTTTCATCAAACAATTTTCAGGACCACCCGTTTCTTAAAAAGAAGTTGAACCATTTGAGTACCAGATCGTGATTTTCTTGTTTAAGGAATTTCCATGTCAAGCTTTTAAAAAGCAATGAAAACCTTTTTGATATTAATTATTGATTCTTTGATATTAATTATTGATATTAAAAAGGACAAGGGAATAAACGTATTCGATGTCTACGAACAAAGATGAAGTAAAAGAAATACAGTTACACGGAAGACAAAGTCACAAATCCCGTTTATCAAAAGAATATTGATAAGATACGGATTATAAGAAGAAACATTAAAAAGATAAAACCACTTACCTTTCGTAATGCACCTGCGCACTGCCAAGGTCGAAGGATCCCCCAGCCTTTTGGATCAGCTTCGCTGAGATCATCGAACGATGCGCTGAAACAAAAAGCGCGCAATTTTATACAAATAAATCATGACTCGATTACCACATCATTCATCGCCGTAACTTTACATCCTTAATTCTATCCTACAGGTGAAATGATTACCTGTAGCACCCACCATATTCGTTAATCAGCGAGCAAAAAAACAATTGAATTCGTAATATTCACACATCGTAAGAACGTCATACGAGAATTTATTGTAATATTTCGTAGTCGCGAATTAATTTGGGATTAATTTAATTCCCAGTTTTTCGACTGTTCTTTTTATAATGTAATTTTTGACGGAGGATCTCTTTGATGTTATCATGCATATGACACATATATAGAATCGTGATTATGTTATCATAAAAATGATACAAGAGAATATTAACCCTTTGCGATCGGCAGATTTCGCTTTTGGGAGTACCAGTAGGTCGGAGCAAATCTATCGTTTCGCAATTACTTTTCCGTTTACAGGATTTAAAGTCAATATATGGATATTAAAATACACAGAATTTGTTGCGGGGTCATTGACTTCTACGACTATTTAGAAATGTCCCCGCTACGGGGACACCGACCGCAAAGGGTTAATATTGCACGAGTATTCTGAAATAAAGGGAGATTGCAAAAAAGATTGACTTACAGGTTCTGCAACGGCAGGGATCGTGTTTGTCGAGATAATGACTAAGGGTGTCCCAACCACCGCCAACTCGCACCATCACGTGACTCCGCAATATCCGAACAAAGATCAACACCTTTGTGTCACCGATTCGATATTTGCCTTCCGATACTCGGATCATCGGGAATTGGGTCGGACAGGAACACCTTTCCACCAAATCGCGAACCTGAAACAGAATAATTACAAGTCTGAAATTAAATGTACAAGATTTTAGCGACATATTTTGAGGAATGTAGCACGTGGGAATGTTTAACTGGTTAGTATACTGCGACGTTTTTATTATCAAGTAATACAAATATTTGATTTGGAAAATATAGTTCTTGTAAAAAACCTTGAAACCCAAAACAACGCGCGTTAAGTTCATTTTTGAGACTCTTAAGTTTTCCAAACGAACTAACAAATTTATATGTTTGCAATCATTATGAATATATGCCACGAATTTGTTTTATTAGTAAATCATAATTAATTCGCGATTCAGTGCCAGATAATATGTTCATACAGTTCACGCAATCTTGTAGAAAGCAAGGATTATTTTTCGAGTGAAAAACAAAGTTTCCCAGCAGGTAATTGCTTTAATCTTTAAAATGAGACCGACGTCATCTTGGATTGGCATGAATCAGCGTAAATATTATGCGGAATCACTGAAAAACGATTGAAAGGACCGAGTTCGTCATCAATTTTACCTGGGACGACCTTGTTAAAGAAACAAACGCCCATCGGAGATCGTTTTTAATCATTTCTGAGAACTTCATTTCGCTGTTACTAATTATTGAAAGTCCCTTATGTTTTTATACGATCACAAACCGCCCTCTATTTCATCTCACAAAAAAACTGTGCACTAATAACAGGAACTGTCAGCAATATTGCTTGTATCCCGACGAGTAACTTTCTATATCTTCCGATTCAAGTAAAATACTACCTGTCATCCTTGGCAATTAAGAATTTCCTCGTAAAAAATGTATACCTTCATATCATTTATATAAACTCGTTCGTATTAACTTCAAACACCAAAATAGATGAAACACTATAAATATATACAATATAAAGTAATATTGTTCTGATATCTTTAAACAAAGCTCCCTAAATTCTTGTTAAATTAATATTTTTGCTTCTACTACTCCACTACTGGTAAATATATAAAGTGATATTTTATACGTGCAATTTACAGAAATATATAATTTTATAACGTAATGTAATTTGTGATAAGAACTGTTATATAAAATATATTATTTCAAATGATTATTTAGGGCGCAAGGAAGAAAAGCGTAATTAGAAAGCGGAAATAATCGCGCAACCGAATTCATTCGAGCTTCCATTAACGTGTCTAATTTTTCGTAATCGCATTATAGCGCACGATAGAATGAAAAAGGTGTCAGCCATTATGAAACCAATCGTCTCGTCTTCCAAGAAGTTCCGAGGATCAGACGTTGTTCTTTCTACCGAGGCCAATGAAAACTTTCGAAACATTTTGCGCTACAGATAAGCCGCCATGACTAATTGACAACTTGGTTCCTTAACAATATAATGAAGATGCTTGTTTTCAAATTTCGCGAGCATTTAGGTCACCGTCACTTAATTACAAAACCAAGGCTTTCAGTTTCGACACTCCGAAAACTTGTCACGTGCTAATTCCTCTTTTGCGATATTAATTATTTATAATTAAATCGTACATCTTTGAAATAACATTTCTTACGATACAAGTTACTTCGATGTCTAACAATTGATTCCGCTCGCAACAAAATAGAGTATATTCGAATGTACCTTCAAAAACTTCGAATGTACCTTCGAATACCTTCAAAATGAAGTTAAAACTTTACTCAATCATTTTAATTTTTAATAATTAATTTATATTCCTTGCCAGAACTCTACGAATTACGGGGAGCAACTAAGAGAATCGTGATACCTGAACTCCGTGATTTTGGAAACACATTGTTGCCACTATGTTCTTTCTCCGCTGAGAATTCTATACAATGCAGGATACAAACGGCGGTGTGGTTTCTTCGATGTTGTCGATTTCACGAACGAAACTAAACTGTTTTTGAATTTCTGCTTGCAGGCAGGCAATTACCTTAAGGATTAGCACGAATAGAATCCGGGGTGGGGAAACGCCCTTAGATCTACGCTACCTCAAACTTCCGGTACAATTCGTAATCGTTTACGATTATCTTTCGGCAGTTATCGGTTATTTTCGTAATTTAGGGGAAATGTTTGTTTTCGAGGATGTACACCGATGTTTTCCACAAGTCTCCTTTGTTTATCTCACTTGGAGATAAAGGTAGAATTTATTAAAATGGTCAAATATTATTTTCCCGTTCTATAAAATATTATCTTCGATAACTTTCATCATAATAATTATATTATTCGATTGACTGTTGATATTCTCGAAATAATTATAGTATTCTGTAATTATAACTTATTCGCTTATTCGATAATAATATTAACGTAAAGTTTTCCATAATATTATTCGATAATAATATTAACGTAAAGTTTTCCATAATATAATTCGAGTAATAATTATATTTCCGATCTAATTATAATATAACTCGATCTCATAATAGTTACTTAACGAATGCCTAATTATTTCAGTCCCACAATAATTATTCCATAACATAATAATTAATACGATTACAATATAACTTCCTTAGTGTCGAAACCAATGCCTTTCTTAATGCATTCATAATAGCAGAGATTATCTAACGAAATCAATTGTACTCCATTATTTCCAGGACGACTTGTGTGAACGCATCAAGCGATTCATAATCGATTGATCGTTTTCTATTATCAGTGTAAGAAATCGTTAGCGGTATGCGTGTTTATATCCACTTTATATCGAACCTTTCACTATCGGCCTACCGATACCGATGACAAGATCATTCATCATCCGCGACGTACGTTACCGAGTATAGTCATTAAACGTACGATGCGCATAATCAATAAAGCCAATGCCGTGGGGGTTTATCGTCCATCCATTTTTTCCAACAATTAAATTACGAATTGATTACACGGTAATCATTCATACGTATGTCTTAGAACCATGCGTCCGACATGATTGTTACCAAGTAACCTATGATATTCCGCAAATTAAGTGAATTATTAAGTGATCAAAGTGAAATTATGAATGAAGATGCATTATCCGCGATATCTACTCCGTAATTGATATCTTTCTTAACACTGGAACTACCAACGGAGTCGGAATGACTTGTTTGTTAATTTTAGGTAAATTAATTGAATATACCATGGCGCATTGTTTCAGATTTTATATGGTTTTAGGTTGTATAGATAATGTCAGTAATTGAATTTATTAATTAACTGAAATCCTCTGGCTTTGATTTGTGGGTAAATAAATGTTGGTAGTTCTGGTATTGATATAATATAATACTTTATATATCGCCTGGGAATCCCCGGATTGATTATAAAATATTTATATAGAATATGTAGATGGAAGAGATCATTTTGAAAAGGCAAAAGTAATGTTTACAACGAATCTAAAAATCGGATCAAGCTAACGGAGAAATTAATGAGAGATTCAAAATGTTGATATCACGTTTGGCTAAAGTCAGGATCTAAACGAAGGATCAACGTGACGATTAATGAATTAATAATTCTTCCAGCTAATTATAATTCCGAAAGTGTAGTGTCTGTTCCGGTTGACGTCGATTCGCTGGCGTCACATTTGTCGTCCCAAATATTCCATCGCTACAAAAATATGTCACATCTTTCGATTCGTGAGAATGATTTTCGTATATAAATCAAATCTAACGAAAAAAGGAAATCCAACGAAAGATGCAAATAAAGTAACATACCGTTAGGAAGGGTTAATCAATTGTACCAACTACAACAATGAAATAGGGCAATGGGTTTCGTATTGATCAAGCGAGAGCCGAGGTGAACGAGTTAAGAATGCAAGGATATTGCAGGAAATGGCGGAGATTGGATTTTTCGCGAATGACCGAGTTTTCAGGTCACAAGGTTGCCTAACCTGAGTGCCGAAGGATTGTCAGGATTCACATTGTCGGATAATCGGTTGGTTGAAAGAAATAGTATGGCGCATTGCAGGTGAGCGGACAGGATGAATAGTTATGATGCTATAATGCAAGGCCGCTTCGACTTACGTAATACTACCTAACCTAACAATACGGAATACGGATTATTATCAGTGTATTCGTTTAGACAGACAGGGTGGTAAAGGCGAGGCACCTCGTTCTCCACCCACGCATACCAACAGTCGCCGATTAATTTCTCCATTTTTCACCCGACAGTTTCACTTTACTCATGAAATTATTCCCGCGTACTTCTTTCTTAGATATTCAGTTCCGGTATAAACTAGTGGATTCCATTACCACCTTTCCCTGTCGCATAATTTCCCTGTCGAGCCCACGATAATTGCTGGGTATATTTCCATGGAGTCCATTCATTTCAATGATTATCGTATCGATTACTTATCACTAGAACTACCGACGATTTATTCCATCATTTTGGGTGATTCACGTACTCGTCCATAAAAACAAGGACGTATAGCAAAAATACATTAATCGGAAAGCGAAACCTTATTAATTTAAATATATTTATTAAAAACCGCGGAATTCTAGTGTTAAACGTACACTGAAAAGATAACAATTGCTGCGCGTACTTTTATAATTCTTATTCCAACGAAAAAACGAAACGAAACAAAAGATACGGATAAATGAATATGCGACTGGAAATTGAGTTATAATATAGTGTTATAGGAGGGATATAAGGTGAGGTCACGTAAACCAGGATCTCGCGGAGGGAAAGAAAGTCCTGGCGGCCAGCGGGATTAGTTTTCTTCGCGTTGTTATGTTAATAGACCTGCTGTCACGCGGAAGTAGTGTCGGGACACGAGTCCGAAAGGTTGTTAAACAAACTAGAAGTGTCTTGTAAGTTTAATGTCCGCCACCGACGATATCGTGCTCGTATTGCCGTTTGCTTTACATGTAATACGGCAATGTAATTCCATCGCGAAGAATCGGACACTTGTCTCGACTGCCAACTTCATTGCAATCGAAAGTTTTCATTATTTCTTGGAATTCCTTCAAGCCAGTTGTGTTTACCGCAAATGTACTTAAAACTAGAACTTCCAGAACTACCGGCAATGTATTCAGCGATATTTATATATTTATACATTTATATGTATGTCCTTAAAAAAGGATGAATGGAAGAAATAAATTAATCGATTTATTTATGTGCATCGTGAATCGCGAAAATATTAGAAAATTAAACGTTATGAATTACAGCATTTTTATTCCGGAAACACTTCCTGCATTATTTTATTCTCATCTTTAATCTTCGATAATGTTGTTCATCAGTTATCCCACGTTATAATAGCATCAGAAGATATCTTCATTAATATTTAATTGAACTCATTCTCGGGAATGCTTTTTAAATGAAATCACTCGATGAAGCTTCGGAATGCTTGCCTTCCCGCATCTCAACTTCGCCCGCATCTTTAACTCCCTAACAGCAAGTAATAAAAGCCGATGAAGATAGAATATAAACACGAAAGAAGTTCAAAGAAAAAAGACCACTGAGCAGCAATTGCTGTAATAAACCGCGTGGGGATCGAGAGTTGTCTTTCGGACTGGCATAATAAATCGAGTAGCGATTTAGAGTCGTCTCTCGAGTGCAAAGGGCTCGAAATAGAAGAGTCTGAAAAATCGATCGCCGAGTCTGTAATCGCGGCATCTTGTCGTTCGGAGTATGCGGGATCGGTATTATATGTACAGCAGAGAAAGTGATGGAACCACTGCTCGAGATCCTGATCGGTATCTCGCCGCTATCACCGGCAACCGATCTTCCCAGGATCCTTCGTAGAGATCCGGGGGAACCTCCTCGTGGGAAGAGGAGAGTCCGATCCCTGGCCCCGAGCCCAACGTACCGATTCACCATGGAATCTCGATCGTGAAAATAACTTGCCTCCGTGAGGAACCCCGCGTCAACCTTTTTATGAGGAAATGAAAGTTTCTGCGGAAGTACTTTCTGGATTAATCTATGACCGTTAACCCTTTGTGGACAATCGACGTATATATACGTGCAAAATAAATCATCAACGTAGCCAGGAACTTACAAATGCGTTGAAAAAAAACACTCGTACGAGAATTGTTCGATCAATGTTTAATTTGTGGTAAATGCAAAAATAAGAGATTGGCTCATAAATTACGTTAATTAATTAGGTACTTTTTATATTATTATTTTCATCGGTCTTTGAAGGAAGATTATCAGTCGATTCATTATGAAAAGTCAATTAGATCAGAACGAAAACCGTGCCGGATTTTTTTGTAAATAACAAGAGCGGCGTTCACGAGTAGTTTTAACTCCGACATACTTGACAGGATCAAGTGGAACCTTTCAATCTCGATAATTGCTAAAATATTTGTCAATCACCTGTTATAAACATTCCTCCATTGTTTTGTTCGTTTTTTATTAACGCCTATTTGGAACTCGATTTTCAGGGCTTTGTGTACCTCAGCTATTGTCTTCGTTGAAATAAAAATTGTCGAAATTCTATTTATCGAAAGAATATGTCGACTTTGATAAATATCTTCTAAGATGTATGTTTTCCATTTCTACTTAAAAGTTCCGTTTTTAAGTACAATAAATATGACGCTGTAAGCAATTAGGGGACAGCAATCTACGGGTGCTCTGATTGGTAGAGTCTCATAATTTGTACGAGTAGAAAAAATACTTCATGTTTATGATAAGGAGGGAAAGACTAAATGATCTCCGAGTTGGAAAAAAGGGAGGATTATCTGCTAAGTAGAGTTTTTTTGTGGTCTCAATGATGATAGACGAAAGACAGGTCGTTAGAAGAAAGTGGTCTTGGCTGACCCACGTTTTTCTATCTTTTTCTTATCTAAAAACACGGTTGAGTGTGGGAGTACAAAAGGACTTCCACGAGATACCGGAGTCCAACAAAGAATTCGCCGTCGTCGTTGTTTCTTTCTTTTGTGTTTAAAGTCCAGACTTTAAAAGAATACTCGGCGGGAAGGAATATAAGTCGAGGAGAAAAATAGGTCGCCGCTAAACAACGCGGGCAAAGTATAAAACATCGAACAAAAGATCTGTTTGTAATCGTAACAATCGCGCTGCTCTGCAAAGATCATTTTTATCCATTCCGATTGGAACCAGAAATAATATACAAGACGGGAGATTTTACTTTAAACCTTATCATTTCAACAGTTTAGTGCGACTGTCGACCGGCAATTCCAACTTATTCTCAAGTTGGAAATTCAATCGTATATTACGAAGCATAGTTAATAAAGAACTTCATAAACCTCCAGTTCTAAACTCGGGGACGGCTCGGTCCCGACTGACCATGGGAGCCATTGTACTACTTACTTACCCTTGAAAAGGGGTAGTATTACGCAAGCGCGAGTTTTTCAAGGTTAAGCCAGTAGTGGATGACTTCCCGCGCCCTCAGTCGGGGCCAAGCCGTCCCCGAGATGAGAACGAGGAGTATCTCGCAAATTTTTTTAAATCGCCTACACTTCGTAATATAATTCTCTGTGGTGGGAATAACAAGGTTAAGAGCTATGCTACTCCATTATTATATTATACAAAGGGAAATGAATCGAGACAAAAATTCTCTTTACTCTCCAGCAGCCAATCAGTCTTAACTAACCAGGGATATAAACTTTGATTTACGGTCCCAGAAGAATAACGTGAAAGAAGTCCGTTTCACTAAAGACAGGCAAAAATCACCGGCAATGCAAAGTATTTCATTTAATATGCTTCACATCCAGATACTAATAAATCATAAATCACGGTGCTCGACTTGCGCCATAAATCACGAGACATAATTGAACCTCGCAGACGAGTTTCGAGACGAGACAACAAAATTAAGACAAACTTTTTCTATTCTCCATTGCATAATTCATGTACAAGTTCCAAAGGCAAACTGCAGAATATTTTATGGAATATTATCATTCTTCATACACACTGAAACCATGTGTTTTCTTTAAAACCACTGCAAAAGAATTTGTTTTATCACGAAGTCGAACCGTAAACCAATCGTTACATCTTCCGAGAAAAAACTGACGCGCATGTCAAGTGAATTGGCAACTCTTCTCGTTAAATTCCCTAGAGTTTTATTCGCCACGAAACCGTAACGCTGAGAGGATAAGAAAATAAAAGGAAGCAAAGAAATGGTGAACGAGAAAGAAAAGGGCCATGTGGGCGGGCCACTCCTTCGTGTCCAGTACGACTTTTAATAATCACCACGATTTATCAATGCACCGATCCTAATTAGTAAGCTCCTCCGTCCCCTCGATATATACATTGTGCACTCCTTTCTTTTTTATTCGGCAGAAAGGACAGGGTGTAATGTAAAATGAGGACAAAGAGGAATCTTTCCTGCGGCTATGTTCCTGTATTTCTTCGAAATCAAAGAACGCCGAACAGCATCCTTCGAATGCGAGTCCGACACAAAAGACACTCATGAAATCGCGACGTTTGCAATTACGTTTGCAATTACGTTTGCCATTAACGTAGCATATTATTCACCGGAATGGAAAAAGAGAAATAGCAATAATAAAAGAGTTCAATAATTAACTGTCCAATATTTCCTACAAAAGTGGCGTAGAAAAATCTATCAATGAAACGAAGAGACTCGAAGAGAGTTTAACTACTTAAAGCACATTTTCTGACCAAGTTTTTTCGAACAACTATATTTTCCAATGAAAATATTTGTATTACGAGTAGTATCGAACATGTTAATTTTTTTCCGTATCTCCGCTTTTCTCCCACTCGCTCTACTCGCTCTACTCGCTCTCTTCTCGCTTGTCCTCGCCGAGGGGACGGCTGAATGCATCACGTTGCACGCGGACTAATTTTTCAATTAAACTACTCCTTTTTTGCGGGGATAAACGACGTTTATCTATGCGCGCGTATCTCTTTCTGCCCGGAACGTGCAATAATGCAATTCAATTTTTCCTCGCGATTTTCTTAGAACCTCAGCACTTTACGAGATTCTAACGAATGCAAATACTGTCCACAATATGGATATAGATAACGATGCAAATTCTAGTAACATTGCATTTACGATCTGCAAACATTAATGCGATCAGGGATTAGATATATAACGGTTTAGGAATTTAAGAGTATTACAGTGTTTCCAGTATTTGCAGTAAATAATAATAGCATGTTCAGCATATATAATTAAAGAAGTATCCGGGCGACTCTTTCATTAAGTGTTTATGCGTGTTTTATTTATGAATGAAACTATGAATAAAAAATAAGACCGCGTGCGAGTTGGAAACGCTCCAAACACAAACCTCCAAGCGCACCAACATCGGATACTAAATTTGTCCGCATATTTTTCGTCCCGCGAGACAACATAAAGAGCAAACATGTCGGCTCGCGATAAGCTGAAGAAAGATTTAGGAAATTGTTCTCGTGCTTTTAAACCGGATCTTTTACAAGCACATGGAAGAATGTTTCCCGTGAATTTATTAAGTTACATTAAAAGTTGAAACTCCGAAATATTAATAAATGAATTGACAAATTAATTGAAACAAAAGATTGATTCGTTTATAATTCGTTTATCGGTATCACATGACCTCTTGGAATAAGACCTTGATAATCGAAATATCCTTCGTAGTGCAAAGGGTTAAGCGTAGGAATCGACGTTGCGGGGGAGGCTCGGAAGGATGATTGCGGGTGGGAAAAGATAGTTAAAATAATTAATAGGTTTTTGCATGCACGAGGCAGGTGAATAGCTACGTATAGAAAGCGGGGGTGTAGATGTTCCAAGGGTGGCGGGTATTCGGCGCTGGCGTCTCTGGAATCAATACACAGCGGCGCACCACGGCAAACCACGGCGCAACGTTCCGCAAGCTCCGACCCACAGCTGTTCGTTTGTGTTCTCCACAGCTTTTTCCCCTTTCGCGAACCGTGCTTATTTTTACGAATCACAACACGTTCAATTCCGCGGCCGCTTATTCAAATGCCAAGCTGATCTTCGTCTTTCTTGGAACTCAGTCTACTGTGTCTTGATTATCTCCCTGCATCTCGAGAAACAGTCACACCCTCCACAGAATTCTTTTCTCTCTTGTCGTCTCTGATTATGCATGTTTTACTAATATTACAATTTTCAGGTGACAAAGAACGATTTTAACTTTGCCAGCAAATGAAACTTTGAGCTTCAAGAGACAGTAAATTCAATTAATTATGACGAAGTATCGAATTTCTGGTTAGTCAATTTCTATTCCTGAGAATAGAGTAGGTCGCTTCGGAAACAACCTGTGCAATTTGCGATGCCTCGAAGTGCACTTTATTGGAATAACCTTGATATTGCGATCAAAGTCCTTAAAAGATATCAGCGGCACGTATTCAACTTCAGGACCCTCAAAAGCTCGTGAAATGTCACCTGGGGGTTACCAGAGTATAGCCACCCCTTCGAAATTTCCTTTCATCTCTTTTGATGTCTTTCACTTATTTCTTAGAACAAGCTCCATTGTGCTTTTTGACTCTATTGACTATCAGAAATCACACTGATTTAAGTTTAACTAATTGTACTACAATTTGTACAATACTTTTGTTGCTTTGTTATTATTTGACTTATTTCTTTTATTTTGTTCTTATACTTTATATATATTAGGGTATATAATTATATTAAACATTATTCTACTAAATAAATCCCATCGTTATCTATAATCATTGACCGACGACTCTCCTGTGTCATAATTCCCTTTTCGAAAAGAATCAAATCCACAAATTTCAATGCTAAAAATGCTAAAATCAAATTGTATCCATATGAAAAATTATTTCAATTAAATCATACGTGAAAGTATTAATTATCCGTGATATATCGAAAGCAACGCATCCTAGTGTTTGACTGCTTTGATCTTGCGGCGAGATTCGTTTGATACGATCGATTCGATCGATTCGATCGATTCGATCAGGATTTAGATCGTTCTACTTGTACTCTCGATACGAGTATCAGGTATCCTTACCTAGAAATTATTAGCTCACCTACGTTCATGCGGCACGTATAATTACTGACCGACTCCGAACTGCGGGAGTAAGCGGAGTCCGGTATTAAATTTCTAACCCTTTCTTCCCACTCCTCCAATCCCTCGCACTCTTATTATCGCTCTTCGTCGCTAGCTAATCCTCATTCTACTTACTTCTCGCTCCTTTCCCCTACATACTTGCCACATTTTAGAGTTTATTTGTCAATCATTTTTGTGTATCAATTATATCCGATGATTTATCAAACCATACTATTTCAATATTAAAAATTAACATCAATCCTTTCACTAACGTAATTGCAGGATTTGTGAAACTCGTCTGAGTCTGTTCGCGGTTGTCCTTTTCTCCTTAATCAGTTCTTCGACAGTTATATTATATAAATATTATATTAAATTCGCCGCGCTTCTTTCGGCAACATTTGTGTCCAAGAACCGACGATAATTGACTCACATCGCAATTAAATTAATCAGTGATCATATAATTAATATTAATTCTAACTTATTAATCCGACACTCAGATTATAACTTATTATATTAAATCGTGTAGTATGAAGTATCAGATTTTCTATTATTAGGAATTTTGCATCGAAATTAGGTAAATCATTTAATAACTGCCATATGATTAAATCATTATTGGCTAATATCATTTCTGCCAGGTTTATGCATATCTTATTGCGTGTACCGTTCTCTTCCTGCGTTCTGATTAACATTTCCTTGTCTTCGTTTCTCTGCTTAGAGATATGCACAGCTATTCGTATGGTAATCCATCTAAAAAGTATGTCTCTCTCGATCGAACTTCTAAGTCGGTGACTCTCGACAGGCAATAAACAGTGATTAGCTAAGAGTTAGACCGCAGGCAGACCTTGCACGGTCCGGTAGCCTTCCCTCTCTACGAACCGATCTCGGGCTAATTGTACGTAATAACTAACACACCGTCAACATCCGAACACCATTTATGGTAGTTTTACGAACGCATGACCGAGCTTCTCCCTCTGCCGGATCCAAAGTCTTGCTTTTTTCTAACTTATAAATAAAACCGATGCACCACCGATCACCGAAGATCGGCATTCTTTATGCACCACTGAGAACCTCGCAGAAATCATTCTTAAGGAACGACTAACTTTAAAGATTGTGATTAATATTTTTGGATTAATTATTGGAGGATAAGTGTTGCTGTTTTTAATTTCTGAATTAATGCCGATCACCGGAGATCGGTATTCTTTACGAAGCATGGAGAACCTCGCGGAAACCATTTTTCACGAAGGAATATTAATTTTAATTTGAATCAAAGTTTTGTAAAATTTCACAAGAATGAATTTTCGTGCGTGTTTCATAAGAATACTTAAAAATAGAAATTCCGCTTTATGTTTTGAATCAAAGAAGACTGAAACGCGGACCAACATTTCCGACGACGAGTGGCGGATTAAAGAGAAGCTTTAAAACAGTGGGAAATTAAAATGCACCGAGTGAAATTCTTTTTTAATGGCTCATTTTTTGTCAGTGATTAAAGGAATTACTTCTATTGTCACGAATTAATTTGGCACATCTGTAGATTAGCAGAAAAGAAATCAATTCGTCTAGACGTTCTTCCGTTGCGTTCGCGAGTCTATGGAGATTCCCATGATGATAACAAGCCATGGTGAAGTTCCATAGAACTTCAAGGTTGGTTTCCACCGGGTATTCCAGACGAAGCTTTGCTTCGCAAGCGCCAAAAGCTCGTATTGATCGCCGTTAGCCCATTTCGTATCAAGTTTAAGCACAAAGTCTTGAAAGTTACCACGAAAGGCGAGTTCATTTCTACTTTTAAAAGGAGCACAGCCAATAATGTCTTTTCCTTAACCTTGAAACACTTCATTTTCGTAGAAATAATTTCAATATACTTTTCCGCTAGGAATTAATATTTTCCATTCACAGAATTTCCACTCCAAATTAACCCTTTCACAGATCAAAATCACGATTCTTTACAAATTCGTTTTCTTACACTATTGTGATAAAAATAAAATCGAATCTAAAGTCATTGTTCCGAAATAAAAATTGTATTATATTCATGTAATAATACTTAAACATAAAATCACATTAAATCACATAAAGTGGCATCGAATTAATATAAGAGATTTATTGAACGCCACTGAATTGGATTAGCAGAAGGGCACATTTGGAGCGCAAAAATTGTGAATAAGTTATGATATTAAAATGATAAGAAACAGTGGACTTGCACCGCTTTCAAAAGTAACGGATCATATCTCGATTACGTATATTTCTCAGTAAAAAGCCGATGGCATCTGAATACGCGTAATGATATCAGAAGATGACTTTTTTCGGTATCGCTGTTAACAGTGACGAATCATGTTATTCTGAAAAGACGTATGATTCATTTGGACCTATCTCCATCGTAGCTAAACTTAGCGAGTATTCTATATTTGCGCATTGCGGGACTATCGCAAATATGAATCGCGATATTTCAATGAAAGACTCACTTCTTCAGCATTCCTCAATGTATTATGTTCTCCCATAAGTATCATCCGTTATTTTGCAAAAATGAAATCAAATACATAGAGAAGTATTTGTTATTTTATTATGAAATATTCCGTGCAATATAAATCATATGACATCTTTCTTCCATCGTTAACACTGGAACTGTGTATATAGTATACACAGTAAACATACATATAGTAAACAGAATTGAAGAAATAAATGACATTTCATACAGTATGTAAAACATAATTATATACCCTAATATATAAAGTATAAGAACAAAATAAAAGAAATACATCAAATAATAACAAAAGTATACTGTGTATATAGTATACACAGTTCTATTTTTAAACTTGTTATGTATTTGAATATTTTGAGTAAATATTGCAGTCCCGTCTTTTTAAAAGCTCGGCAAAAGTATGGGAAATGTGTGTCAGTTTCGAAAGTAAGTTAAAGCCATCAGTTGCTAAGAGACACCAGCCACACGCCGATAACGAATCACGGATAATCAATTGAAATATCCGGCGTGTTTTAGCATCGGTTAGCACTTCGGTGTGCAAACACATTCGAGTCACTTTCAGTACCGGTTCCCGGATAACTGAAAAATTCACTTCGAGATAATATCGGAAATATTTCGAACGTCCCACGCCCAGAAAACTTCCGTGTGACTCTCGTCAATGGACTCTTAGGTGGTTAAGTTATTCCATGCGTTTAGAAATACGGTGTGCATAGGCGATTTCAGTGATTCACTATAATTCGAACTAACACACCATGTTCCACCGTCCCACCAGATAAGATAACCGCATTACCAACTCCTCCAATCGATAGACTCTGCGAAATACAATTCTTTTTTGCGACTACTTTTCTCCCGCTTATCTGACAACGCGATCGAACGAATGATGTTTACAAATCGCGCCCAACATTTTCCAGGATACCTCAAGTCTCGTGTTATTATTAGAAGTAGTCACCTTTTTCGTAGATATAATGTACTATGTACTAATTACATTTGTTGACATTAGAGAATTATTAATACTGATGGGGATTATATTATTGATTAATCTGTACTTTAAGTTAAATCAAATCAAATCTTGTATAACGAAATTCAAATATTCTGGATGCTTTTCTATCAAAATGAATTAATTGCCGATTTGCTAGTGGCATCATTTTTAAAACTGCAGTAAAAACCGTTAGAAAAGAGTTGTAGAAATAAATGGTGACTATTTCGTAAACTAAAATTACTCTGCAGAATATCCAAAGTGTTTCAAAATTGATTTTAAAATTCCCACGAACTTATTCCGGTATATAATAGAAGCTTTCAGCAGTGACACAATTTTAATCCGCAATCTGATGATCAGATTCAAGCTAATATTATCGTAACATGCTACGCCTTTTTAATGTTTTCCGCGAAGTTAATTGAAGCCGCATGATTCTCCGATTAATTGAACGCCTTAAACAATAGCTGAGAAACCGCAATCCAATCTTGTGACATCATGGAAGTCGGTTCTCTTATCGTACGACGGAGAACCAGTTCGAGTGGTAATAAATCTGGAACCGACTACTAAACTTCTTTCAAAACTTTACAATCGAATTCCCGAAAGTTTACTTATCGTTAGTTACCATGTTTTACGACCGAATATAAGAAATAAAACTGAGTTAATATATTAGTAGAAATATATTCCCTAGAAACATACTCCAGGATGTCTACAGAAGCAACAAAAAAACTGCCAAGGAAACTTAACAGGTAAAACCAACCACGCAAACAAAGATTACTATAAAACATACACGGTATATGCATATTTACGATCTCCATAGTAGATGTAATGAAGAATATAGAAAAGATTTGTAATACTGCGAGAAAAAAAAGTCAAAGATTAATGCGACGTGTCCCTTGTTCAAGTAGAAACCTTGTTTTACGTAAGAATCCTTATAGAAAATGATTCTCGCACAAATTTGTTACCAAGTGTGACACTCGATTTATTTCCCCTAGAACTTAAACATTACCGCATCCGCGAGTTATAATGTTGAATTTAATTAGCCATATACGAGAGCCAAGTCATATAAGCGATTGTTGAAAGTCTATCGTGATATCGAGCGAACAAGTATAGATTTCCCTTTCGTTGTACCTTTTATAGGACAGCTACTGTGCCGCCATATTGCTGTAAATGCTTATTGGTATTCACACGTGGCTTTATGTATACTTTAGGTAATTCGTGAAGTCGGTACTTCACATTGTACTTCATTGCAAACCAGCTGCGAGTCCGTATATGATTCTGCATATCCATGCGAAGTTATATCAGATTCTATGTATTCTTGTAAATAAATGAAACTGATGTCTAATTGTAAAATTAACTGTTACGTGGAAGTCATAATTAAAGAATGTTTCGAGTTAAAAACCCTTCCGATTGCAAATGGAAATACGGAGGGGAAGAAAACGGTAAACTCTTTTTCTTCGGCGCAAGCGAATACCCACAACTCGCGCACTAATTTGAGTCTACTTAATTGAATTTTCCACTCTCTTTCACTTCGATTTAGTCGCAACTATCGATTTCGACTTAAGTTGAAGCTTAATACACAAAGTTCCTTCCTTTGTACACTTATAGTACCTGTATTATTACGATTTTAATCATCAGAATATTAAATGATCCCTAAAAAACGAAAAATATTCAGTTTACAAATTAAACTAAACTATAGAATTATTTATGTTTATACTACGCTTAAACCTTTTAACTCGAGAGGCGACCGAGAAACAACATTAAAATTGACTCCAATTTCCAGTCATTTAATGTTTAATAATAAAATATAACGGAAAACTGAGAAACTCTTCTCGTTAGTGCACAAGCAAACTTAGAATGCACTCACACCGTAGACAGTGATATGCCACGTATGGTATTCAATAATTATTATGTATTATACGATTATTACATATTGTGTTCCGTAAATTGCCGTTTGTGTATAAAGTTATCCCATTAATTATCTCATTATTGGTTATATTGTATCGGCTAGCAAAATACTGCCATTACTCAGAGTGAATGCTGCAGCTGCGGAACACGTGGACCACGTGTTAGCCACTTGTTCCACATATATTATGTGTGCATACAGCGTGCAACGATTCTAAAATATGAGAATCATATAAGACGGAATAATATGCAGTATTTCATAGCTTCGAATATATTATTCACTGATTTTAAACCATAATCAATATCTACTCTAAGCGTTGTACTTTAACACGAGAACTACAAAGGCATTCAAAGTGACTCTAATTTTAAATCAAATTATTCGAAAATGCAACGGTGCATTACTTGAGATTTTATTATATTTTATTATATTTTATTATATTTTATATAGATAACCCTCGTATAACACGGGAATCGGTGTCTACATTAATGTTCTAAAAAGAAGAAACGTGTGACGTTAGAGATACACTACACGTGGCAAAGAGGAAGGACGCGCTGGCGTCCTCGTTACCATGACAACGGGGACGCGCGTCTTCTTGGTAGAACGCCACTCTATGTACTTCTTTAATCGTCGTAGAAATATTCAACATGTGTGTGTCACGTCCATCATCATTATTAAATAATACAAATAGTTTCTTAGACCTCGTTCGTTACACAATTAAATACAAAAAGGTGGATAAACTTTATGAACACCTTGTATAGGTACACGAATGTCGTATGTAGGGACAGTAGAAAGACGATTTATCTATGCAGGTCGTACTGGCGACATTCAACGGTGCGTTCGGAATCTTGCCAAGGGAAAATGTCCCTGGAATTCTTGAATGCATTGAGAAGGGCTGCATGGCGATAACGCCATGGTTACAGAAGTAGAGAGTAGAGAATTTCTGCTTGGTAAAATGTCGCATTCGCGTAGCCTGACGTTAGTTTCGCATATTATGTATCTCAAGTGTAAATCCACGTTTTTATAGACGCGTACACAGACGAGAAGCTAGGCGGTAATCTTTTTATAGGGTTCGACGAAGTTGTATAACATCTTTTGTCAACATAACTTTCTTTAACAAAATTCCACGAATTATTCTCTGTTCGATTTATATTTATTATCTACACTTTCGTACGTTTTATCTTCACTTTTGTTATTTATGTAATTTTACCAAAGGGTGCCTGCCGTTAAATAAAAATGATACGACGCGAAAGAGTTAATATGTTGGTTCATTTACCGAGTGATTTAGTATTCATTATCTATTTAAAGTTGTAAACATCATGGACCACTTCTACCGTAAGGTTGCGTACTATTTCGAAAAGTATTTATAAAGAGTTTTTCTGTTACGTGTCATGCTAAGTAAGATTTACGGTTTGCGCGCGCAATAACTA
Organism: Nysson spinosus; assembly: GCA_910591585.2. Taxonomy (NCBI): domain Eukaryota; kingdom Metazoa; phylum Arthropoda; class Insecta; order Hymenoptera; family Crabronidae; genus Nysson; species Nysson spinosus. The sequence goes on from OU342849.1 coordinate 1,708,525, forward strand.
GCGAAACGAGTTCCCGGTGAAAGAGTTATCAAGGTAACATTTAAACTGACAGCTTTCCTACAACGTAATATTTATACTGATGTTATTCATTAATAAATAATATAGCTAATAGGGCGAGCATAGTTCTCGCGTGTTGCAGCCAATCGGTAATACATATGAATTATGGAATTATGGAAGATCACGAAGAGACATATTATTCGAAAGGATTCCTCTTTTTAACGATGGAATACGAACTATTTAGTTAACATTTAACAGTTTACTACTTAATTAAACATTAGTGAAAGGCATGTCGAATAATCGCTGGTATATTTGAATAACTACTTTCAAAACCAAGTTAAAAATTGAAAAAAGACCAGAAGTTTGATCATTTTGTAAGACGATGGTAAAAAACTGAAAGAACCAATGTATGAGCTACGAATTCAGGAACTGAAGTGAGTAGAGTCAGACTCACCATTTCGTCGAGGCTCTTGAGATCGTTGGTAACGATTTGCGGCTGAGGCCCGTAAATGAGGCAAGGTTCTTCCTGATGCATGTCGGCATACTCGTCGTCACTTTCCTCGTTGTTGGTACCGTTGCCATGTGATCCATTCGCGGCTTTATTATCCGCGGCGATTTCCCGGTCGATCTGCCTTTCCATTTGCACCAACATCGGCGCCAGCATGCCGAATTTCGCGCCTCTCCTTGCGACTTCCAACAGACACAATATAACGTGCCGTTCATTCTTGCGCATTATAAGGTCATCGGTCTCAAAGAGGAGACACTCGATGATGCCCAGGCTATTACGGCACCAGCCAATGAAATTGGAAACGTTGTCACGGGCAAAAAAGGTACCGGCCTTCGCGTTCGGTAGGAAGGCCACGTCGCTTAGTTGGCTCATCGGCAACGCCAACGAAGAGGTTATCGAGCGTGTCATCGAGATCTTTCTTGCTTGACGACGAGCAACGTACTCCGACGCCGACTTACGCACATTGTTTGCGTGCTGGAAAAGTCAACGAAACCAAAACAGAATTAGTCCCCGTCCGTAATTATATTCAATATGCGAGAAAGTTCGTACAGTTTGAAAAGAATATTTGAGAATATTCTCTATGTATTGCCCCGCAATACGAACGAAATTAAAAGAGAAACTAAGAAAACTGAGTTTTTCACCGATAAAACTCTTGAAAATCACATGAAAACTCAGTTTTTCGACGAAAAACTCTTGAAAAAACTAAGAAAACTGAGTTCTCCTCCCCCGTTATTATATTAAATTAGCTACAAAGTTTGTCTAATTTGAGAAGAAAAATCCCTTCATGTATTCACATCAAACTGCGCGAATTAAAATGTCGATATTACGATATTGTAAAACCAATAATTCCCCGTATGTCGGATAGGAATAAATAACTAATAGTTATGTATTAATCGAGAGAAGTTATTGGGTCATCTTGGATTAATGAATGATTAAAAATGACTGGGCGCCGTTACTTGTCGGCAAATAACAGGTCCTCTATCCAGCGATATTAAACGATAGACACCGTGAAACCTGTTATTAGGTGTAGTCAAATGGCACGTTGCTGTAATATTACTGCAAGGAGCATTCATTTACATCATCCTGATATCCAATTATCACGCGCTTACTTAAGCTAGTGGCATAGTAATATAACTCACGCCTCGCCTCCTATCTTATTATATTTATCGTCAGCGTAAATGTTAAACGCATTAGGCTTCTCTCGCGGTATTATTATTAACGGAACAATTAGCTTTGCAGCTGTTAAGATCCTATCGACGTGTCCGACTCCTATATCCTATCAACGAGAACAAACTAGGCGTTTTACTAGGACTGGACTTTCCCAGGTGAACTTTGACAATCTTCTTTAGCACTTTTTCAAACTGCATTCGCGCGAATTACGAGAGAAAGTGAAATGAGTGAGAGATGCATTGTAGCACGCTTTTCTTTGAGTACGGTGTTACATTTAATGAATGCATCCCCCGCATAGTCAGTGAAACGACAGAACCGCTCGAAGTTAGTAGGTAGAATGTGCAACAGCCATTTTCATTAAGTACATTTAAGCCGCGGTAATCGCGGAGACTATAGGAGAGGGTCAGAGGCCACATAATGTGACATCCTGCCGCCATGAGTCGTCATGTACCAACGGGTTCATCTGCCGAGCATATTACCATATGTGCCTCTTCTCCACTCTACGCATCTTTTTTCCTCTCTTTGATCAGTGAGTCTCAAACGATTGTTTAACAGAGCAAACGGCATCACGGAACAAGTTTAAAGTACATCAATGATTCACAGTCGGAAATGACTTTTAACCCTTCGCAATTCCATGTCGAGTGTGACTCGATATCAGATTCCGTTCTAACGAGGTCTTATATCAAATTACATTCGATATAGAATTTTCAAGCCTGCCACTTTTCATTTCATTTAAACACACTCAATGATATGCACAAATTAATAAATTCCCCGAGAGTCGTATATTTGTCAAGGTATCTTTCCACGCTAACTGGGAAACTTATAAGGTGCTATAAGTATTAATAAACGAAGAAACCAAATATAAAAAAGAACAGGAATAAGCATCGTATTTTATCGAGAAGTATTTAGTTCCATTCGAATTTGATGTCGGCCATGATTTCTAACTTCGTTGCTATATATGAGTGAAATGGTTGGTAGTTACGTTGTAGCAGGCCGTTGACACACTCGGCTAATCTCTATATTATCCCTCGGGAGGTATTGAGTTGACGGCGCCAATGGGATGGCCGGATGCTGTTAGATATCATTTTTTACGAGTGTGCGTACTCAACCGACTCGCATGCCACGGCCTTATGACCACCACGTGCACAATGTGCACATACGCTCGAATCACAGAATTATGTTGTATGCTTTATACACACATATACTTGTATCTCACCAAAGCCCTTTAAACTGTCTCAAACGTTGGCTTGCCCTAAATTCTTACCAACTGTTACAACTTGGATCATATAAAACAGTATTTGTACAGTGCCAGATGGAATCGGGTTGGTAACCCATTTGATATACCTAACGCGTTATGTACCACGTGAACCACATTGGATTACGATGTAGAATAATTCATATGTTACTTAAAAAATATCATACCAATGGCGACTTGCGAATTTAATAAAAATGTTCGAATTTATGTCGGTTCATTTTTGGGAGACCGCTATCTTTCCTTATCGTTACTTGCTGCTTGCAGTTCGTTATCTAGCAGTACAATTGAAACATGAAACTACAGTTATTGTATTGGACGTTAACCCTTTATAACTACTGGGAACTCCAGGTAAACTTAACGCAGTGAAAACGACTGTGAATCATTATTCCTGCGACACTCTTTTTCTTTACGATACTTCGACCAACGCACGCACAACGGCACGCGTAAAATGCGTGACGACATCGAACGGTAGGAACGTGCCTTAAAAGAATTGAATCCAAGAATAATACTTGAAGAAAAACACCATGAAAGCCGATGCCGCTTTTATTCTTCTGCGCTTAGAAACTTAACTGCACGTCGACCACTTCCGGCGTTGTTTATGTCAAACAAAGTAGCGTACGTTTCTTTGATCGGCAAATTTATATCTTTTTCGTATGAGCCATCTGGCTTGCAATAAAAAATCATCACGAACGACTGCAGTAATTATTCATACTTAATACTTGATTAATGTTATAATCAGCGCAGAGGAGATAATAACATACTCTGTCGCAGTAATTGCAGTTCGCATTACGCAAATTGGCGGTAGATTTCCCAATAAAATGCAGTTATCGGCGTATAAAGTGAATATATAGCAACGATGTTTTTCCTAATCCGCTATCTCGACGTATTATGACGGGATCATGGTGCAGCACTTCCTAACCGGAATACCGATAGCTTTAATTGCGGCATGCATTATTTTCCCACAGAATTCTGCTCTCAATTGAAAACCTGGCAGGGGAAACTATTCTAGTCCATTTTTATGAAATATCCATTTGTACTAAAATGTATTAAAACTAACTAAAAACTCTAATTTAATTATTCTCCAGATAAGATATTTTCGAGAAAATCAAGTTAACGTTTGTCATAATTGCAAAGACTGTAATCAAAATGGAGGAATATTAAAGGCATAAAAATGTAGTAGAAATGAATAAAGTCCTTGAAGGTCCTGCAGTGTCATGGTTTCAACGTCGTGGCGGCCACCCGGTTTCTCTTAATCTATTTCGGTCGGTTGTTTTTTCAACGCACCCCTACACAGTAGTTTCGTAGTTCCACAGGGAGGTTTTCTATATTTAGAAGAAACCATCAAAAAGGCCGGATGGAAGGACGTCTATGTTTATTTTCGCTTCCGAGGTTGTAAAGAATTTGTCTACATTCCTGGTACATGGAACAACGCATAGTTTCATGTCTCTTCGTGGAAGTACTGATTGACGGAATGAGCGAAAGGGATTGGTCAAAGGAAATTCATTATTCTTAGCGAGTACGACTGAAATTGCACGATTTTAAGAATGATATGTTACACTTTTGATATACTTTATACTTATATTAACAGACAGTTCAATCGACTGAAGAGGTTAAGAACTACCTTATCGAAACGTTTCATCGAACAATTGGAATAAAGAAGTTTTCTTTGAAATTCTTGGCCTTATAAATAACCTTATAAATAGCCTTATAAAAACTATATAGTACATATTAACAATATTTCGGCCAACCTTAACATTCAAGAAAATTGATTTTAAGAATGTTAGGAAACGCGCGGAAGCTTCATGATACGCGCTTTCCAAAAGATTTTTGATTTATTGATAAGATATTCATGGATGTGATTTTTTATATCTTTCTGAATCGAATGTCTTTTGGCGGAAGGAATATTTTAATGAGTCAGTTAGGAACCGTTAACCGCGCATATTTTTCGCCGGTTTAATGTCAAGATTTTAATGTGTTTTAATCTGGTACTCATAAATTTATGGATTCTTTACGGGAGTTTGTCAAGTCGATTAAGAAAAAAGGTAAAACGACGGTTACCCAGAAACACAATTTCTTCGATTAAAAGCAACGTAGAAGAGTCAAGACCTCGATGGAGTCATCATAAATTCTAATTCAGTGCAAGCGAGGGTAAAGAAAGCAGATGTGGACAATTGCGATTAATTAATTGCGCGCAGGGGGGGTAAAAAGTTCTTTCTCCGAACTCATTTTATATTCAGTGAAACCTTTCTATTTATAAAGATGCGGTTCCGCTGTCTATCAAATTACCATTTTGAGAATGTCAAAGGATATCGTCTCAACAGAACACCATTTCTAGTTTCGACATTCATTGACGGAAGAATTTCTTCACACTAAAACTACGAAAGCAGTGAAATGACGGATAACTTCACTTTTTAATAAAGTTATTTGAATATCTAACAACAGATTGTTTCAAATTTGATATCAAGTCTATTAATTAACTATCATCCTTGAGCCGTAATTAAAATGTAAATAAATGTTTAAAGTAGAACTAAGAATACATTCGTTCGAGTATTAATATTAACTTTCGATCGAAAAGAATTTAATATTTCTCTATTTATTTATGATATAATATATTTATGTTTAAGTCCTTAAAAACGAAGATGGAAGAAATAAATTAATCAATTTATCGGTGTCCATTGTGCAACGTGAACCGCGAAAAACTTCAGAAAATGAAATCTTATAAATTCGAACCATTTAATTAAATTCCAATTGAATTCAAAAACCATAATTGAATTGATCGATCGAACTTAATATAAAAACCTGAATAAAGCAGTGTTACCAATGGCAGAATTGTGCAATAGATCTGCACAGTGTAACACGACATTGCTTGGTATGATAGAAAAAATGGATCTAATTCAATTTGATTATAAAAGACGCTAGAAACGGGACATAATTCACATTGAATTTAGCCTGGTATTAAGACATTGCGCGGTGGCAGTAACTCTGAAGATAGTGTCAGTAGGTTTCCATATAAGGGCCACATCGTGGCGCCTAGTATTTGTCATTTCCAAGTGGAAAGCTCGCTCTCCATTGGTGTTCTTAACTCCTTTCGCCGCGATATCTTCTAGTATATTTTATTAATATATACTGCTTACTAACCCGATAAGGATTTCGCGTTAAAAACTGCCTGATTTACTATGTCCTTTCCTTTACAAATTAATCCTTTGCACACGGAGGCGACTTTCAGTCGCCACTCAATTTATTATGGAAACTCGAATAGCTTTCGATTTATTCGCGATTAAAAAACAACATTAAGATTTACTTCAGTGATTAGTTCAATGATTTAAAATTCCTTAATAAGTAAGTGGAGTCAAGGTTAATGTCGTCTCTTAGTCGCCACTCGAATTGTATAGGAAACTGAGTGGCGACTGAGTGGCGACATTAAATCACAGAGAACTGGACTCAATTTTAAATTTCTACTTAAAGTGAATCGTTATTTCTTCATTTTCTTATTTCCGCAATGGATTCTCTCCGATATCTTTGTTTCAACGTTCCACACGCATTTAAAGTTCATTCTTAATTCATGGAACGTAGAACGAGGAGCTTCCGGTGAACGTTACACACATCCTTCTTCCTCCCTTTCACATGTAGAAATATGAGCGTGACGCTTTTATCCGTCTCTTTTGAGTCTGTAGTTGTGAATGACGCGCGTTCGCATTAAGAGCGAATGTATGAAGTATTTGCAGGGTTTTTACAAAAAAATACCATGCAAATGACGTTTAAACCTTTCACCGAGACATTGTGAAAATTCAAATAATTAAACATCTGTTAAAACGATAGATAACATTCTTTTTTCATTTAGAAATTCGTTGGCATTAAACTTTGATATTAAATTTGAGACAAAGGGGTTAATCAGATTTGGCATGCGTACATATCTTTTCTTAAAGAAAATTAATTCGAACTCGTACCAAAATTCATTTCGATTAAATCGTAACGCAGGGGTTAAGAAACTCTGGCTTGCAGGATGATCATGAACTTTACATTGTTCAAATATGTGTTCTATTAGAGTCGTAAATCCGACGAAATTCGTTTATGTTTCCCCGGATACATAAATCGTTGTCTGCATACTTACTTTGCATATGGCAACGCCGGTATCCAGCCTATCCATAAAATTGTCAACGTTGATTCGCAACTCCGGGTAGAGAGCGTTTAACCATTCCGCTAAGTCCTCTTTCATTGCTACCAAATACTCCTCGGAGGACTTGAAAGGTCTGTAAGACCTCGCTTCTAGTAATACCGACATCTTGCCAACTTAATACCTGAAATACAAACATTTTCATGGTTAATAAGGTAGCAAAAAGGGTAATTACCTAGGTTGGAAATTACAGGATCGTCCCAAGTGAAGCATTTACAAATTCATTACAGTAGTAAGAACATCGAGATTCAAATATGGCGACCCTATCTACTGCGAGCACCGAATATCAGTTCGTCTAGACAAAAAGATGTTCGAAACAAGGGAGATGATAAAAAAAAGAAGAGAGAAATAAAAATAATCTGTGGAGCAAAAGGAAGGATTCATAAAAGCGTGGCGGAAAGTTCGTGTGCCAACATCAACGGTCGCGGATTACGATTTAGAAAAGGTGACTGTAAAATGTCACCGTCTCGTGTTTCCCGTTGATGCGCGCGCATGTTTTACTCCTCATTTCTACCGTGCCATCTCGTAAGTTTCTTTTGCAAAGCCTCTGGCGAACGAACGCATATACATCGAGATGTTTTCTATTTGAAATAGCAAAGTTTAACGGCGAGACTGCTGCCTGTTCTACCGAGTGATGGATAGAAAAATATTCCCGTCATTTCTCCCTAGTTTCAACTTCAATCTTCACTTCGAATCAACCTTTCCCGTAAACCCGTCAGTCGGTTAAAAACGCGAGAAAGAAGTCTCTCGAGATAAAACTCCAAAGAGTCGTTTGACTGAAATGAAAGTTACGCGGTTTCTGATGCGACGCATCACCGAATAAGGCGAACGAAAAATATTCTGCAAATGTGAACTATCGGCATTTTAATGGAGTAGAATTACTTGACTTCGGTGGCACCAAGTCTGGCTTGTTAAAATGCCTAGACTTCGCGTTCACGCCATAATCTTGCGGGATACAACCACGTAATTGATCCACTGAATTTAAATGCTTTAAATGGCCGCCTGAAATGAGCTTGTTTACAAGTCGCTGATCTTATTTCATTTGCTCGTTTCGTTTCAACGGAGCTATTATATTTCCATACTTTTACATTCGTTCGTTTGCATCTCAAACGTAGACGAAACTGTTGATACCTTCGTTTCAACCCTTTACACTCGAAAGGCGCCTCTCAGTCACCATTCAGTTTCCTGATATAATTCGAATGACTGTATTTATTTTTTGTTAATCAATTTTATATCACCGACAACTTATCTTTTCATACGAAACATTATTCTATTAAATCATTCTATTCGAGAAAAAATCAAATTCCCAAACTTCGATGCTAACAAATTACTTTACGGTACCACTAATATAAATATTGTTCAATATATTATAATATATTGTTGTATTCATAGTTCTAGCGTTAAATCGCGATATACCGTTATGCTTGACGGTGTACATCTTTCAAGTATACTCACGTAGGTAAACTTACAAACACGTTTTCATAAGGAGATCCATGGAAGAGCCACGAGGCATGCACCTTTTGATATTCAAACCCTTTCCTCCAATCTTCAATGGAATAATAAAGACCCTCCGGGCTTACGAAACCCTTTTTCCTGTGCTATCGCTACGTACAGACGAGTACCAACCGCGAGGAATAACATAAGATAAGAAAAACGTCCCTTAAAGGCAGAGGGTTGTAGAAACTACCAACCGTTTCCTTATTCCGACTTCTTATTCTCTTCCTTACGCCGATTTGTTCTTCGCGATTCTATTTTACCTCATCCATTCATTGATTTCTTTCGTTCATAATTGTTTAAGGACGAATAAATCAATCTAGGAATATGCTACGTGTCATTCTCTATTCTTTATTGTTAATAATAATGACATCTGTGACTTCGCTGTTATCTATGCTCACTTGCACCGCGTATTGTGATAACTTGTTCAAGCATAACACGTGTGTACTTAAATACCGTGACGAAAAATGTCGTTGCTAGGATTAGAAAATGCTTGGAATGCGAAGGTGGGTCACTCGAGTACTTCCTGTAATAAACAGGAAAACACCGGCGAACTACACACGCAATAAACCGCACATCTTTATACGTTATTGATCAAGTAACGCGGAAAATCAAGTTCATCCAAAACGGAATCATAATTTCTACAAACGTAAACATTTCAGTATTTATGTATACGTCCTTAAAAAAGGATGCATGGAAGAAATAAATTAATCGATTTATTTATGTCCACCCTACAACATGAACCGCGACAAATAGAATCAGAATACAAAACGTTATAAATTACTTAAAAATATAATTCATTACATCCATCGATATATTCTAACTAACAAAAATCGTAAGAATCACAGTTTTTAGTAAAATGTTACAGCAATAAATGGTATGAAATCTAAAATAAACCCGATGCAGGATAACGCGATAATGAAATCAATTTATACTTCAGAAATTGAAATGCTAAAAAATTGTATCGCCATTACTTAGGAAATCTGATACTCCGTGTCCTATCGTTCGCAGGAGATATAAAATCGAAGTTGTAGAAAGATGGTAGTAAATTCTAAAAAAAAGAGTGAAAGAGAACGGGATACGTATAATTATATCTGGTCACGGGTACGTGCTCAATAAAGTTTCCACCCTCGGTGTCGTAACGCTTAACGATTCCATTCATTCGAGACGAACGCTGAAAATGAACCTGTTTCGACGTACATACGCGTCGCGGGTATACGTCGCGAATATACGACGCGAATGCAAATACGTCGTTACACCAGTATGGCTGCAGTCGAAATACCTGCATCATAATGCAATAAGCGAGAAACGCGATATCTCCACTTTGTACACGCGCGCCATGCACCGATACTGTTTGCTACGTTTCTGAGCTCGTTCATTATCCGCCGCCGTCCGTTAACCCTTTCTAACCCAATTTTTCTTGTGTTACGGGTTATCTTTATAATGTTATAAACAGTAGAACTACCTGCTTTATGTTCAGTTATATTTGTATATTTATGTGTGTCTTTAAACAAAATAACGGATGGAAGAAATAAATTAACCGATTTATTTGTGTTCATAGTGCAACGTGAACTTGTGAAGTCTCGGAAAATGCAACGTTTTGAATTCGAACGTTTTTATTAAATTTCGAGCACCCATTATTTTGATTGCTTTGGTAGTTCTGTTGTTAAATATTTGTTCCTTCTCTAACCCAATTTTTCTTGTGTTATGGGTTATCTTTATAATGTTATAAACACTAGAACTACCTGCGTTATGTTCAGTTATATTTGTATATTTATGTGTGTCTTTAAACAAAATAACGGATGGAAGAAATAAATTAACCGATTTATTTGTGTTCATAGTGCAACGCGAACTCGCGAAGTCTCAGAAAATGCAACGTTATGAATTCGAACGTTTTTATTAAATTTCGAGCACCCATTATTTTGATTGCTGTGGTAGTTCTGTTGTGAAATATTTGTTCCTTCTCGCCCATTATTCTACTACTTTATATAACCTTTGAATAAGAGTGATAATAATAACAATTGAACAAGTAAACTTTATGGTGCCATAACTGCGCGCAGGTACCATTTTCGAGATATCAAGATAATTTATAATATCCCGCAATATTCCCCGTTTTCCTCGATCGCGTATAGATGCGCGCGATATTTGTACGCAACGAGGGATAAAATACAAAGCATCTCGCCGTTTTGCATAACTATTCTTATACATCAGATTATGCAAAGTTGTCATTATTCTTAACGACCAGCAGTTCTTTAGCATCCAACTGCGTAAGTCGCGAACGCGTGCAGTTCATTTTTGTACAAAGAAATGCATAAATTCATAGCGATTCTCAACGCAAACAATGTTCAAGTATCTCGGAAGACTTTTCCTGCGCATAAACTTTTCAATTTATTTTACCAGTAAAAAGTCCGATGGTGAAAACATAAAGCAACAATTAATCATCGCGTGACCGGAAACAAAGCGCAAGGAAGATGAAGCGTAACAAAACATAAAACGAAAACGATAACTTGCCTCGTACGATTCTCGTTCGCAAATTTCTGCAATCTTGAAATTATGCAGGGAGAACTCGCGAAAGAAAGAACCGTAACAAAGCGTTACTATTCAAAAAGGGAAACAGTCATTTCCTCGTTCTAGTGCAGAGAAAAGGGGTACCAACTACGCGAAGAAGAGAAGTCCGAGATGAAAACGAGGAATTTCCGTGGAGTATTCCACGTAAACACTCCACGAGACCGTACCTTATGTACGTACATAGAAAAGTACAGCAACCTTACTCCACCCGATTCGTCGTGGTTATGTACGTGGAAATGCACAAGTGTGCGTGCATAACACACGTCTACCAACACTAGAGAAACTGACCGGCGGACAACACGGTTGGTTGCCCCCCTCGCAAGAAAATCTTGTGAATGAGCAGGTTCTCCATTCACTTTTAACCGGGGACCGGCTCACGCTATTCTCGAAGCGCGACGCCTCTGCGTACCAACCCTTTTTCTCTTTCTTTCTTTCTTTCTTTCTTTCTTTCTTTCTTTCTCATCTGCTTTCTACAGCCTCCACTACCTTCGTTCACCCCCCCTTGCCCGGCACTTACTCCTTCTTCCTGTAATATTCATGTTTCGTGGAAAAATAAATCATTGATAAATGTCCGCAGTTCATTTTCATGGCAAACTGTTTACTTCATTAACGTCAATATTAATAAAGGAAGTCGATAATGAAGATTACCAAACGTTTATGAAAGACAGGGTGTTATTTAGGGTGTTATAACTAATTGAATCTTAAGTAAACATCTTCATTAGCATCATCCACCGTCGTGGATAATCACAATTATGTATTTCCCTTTTATTTGCATTCGCGGAACTGGAATCGCCAGTCGTAATATGCTAATGCTCAACTATCTGTTTAGTGTTGTTATTCCCCGTCGTTCATTTTCTCCATTCCACACGCATGCACTTCGGTATATAATGCCCAACTGTTGGCAACATCTTACATTTATCCCTAGCTTTAAATGTCAAATAACTGTCAACGCCAGAACACTGCGTTTTACGCGACAAATCACCGACTTTCGTAACCCTGATTTTCCTTCATTTTCGCGGAAACATCGCAACGTACAATGCTACTGTTTTTTGGTTGGAACGCGCAGATTTTTAATACAAAGAAATGCATAAATTCAATATCGTTATAAATATTATACATATGTAGTGCATAATTTTCTGCGGCTATTGATAAGGCTAAAAAATTCGATGAAAACTTCTTTATTTAAATAGTTTTACGAAACGTTTCGATAACACTGTTGTTAACCTCTTCAGTCGAGAAATGTTTACAAGAAGTCCTAGGATTGACTTCTTTACATTATTTTCGCCCGTAGTTGTTATATTAAGACTCTTAGAAAGAAAATGATACACTACATATTAATAATATTACGGCCAACTTCACACTCAAGAAATTGAAATATTATACAATATTATATGCGAATCCAGTGCACTTACGAATACATATTTAAAAACCATATCTCGTAAACAAGAAAGAGAGAAGTTTACGCGGCAAATTTTCCATTCCCTCCTGTATTTATGCGGTTCATTTATCATTCCGCATAATCCCGAGTTCGAGGAGAGGATGCAGGTTGTGCAACGGTCGGGGATTATCGCGGAAGTACATCTCTTAAAGTGTACCTACACCGAAGTATCCAGCAAGTATCGTGGTACACGGTTTTGCATTTCTATCTCGCTCATTCCACGGCGAAATCTCGTTGCGATCGTTGAAGTTTACTCCAGGAATATATCCGCGGCCTGTGCCCTCTTCATCTTTGTCTTTGTCCGGTTAATCTTGATGGTCTTCACACGTACCACTTCGCGTAACTTCTCCTTGGGAATTCAATCATCATTATGTTATCGGATCGACGCGTTCCAATTGGCTATGTGTGCCAGGAAAATCCATGCGTGTAATCCGATGGCTATCTTTTACTTATCTAGTCGATTTAAATGCCAGCTAATCTTTCGAGTTATATATAGCCGTTGAGTCTTCTAATAGCAGAAAACAGGATAAACTCGGGATTTCAAACGGATGCAGTGCCCCGCGGCCATGTTGTTTACTTGTTATTTAAATGGACCAATCGCTTTTATACCTACATTTGCTACGCGGCCATTTTGTTAAAGATTGATTTGATTTGACTACGATGTTTTCTAATGGAAAATTATTAATTGTCCCAAAGAAAATTCGTGTGGAATATTAAAAATGAAACTCCAAACGTTTTAATATTTTTATGGTTTTATTACTCTATCATTTTTGTCTAGTATGTTTGTATGTTACTTAGCTTAATTTGTTTTTTTTATATATATGTGTGTGTGTGTGTGTGTTGTGATACTATTTTTGTCAAACTATTTGTACTATTAAGGGTCATTACCGTAAAATAAATTAAATTAAATATTAAATCTGTAAAAATGGATCTCCAATTTCCCTTAAAATAATCTAACATAAATAAACCCAGTTTAATATCGCAAGTATTAAATATTAACTCCCCAAGTTTCTAACATCGAATATAAATTCGCATTGCTTTTCTTTAACGCCAGATAACCTGATTTTATCGAAAACAAATCTCGAATAAAAATGTATTTATATAAATTCAAACTATTCATTTATTTCAACCATCATACTTTATTCCTGGAATGCGTTTTCTACTTCCGATTTACATCGCCTAGAAATTAGTTTCCGATTGAAAACTTCCGAGTTAGAAATTGACTCTGCGTATTCCTTTTAATATGTAATAATGTGAACACGAATTTACGCCGACACTTAACCTAACTTGAGACGTAGCATGCAACCTACTGAATAATTATGTAAATGCAGTTAAAGCCGGACGCAATGGATTGCAGTGTTTAGATGCACAGCGCAGGAGAAGACAAAGAGGATTAAAATCACCATATTCCGAACTAGTTGCAGCTACATATGTGAAAACTAAAGTGACGCATGAGAAAACGAATACGATGTGGATGTATTATCTATTAGTTTTATATAGAAATTACGGATCTGAAGTAAACGGGATCAAAATGCGATGAGTTCTCAACCTGATTTGAAATGATTTAAAACGTATTCGAGAATGGTTTATTTAAATGAAAAATCATCACGTAGGAAAATACGTGTCGAACATTAAAAATGAGCCTCTAAACTTTGTAATATTCGATCTATGAAAATGGATCTGAAATTTCCTTTAAAATACAATAATATAAATCAACTCTGTTTTATGTAGCAAATTTTAAATATTAACTGCTGAATGAAATTTAATAATCAGATTTAATATGAATTATTTTCGTTATAAATTCGCAGTGCCTTTGTATCGAAATGTTTATAATATAAATATTTGGATCGCTTATACAGAAATATGTTGGTTCACGCGGTAAAAAAGGTTGGGAAAGGCTGATATTAAATAATTAATTTGGCATCCCTTCTTGGTTATTATCTTAAATAACATAATTTCAATTTTACGTAAACACCAGAAAAACAGGGTGCGTAAACATTTCGTGTGGGTTCGCACGATTTAATTATTTCCTGTTTCCCTCTTTATGGTATCCCGCATCCCGCGAAATCGAAAGTTTCGATAACTGGCGGTTCTACTGTTAGACAAATGGCACTATTAACCCTTTTGCCCTCCAGAGTTCCCAACGCGGGTACTCAAACTAACGTCCACTTATTTATCATATAATTATCGTGACATATTCTATCCACGGAATATCAGAGTTCAAACTGTGAAAGTTGTTTATATTGAATATCAATAACTTCAAATTATTCGAATCAAATCAGTCTTCGAATAAATTGAACTCTTGAAACAATACAATAATCCTTCGTCTAATAGTCGCGCATATTTTTATAATAAATAAGAGACAGCGTGTAATAAAATCATTATGAAATACCATAAATCGAATAACTATTGTGCCATTATATTTGTCATATCTTATTAATTGAGTTAGTGTGCACGTGTACCATTTTGTAATAACTTATAATAACTTAACATAAACATTTCAATTCATTGCACTCCGCAGGGCGCCTTCACATAACAATTAAATTCAAGTCTTACTTGTCGTCTCACAAATTGAATTAACAAAATAAACGTACAAGATTTATGTTGCAAGATTTATCAAACAATTTCTACGGAAAACTAATGTTCGTAATTTGTTAAAACAGTATCATAAAATGTTTAACAATACGTGTCGTTTATAAGAGAAGTATTCTAATGTAAATTTGGTACCCCTGGTTGATCGCGTGCCTCCGCAAATTGCAACGGCTAATGAACTCCGCGTTGTTAATACGAAAGAATGACAGCAAGTGACATATTCACCTTGATAAAAATTGATTTTATCAAGTTATTTACGCACACTCTAATTCCGACCCTGAATTCCTAGTTTCGCAATCTAATCTGAACTCCGCAAGGACTTAACTTCGACGAAAAGTAATCGCGAAGGAAGTCCTACATAAGAAACGACTACAAGTCGATCTACTTCTGGTGACATGTCGAAATAAAACTCACCCTAGTATCCTTATCCACGGAAACTCGTCCTTCCTCAGGTATCACTGGAGGCACACGCGATAACAATCACATTTACATACGCTTTAATTCGTTAAAAAGTATGTCCTTCCGGGCGCACACGAGAACGTTTACATCGAGATACGCGACAACATTACGCGCAGATAAATCGTGTGGACGATGAACAGCGAGTGACAATTCATTTAGGTTGTTGTTAATGTTCCAGTAAGAAAGATGTAATAGTTCGAAATAAAAAGAAACGCTTGTCTTTTGTGTTAAGGATACCGTAAGAGAACTCGGTTTGTTTTGAATACTGAATGGAATTCACGTCTTAAGAAATACAATCACGCCCCATGCTTACGCTTTGGGTCCCAACGAGAGACTGAAGCGCCTATGGGTTATCCACCCGTATAAAGGTGGTTTCCAATGCATATGTAGTCGTCGGTATTCATGGAAAGGGAACTGTTTCGATGCACGTACGACCGCTAGATGCTACTGCTATGCAACAGCTAAAAAACGGAACATATTATATAGTCGGTAAAGTAAAAATGCAGAGATTTTTTCGGCGCATTTTAAAGCGGTTCTACTAATACGACTGTGGAAATGGTAGACAAAATTTTAACACCGGCGGATAATATAGGTAACTCTCGTACAACGTGGTACAGCAGAGAAGATATAAGTAGACTAAGTTTGTCTAAAGATTGTGACGTAAGTATAAAAGTTAAATAATTTTTTTTTGTTGCAAAACATTCTATGGTCTTTTGCGAATAAAACGATATGAATTATATTTGCAAAATCGATTTGCAAATATGTTTAAACATTAGGTAAATGTGGCGGGACATAATCCGCGTACTCGTTCTTCGAGACTCTTTTCAAATTTGACTAAAGATTGTGACGTAACTATAAAAGTTAGAGAGTTTTCATTGATTGCAAAAGATTCCGTGGACTTTTGCGCATAAAATGATATTAATGAGATTTGCAAAATAAATTTGCAAATATGTTTAAACATTAGTTAAAGTTGGCGGGACAAAATCCGCGTACTCGTTCTTCGAAACTGTTTTCAAATTTGACTAAAAATTCTGACGTAAGTATAATAGTTAGAGAGTTTTCATTGATTGCAAAAGATTCCGTGGACTTTTGCGAATAAAATGATGTAAATTACATTTGCAAAATAAATTTGCAAATATGTTTAAACATTAGTTAAAGTTCGCGGGACAAAATCCGCGTACTCGTTCTTCGGGACTCTTTTCAAATTTGACTAAAAATTGTGGCGTAAATATAAAAGTTAGAGAGTTCTCATTGATTGCAAAAGATTCTGTGGACTTTTGCGAATAAAATGATGTTAATAAGATTTGCAATATCAATCTGCAAATATGTTTAAACATTAGTTAAATGTGGCGAGACAAAATCCGCGCACTCATTCTTCGAGACTCTTTTCAAATTTGACTAAAAATTGTGGCGTAAATATAAAAGTTAGACGGTTCTCATTGGTTGCAAAAGATTCTGTGGACTTTTGCGAATAAAATGATGTAAATTAGATTTGCAAAATAAATTTGATAGTAATAAATTTGATAAATTTCAAATATATATATAAGTGGTTTAAAAATGTTGTTCCATCAAAGAATGGGTAAAACAGCCAGGTGCAATTTAATAGTCGAAGGGGTGAAATGAATCGTCATGGAAACACGCGATACGTTGCCGATACGCGTAGAAATCGGTTGAACGTAGTTAATGTGGACACGTAATAAAAGCAGGCTAGGCAGTAAAATCTTTTAGCAAAATAATAACGTAGTTCATCCATAATTCATCACCGCACCGAGAATAATGGACGAAGATGAATACGATGAAAAAAGGGATACGTCTCGGAAGAAAATGTATTCCGCGGAAAGAGCGGCTTATATGAAACCGATGCTGAAATTGAAGCAGCAAGAAAAGATCATCGAAAGGGGATTATTGCTTGCCATCGAAAATATGAAAATAGATCCGGACTTATTGCAAAATATCTCCTACGATATCACCGAAATATCGGAGAAAAGGTAGGTCCTAATATATGTCACTTTTCCGGAAACTATAACAAATTAAAAATATATATGGTATGCTTTGTAAATCTTGGTATATTGCAGGACAAATTGTTTGGATACTTTGTACAAAAAATTGAAAGACATCACGTCCGAGTTCAAAACGGTAAAACACGCGGTGGACGATCCCGAAGAAATATCAAAACTAGGCAAATATTTATTCATTTTCAATATTAACCCTTTGACATTGGATATTTAAGTTAATTAATACTAGAACCATCAAAGCAGTCAAAACGAGGGTTCCGCGGTTTTTAATAAAAATGTTTAAATTCATAACGTTTCGCAGACATAAATATGTATAAACTGAGACTAAAAAGGTTGTCGGAAAAGATACAAGACTTCAAAAAGACTTATTCTACGGAAACACTGTCCGACGAAAGAGTTATTTTGGAATCAGAATTAAGTGAATTCGAGTTGAATATTCGAAAATATGATTCGAATATGATAAAAACTACGATATCCCAATCAGTATGTCGCAGTAAAGACGATAAACGAATTATTAATAATTACGAGGATAGCCAGGATTTTCATGCCTTAGTTTCACGAACAGGTAAAGAAACGGGCTTCAATTTATTAACACGTGGAATGCCGGGTGGGTCACCGGTGACCCATGCCAATATTATTCAAACTCGAATAAAATATACCGCTAATATTCCTTTATTTTATACTGAAAATTTCCATATTCACGAAATGAAATATTTTAATATATCGTCATAAATAAGTTTCGTTCGCTCGCAGAAATAAATTCGTTCTAAAAAATGGGATTATATTATATATAATATAATATTATATATATTATATAATATAATAATATACAGGACACACGGAAAATTGGAGCGACGAGGATCACCTGTTGTTTTTAAGGATGCGGAAAAAATACAATGGTATCGTGGCATTAATTAACGCGATACAAACAAAGTGTCCAGACATCTCGAAAGAAACCATAGTGAATCACGAAGCATGGTACAAACTTTACCTGGAATTACGTGGAAAACAAAAATCGTTGGTTCACGAATGGCGGAGGAAAAGGGAGAGGGAGAAATCAAAGAAAATTCAGGCGGTTATCGAAAGCGTCGATGAATTTTCTCGGCCCGAGAAACCGCGGGAGATGGAACCGAAAAAGGAAAGATTTATCGGTCGAATGAAAACAGAGATAACGCGAGTCGATGCTAAAGATATGAATAAAACAGTGGATACAAATATGATAAAGAGAAATCAAACGAAAGAGTTGATTGAAAAGTGGAAAATTGAGAAGGAAAATAAATGTTCCATGGATACCGAACAGCTTAGAATGCAATTGGAATTGAAACGCGAAATGAAAGAAAGGCAGAGGCGTCTGAGGTTAAAAGCAATTCAAGAATCTTTATGCGAGTATAAAAGCAACAAATTACTGGAAGTTTCATTAAAGGAATCGACCGAATCCCGGAAGGAAAAATGCAAGGCTGATCCAATACTGTTAAAGGCATTTAGGTAACGTTTCAATTAAAGATAAACATTTTCAATTATAATGAAAAAAATAGTTTCTTACCCAAAATAATGCTATGCGTATTCAAATTGCATTATAATCAACAATTTCCATAAAACATTCTTATCTCACATTGAAATTTTAATTTCCATTTGTAAGTTCAAATTCGAATTTTCAATTCTAATTTCTTCTTTCACAAACACTGGGGGCAGGCAACAAGACGAGGAATACGCCAAAAAACGAAAAGAATTGGTATCACGATTAGGAAAATCAATTCAAACTAAACAGACTCAAAAACATGGCCCCCGAAAAGCGAAGGACTATTCCACTTTATTTAACGCTACAAAAGGATGGAGTGAAAAGTGTAAAGTCCTAAACGGGCCCATCAAAAGTTCCGACCAATTGCAGTACATCAAAGACGTACCGAAATTGTAAGTTCGCAATATGGAAGACATACTTTGTAAAAGGAAACTTTATATTATAAACACCTTTCATATTATTCAGATGCACAAGATGGAGGAACGAGGAGTCAGCCGACCTAAAAATGAATCTAACGTACAATTAAGAAAATGACCATTTAATTGTAATAAGTTAATATTATTATACTCTGATCACGTGATGTTAAAAAGTCTCTTATTAATGATAATGTATATACATCATATACAATTTGATATTATGTAATATATAACAATAAAGACCAGTTTAGTTACTGTATTACAAGATAATTATGGTTTCCGTAGCAGACTGCCACTCTTTCCTGGATTACGAATTCATTTATCATTTATTTAGAGAGCGTACAGAATAAGTGTCAAGTAAATAGACTCTTCTCGTTTTTGTGCTTCGTAGCATCTACTTTCCCTACAAATTCGAACTCAGCACAACACGAGGTCTCTGATTCCGCCCACTTTGTACTAGAAACATTCTTTTTATTGCATATACATCGAACTTAGTGACGATTATATTGTAACGAGTAATTAGTGGGAGTTTTAATATTAGTCGAATATTCTCTTTCGTATTTGACGACTTTACGATTCCGCTAAAGAATGGAGGGCACATAGAAATGAATCGAACCTATTGATACATACTTATGTTTATTTTTCTTTACGAATGTACCTTTTTCTCTCAGACGATGTACATAATAAGTTATGAGTAAATGAGCATTGGACTTATCCAGGACAATTGCTTAATATTAACTTTACGACTCTAAGATTATCTCCTAATCCCCTTCCGGTTTTAAGCATCCAACATGCTCCCTTACACTATCGAACGTAACAAACGCAGACGGAAATGGCGAAAAAAATAATATTAATAATAATAATAACAAAAGCATTCACGTCTCGTCGTGGATAACACCAATACTCCGTGACTTTACTCAAATATATAATATACTTTCTATTAAACTTCTGTTCGTTAATTCGATATCCTTTTGTTCGTTAGATTACCAAATACAAAAACATGGGTGATACTATATATAAATATATATACACATATATGTATATATATATTCATACGTATATACCGATATACATGTGTCTATACGCGTATAAATATACATATACACACGCACATGTATATAATATTATAATACAAGCGTGCCTCGTATTGTGCTGAGTACGATATTAATTAGGAGTCGACGGGTAAAAGTATCCTTTTTATTTATTACATTTACGCGAGAATCTTACGCGGCACGATACGTCGGCACCTTTCCGTCCTCTTTTTTTTCCGGGAATACTTACGAATAAAGTCCTTACAATCGTATTTCATTCTCCAGAGACTATGTACGCGTGTTCCCGTGTGTGTATGTGTGCCTGCATATATACTTATACATACATGCATACATGCATACACACACGTCGAGATATAACTGTTTAGAATTTTATAATGTATACCTTCTAGAAGTTTATTACAACGAACAATATTGTTTAACACTAGAACTACCGGCAATATATTCGGAAAAGCAACAAAGCAAAGAATCTCAGAGAATGGAACGTTGTGAATTTGAACTTTTTATTCTATTCTTTTTATTATATTCCGCGAATCCGTTATCGTCACGGTGTTGGTAGTTCTAGTGTTAATGAAACGCATCAACGTACCGCTCTCTCTCTCTCTCTCTCTCTCTCACTTTCACATTACATTCACCACTTCCTTTCATCCCACACAATACACTTTCTTTCACCAATCAGTGCAACGATTGCGCCCGAAATCCCTCGTCGAGGGAGTGCAATACGAATTTTATATTCCAGGTAATAAATATGTACACATGAACATTTGTACAGTTAACTCTTCCTTTTGTCCCTTTATACGCTTGAATCCCTTTTTTGTTTATAGTGTTGTTATTCTGTTATCGTGATAAGCCGGACAATAAAGGTACCTCACTCTAGAAATCACTCTTCTATTCCATCACCGTTGCGTTTCATATTTCTTCTCTTTCCGCGGAATAAACCAAGGAAGGTTCCATCTTTTTAGTAACTTTCGTTCGAGGAAAGAAAGGTTTAGCTCGAAACTCGCGTGAACTGATTACTCTTATCATTGCGATTACTTCTTTTCTATTTCCTTCACTGTCCTGTTCTCGCCGAATGGATTACTGATAATAAGATCCACCGAAAAGTCCGCGGCGCTTTCTTTAACGAACGCACACGATTTTGACTTGCTCCCGGAAAGTACACGAATCACTGATTTCCTCTCACTTTTTCCTAGGCTTTGTACGAGCAACGATACTTTGATTGGGTCGTTTCATAAATTCGTGCGGTTTTGTCGAATGCCAAGAATTCCGTTTTTCCAAATATCTAACGTAATTCGTTGCAAATTCAAGTTTCCTGTTTGTCAGGCAAACTGAATTAACAAAGTAAATACGTAAGGTTTATATTACAAGATTCGTTCGTTAATTGTCTTAGAAAACGATCGTTTGTGATTTAATTATCGTTAATTGGTATCACAAACGTCTTAGAAAAGTCCTCGATTTTCACCGAAATATTCTTCGAGCGCAAAGGGTTAATGCGAATTAATCTACAATGTATTCTCCGCCCTTGTTTACCAATCACATAGAAGAATAAAACATCGAATTACATAGCTAATAGGCAGTTATTACGAGATATATTAAATATAAGATGAACACCGCACGAACTTACGGACCAACCTAATATATATGCCGTTTATTTTCAAAGTTTCAATTTCAAAGTCTATTGTGAAAAACATCAGATTAACATTTATAATAGTTGAAGGTAACTTTACGTAATTATTATAAATGTTAGCTTGATTGCCTTCAAAAAGGGACTTGGGCCACTTTCGAAATAAACGACTCATATTATCTTAGCTTGTAATACATGAAGAAGGTAATTGACTCGTAACCAATTATTCTCTAAGTTGTAAGATTGCACATTTTTTTGGGACGGTAAAGATTCGAAATTGAGATCCTAGATTCTGTGTCAGGGTTATGCGTGTAAGAAGATCATCTTCCTCGTCCATTCTCACGTTTAAATTTGGTTCATTGAAACGGAAAAGGAAACCGGAAATTATAGATATTTAATAACCGGTATTGGAAATACTTCTTGAAAAATCAACGCACCCGATCTTTCCACTGTAAAGGAAATAAAATGGTTGCCGAATCAGTTCATCGGAGTAAAAAAAAAGGGGGGACAATTGGTAGGGCAAGCTTCGAGTAAATCGGTGAAAAATAATGTGGTATCGATGATTTCACGAAAAATCTTCGAATTTGAATGCCTTTAATTACTTGGTTGACAAAATCAGCTTCGTCTGTTTTAGTCTTCCATGGTTTGCGATATCCCGAATTCGTACCGAGCAAAGCACATTTTTAGCACAATTTCTCGCGAATATATCATTGAGTTTATTCCCTAATCTAAGAAAAACAAAAAAAACGAAGAGTTTACAAAGATTATCCACCGATCGATCACACATCGACGTACTGATACTGCTTTTTCTCTCGTTAAGATTGTTTGTTTAATGATAATCAACGACGATACAAGTATCTTGTTCTCCTAAGAAGAAATACACAACTAAACAGATTAGTTCGATATGAATAAATAGAATTCTCTAAAGTAAAATTGATGATTATTATTACCATGATCCTTTTTGAGAAATTCGATTCAGTCTCCGAGATACCGAGAAAAAGCACGATCTGATTGGTTTCTTTTAACTAATCTTCGCACACTTTCTTTATCGTATATTACTTAAAACTAATTGAATCAATTGATAGTTCTTTGCTGCCAGGTTTATTTACGAGATATACACGAATGTACCCCTAATTGGGCCCCGATAAAGTATGACTTTAATCCGTAAAAAAAGAAAGAAGCGTTACTTCCTAGAATTTTGCGTTCGTTAATAAAGTTACGCGGACTGATTTAGATCCACAAAAAGAGGAAGATTAACATATAAGACTTTTGAAATCAACTATAAATGCATCGTACTCGAATATGATCGACTTCTATTTCTTCGAATGTAAGGACGTAAACAATTAGAATTGTTGTTACAACAGCGAAATTTCTTAGTGTGCGCATTGCTCTGGGGGCATAAAAGATGAAAAAAGAGTGATTTTCAATCAAAACTGCGTAGAATCTTTCGCCGAGAATCTTTCCGCGTGAAGTTGATCCATTCTTTGTTTTATTATATGTTAGGTCTGCCAGTTCTTTTCCTTCTATCCAGAGTACGTTACTAAGTTACTTTACTCCTAAGCTTGTATAAAAACGATATTTGTTTTTGTTTAATACACCAAAGACGAGCGCATAAAGCAAACTATATTGGGACAACATGAATTCTGAATAAATACTTAATATTACAAGACAATGTTAAGTATTCTTCGTAATGTCACCGCTATATAGTTTGTAAGAAAATAAGATACTTTACTTGAAATTTGTATGTACAGATATTACAAACAACGTTTTATAATGCATAGGCAATGCGTTTTACTACACACTTCTATTATACATGCTATGGAGCAAGTCTAATGAATCCGCCCTCTATTTTCCAAGTTTCGGTTGGTTCGTTTCCATCGTTTTTTTGTATCCCGATGCTTTTCGAACTTAGTTCAGAACGCAAATTATCATGTACACTTAAGTTCCTGATGAGTCCTTTGTTACAATTGCTACGGAAGCTGCCCTGTACGGAAATGTCTCATTGAAATGAAGTACCGGTATTGTTTTCGCGCGAAGAAAACCAACATTCCTATCGATCTTTCTGTTACTACATAATATTATTTACAGATAATGCTTGTTCGAACGAACTGTATTCAATATTCCATTGTACTTCGGCTCTCGATACGGAACTTGGTTCGGAGTATTACGGACGTTTGTTTTGTTTTTCTGCGGCTAGAACTGCTTTTAATATTTCACGAACTTCCGGGGCGAATATCCTCCTCGACGAACGGAACACGTTGCTTTCCAATCATGATTACTAGTACTCACAAATCAGGAGTTTACGAGTTAACGAGTAAACTTATACATTCTTCGTAATGATTAAAAAAAGGAAAGGATAAATGGAGAACATAATGACACATCATGACTGAACCAAGTTCCTCCTTTCAGTCACGAGAGACTTAAAGAAATACGATAGTTTTAGAGAACGCTTACATAGATAGACAAAACTTAGACGAGCATCCACCGTCCCAGCCAACAACGTAACTCTAAGTCGCCGCGCAGCGATTTCCGTGTGTGTTTGTTGTTTTCCTTTAAAATTCCTTTATCACTCTTATTGCAGACTTCTCACACGCATTCCCACAGCACCACTGTTCACTGTACAGTAAACTTGTGTCCTTTATCTCGACAATCTATCGATAAAGAATCCGTCGCGCGATATGTAGAGCGTCCGGCACTGGTATTTCAGGATTCCCATACGCAGTAGAAGTAATTTGCAAAAGAAGCCTAAACTCGCGGCCGGCACACGCACACGTACCCACATCCACACTTGGTCTATGTACACAGTGCGTGAACACCACCGCACTCACACTAGAAAATCAGGGTCACTGTAGTCCTCGGCACTTTCACTACTGTCGGAGATTCTTCTTCTCTTCTTTTTCTTATGTTTCTTCACCTTCTCAGTTTTGTGCGCGCGGTGCTTGCGATGCTCTTTTACTTCGGGATGGGCATGTATCGTGAGTTTGGGCACACGGGGTGTAGGTACGGTAGACACGGGTGGCGCATGCCCAGTCGTTGGGACCGGGCCATGCATAGGGCCCGATGCTGACATTGAATTCACCGAGTGATTCGGATGCTCCATCGTTGAATTCAGGATACCTTGATATTGGCCAACGGCATTGCTCGTCACAGCACCTTCGGAGTGTGCCATTTTCCTCGTGGAGTTTTCTAACGTGTGTCTCCCACCACTCGTATCAGCATCGTTTCCATCCTCTTCCGGTTCCTCGGGATCAAACTTCAACATCAATTGCTTGAAGTCTAAATACTCCTTTACTAGTTTCTTTCTACCGTCGGCATCTAGCTCGATATTACTAACACCCTCTTTCAGTTTCTGTAAAGTAGCCTTTGGTTTAAATAGTAGGTTACTCTTACGATTCACTGCTTTTTCGTAGACCTTCGCAGCTTCCGACGGTGAATATTGGCCAATCTTTGCGTCAGAGAAACCGTAAAGGTCTTTCAGATGTTGCCGTAGGGTAAGAAGAAGTAGAAATCCCTGACTGGCAGTGATATACTCTCTTAGTAATGTAGTATCACCCGGTAACCTTACTAGAAGAGATTCCTCATCTTCTTCATCGTCTTCTTCATCTTCTAACGCTGATAATAATTGATCTGGTCGCGGTTGTCCATCCGGTCCTAACAATTGTGCTTGCTGTTGTGGAACTGGTTGATTACCACCTTCCTTTGGCAGTAATGCTTCTTTAAAGGACTGCAGCAAATTCGTACCAGACATGGAGATAATGATGTCGATGTGATGAATGATAAACAATGGCTCGTCTTGTACTTGATATGTAAAGTAAGCGAGATTGTCGGCTAGGTACAGCATCTGGGACAAGCTCGTTTTGGCCGACTCATCGAATTGCTTCAAGAACGATAGCACAATGGCTCTTCTTTGTTGCTTTGTATTTCGCAAGATTGTATAGAGAAATCCATTTAGAGCACCTGGGAACTCGCCATCCTTCATACGCATCCCTCTGACAGTAACATCGTTCTGCAATAGCTTTTGTAATCGGTAACTCAGTCTGATTCCCAGCTGTGATTTCATGTGAATAAATCCAGGATACTTCTTCTCGATATCCTGAAGTTGCTTGTCCGCGCTGTGACTAACTACTTTCTCGCAGTCCGTACTCATACAAATCAAATAGGGTACTATTTGAACAGGGTGTATCAAGCCTTGTGCCAGAATAAGTTGTATTACTTTCAGCGCAGCGTGCCTGACGCTTACGTTCATATGTATGAACGCTTCCAAGATTTCTTTCACGTACAGCTGAATAACTGTGCTAGCCATTCCAGAAGATACGTCTCCCATTTCCTTCAGGTTTTCTTGCTTGGATAATTTAGCCCACTCCAAGTCCTGCTTTATCATCCTTTTCTCCTCTTCTTGTAGGTATACCTCAATGTTGTTTAAAACTTGTATCCGCATATGTACCAAAGCGTTATCTGAAGTAAGCAAATGATGATACAATTCTTTCAATTCGGGGAGCAACATAAATTCGTAGTGCCGTATACATAGTGCGCCAATAGCCGATAACGTAAAGTGTCGAATGTCATCGTTATCCAGATGAACAAAGTAATTTAACGTCTCGAATACTTGATCTTTGATATTTTCCGCTAAACCTTCGATAACTTCCGGATCGGTGAAGTTAAAGTGTCGCAGTAATAAACCAACGGTAAACAAAGCTCTTCTGAAGAATGGCCGATACTTTAAAAGCATTGGATTAGTAGGATCTTTTTCATAGAACGATTTGTACTCGGTCAGATGTCCATAGTATTTCTTAAAGCAGTCCCGTATTAATTTAAAATTCCTCGTAACATTGTTAACTATTGAACCTAGACATGACAAACAACTCGCAACAACGGACCGGTCATGTTGAAGAATAAGTTTCACCGAATCCTCTTCCAATTGGGCTAAAAAAGTTTCACTGGGATGCTCCATTAATGGTACAACTAACTCGAGAGTATGCGCGACACTACTTATGATTTGATAGTCTCCTTGTGTTTGACATTTCAAGCTTAAATAAGGTTGCAAAGTGATCGCGTGATTAACCAACAATTGCGGCCGTATTTTGGCGAAAAGATACAATGTCGTTAAGCAAGCTACTAATCTTTGAGAGGAACCTTTCTTCTCGGATTTCTCCGACTCTTCGAGATTAGTTTCTTCCAAACGAAGAACGTTCTCAATCAAACAATCCACGATTTGTTTGCACGCTGTTAACAACGCCTTCGGGGGCTCGGTTTGCATTTTTGTACTGTCATCTTTGTCTTCTTTCGGCTTGAACAAACTTACCAGCAGCTGTTCAAACCATTCAAGACCCATATCTTTACTAGCCGCAACAACGTCTGTTATGTTCATTACCTTTCTCAACAGCGATTCAGAATCAAGTGTGGGCCGTTCCCTTACAGGCGTGAACCACATATTTTGGAATACTTCCATAACTAGCTTTCTAATACCTTCTTCGTCATTCACCCTTCTTATCATTTTTACACAAATTTCCGGAATTTTCGGGAATTCTGGACATTCCATACAAATATCTTTCAAAATCTTGATGACACGTTTACGTACACTAACTCCGGTGTCTAAAATTCTAGCTGATAACATATCATAATATTTGTCTATTAATTCAGGCCTACTCAACACAAACTTCCCGACTAAATCAACTGCCGCTTCCCTGACCGATGTTGAATGATCAAGAAACGAATGTTTTACCCCTAATTGCATATCCACTCGGGCCAATACGCTTGGATCTGCTTCCACGATCATCGTTAAACATTTCATAGCTTTTGTTCTGATTGCAATTGACGATTCAGTTAAAACGTGTAAAATTTGTTTAAGGTATCTATCAAAACTTTGCGAAAATGGTCTCTTAGAGGCTAGATATTGTGATATAAGTTCCGCAGAATTATAGTCGATGTACGTCTGTAAAATGTCGGGTTTCGTTCCCGTGCTGTACGGTCGTATTCTACTAACAATGTACTTCTTTTTTTCCTCGATTATACGGTACGCTTCCGAATTCTTTTGCTCATTATTGTCATTCTCATCTGGGTTATGCTCATCTAACTCGGATTCCGAATCCTGATCGGTATCGTGATGTTTGTTCTTCTTCTTTACTCTCTTTTTATGCATCTTCTTACTCGGGCTATTCTTTGACTGTCCTATTCGCGATTTCTCCACGGCACAATCTCTATACCACTGAGCCAGATAAAAATGACGAGCATATCCCAAAGCAGAATCTTTTGTCCCGTTGACAGCCAAATAATCCAAAAGTACTTTCTGTAAAAAAACTGTCCTTTCCTCGTCCTCGCTTAAACCAACTATGTCTTTGTCTTTCACCTGATCGTAGTCCGAATCCTTTTGCTGTTCTACCTTGATGTCTCTTATGATTTGATCAATCGTGGATAATTTGCATTGAGAACTAACCGCATCCTTTCGCAATCTAGCCGCGACAACACCGAGATAATCGATGGATGCTACTCTCAGCGCCATGTCTGAGCTCTTATTAGAAAAATGTCCTACCAATAGATTTCCCAATAAACTTAAAAGCAACTCGGCTGCCGGCCATTCTGGTTTGTTTACCGTGGCTAACAGATCCTGTACAAAGTTTTCGAATAGTGGTCTATAATCAATTTCTTCTCCCTTGCTACCACATTTGTTGAGGAACACAGTTAAAAAATTCCCAGCTATTCTCGTAGCTGTTTCGTATCTATTAATAATTAACAGGTCGGCATCAACGAAATTCGGCTTCTTCTCGTCTTTCTTTTCGTCCTCATCTTTCACAGCTTTCGGCTGCGAAAGTATATTCTCGGATAGTACAACGACGCACTGTATTAATTGTAATACTAATGCAGTTAACATTTGAATATGATCTTCAGAATTAAGCCTATAAGTTCTTAAGCTTCTCTTGCTGCTTGGTAGCCGTGCTATAGATGCAAGTATATCGTCCAACAACAACCTTCTATGTTTCTCGTACTTAGTAAATATTACCGTGACAAGTTTTAATGCACTTAATTGGAGGTCACTGACAGACTCGACAAAAAATGGCGCGACACCTAACGTAGATGCATGGAGAACGCTTGTATCCGTTAAAACCTGAATGTTTAATAATTCGGCAAGGAGACCAACTAACTCGTGCATCTTATTATAAACCTGAAGGATGCTCTTTTCCCGGACTTCCTTCATATGCCCTCTCTTTTTACGCCCGCTAGAATTAAAATTGTCAGTCTTATTTTTGGTATCTATTTTGTAAACGGGATCGAAAGAAGGATAAATAGTGTTTTGCAACTGAAACTTCATAAAGAGTACTATTCTATCGATTACGTCTTCTAAATAAACCATCTTGGGCATATTGCTGGATGTCATAATGTGCAAGGCGATTAAAGATGCATCTACAGCACGCTGTACTCTTTCCATAGCTAATTGCACCCAGAAGCGACTTTCGTCGACGTCGTCGTCGGGATCAGCAAGCGGAGACACTCTAGCTCCATCGCGAATATTTTTTTCCAAAATATTCAATAGCCTAACTAATCTATCTGCAGGTATAGATTCCATCGCCCCTAACGCTTTTAACTTAGCTGCTTCTGTGCATAAATCGTGTAATTGATACTTAGGGATTAGCAATTCTGGAGGCACATCACCGTCTTCCTCTAGTTCAGCATTGGTCGCAAAATCCTCGGTATTCTCGAAAATCGTTTCCATGGTCGTATTGAATCGTTGGTATGTATTTGTTTCCATTAATTCTTCCACGCTGAGTTTAGCTAGCACGGGAACCAGTTTCTTCTCGAATTTCCGTATTTTTGGCTTCGAGGGGCTCAACGAGTCCTTCTTCTCCTCTTGTTCCTCGTCGTCCAATATCCTTTTTCGTCTACGAACTTTATCGTCGTTTTTCTTCCTTTCAGCTCTTTCCTTTTCCCTTTGAACCTGACGCTCTTTTGCGCGTGCTTTAAAGTATTTATTGTTCTTCCCAATTTCTTCTTCACTTTCCGACTCGGATTTGCCTTCGTCGCGATTAGAGATTCCCATTTTAGCCGCGCGACTTGGTGATTTTTCTGCGAATGCGGCCAAACTTTTTTGCATTAAAGCCTGGTCCGCCAAAGATAGTCTGCTTAACATAACAACTGGTTCTTTCAATTTTTCCGGTATAGGGCCGGGCGTTTTCATTCCCTTTTCTGAATTATTATTTTGCTGGTGCAGTATTGGCGGTGCACCAGTTACATTCAGTGCATTGACTATATCACTGGTATCTAAACTTGGATACGATGTAGTCTGAGCTGTCGCGAGTAAATGTTGCGCAGTATTATCAATATTTTGTTTTGTTTCGATATTATCAATTGGTAAGTCAATATCAGGAAGACCTGTAACTGGATCAAGCAGAAACTGTTGATTCTCCTGCACTGTGTTATCCATGTTCATTGATTGATGATGTGCTAGTGGATGATGCACTTGTTGGTTCATCATGGGATCATAAATATTTTGTTGCATATTCATGGTCTGATGTTGTTGAAGAGGCATATTAGCGCGCATGGGCGATGCTATGTGCATATTATGTTGTGGAGTCATACCAGCCATATTATGATGTTGGGGTGTCACATTGCCAAGAGATGTCAAAGGAGTACCAGGAGAACTCATGTGAGCTGGCGAGTACATATTTGGTTGCGGCGTCATATTGGACAGGGGGTTTATACAGTTTACATCGTCCTGCATGTGCTGAGGTGTCGTCGACGTTCTCGTTTGTTCGGTCATGATGTTTCCTCTAGGTGATGGAGAAGGCACGGCAAAAGGAGACATTTGTGAGATATCTGTATGGTTCTGAGGTGTAATCGGCATTCTAGGATGCTGCGCATGGGAAATGCCAGTAGGTGGAGGTAGTACGGTTCTAGCAGCAGCTGGATGTGCCGGACTACCTTGCGGCGTTTGTCTTGTTCCCGACGAACTCGAATACGACGGCGAAAATCGGCCATAATTGGCGGACGACTGATTAGAATGCATCATTGGTGTACCATGGGCCCAGTTTCGAGGAGAGTTATACTGAGGCCCTTTAAATACGTGCGGATTTATTTGCAAAATCGCTTTTAACAGTTCAGGTGTATTTTGCTCAGTTTCCAGAGGCTGCTCTGTATTCGCATAATTATCTTTAAGTTCAATATGATCAGACGACGTTTGCGATAAAGATAGTATCAACTGTGGCACTAAGTTCTCATCACGTACACTTAGTAATATTTGTGCTTCTTCTGCCACTCTCGGATGAAACAGGAGAGATTTATTGGTCAAAGTCTGTGGCAATGGTGTTGGTAGGGGCATTTCAGGTAACAAGTCAGTCAGACTTGAAATCCCAGCGAGGGTAGTAATTGGCACACTCGGTATAACCCCATTCATTTTGAATTTGATTTGTTCTGGCATTACAGCCTGGACAGAAAATATTGAAATCAATTCCAATGTCCTTAGATCGATTTCCAGGTTCATAGAATGATTCAACTTAGCAAGCACCGCAGTAACATGTTAAAGTTCTGTTCACAACATATCGCAAAAGTAATTCAGCAGAACATATTTAAATGCACTGTTTGCACAAATCATTAAAAAAGTCATTGTCAATATCTTTCCACTAGCATTGTTATGACATTCCAACACAAAGAATATTTCACTGTTAAACAGAATTGTATCTAACCCTTGTTAAAGAACACTAGCACTAAGGCATATATTGGGAACTTAACAATGTCTCTTTTAAGTTCCCATGATGAAGAAGAAAGTATCAACCAAATTTTGATGAAGCCCGTGGGTCCTCCAGTAAACGGTCCATCTTTGTTTATGACTTTTGATCCTGGAACAAAAGTGTCACCTTAACCAACAAAAATCAAGACATTCTTGATCTTCTATCACACTTTTTAACTAAATAAGTTAATACAGAATCAAAAATCCTGTTGTGAATATAAATTAGTCTGAAATATCACAGTTTACATATATTCAACAGTTACTACAAGATGGCTAGAAATTTCATAAATAACATAGGAAATTAAGTATATTATAAACATTAACTCAATTCTGAATTTATTACTATATCAAGGTGAACCTAATGTTTTGTACTTCATAGGAACACAAATATCTCAACATAATTAACCTCAGCAATTATATCTCATAAATATTTGACTCATCTAAACATTCATAGAATTCCAGAATAATATTGGCAAGTTAATGTCTTAGATATAATTAGCAATTATGAGCTAAAAGCTATGAGACTTTTATCCAACTTATCAAATTTGCAGAAGATATTCATTGAAGGTAAATTTGTCAAAGTATTGGTGGGAATTCAATAAGTTTTTAAAGAATTAAGCTCAATATCTTGTGTGAAGTAGATATAAATACAATTATATATTATATTAAGTAAGCAAAATATTATATCCATGGTCATATTAGAACAACTTTCCATATTTGAATAATAATAATATTGTACATAAAATAGTAGCAAAATATAATGAAGGGGATAAATATCAGTGTAAAAACCACTAGAAATCAGCTGGAATGATTAGTGTGTCAGTTAGTCTAAGAATTAATGTCATTCCCAAAGAATTGACGCATATCAGTTTCATACTGTAGCACTTTGCACAAAGGATACCTGTAATGTTTCTAAATGCCGAAAAAGCAACATGTTATAAAGTAAAATTAGTTACCTTCATTCGTGGGATATCCACCATCCAACATCATACATATGATAACATATTTTTCTGAACAATGCTAGAAACTGGAGATCCCCCGAGCAAACCGAATTCTGCCAAATAATGGAATTTCCATGATCAGCTGTTACATTCAAGAACGCTTGCATGTCAATCGATATAGCGGAAACAAATAACTGTGGATGTTTTCTATGAATTGGGCTTACCTAGCTATCCGCGACGATTATTTATGCTGCGGAATGCACTCGGGGAATGGAATTTTGGCGGGAGGCACATAGATTTCCAAGATCTATAGCTCGTTTGATAATCAAGAATCGTTAATATTTCGTGATCCGCATAAACTGCGGTCTTTCCTAGGTAAATATTTCGGAAATGTTTTTCGTCGAGAAGATATTCGCTCAATTGTCATCCGTGGTTGTGGCCTACTTGGTTGGATGCATTTTCACGTCGACCACCGAAATATTCGCTTTAGTATGCAACACGTCACGCTTTTCACTTATATTTTTCACAACACCGCGTAAACATCGCCATGTCAAAGGTGGTGCATCGCGGGGAAAACAGTATTTATAGTGTGAATACGAAGAAAACAGACACAAAGGCGTCCATTTTGCTCACCAGCGAGTTAGCGGAAGTTGCGTAGTAGATACAGGCCAGATACATGTATACCGGCGCTATGGCGTCGCATTTCAAATTATCGTGAGTCGTTCGCATGAAAGCGATAAGCGCGATCATCTACTGATTGACTTTTTAAATCGTTGCCAATTATTAATGCATTGAAAATTTATCAATTTCTTTGCGCTAACGCGTGCCATTTTCTTAATATATTTATGCATTACTTGACTTTATTACTTGGTGACAATGAACAAATTTCTAGCAATTTATAGTACTGAACTTAATGACAAAGTAAGAAATATCATAAATATTATAAATATAATAAATATTATACTTTATAATTACAATCAAGGAACTCCATTGGCGTACTCGGTGGAAACTTGTCATATAGTAGCATAAATATGATTCAACACATTCAGTGTTGAAGAGACGTATTTAAAGTATGTCTTTAAAATGGTTTTAAATGAAATTGTCAAATTACAGCGTATTTTAAATTCAAATGTTACGCGGATTATCGAAAGAAATCAAAACTCTTACTAAGTGAGTACTTCAAACTTCTGTGTATTTTGTTATATCAGCTGGCTTCTTCCGATTTAAGTAGTCCGTTGTAATAAAACACTTGCGAATTTGCCACTGACTGGATAACAATTTGTTTGTTATTAAAGATTAGAATAATTGGCACCTGTGAACTGCTATTTTTGCGGACACTTTCGACGTGGATCAAATAACTGCAGATTGGCCAGACTACCTTGTATTCTTTTGTCCCAACGTAAGGGGTTTCAGGAACCCTTGTGTCGCGTCACTTTCAACTTTACCTACCAAACTCATAGAAATTGCAGTTTTTATGTTTTCAACGACAAATGTCTAAGAATTAAACATAAAATGATATTTCTAATAACATTTACAAGTATAAATCAATAACTTTAGAGTATAAATGCCATTTGCAACGAATCCTTCTTATAAAATCATCCCGAAACAACTTGGACATTCGTGTCTTGTGAATGTATTTATTAAATATATTATTGACAACGTGTTATTATTATCATTTTATGAAATATATTATTACTCAACGAAAGCTTGAGTGGCAAAGTGCAACGAAGGTAATTTGAATTGTGTCATCTACCATCTTTTTCAGCATTCGTTGATGCCCGGCTATTTGTGACCAGTATGGCAACCAGTGCGATAAATAAGTTACATCTATGATACGCATCCTTGAAGTTAAATAGAAGTTAAACCATTTTTTCATAATCTGTGCTGTCTTTAATATATTGATAATCGTGGTTGCCACTTTCCTGTTGCCTTTTCAAAAGAAAAGAAGATGCTGTACGATATCATAAATGATGTTTCCGGAGAAATTGCAAAAGGTATGATAATGCAATGACTGGTTTAATTCGAGATAAATATTGGTTACTTTTTTCCTTCATATAAAACTACCCGCGTCTTTGCAAGTTCTTTAAGTTATCGAGTATTCGAAAGTCCCTCTTTTGTTTATTTATACGAACGACAATTTTGCTTGTATTGAACATTAATATGTTAATAAAATCTTGCTAAACTTGTGTTACTGTAAACTGAACTGAGCTCGTACATCTTACTTTCCGCTTGGATTCCCTTCTTCCGCTGCATATTCAATGACGTATCAAAGCACCAATAAATGCAGTTTAATTATGCTTTTCCTTAATAATTAATGTATTAAAATTAATATCCGCTTAATGATCACATTAGTAGACATACGTAAAACTGACAACAATTGTCAGCACTACCGATGCTTATTTCTTGTAAAAACGTTATCGATAAAGATAATAAATCGGGGACCACAAAACACTGATTAAAGATACGCAAACACTTTTGCAAAAGGAACCAATGCAAATAATTGCATGAAACGAAGATGGAGTATTTTTTCATTGCTGATGTTGGCATTTTTTGACTTTTTTATATTCTCCGACAAAAAATCACTCCCCAAAATTCCCGTATAGGGCGCGCAAAGATCGACCAAACCTCTCGTGCTTGGTGGTGCAAGGAAAAATAAAATTCCGAATAAAACTTCAAAATGGCGCGATTGCTAAGTGTAAACACCCAATTTTGATGTTAGTGGAGTGTAGTTAGGCGCGAAATATTCGCGTAACCGGTTAATTAGCCGTTACATCATTTTCGTGTTAATCAGTACGAAGATTATATTTTACCTGAATGTTCACTGTATCGACGATCGCACATTCTATACCAGGTAAATATATTGAGAGCCCCCTTCATTGAAAGCGTATTCTGTTTAGAGTCAATTGATATACTCCAACATTATATTCCACACACAAACAGAAGATTCGCATAACTTCACGATTCCATTTTTACGAATCTGTATTCTTTACAATGGTTACTCATATAACTTTACGGATAACTCCGCTGCCTGCGTAAGTGGGACACTTTAATGTCGTAAAATTCAGGTAATTCTACATAATCGTTAGCACATACGTTCCACATATAATTTACCATAATAGACATCGCAAATTGACGAACTTCTTCGTTAATTTTCGTGTCTAATCGAAAACTTTATTGTCTGCTCCTTTTAATCATTAACTATTGACTGACCAAATTTTGGAAATATTACAGTGGATGTAATATGCATATATCAGTAGCTGTTATTAGCATATAATATTTATACACAGCTATATGTGAATCCTGTAGAAATGTAACTACTTGCATAAAATAGGGATACTATTTCAGTTATCTTTAAGAGATACATGATAGCTTGTTTTTTACTTATTGCATACATCTGCTATTTGCCAGAATATATTACTCAATGTTGACAGACATGTTTTAATATGTTTAAACTTTATCTCTTGACCAATGGTAGTGTTTTATGTCTGTATTTTAGTAAAAGTAAGAGGGAATTATAATACAGCGACGATCAATGCTGATTTATGTACACAGACATATATTTCAATGTTATTAAGCACAAAATATTTCTATAATTTTGAGAGATATTTATGTATCAGTGTCACAATATAAAAATGGCAGTAACATATAGAATTGATATTTAATATGCAAAATATGAAAGAAAAGATCTGATGTATAATACTGTTATTTTTAGTAAAAGTATTCAGTAAATATTTTATAATTCTCAATACTTTTCACTGGATATTTTTTAAAAATTGTTTATAGGTAATCAAAGTCATTTATTGTAAGTTAATTAAGTGTAAGTTGTATATTCAGTGTAATTGAATATTTCGATTAACAAAATTTAAATTCGATACGTTTTAATTTTTGTGCTTAATTTATTGTTGTTTATTATATCGGAATATAATAATGTCATACTTTTGCAAAAAACTTAAAAAACTTGCTCAATATTGAATACATCATTAAAGCATACTTGGCAATTAATATGTAGAATTGTTAATTCAGAATTCTAATTATTGATGTTTATTCATTGTCTTTTTTATCTATTTTAGGGGATCACCCAAGCAAAATGGCACAGAAGCGCAGTGTTGCCCACATAGGGTAAGTTTTGCTTTTGATTTACTTCCATTATAATAATCTCATTATAATAATGAGATTCCAATAATGAACTGTATAATACAAAAACTTAAAATGGAAAATACTATGGGTATTCTTAGTTAACAAATAATTCGGCAGCGTGAAACAGCACAGCAAATAAACATATAAACATAATAAAAACATACAGTCAGTTCCGGGGACAGTTCGAAATAGCCCGATAAAAACAAAGCTCGCGGAAGAATTAAGATTCGAAACTTCAAATGGCAATTTTTAAGGTAATCCAAAGGCCTCATTTTTCTATATCGATATATATATATATGTATATTTATTTATTCAATTATATATGCACCGTTTGGTAGCACAACCTTCCTCTATTTTTACCGCAACTCGGAGATTCCACGCTTCCCGGAACGTCTCAGGTTTTTCGCCGAAAAACTACTAAAAATCGGCATGAACTTTCCGTACAATCCAACATTTTCTTCTCCATATATTGAATCACCATATGTTTTAAATATTTGCTGTTAATGCAACTATAAAAGAAAATATAATATAAAATGTGGCCCTGCTTCTTTGTGATGTTTGAGATAATTTTGATTACTAGAATTCCAGGAGTAATACGGTAATCCATTCAATCAGTTACCGTGTATGGTGCACAGTTGGCAATTCTCGGTTCGTCTATGCCTGTGCCTTGGCAATCTTACTTTACACCAGCACAAACTATTGCAACATTGCATAAAGAAACGTTTCGTTATCGCAAGCGCCGCATACTTTTGCCGTCGGCACGAGCCTTTCTCGAAAGCGACTTTTCTGCGAGCCCACAGTTCATCGTTTCAATGAAACCACGTACGGCTCGCAAACACCAGCAAAATGTCACGGTACCAACAATATTTTTCTCTACAATATCTCGTACTCATAATTTACTACCAATAATAGCAACGCATGCCACTCTGCATCGACAAACATTCATCCTCTACTACGCAAACCCTTTTCGAATAACAATTCAATGAACTTTGGCGGAAAGTTGAAAATAATATTAAAACGCGACTCGTATAAGTTGCAATCAGAATGATCTAAAATTATGTTTGCCGTTCGAAAGTAACATCTGAATAATTACGATATTAATTATGGAACAGCGAATATCGATCTAATGCTTCAACCCTAATTTTGACTGACATTCATTGATTTCGTGTTTCACTTGATTTTATTCGTGATTTCGACATTCTGTTGAATACCTGCAAATATGTGCATCAGCAACACTTTCCTCATCACGAATACCTAAAGTTCATAGTTCTCCATTAATATCTTAATTACAAGCTAATACAATCCTTGTCCAGCACTTCAAGCGAAATCAGACAATCCTATCATACAATGATCTTCTTTAGCCAAAGAAAATACGTTTTCTTCCATCAGAAATATACTCTTTCCAATAATCAATGAAAGACATAACCGCTGTCGTCTAAACGGAGACCATATTTGAAGTAAAACATGGTTTTAATTAGAAGGATCACGAAAAGTAATTCCGTTAGTGAGTGCCAGCCATAATTGGCAGTGAATCGCAGTTGTGTAGGCTAATTCAAAAAAATGGGTCCCCTTTGAACTGACCCTTGACTACTTGGAAAAAAGAAGGAGAAGTAGTGCACTCGTTCCCGTGTTGTACTGGGTCGGCGAACTTGGGTCCTCCTGGAAGGACTGCAACGCGCACACAACGAGGACGGTTGCATCTCGGTGAAAAAGTCGTGCTTTACACGGTGGCTGTTCTGGCTCTCTGACTCTGGTGGGAGAAGTGATAGTCCTTACCGGGGCATAGCAGAGCGGCACATTATGCAGCTATGGTGGAATCAGTCACTGGCGAGTTGTGGGTGGTGACTAGTCGGAGACCCATCCGTCCGTTCGAAGAACGTGCTTCCGTGTTCGTCCGTGCTCCGAGAATCCGTGATTCGAGGTTCATCGATCGCGATCGAGGGATCACCACCTAGATGTTACACGTACCGATACGTAACTCGCACGGTTATCGATACGTCATTAGTGCAATTCGTAACAACCCGCGCAACAATTCGAGAGAGAATTTCGGGAGCATCAAGTTTCTGTCTACGCGGAGATGCGTTCGGCTAACTTCAAAACGTACACGTGGAGCGCGACGATCTAAGTGCACAACGCGCTTGAAAGAAATGCATTTACAAAATACTGACGGATTTACGTTCAACGAGTGCGTATGAATTTTGACTCGCATGAGATTTATTAATCTTAAGATGTCTAGTAATCAAACCGCGATACTCTTCGATATTGTTAGATTTCATTGGAAAACCTGTAGGATAATAAAGTTTCAAAGTGAAATGATTTGGTGAGTGAAACAATTGATTTCATTGGTGAAACTGTCCCATGGATTAGTTCGTCTTATTTGGGCCACGGATACTTCCTGGAAGTTATTCACCGTTCGTACTTTCCAAAACGACGCTGGAACTGTTAGTTTCGTTTTACCCCAAAACGTAACGGTATTTCTAAAGTGTCAAAGCGGGGAGGCAGAGGAACATGGTTTATTGTTTTCGGAAAGGTTTTCAAGCATTCTTTGGAAGATATCTGATGGAATAATCGCGGATATTTACGAGCGACAGGTTTGGAATATTTTTTTAGAAGAACTGCATCACAGAGTACCAGAAACAGGGTGTAAAGTATCAAAGATTCATCGAGCACAGATCTTTGCGTAAACCCAGGTAACAAGATGACGGGATAACCCAATACAAAGGAGAACGAATGATTTCAAGAATCTGATAGTGGCCTCAAAATTCTGACCTGGAAAAATATTACAAGTGTATTTTGCATGCATCATTGTATGCAGCATTGTTTTAACGAGCGGGATTGTTGAATATGGAGGCAAACATGTGTTTAGATATTTGAGAATAATTTGCAGACTTAAATGAAATATTGCATGAACGGTGCACACGGAAATTGTTGATGGCGCGATGCACAAGAAACGCAGATATTTTCAATACTCAAGTAACGAAAGCATACGATGAAAGAAAAAATGGTCGAATTTCGAAGATAAACAGCTTCTAATCCGCGGAAATTATTTCTAGTTGAAAGAAAGGAGTACATTCGATTATAACTAACCAGCGCAAACACAAATTTTGTTTATCGTCTGCGAAGATTATTTATATTTAAATGTTGAGAAGTACTTCATTGTCGCATACTTCATAAAGCATCATAAAATTGTAACCTGATACGAATTACAAAAATCCTGCTTTGCAGGATAAATCTTCGATAATATAATGATCTAAGAATCGCGGGAAATACCGAAAGGATAAAAATATTTTAGCAGAAAGACTAAAACATATTTCACTCGGCATAAGAATTTTGATTTATTCTGCTGCAACGCATAATTCGAATCGGGCTATCAAAAAGGGAATCAACCAATCAGTAAAGTCGTTATATTCCACGCGCCCAAAATTGTGGAAGAAAAGAAGACATTGGAAATGAAATTTCAAGATACATCGCGGATATATCTTTAATGAAGCAGCAACATAATAAAACTTCAGCGACGACTATTATATATGGAAATATTAACAAACTAGGCGAAGACAATATTCGATTATTAAACCTGTACTCGGAAACTTTACCAAAATTACTGATACTAACACTTCCGGACTACTACTGAACACCGGATGTCAATAATCGCAAAGAATACTATCGAAGTTAAGCGTTGAAGTGTATTCTTTAATCAGAACTCAAAGTATCTTCGTCATTCGTTCTCACCACGTTGACCACACCGAAGTGTAACACTCGAGATTCAACTGTGTCCAAACGAAGAGAGTATTCCGCATGAAGTTTGAAGAATTCATCGAGGGAATATTTTTGAAGGAAGTTATGAGTTGGTAAAGGTTTGAAAGTGTTTAGTGACCGATTGGAAGAGTTCGTGAAGTTTGATACGAGCGTTGAAACGTCGTCAAAATAGAGTACCCTAGTGGTACCGGTATGTACGGGGGTGGTTCGGGGAGCGGCGGGTATGGCATTGGTTTGGGAACAGGAGCTGGTCCCTCGCATTACATACCCCCGGCTCCTTCGGTGGGGTACCAATTGGGCCCACCACCCCCACCTCCCGCCGCCGGTTGCCCTACGGCGGGAACACAGCTTCTGTCTTACGGAGGCAACCTATCGCCTCATCATATGCAACAAACTCACACGGACGGCCACCAGTCAAAAAGGCGGAGGTAAATCTTCCTCGAAATTCTTTCTCCTTTTCTTCTTCTTTTTTTCTGTTTTTCTTTCTTTACGTTGCAACTCTCTGCCCGATCGGTATCTCGCTTTGGGGTAACGCTCTCGTGAGATCCATGCTCCTGGTTTGCGGAATTCCTGGCAATTTTGCAGATGCGTGTTTCACATTTCTTTCACCACTTCGCTCTTCATTCTCAGACGTATCGGTTGCTTTTTTTCTGTTTTTTTTAACCGATCAGAAAGTGCCTTTCAAAATTGATCCTTCGACTTTTAATCATAGTAACATCGCAGAAGTGTCGCGGATTATTATTAAACTCTTTGACTGCGATATTAAGGGTCGTCGATAAACAGTGACATAGATCACTGTCCTAATCAGCGGTATAATAAACAATTAACGGGGTTCTCATTTAATATACATCCGCAAGAAATGATGTCACAACTCCTAGCGAAACGTGCCGCCACTTCACTTTATTCTCTTGCATCAATAAACTGTTGCACAGTATTCGAATAAGAATGCATGCAACTTCCCGGAGATTGTCTTTCCTTCCATCGGTGTCCATGCCGCTTAAATAACCTTTGATATCGATATGTTTTAATCCGACGATTCCGGTAAAAATGTTGCACTGTCCGCTTTGTTAGTGATAAGCATTCCGGAGTGCCTTGACAAGTCGCGGTCTTAATAATTCGTAGAACATGTTTGTTACGCGATTGGCTGGCAAGGGGGAGGGCGGGAGAAAGACGGATACCACCTTTGAATCGAGATAGCTCGATTATCGACGAAACTCGCATAAAAACAGCGCAAACACTCATAAACTCAGTTTCCTACTACGTCCTGGGAAACGTATTTTGAGTCGTTGTATGTATTCGTAGAAAATCCGCAAATGTTAAAAGTTAAATCTGCCAAGAATCGATAAAGATTCCATAAAATAGATTCGAGGGAAAAGTGAAGGAAAAAACTAAAACCAGAACATCATTTTTTTAAAAAAAAGTTTGATGAACATAAATGATATTTATGCGGCAGAAAGACGAGTATTCGTTAAAATGATCATTTAAGTATAATTTAAAAAATGAAAACATTCCACATCGTTGAAAAATAAACCGTGCCCTGTCGGAGTTATACTGCAATGTTAAGAATAACACTTATGTCCTTTGTTATTACAAAATCAGCAACTTTTTATCCATGCTATCAGCATGTTGACGGAACAGGTTATACTGATGTTGACAAAGCCATTATAATTTAACGAGAAATATTTATTAATTCCGATGGCAATATCTTCTAATACTTTTATTTAATTGATTTGATTACTTAATCGAAAGTAGCGGTGATATGACATTTTTCGGAAGAACTCGCTTAAAAGTTTAACGAGTCCAAAGGCAGGAGCTCTCCAGAAAAAGAAGTTTAACGTAGCCTCGTAATATCAGAAAAGCACGCAAAATCAATTAAAGCAATTACGTAGTTTATTGCAATTATTAGTCACACTTGGTCCCAGAGACACAATTGGCAGTTAGTTATCAGCACGCGTGACTGTATTCTTTACTTGTCAGCATTTTTCCCATGTATTACTTTGTTCTGAGTTTGTTATGGTTTCTGGAAGATTATTGTTATCGTTCTTTCGGCCATTTAAGATTGTTACTTCCTGCAAAGAGCTTCGCGAGAATGTCCACATGCGCCATGTCCGCGTCACCATCTTCATCACTTTTACTTAAATCAATTGCGTCAACGAATCATTCATTACTGTTTATAATTCCTTGTTATCTGATAGTCGACATTTTAATAACATCAGCGTCAAAATTAATAAATGGTGTTTCATTTCATATACTCATTTGTCTATTTTGCAGTTTGGATAGTTTGGTGTTTCCAATTTTGTGTATATTCGTAAACACTTTCCGTATTCTGCAAACATTGGTCCAACAGAACGTCAACTTTTCCGAGGATTTCAGATCAAGTGAAAAAATGAATTATTCCCAGATGATAACTCTTTACTTCAGTTTACTTCGACGACCGATTACCGAGGGTGCTCAATGAATCAATCTATTAGATGAAATTGATAGTTTCCTTTGATCCTGGCGTAAACAGGATTGTCTAAAACAAATCTGGGCCGATGGCATCCACGAGGTCTGCCTAATACTACGAGCTTAACGTAGTACATTCGACCACGTGCATGAAACGTGCTAGCGCCAAACAAAACCCACTCACCGCGGAATTCATCACGTACCGGAGATTTGCGGCTATTCGCGAATTCGAGCGGCCGATTACCAGATCATTATGTTACGTAACGTGTGTACCTTGTTCCTCAAAATCCTCAACTTGTTTTCGCCTTCAGTTACCGTAAACACACAGCCAATCCATTCTCAGGCTAACATTAATCTGCGACGTATATTTATTACATATCATGTGCATAAATGGCATAATAAAAAAGTTAAGATTTCGGAGTAACACGTTCACACGTTGATCGCCGTAGAAATGACTCGTGGCAGGCGATGCGAATATTATTAAAACTCAAAAATACATCTAATTAACAAATGAAAATGCTGATCGAAAAGATTTGTAAAGTGAGAATTACTTTATCACCACTAAATATTCACAATTATTTGAATATTTAACAACGCGTTGTTTCAAACTTGATATACTTTTCTATTACGTACATAACGCGCATAATCAAGTCTATTAATTAATTATCATCCTCGAGAAATAATTGACAAGTAAATAAATGTTTAAGTAGAATTAGGAATATATTCAGTAGTTCCAACCACCCCGCGTATGAATATGGAGATTGGAATCTTTTCAAGCACGGGATTGTTTTCGTGCCGTCAAATAAACATAATTTATCGGCATGAATTTCACTGAATCTTAATTATGCTTTAATTACGCTTTAATGGAATAATCTCGTTGCACGGCAAACGTTACTTATTCAGGATCGAGCTGCAAATGGCGGTGGCCCGTGAATGAGACAGCGTTGAAAAGCATATTTAACATCTTCTTTAAACAACTATATTACAATACACAGTTGGTACGTCGTTATGCATTATGCACGCGTATTACAACCTTGTTACGCCATTAATTAGTATAAAGCACGGACTTGTATTGATTTCCACGTGCTTTCCACGTGCTTACTGAGTTTACTTGAGTTTACTGCAACTGACGTCGAATTGAAATTTTAATCGGCTTTTGTCGAAATCATGAGAAAATATGGAAACATCGCGATATTATAACGAATAAGGGCATCGAAGTGT
Organism: Nysson spinosus; assembly: GCA_910591585.2. Taxonomy (NCBI): domain Eukaryota; kingdom Metazoa; phylum Arthropoda; class Insecta; order Hymenoptera; family Crabronidae; genus Nysson; species Nysson spinosus. The sequence goes on from OU342849.1 coordinate 1,753,021, forward strand.
AGCGTCGAAATGAATAATATCAAAGTTCGGATTATTTCTAAACTAATTCACTTCTCGTGCGTCTCCGTAAGAGACTCCTTGGAAGAAGGAGTACCGCAAAAAGATTGCAATGGCGCGCAAGCAAACTAAGCAGTTACACGGTATATGGACAACGGCACTAAAGAGTGCTCGCAATTAAGTGGACTTCTTATTTCCTCTTCCCTGTACCTTTAACTCGCGTGACTTTCCGCTCGAAGCTAACCTACACGCCCTAAACAATAAGAGTTTTCTCAGCCGTGAGAACACTTGGGTTCCTGATGCGTTTCAGTCTACCGTGAAAACAGCAAATCTTTGAGCATTACTGCATCCATTATCGATGTCGATTACGTAAATAGATTCTTTATCAGGCCACCCTCGCATTCCAGTTATTCCACGAAGTGTGTGGTGAACCATGGTACACGTAGTTTCTTCTTCTCTGAAGCAATTACTAGATTCACGTATGAATTATGAGTTCCGCGGGATGATTTCATGGAGTCATGGCTCCCTAATAATAGATATAAAGCGTGGCACTGTTGCATATTAACACTCGAACTATCGAACGTATACTCGGTGATGCTTACACATTTAATTAGATGATTCAATTATTTGCGTTATGTATACTCATAAAAAGTCATTTTTTAAACTTCTTCTGCGATTTGTTTGTAAAATTCATTGCACAAAGTCTGCGTTCTCGTTTTAATTGGATCCGAAATCTTTTCCTCGCAAAGCTGTGTAAAATTCTGTATAAATACGAAAAGGGGGGTCGAATAGAGCGATCGAGGGGGCGGTGATCAGTAAGGTCGTGGTAGAAAGTATAAGAGAGTAGCGGAGTCGAAGAGCGATGGACCGCCCCTTCTTGCGGGGCCCGTACGAGGGTCCACCAATGACGACGCTCTTTCTGTTTAATATGCGAGCTCTTACTGCCGGCATTACCGGCTCTGCTAATGAAAAAGTTACGTCAACGTTCATAGGTGTTAGATTCTTAATCAGAATTGCTAACCCGTTGCCGCGCACTTTATTATGCGCAAAAATGCACTGTCGCGAGTCGTCGCGTCTGGCCCTTTTCAAATCCCTTCAATTTGCCCGACCACCAAAGATCCATTTTAATGCGTTAGACGCCGCGCCGAAATCCGTGTTATACAATACGCGTGACAATACTGCTTGGCTTCCCTTACATCCTCCATACTGTTCGAAATCCGTAAGAAATTCCTTGGTTGAAAAGGAACCTTTCGAATACCGAATGCAATCATTTGCAAATCAATTCATATACACGTAAAGCGTGATATCGCGGATCGTTATCTGTAGCACATAGTTCGCGAGTTGGGGGTCTGGAGATTTACCGCGCGATAAACCGATGCTTGAGATAAGGGATATATCCTTTATCAAATCCCGTTTCCCACGTGTTTTCTAACGTTTACAAATTATTGGGTGCTCCAAGATACACGATACAAAGCGAATCGAGATCGGCCCGTGGAATCTACGTGTGTACAAAAGGACTAAACAACACTTTCACCGTAACTGTAACTCGATCAGTCATCTGATCAGTCTTTCGATCACCGTGTCGAGATGCTCTTTATTCGCGGGTTCGTCGTCGAAATCGTTCAGTGTCAAAGGCCAAAGCACCGTAATACCAGACAGACCAGTGCCCTATGTAGAGCGGTTTTTCTTCAAACTCCATCTTGTTACATTGTCGAGGCATTTCCTATACATGGAGACTCAATATTTCGTATATTGGAATAATCTTAATAAAAAGTGCAGACCGATCATTTTGACCGCTTTGGTAACTTCGGTCGGAAAGTCTTCGAGTCTAGATACTAGGAAGTTTTATGGATAACGTAAAAAGTGTCTGCTTAATTTTCTTACTCGTTTCGTTAGTGAAACAGTGATTTTATCAGATGCAAAGCTTTCGGAATAATATCTTTTGAACATAATATTTTCGAGCATGTAATCGTTGCATTTTTCAAAGTCCTCAACATTGCATCAGAGTGGTCCAGGGCTGAAGACATCGTATATTCTACTTACGAAGTATGCATACATATCTGTTAAGTCGACATAATACCGCGGGGCGCATCATTATGTACTCCATAAGTCTCCCGGGGGTTTCTCTTCCTCTCTTTCTCTCCTCTCTCCTCTCTCCTTTTTATTCGCTCTTCTTTCTCCCTCGACTGCGGAGGCAAGTAAGTCCCCGGGGAAAAAGAGAAGAAACGATAAAGAAGGTGGTGAGGTGAAGAGGGCTGAAGAGAAAAGAGGAATACGGTGCCTCCTTGGTGTACCCGGATACACTCGCTGCGGGCTCTATACCACCCCCACTTCCTCCTTTTGGCTCCGTAAGGCCCCATGAGGCCCCGTAATACCCCGTGAGGGGACCGGTGGAAGAGAACGTGGGGAGGTAGAACCCGGGTTAGCCTCGTAACGTTTGCCAGACGAAAGATGCAGCTTATACAGGGTAAAGAAGGAGGCTGTGATGGAACGCCGGTAAAGGGATCTTACTTTTCCGTTCAGGGTCAGAATCGTACATCATCCGCGCCCGTTGTAATAGACTGACCATCAGCCGGATTTCTATGCAGCGACGTTTGCAATCAGAGCGTAATTTTCTATGGATCTTAGTATGCCAACCGGAAAAAGCAGTTCCATTTCTAGCAACGAGGCATCCGTCGTAGATTTCTAACGATCTTCTTTCCCGTGCCTCTTTTCTTTTCGTTCTTCATCGGAGACTTTTTATGTTCCTTCTCGAAAGATGTTTGTTCTTCGAATCTTCAGGTTATTAATTTCTGTTTATAATTTCTTGTTATGTGATAGCCGATATTTCAATTTTATTATATTATCGCCAGGGAATAACTAACTTCTTAAAGCTATTAGATAGCCTTCTACCTTCAATTTCAGTCCCAACAAAATCTCGTGTTACCCGCAATTCCGTTGGTTCCAGCAACATTCGACGAAGTAAATCAGTTAGTATCCGCAATTAGTATTCTTCCCTTTTCGAAGTCAGCATGTTTTGCTTCAACGGTACACCTTACTTGCTACACGCCTAATAAAATCTCGGCACCTTCAATCACATCGCAAATTAGTCGATTTCTATGGTAGACGATGCCTTGAAATATTTAAATAATCTGAAAGCTAATCATTTTTCTGTCGAGCTTTTATAGGCGTGCCGATTTCCATTGACAGTGGTATTCCTTGAATAAAACATTTGACTAATCACAGAGAGTGGCACGGTCAGTAGGTAAACGACGGCAATTTAGAAGCGTGTAATTACTCCTGGCGATCTAGTTCCTTATGATTAACATATGCAGTTCACGAGTTCTGTTTACCGAGCATTTAGTTGAACGAACTTAAAGCGTGCAGTTTTATAATAAATTCAATTACCTTATAAATAGAAATTACAGTTAAATAAGTAAATAATAATTATAAAAGCACGCGCAACGACTGTAGCTTTTTCAGTGCATTTAAGTAATAATTGTCGCGTTATCCAATTTTCCTTTACACGCGAAAGAAATCGAGTTGCAGAAGGTTAACCGTATTACAAGTGCAAACCTAACGTTGCAATTGAAATGCAGTTGTAGAGCGCGAACGGAAGTGAACATTTCACGGCTATTTTAGTGGACGTACTGTTAGACAGCACTCCAGATTTGGGGAAGGCAGCTAGGCAAATATTGCAGTACCATTTTTGGAACGTTAGCCATCGGGTTTGGTAAGCCGGAAGTGATTACACTTTACGTATCGGTGACGCGGATATTTATTCGCGACGTTCGTAGAATTTCTATTATTTCACTGGCTGACGAACTTCGCTTGACGAATAAATTTACCGTCCCCTTGAATCTATTCTCCACGTTTGATGCGGATTAAAACGTACAACTTCTGGAAATCATCTTCCATTATTATTAAAACGAATAAATTAATAGAGAATTAAATGAACTCGTAATCATTGAGATAAGTGGAGATTTTAGTTACGAGTTAACTCGTCATCCCCCAGGTAACGGTTTAAGGATGCAAATTTAACTAAGTTCCTTTTTGTTCCAGATCTGATGAAGATGATTCCAGTGTATGTAAATATAGAAGACTGGACGATGACAATGTACCGGACAAGGAAAGATTTGCAAGGTGAGTGTCAGGCTTGAGACTATCCGTTATTTCCTGGGTGCAATTATGCATAAAACGTGGAAAAGAACTCTCTAAAAATGATGTGCAAAAGGTGCGAATTATTACCAACAATCTCAATCTATATTACTAACAGATTACACTCGGTAATAAGAATCGGTTGAGTCTTCGAATCGGTTTTCGAAGCACCGTCTTCGGAAAGTTTTCTTGCGGCCGGTTTTCATGATTGTTAATTCATCTCACGAAATCGTGGCCCAATATCTTCTACCGGTACACCCTGTACATGGCTGTTCAAGTACGAAGGTACATACATACCTACATGATAGCCGGCAATGTGAGCCGATAGCGGAATGGGAAGCCCTCGAGGCTGCTCCAGCGTGGGAACATAAGGTACTTATATGCGCGGACCGTCCTTTAATTCCGTCGTATCTTGATTTCCTTACGCGATCACTCCGTTGACACTCAACATTTACTCAATGAAATCTCACATCCACCCCGTATTATATCCAACCGACGAACCGTTACGAGTCCGGAGCGATAAACAGGTTTTTGGAAACCCTAAACGGAAAGCTAGCTCTCGATTCTCATAGCAAGACAGTAACTCGTAGATGCATACTGAAATCAAAAAGTACAGAATCAGCATGCAGTTCGATTTCTTGATACTTAATCAAAGATGTATCGAATGATTAGTAGTTTGAATCGTGTCAAAGACTTCAGGCTTTCGCGACCCACGTATCTAGTAGAATCAGCCGCACGTGTCTGACTCGCGTAGAGAATGTTTCTTCAAGTTCAAAGCCAGACTGATACTGAAATGTCACCTCCAGTTCGCTTCCTATCTGTTATATAATTGTATTTCCATTTCCCGCATTATTTGCGGAAAAGTGTACAACGATCGTAGTTTATACTGCTGGCATGCTTTTCCAGATTGAAGGAAAGCTTTGATGTCGCGGGTGCTACTTGTACTGGCGCAAACGCTCTCGTCCCCCTCAGAAACCTCACTTTTAAGTTAATAATGCAATTACTGACTTCTGCCGCAAGACGCACATCTCTCTTATACTCCTCTTAGAGCTCGGTTTTGTTTTTCTTGGCTTACCACTTCTCTACTCTTCAGCCTTTCTTCTGGCAGGCTTGCCGCTCTCTTCGTGTTTCCTCGGCGTCGCTGCATTAATTCGAACCCCCGGCGCATTTTTGGTAGCGCAATTGCGCGGACCGCGATAAACCGCGGAATAACAAACCAATCCTAGCCCATGCTTTTGTCCTCGCATACCAGTGGTTACCCAACCTGGAATGTAGTTTCCGTTCCACCTCTCGCTATACCTTTTTCTTCCCTTCTTTTCTTTCGTTCGAACGGCCACCATAACTTCCTAAGTCTATCATGAAAGTCTCTATTATTAAGAGTTACATGATTATACAGTTTGTAACTCGTTCGAACTCATTTTAATATGGCAGATCTGTCCAAATAAGAATACCTAGGCTAAAACACGAGGAAGTGACAGTTTTTAATTAAATATCATCGATATTTTACAATTAAGTACATTCGAAGATGTCTGTGAAGGAAATAATTAAAAAATTGTACGCCGGCTATATTTCAACTGTTCTCAACGAGGAATGAATATTTGAAGGAAAATACATGAAAAACATTTTACATTTTCACAAACTAGTATGTAGTATACATTTCCAGAAAGTATGCTATAATTTAGCGAATAATAATATATTATTAATAACGGAATCCTGCAATATCGCGAGACCGGCGTACAAGAGTTAAGAATTTAACGTATTAGACTTTCTTTTATCGAAAACAAAAGTTTCAGTATATAAGCAGATGATTGGCACATTATTATTGTACTTCACCCATATCTACTGATGTACTTCAGGTGTCTGTAATAAGTATAGAACCTGCTAAGAAATCTTGTAAAGTACCGAACGAAGTAATAAATTGTGATGGAGAGGCACTGATTGCTGCAGAATCCCTCGGTGCATCCGTAGCTTCGACTAGATACAAGATATACTTGTAGTAATAAAATTCCGTGAAAAAATCAACCTGAAAACCGGACTACATTGTATCGGGCTGTTATATGAAAGTATTTTCTGCAACGCGGAACTGGATTCGATTACTTGCGTTGTGTATATAAAATAATTTAACTAAAATTGGTCGACTCCCTTTGGTAGTTCTGGTGTTAATATCAATAATTTAAGATAGAAACGAAGCTTAATTAGAGGTATCTAACGAAGGAAACCGACCAATCCAAGTTCGAAGTACGAAGGGTGCAATGCTGAATCGTATTTTCTATTAATATTCAATAATTTCAAATCCACACCGTTTGCACTCGCGTTGAAAGGAAAACAAGCAATAGCTATCGAGGTACGTTGAATATTAAACATCGGACATAAGTTGCTATATGTATACCGTCCCCGTGTTAGCATATTCCGCTATGTCTTGTCCGTGTGGAATATATCTGATAACGAAATACGATCACATTAAACGATCGATGGCCGATTCATAATTCATTCCATTGTTTCTTGGAAGTCTATAATTCTTATACGGTACAGAGATCAGGGTATATCAAGTAGACGACATTGATATTGCTAGATGAACACATAATTCACATCTACAGACGCCGACATTTATGAATTTCATTCGAAATAATCCACGGATTCGATAATAAGTGGTGCGGTTATTGCAATAAGCTCTCGTTCACATACCAATCCATTTTTGTCCATAAGCATTTCGTATGTGGGATACCTGTACTTTATAGGGAACTCCATATCACTATAATTCAGTGATCGATATACTGGCAGTGCGTGTACCACGCGATGCATTAACCACTTAACCCATAACGTGGCTCAATGCATTCTGAGACTAACATAATCAATGTTTGAATTTACATCACTTATTATCCTCCCAAGTTTTATGTTCTACTAACTTCATTAACACTTTGAGCGCCGGTCCGAAATTCGTGTTACAAGATACTTCACTGATTACGTCGAAAGGCATTCACGTAGATTGAAACGTTAATCGTATTTGAATAACGCGAATATTCTGAAGTAGACAAAGAAATATATCTCTCAGTGAAAGTAGATTTCCAGTGGCATAGAATTCAGTCACCCTATATATCGTGTACTCTGACTGGACCCAGAGAGCAAGCAGGCAACTTCGGCCCGTCTGACCTCTGACCTAGAGTTCTTTCCATCCTCCTCCCTGGATCGCGTTCCTCCTTCACCTCTTTCTCCCTTCTTACCTATACCCTCTCCAACACGGTATATACTCGGCTTTATACTTGCGCTTTAAGCGCCGTGGCCTCTTTTAAATAGCAGGGCTCTGTGCTACAGTCTACCTTACGGATTCCCTTCCTCTCCCAATAAACCTTCTGATCCAGCATCTTCATAGCGCAGATTCTTCGCTCGATCTTCTATAAACAAACTTGTTTCCATTCGAAAAAAATGGTACACCGCGAATCTAACGAGGCCCAGTTGCACGAAGATAGTAACAACGAAATAGTATGGGACTTCGGATTCCACGTCGACAATTACGTTTCGAGTGAAGAAACGTGCGCCGTTACTCGCGGCGCGTATCCTCTGGTAGCCTAATAACAGGGGACTCTTCAAATTGCGCTTTCACTTGATATCTTCTCTCGATGAGAGATCTTTGCAGGATTTATTGGCAATGTCGATCATAAAGACTCTTATCAATGTCTTTACTATGCAGGGAATCTTCATTTCCTACACCCGGCAACTCCGCGGTGAATCTTCACGAATCAAAGTCTTCAACTATTATTTAACCCTTTGACTCCGCAAGACATGTATATACTCTGACGTCCATAAATATATACGACCAGTAAATTACGCTCGGAACCACGCATTTAGTTTCTTACTAAACTGATATAGCGTTGAATCCGAATTTCAATAACTCCTCGATTCTTCTTATTTTTCACGACGCGATTCAGTCTCAGTTACCGTCACGCGAATATCGTACCGTTCGATGCTAGTGGTGTTTTTCGTTGGAACACGCCACAGTCAAAGGGTTAAGATCGATTCTAAGTTTTGTCAGCGCACAAAACCTGTGAAATTGATGAAATTAGAATAATATTTACGTGAACTATGCAATTACCTTTGTTTTGTTTGCCACTTACAGTAGGGAGAATCATTGCGAAATCGAGCGGCGGCGGCGGAATAAAATGACCGCCTACATCACCGAACTCTCGGACATGGTTCCAACATGTTCGGCCCTGGCAAGGAAACCTGATAAGCTGACAATACTCAGAATGGCAGTGGCTCATATGAAAGCACTTCGAGGTAAGCATCAATTACATTTCTACACATTAATTAACCCTTTGCACTCAAAGGAAAGAAATGAAAGTAACGAGAATGAAATCAGTTGGAAACCGCGAGCTCTTTTACGCAAGGATATTTTCAGTCATCGATATCCCGACCAATGTAAAGCACAGTAAGCCAAAGCAAACCGTAATTCAATCGCGTCGAGTTCAAGTCAAAGATCGCGTTGCCAAAGTTATTTTACGACTCGTGCCGAATCATTCAAACAATGGAAGGCTTAATCGTCACGTCTCACGTCGAAAACTACTTTGTGGCTTATCGGAGGGCGTCCAACGCCAGGCGGCATATCTTTTATCGGGTAAAAGCTGTTTCACTTCATAATATCACGGGACATCGAATTGCATAAAAGTTATAGTTGCATCCTTTAAGTGTCTTTCAAATATCATTATCTGATGTTTAGGAAAGGAAGTTGTCTTGGAAGTAAGATGTTACTTGTCCCTGGGTTAGGTGAAATGATATAATAAGTATCCTTCTCAGTATTCCAATATATCTATAAAAAAGAAGGGAAGATGTTACTTGTGTTTTGAGTATGCGCGAACGTGTTTGCTGTGAGTAAGTTGGTGGACAATCGGGAGTTCTTGGTAGCGCGTTGAGATTGAACGGCAGCTTCGAAGGAGGAGGATTCATTCGTCACCTGTGCGCACCGGAACGAGCGTAACTTACGGAGGGTTTCTTCGTAAGGTCATATCGAATGCAGAAAGCGCGATATATGCTTCCGGTCTAAGGAATAGGTGGAGTTGCTCCGTCGGCTGTCCCTTTAGACCCTCGGGTTTCCCTGTGCGCGCCGCGCGTATGCACGCATTATACGGCTCTGAATCTAAAAACGTGTGCGTGCTGTGATTCGAGCTAAGTATTGGTGGTACGTCGCATTGTTTATAGCCACTTCTCCTCTTTCCCGACAAGAGGGCCGCGGAATACAAATTACTCCAAGAAGAGAACCTCTCTCTTACCTGACCGGGAGGAAAGGCTATCGCCTCCGGGATATGTCGACGCACATTTGCCTTTTACACACCACCCCGCCCCATTCTCTTCTTGCCTTACTTTAACGCGTGTCTGCGACAGATTTTTAATCGACTTTACGTAGAGTTTACTGCACTACTTTTCCCGGCAATCTTTTCATCTGTAAATCCCGTTCTATAAACCCTTTTCATTCGATAAAGTCGTAGATGGTAAGAATAGATGGGAATAATTGTTCAGATTGTTCATTAAAAAATCAGGTTACTAATTTCTCTGGTTGATTCTAATTCTTTATGATGATACTTTAGTATCTCGCGTATCGTTAATCAGCAGCTGTTTCTCTAACAATGATTTAGTTACACACTTTAATGTGCAAGGAGGTCCTCGACGATTATGTAAGCCACGTGCGTTCACATTCATCTTGCCTTCGCCGGCGCAACATAATCCGATTACGGATGTAAGAAAGAAAGAACCGTTCGCTGAAGTTCCTCGAAGAATTCGATTTGACTCTTACGAATCCAAATTCTCTTTAGCAGTCTTCGTTTCCTCGTATCGGGATTTCTTTAACGAATATATTAACCCTTCGACTGCGCCGTCCTTTGTTACTTTATTCCAACACTTGGCCACAGCATTTCATGACAAACGTTGTAACATTATAGCAAGTAATAAATTGGGCTGTATCCAACACTTCTGTGGACAATGAAATATTATTGTTCATCTTATAGAAACACCAGAAATCCGTTATGAAATAAAACATAGCCGACCTTAGGAGCAAAGGGAGCATGTTGCGGGGGAGTAGAGAGGTTTGTCTCTCTCGGGAAGAAACTAACCGAATCGCGGCATTAATGTCCATCGAAACCGTTCGCTACGTGGAAGGTAATGGTAACGAAGGTCACATGGGGTCTTCCATAGATCTTGTTTGGAAGTCGTTAAAGTACCTCTTCCCGGAATTTCTCCGTATATCGGGGTAAAGATCGCATCGCGAGCTGCTCTTTCTCTTTCTATCCCGAGCCATGGTATCGTGTCCGCTTTGCAATTCCGATCTTGCACCTCGATAGTTACCTACGCTGCCGAGGTACCCCGTTCTCATTTTTGGTACCGTCTCTTCGTACCGGTATCCCGTCCGGTCCCGTCCTGTCCCGTCCTGTCCCGTCTGAAAAGAGCTACACCGGTAGATCACCGAGTATCTTGTAACAGGCCTTTTTGCATTGCACTACTACGTTGCATAGAAAGTTGTACCTTTTGCAAGATAAATATTACAAGATTTGCCGCTGGTTTCTCCGCAGGATGCAGTGTCTTCAAAGCCTGAACATTCTTGAAGAGTATTCATATACAAATGGCTTGATTCTCGGAAATATTCGAATTTTCATCGGCTGTCCATCTGCTACAGGAAATGTGTTATCTGATACAGGCACAGGAAATACAGCCACGGACAACGCTTACAAACCATCGTTCCTTACCGATCAAGAATTGAAGCACTTGATCCTCGAGGCAGCCGATGGATTCCTGTTTGTCGTGAGTTGCGATACCGGCAGAATAATCTACGTTTCGGATTCGGTCGCACCGGTCCTGAATTACACGCAGAGCGATTGGTACGGGACCAGCCTTTATTCGCAAGTGCATCCGGATGACACCGAAAAGGTGCGCGAGCAATTAAGTGGTGCCGAGCCTCAGCAAGGACGAGTGCTGGATCTCAAAACGGGAACCGTGAAAAAAGAAGGCCAATGTAAGTGATATTTCTTGCTACTATTCTCTTATTACTTTCTTGTCATTCTTCATTCCTCAGTAATTCCAATAGTCAATATCTTAAAGACTACAAAAACATTGTTATCAAGTTCTAAGATGCAAACCATTGTTAACGTCTAATTAATAAATGATTGTCCACTTAACATTTTCAGCATCAATGAGACAATGCATGGGAATGAGGAGAGGGTTCATCTGTCGAATGAAAGTCGGAAATCTACAGACGACGGGTGACATGGCAGCGGCACATGGTCTTCATCGTATGAAGCAAAGGAATTCTTTGGGCCCGCCAGCTAGAGACGGCCAGAATTACGCGGTTGTTCATTGTACAGGATACATTAAAAATTGGCCCCCTACTGGTGAGTTTGGTATGGGTTCCAATATTTCATCGTTAATCGTCCGTATAACGGTCGGTCACGATGTAGCACCAACTTTCTATTTTAAAAGTTGCGAGGGAGACGTTATGCACGCGGAATATGAACGAACCTCTGGGTTCGTAGAATACGAGAATAGCGACATGTGTACTATAAATTAAGAATCGCTTTGGCCCCGAGGAAGGGGATGGAAAGTATCATTGGTTCATAAGAATGAATGGAATTGTTTTGACCTAACAGCCAACTATTAATTCATTCTACTAATTTAATTATAAGCTGTTCGATATCCTCAATGTGCTAGATTCGTTATCAAAATAATGCTGCACGATCTAGCTGTCGCCAACAAACACCATTATATATATAAAAGGCAAAGGAATATTTGACTATACCTTTGCCAAGCGATTCTATGATCATCGACCAACGAGAAATCGTGGACTGATTCATGAATTTTCGCTGTAGGTGATTTTGTTGCCCCATGTGTATCAGGTGTGGGTTTAGGTGATAGAGGATCCGCCGGTGTTCAAACTGGACCTGATGGTGTAGTCACAGATGAAAATGCGACTACGAATTGCTGTCTTGTTGCCATCGGGCGACTGCAAGTCACTAGTACACCAAATAGTAGCGATTTAGCAGGTTCCAATAGCAATAGCGGTACGTGAACATTTACATCTAGTTTGCAATCAATTTTATACCTGTAACCTGCCGTTCACTTAATACAATCTCCATCGAATATTTCAGAATTTATTTCACGTCATTCTGCAGAAGGTAAATTTACCTTCGTGGACCAAAGAGTCGGTGGAATCTTAGGATACACTCCTTCAGAACTTTTAGGTCACCCATGCTATGAATTCTTTCACCCCGAAGACCTAACACATATGCGAGAAAGTTTTGAACAAGGTGAGGTATATTAACAATGAACAATTGCTGACCCATCTATATTGTCATTAATGAGTACTTTCTTTCACAGTGCTGAAGCTGAAAGGCCAAGTGGTGTCTGTAATGTACAGATTTCGAGCGAAAAATCGCGACTGGGTGTGGTTGAGAACGTCCGCATTTGCATTTTTAAATCCATTCAATGACGACGTCGAGTACATCGTTTGCACGAATACTCATGCAAAGTACGTTTTGTTATATCAACAAATTTTCTACTGGTCTTGCTTTTGTCCCCTTCTTTTCTTTCACACATTATCTCTTCTGTCTGAACAAAATATTACAGTATTTATAAACCTCCACCATGTTTTCTCCCATTTAAATGCTGTACAGAGTGTAATTCTAGTGTGTTTATAACGTTTTCTCTAATGAAGTGTGGCTTATTTATTGGGCGTTTTTAGGTCTTTTCATCCTGGCAGTGATAGTCAAACAGAAACGGAAAGTGTACCTGCTGCTTACGGACAACCTGGATTGGATTATTCTCTTCAGAGACACCCACCTAGAGATCCTATATATTCGGGGCATCATATGATGCAGCACCCAGCAACTGTCGCGACAGCCGGTAAATTGTTTATAACATAACTACCTAGTAAATAACAATATGCATAAAGATTTCTCACTCGCCATCGAACTCTCCTATTTTCCAACACATTTTGTTATATTATATTATCACTCCTAAACATATAAACCGAAGCCGTATACTACAAGAAATCTTAATGCACAATTGTTTTGTTAGGTCCTCAACAACCCAGGCCGTCTAGCACACAAAATGTCTACCAAGGATATGAAACAACACAATCACCAATAGCTTATGGTTCACCTGGACAGCAAAGTGCATCATCTTCAGTTTTAAGTAGAATTCCAAAACCACCTAGTACATCCCCAACACCAATACAGCAAGCCTGGGCAATTGGACGACAAGTAAATGGAATTCAAATATGGATATGCATTAATCATAATTATAGTTACTTAACTTATTCGTTACGGAAAGTCGTAGCATAAATTCAGACCAACAGGCAGCTTCAGACATTCTTTACTTTCTTAACAAATGAGTCTATCAGTAGATCCGCTTTTAAGAACTTTGGAACACACTGATCTGTTAAAACATATTACACATTATAGACCACTATGTGCATTTTCTTTTATAACTCATTAATCGGATTATTGTCCAGCAACCTGTGACGGAAGGATACCAATATAGTCAATTAAGTCCGTCAAGGTCACCAAGTGGACCGACTTACACACAATTAAGTAGCGGCGCTAGGACACCAGCTACACAATATCATGCAGTCACAACAGTGCCTAATAATCCTGGTATGTACAACAATCTAGTAAATATTATATCATCCATGCATAACTAGATTCTGGAAGATTAGCCTCTTATAAAATTAGAAAATTAATATGTACAATAAATTCGCAGTAAGAATATATTTATATACTTAAAAAGTCGGATTCATTTTTGTTTTCCTAGATGTTTGACATACAAGGCCACCAAATATCGTTGTGTGTATTACAGGTATGTGGGGATGGCAAAGTCAGCAACATCAGGCACCTCAGCAAGATGGTGGACAATCAAACCCCCAAGTAACTGGACAACCACAACCTCCACACCCTGCTCAAGGTGGACCTGGTACACAACCACAAGAACTCTCTGACATGTTACAAATGCTACAGGATCAAGGTGGAGCATCTGGATTCGAGGAGCTAAACATGTTTAATACAAACTTCGAGTAGCGACAAAAACAAGTTTAATACCAGAAAATATCTACCTTAAAGGAGGATTTAAGCTTCCGAATCATTGGTACCGCCACGGGACTTATCCCGAGCACATAATCCGCACTTTTATTTCAGCGTTCAATCGTTATCAAAGTTTGCGACTAGCACTACGTGTGTAAATCTTACACAGAAATGAACGTTCATATTAGACCAATCCAATTTATCGAGTTATTTGTATCGTTTGTGAGAAGTTGTATTGTACTATCGCAATGATGCGCGTCAGTGATCGTAAGAATATCTTATAATTAATGAATTGTGGAAAATTGGATGGATACTGTTTTGCGAAAGTGCCATTAAATATCTGTTGTATTGTTTCATAGCTTGAATGAACACGATCAGGCAAATCCAAGCCGATAACTTATAATACGCACAGATGGTTCGTTCAACGAAATAGCAAAACTAGTTGAAAAAAATATGACCTTCGCAGTACAGTGTAATATATGTGAAGTATTAATTAATCGGTATTTTATAGAATTAAATAAGTTTAGTTTTCATAGAAGTTACAGATCAAAGGTAATAGTGCATTTACGAAGCAAATGATTTTCAAACGGCATTATCGGACTTAGTTTCTATTGAATTAAGATATTGAAATTTGTTCAGATTTTTAAGGACGAAGTTATATATAAAACTATATATAAAACGTCAGAATAAATATCTGAAATCAGTAATGACGGTCATTATTATGTACTAAAGACATGTACTAAAAAAACGAGAATACCTTGGTAATACTTTATTTTAGGGGACTGTACTTCCACGAAAAATATTAAAAACAATGATATTACTCAAACTTTCCACGAAGCACAGCTACTTTGTATTGCTAAATATATTCAGAGTACCGTCTGTGCTTATTAAAGGTACTTGACCGTGAGTTTTAATTACACGACTGTAATTTTAATCAAATAATTGAGCACTTTAAAAATTGTAAGATGGGAGGTGTACTCTAAACGATAAGGAAAAACATATTTTTAAAACTTCTCAATCAAATCTACACAAATTACGGTAACTTTAATACCAGCTTATCGTTAGATTTCTAAGAATAGCTTAATTGTTTTAATTTAGATCTTTGTAATTAAAAACAGTGCAATCATAAAATGGACAACTCGACCGAAAACTGTTCAAAACTCGACAATGTACAAAATTATGTAATCCCCTTTGCTTCTCTGTGCAAAACACCATTTTTAGATATTCTTAAAGAAAATATAGATAATGTTACACATACGAATAATTGCATTTATAAGTAACCATGTGTGACTTAATGCATTTGTACATGTTTAGGAAATTCTTATAACCAGATAGAAACAAAATTACAGCATATCATGATGAATTGGGAACATTTTTCACTAATATATAAACTATACATAACACATATGATTTTCTTCTTAATCATCCCATGCCGAAATTAATATCGGTATCATCACTCGGACAATAAGTAACATATTGACGTCATGGGTGACATCAATGTGAATAAACAAATAACTGATTAAAATTCAAAGTCTACAAAGTAGTCTCGAGTCCCATTTCCTATGTTACATGCAACTACACCTGCAGCACGTTTCTTTCTAAAAAGAAAAGTATATTTACCAACAACCTTAGACATATGTGAAACCAGTAAACCATGGCGATTTTTATTTAAATAACTTCGTATAAAATTCACAACTTTAGCTTAACAGCTGGTATTGTATTCCTCTCTTTCTTTTTGGATGCTGTACCAGCTTTTGACTTAATATGACTTTTAACTTGATCTTGTAATTGGTTGAAGAACGCAGTGGATGATTTTGTTACTTTACTACTTGTCTCATCAAGTTGAGAAATATTTCTGTCTTTCCTAAGTTTCTTCATCAAAGCAGCAGCTTGTTCTTTCTTATACTTCTTCTCAATACCAGGTTTCACAGATTGCATTTTCTCTTTCTTTTCTCGATCTTGCTCTCGCAAGTGTTGCTTTAGCTTTTTCTTTCTTCGTTCGCGCTTCATGTCAGTCTGAGTCCTTTCGGATTTGCCAATAACATCACCCTTTGGTCTCGCTACAGAAAAAAAAAATTATGTACCGCGATAAAATGAAGGATTTCATTGCTTTTATTTGCATAAATAAGCAAGATTAATGTAAATGTTTCGGTTATCAAACATTTGATATGAGCATTACGTTTAACTTCTTCTGGCGCTAACAGAGTAGCATCAGTAGTAGCTACTGGTGCCACTTCTTCCATAGATATAGCAGGAACATTGCTAATAATCTTGATTTCAGGTTTAGCCTAAAACAAATGCAAAATGATGCCAGCAACCGTGTAAAACCTTAATGAACGAAAACAGGCTTTATATTATTATATAGCGCGTTGTGCGAGTATCGCGTTATATAAAAAAGGAGTTTACTGTATTTGTTAAGTATTCTTATTACCAGCTTTGGGGTATAATGAAAATTAGATAGCGCGTCTAGTTTGGCCATTACAGTGTGCATCATTTGCCGAATTTCTGTATGCAGCTTTGGTTCTTCTTCCTCTTTCTCATTACTTTCAGGATTAATTGCTTGCTTTTGTTTGAGATATTCATTTTCATAGATTTGAGATAAACTTTCTTTGCTCTTCTCTTGGTCTAGAATTAATTTTTTCTTATATTCTAATGGTGTTTCTACTGGCTTAAATTTCTTCTCAACATCATCCCAAGCTTTATCTTTTATTCTTTGCTTAATAATATCTTCCAATTTCAATGTTGTCTGCTCAGTCATAACTGGAGCTGGTCTTGTTGTGATATCAAACTCAACAAATTCTTCCAGTAGGGAATTCTGTGGCCTATTTGTAGCACTTACTTCACCCTTCAACTGCCATGGTTTTTCTGAAACAGCCTCCTCTTCTAATTTATGAATTTTTGTCTGCAAACGCTCTTGTCGCATTTCTAAAGAAGACTTCACTTCTGTATCCTCTTTCATGTTTGCCTTATTCTCTAAACTGTCTGTTTCATCTGAATCATTTGTGAGATTGAATGTCACTTTTTTACCAGGAGGTTTATATCCCTCTTCATTGTCTATGTCCATTTCATCTTCATCATTGCTATGTAACATATCTTCATCCTCTGATCCTCCATCACTCTCAGTTTTCAGGCACATAGAATTTTTACTTTCATCTAGCCTGTCATCCTCGCTATCTGGGTTATCAAAGAAATCTGCATATTTAACAAGTTTTTCCTCCCCAGGATCATCTTCATCGCTTTCAGAATAATCATTGAATAAATCAACAGACTCTTCATCAGATTCTCTGTCCTCTTTAGTACTTTGTTTTTCCTTTTTCTCTTCTTTTGTCAGGTACTCATCTAGTTCTTGCAATTTGAAGAACTTGTCATCCACAATGGAAGCTTTCTTCTTCCTCCTCTTTCCATTATCTTTTTGTTTATGTTTATTCTTTTCCTCTATGTCACTATCCAAAGATTCTTTGTCAGACATATTCTCTTCTTCCTTATCCTCATCTTCTGAATTTTCACTGGCATGAGATACTAATTCAGGTTTGGTTGTACTAATTGGCAGTGTAAGTTTCTTATTTCCTGCAAGAACCTTAGAAACTCCTGTCAAAAAATGTACTAACTCCCCTTCATTTTGTAACTCAAGTTGTTGCCAAATTTGTTCTTCATCAAAACCTTCTGTTACAAGTTCTGGCAGTGCATTTGTATTTCTTCGCGATTGCTCTTTTGTAAAGTCATAGAGACATTTTATGGAGTTTTTAATATTTAGAGCAACCTCATTTTGCACACTAAAACAGATTATGTTTTGATAATAAAACAACTGTCAGTTCAACAGATAAAGTTGACTAATACGAATCCTTTACTTAATGAAGATGTATTCCTATTTGCGATTTAAGTCTCAGAAAGATGTACAGTGAGTGTAAAAGTATTCATACAGCAGCGAAATTTAACAAAAACTTCGTAGAAACTTGTTTATTTAATACATCTCAACAAATAAGTGGTATGTACATATCTTTAGAGATATTCGCAATGGATTTCGTAAACAAATATTTATCCATATATTGTATGGAAATATTCACAATTTGTTTCACACAAAGTTCTACGCGGTTTTTGTTCAAATTCAATACTTTTTACACTCATCAGTAGTTACAACAAAAGTATTCTTCACGTTTACTTCGAAAAGACGGACAAAAAACAATCGCAAATATTAATATGCACCCTGACTTTTAAAGTGTACACTGTACTAATCATCCTCAAATTGTTGAAGCCATATCTGTTCTACTATTTGATAACAATTTAGAAACAAATATTTTCCAAAGTCTTTTACGATAGGTTAACATAGGAGAGAACATTTATTCAGCATTTACCTCAAAAATTGTTCTGGTTTCCGAGTACTAGCATCAATGGTAGATATAATATTATTAAGTATTTCTATTTCAGCCATTGTTTATTTACATTTATTCCCATCTATGTCCAATTGTTTTTTATCAAATCAAACTTAACCTCATTGCACGCACGCCACAATGTATGCTTTACACAGTGAAATAAAAAACATGCGTTTTATCACAAACGAGGTATAGAAAGATCAAGCACCAAAAATCAACCACAGGACAAGTGGGTGCAACGAAAGGTGCCCTCTACAGAAATGATTCAAAAACTGTGAAAAACACGCACTTAACAGTGCACTCTGTCACAAATAACAAGTACCTTCAAAAATTCTCAAAAATTAAAAGTCGCCAAAATCAATTCTAGACCATCCAAATCGATGGTATATGATGTATAAACATATTCTATGATGATTTTGGGTCGGAAGAAGTGGTTAAAAAATTTTTTTGAGCCAAAAATGGGTCATTTCCAAATCGCAAAAATGTGAAGGGGTATACCTTCAAAAATTCTCAAAAATGAAAAGTCGCCAAAATCGCTCCTAGGCCATCCAAATCGATGGTATATGATGTATAAACATATTCTATGATGATTTTGGGTCGGAAGAAGTGGTTAAAAAATTGTTTTGAGCCAAAAATGGGTCATTTCCAAATCGCAAAAATGTGAAGGGGTACACCTTCAAAAATTCTCAAAAATTGAAAGTCGCCAAAATAAATTCTAGACCATCCAAATCGATGGTATATGATGTATAAACATATTCTATGATGATTTTGGGTCGGAAGAAGTGGTTAAAAAATTTTTTTGAGCCAAAAATGGGTCATTTCCGAATCGCGAAAATGTGAAGGGGTACACCTTCAAAAATTCTCAAAAATTGAAAGTCGCCAAAATAAATTCTAGACCATCCAAATCGATGGTATATGATGTATAAACATATTCTATGATGATTTCTGGTCGAAAGAAGTGGTTAAAAAATTGTTTTGAGCCAAAAATGGGTCATTTCCAAATCGCAAAAATGTGAAGGGGTACACCTTCAAAAATTCTCAAAAATTGAAAGTCGCCAAAATAAATTCTAGACCATCCAAATCGATGGTATATGATGTATAAACATATTCTATGATGATTTTGGGTCGGAAGAAGTGGTTAAAAAATTTTTTTGAGCCAAAAATGGGTCATTTCCGAATCGCGAAAATGTGAAGGGGTACACCTTCAAAAATTCTCAAAAATTGAAAGTCGCCAAAATAAATTCTAGACCATCCAAATCGATGGTATATGATGTATAAACATATTCTATGATGATTTTGGGTCGGAAGAAGTGGTTAAAAAATTTTTTTGAGCCAAAAATGGGTCATTTCCGAATCGCGAAAATGTGAAGGGGTATACCTTCAAAAATTCTCAAAAATGAAAAGTCGCCAAAATCGCTCCTAGGCCATCCAAATCGATGGTATATGATGTATAAACATATTCTATGATGATTTTGTGTCGGAAGAAGTGGTTAAAAAATTTTTTTGAGCCAAAAATGGGTCATTTCCGAATCGCAAAAATGTGAAGGGGTACACCTTCAAAAATTCTCAAAAATTGAAAGTCGCCAAAATAAATTCTAGACCATCCAAATCGATGGTATATGATGTATAAACATATTCTATGATGATTTTGGGTCGGAAGAAGTGGTTAAAAAATTTTTTTGAGCCAAAAATGGGTCATTTCCGAATCGCGAAAATGTGAAGGGGTACACCTTCAAAAATTCTCAAAAATTGAAAGTCGCCAAAATCGCTCCTAGACCATCCAAATCGATGGTATATGATGTATAAACATATTCTATGATGATTTCTGGTCGAAAGAAGTGGTTAAAAAATTGTTTTGAGCCAAAAATGGGTCATTTCCAAATCGCAAAAATGTGAAGGGGTACACCTTCAAAAATTCTCAAAAATTGAAAGTCGCCAAAATAAATTCTAGACCATCCAAATCGATGGTATATGATGTATAAACATATTCTATGATGATTTTGGGTCGGAAGAAGTGGTTAAAAAATTTTTTTGAGCCAAAAATGGGTCATTTCCGAATCGCGAAAATGTGAAGGGGTACACCTTCAAAAATTCTCAAAAATTGAAAGTCGCCAAAATCGCTCCTAGACCATCCAAATCGATGGTATATGATGTATAAACATATTCTATGATGATTTCTGGTCGAAAGAAGTGGTTAAAAAATTGTTTTGAGCCAAAAATGGGTCATTTCCAAATCGCAAAAATGTGAAGGGGTACACCTTCAAAAATTCTCAAAAATTGAAAGTCGCCAAAATAAATTCTAGACCATCCAAATCGATGGTATATGATGTATAAACATATTCTATGATGATTTTGGGTCGAAAGAAGTGGTTAAAAAATTGTTTTGAGCCAAAAATGGGTCATTTCCAAATCGCAAAAATGTGAAGGGGTACACCTTCAAAAATTCTCAAAAATTGAAAGTCGCCAAAATCGCTCCTAGACCATCCAAATCGATGGTATATGATGTATAAACATATTCTATGATGATTTTGTGTCGGAAGAAGTGGTTAAAAAATTTTTTTGAGCCAAAAATGGGTCATTTCCGAATCGCAAAAATGTGAAGGGGTACACCTTCAAAAATTCTCAAAAATTGAAAGTCGCCAAAATAAATTCTAGACCATCCAAATCGATGTAATATGATGTATAAACATATTCTAGGACGATTTCTGGTCGAAAGAAGTGGTTTAAAAATTTATTCTGGTCAAAAATTGGTCGAACCCAAGTCGAAAAAATGTAAAGGGGTATACCTTCAAAAATTGCCAAAAATTAAAAGTCGCCAGAATCAGTTCTAAATGGTCCAAATCAATGGTAGACGGTGGATTAATATTAAATTTAATTCGTTCACAATAGCAAATCCACAATTTACCAATGTTATGGATTGGTTATTCTACATTTATAAATGAAATGTTCATTCGGCTTATAAATATAAAATAACCAGCAGCCGATTAGCTCGAAATTACTTATGGTGTAATAAGACCGACAACTGAATTATAATGCTTGTACTTCCTCCGTAAAGGAATATGAAATAATTCGAGCTTTATCTAATATAAAGCTACATACATTGATACTATAAAACAATGCCTTAAAATAATTTTCGTGCCATTATTACAGAATAAATAATTCCGATTGCCCAGGTCTCACCACGTGGAGGTTTCTGCTTTGAGACCCGCCCTACGCGGAGGGCGGGAGGTAGAATGTTACCTCCCAATCATTTTAACAAAAGTTTATGCCAAATAAAATTCCCTTTTTAACACGGAAAAACATGACACCAATTTTCCCCAAATCGACTGGCAAAATGCTGCGGTCCATGGCGAATATGCTTTAAGCATATGAAAAAGTTAAACATATACTACAGGTACCTTTTAGCGGTACATTCCACGATCGCGATTCCATTTACTTCACACAGGAGCTCTCTGTACGAAGTAACTGAAAGAAAATCGACTCTACATCAAGCTGACATAACTTGATTAACAGGAAGCTACTTGAGATCGAAGACTACGTATATTCATAGTCGAAAAAACACACATAGTCAACAGTTGACTACGGTTTAGTTGACTAAATCGGGCGGCTAAAGTAAAGAGATTTACTTTCATGCGGAGTAGATTAAGCCTTCGGGCCGCCAACCTCGCAAGAAAATTAATCGCTTCACCAAAACTCAAAAAACCGACGCAATTCCACACAAATTACACCACACGCACACATGTGGAAGTACGTCGTGCACGGACCACAAAATTCGCTGCCAGTCGCAGATTATGATTAGTTAAAATACGAAAATTAAACCATGCCCACTGTCCGCATCCATCCGATTCACGTCTCAGATCCACGGCTGACTGCGGACCAGGCAAAATGGGCATGGCATAAACTACGATTTTTATATCGGATCGATTTTCAAATGGAAGTTTAAATAAACAAAATTCGATTCTCGAAAATATAATCGAACTAAACTATCGAAAGAAAGTAATCAAAAGCACAACTTGCAGCTAACGAGGCGGTGTGAAATCGAAGCAGGGAAACAAAAGAAGCCGCAAGCTTTAAAATCGTTATAACAAGATGCAGAATTGCAGGAAAATAAAACTCAATGGCAGTCGAAGTTATCGAATTATGGAAGAATAAACCCAATTAGGGTTGAAGAAAAAGTGAAACCAGATTAGGATATAACGCGATCGAAAACTGGCCCGGAAAAATCGGGGAGCCGCGTCGATGCGTAATTCAGAAACTTTCAGTTCGCCTTGGATCTTTCGAGCAAATGCCAAACTTTACTCGCAAACCTTGTTTCCTCGATATTTCATCGGCTTCAGTTATTGCAAACTAATTTCGCGATAAATATATAAATATTGTCACGATATTGTGACAGAAAAAAGGAAACTTGATTCCTCAAAAGTCTCAAGAAAAGGACCGCGGCACCGCGACAAAGGGCTAATAATTAAAATGCTTTTTTACTCGATTTTGACCTTGACGATAATACCACCAGGTCCAAAATTTTACTCTCATCAAACTCATTTAATATCAATAAACAGCAATAAAAACTTGTGGCGCATTACTGCGAGAACAATTTTAAATACTTGATGAAAGCACGGAAGGTGCAAAACACTGAAAATTGCAGAATAAATCATTAATAATAAGATGTTTCAACAATCTAAAGCAATAAAAATCAACCTTTTACAAACGCTTGGCTTTTTACATATCGTCATTTTGACGATTATATCATTTTTCATTGAGTTAGCTTAACTCTCCAGAACCCTCTTTCACACTCCTCTATATTGTATTTCATTTCCATTGTTATCATCAATGTCATCAAGATTACCATCATTATTATCAACAAATAAATATTACATTTTACAGGTAGAAATTCTCTCTCGTTTGTATTTCCATAAAAATGAGGGTTCTGAACAGCCGAACTGGTTCGAGTGACTCGTCAGTTAGCTTTTACAATCGCTACAACCCCATCGGCACCTCGAACTGTTTCGATCAAACAAATCATCGAGAATTTTCGCAATGACGGTCCGAACTCTATCCGGATAGAGTTGCCACAGTGGACTCCGTACAATCCTCTCAATTGTTTAAATCGATCCAGTTCAAGACCTCGGAAGTCTACGACAAACCGCCCTCGGAGTTTATACTCGTGCAATGAACCAGTTCTCCTACGTCCCCCCAAAGGATTTTGTGCAAACAAGGCTCAACTCTCCGGAGAGTTCAAAATTCTCATGGAGGTCCCTTCCTTTTCGTGCCTCTTTTTGGGCATTGAACTCCTTCAAGACGCTTTATCGAAAGTATTTATTCGGATACTTTGCCAAATGCATATTAGATTGGGCAAAATATATATTGTGATACAATTCTTCATTTATATATATTTGAATTCCAACAAAATTCATCCTCCATACTTTTCAACATAAATTTCAAATATATATATTTTTATTTCTGTATACATAGTTGCAATTTACGTTAAAGAGCAGGCAGGCAAATATTGTCTTCCTCCTTGAGATCTTAAAAATTGCAATGTCCAGACAATATGTGCTGATATACATGGAACGTGAAATCTATTATTTTGCATTTAATGCTTGATTTAAGTAATATTATTCATTGTTATTATTGTTATAATAATGAGTCTTGAAGGAGTTCGTATTATTATATTCTCCAACAGGCCTTTCTATGATGAATTGGTTGGAACTATCATTCAACCAATTGTAGGCCTTATTGTCATATTCCAAATATGACCATTCCAGGTATACTGAAAGCCGTAATTTCAGCTTTCGTGTGTGAACCCTGGGGACGCGGGGCAACGGAGTTCGAACACTACTAATTCAATAAAAATTACTTATAATATACTAAAGTTAATTTCAAATAATATACTTCTTCGAAAAAGATTTCAAATCATAGAATCTATAAATATAAAAATTGACTCGATTTCAATAATATTTATGTTACCTAGAAATATAAAAACTGACCCGATTCTAATAATATTTATGTAATCTAGAAATATAAAAATTCACCCGATTTTAATAATATTTATGGTGTTCCAATAATTACTTCGTATAGTTTGGATTTTTTAGGAAGGGTTAGGAAGTGTGTCTTTTCAGACATTATGGGTCACCACATAAGAGACGACTTATGTCGCTAGACAGCGCCCCGTGGTAATGCTGTGTAGAGAGGGATACTGTACGAAGCAACTGGAAGATAATTGACTCTATCTCAAGTTATTTATAATAGAAGTTTGCCTGAAAGAGTAAAGACTTTGTAGGGATATGAAACTATTATTGGAATAAATATAACTTTAACTTTAAACATCAAATTTCTTAAAGATTCGCGACGCGGATGTTTGCGTCCCAGGTTCACAAGGGGGTATGGGGGTATGGGGGCAGGGTGGTCAGAATAAAATATAATTAGCGAGCATAGCGACTTAATAGCATAAGAATGACGATCCATCCGAAGATGAATCGTCATTAAATAGGTCTTCGCCACTTGGGCTCTTCGCACTTGGCTCTTCATCCCGCGTTGCGTGAAAAGTATTTGCTCGGACATTCCCTGTTCGTATAAAGAACTGGTGGTTCCACAGAAACGACGAGTGTTCCGGTGCAATAAACCAGCTCATAAACTACATTTATTACATTTATATAACTTGAATTATTCTTGAATATCCGCGAACATTCATCCGTCGAATACCCTTTAACATTCAAAGATTGAACGTTCTCCGGAATATCCTGCGGTGAAACATTCTCGAGTACCCACGAATAGAATATTTTCGGTGCCATTCTCCGAAAAATACTTGATTTTAATTCAATTTAAAAGGATAATATTGAGATTGACTTTACTTCGACAGAAATTACATATGAAGTTAGATATATAATAAAAAGTTTACTGGTATCCTAGCACAGAGCACGCTCAGCCATTTCATATTAACGAAATGGATGCTCGTACCTGTACACATTTAATCGAATGTCCAAGCAGAATACAATCCACGTGCTGAAAGAACAACCTTACTAGTCCGTGATTTAAGGACTCAGCGAATTCAGAAACCGGTGTTTAAGAACCACTGCAGCCTGTTAAACTACGTGCGTTCTAGGATTAATACTTATGAATACATTAACACTTTAGCATATCGGTGATGATATACTAATTTATTAACAGTTCCCAGGTGAGGGATCACACCTTTACAAAACAACGCCTATTGCTAACCGAAGGTGAGTCCTCAGCCCTGGCCCTACCTACTTAAAATTAACTCATAATCAAGCACACAAAGTTAGAGAAGATATGCTACCTGCCTCCCTCAAGCTATATTTAAAATGGCAAAAAGCAAATCAGGCACACCAACACAATCAGCATCAACCCACTCCACGGTTCTCATTCACGAGCCTTGGGTGCAAAGCCTACACTAGAGAGAAGGTCCCGGGACCCCTCCGACACCCAAACTCAATACCAAACTCATACCACGAAAATGTACGTACCATTTTTCCTGAAATCGACTGACAGAGGCTGCGTCCATTGCGAATTTTTATGCTTTGAGCACATATGCAAATATAAACTCGCGTTCCAAGAATTACTTCGTATAGGCTATTTTTTAGGAATAGGTATTTTCGGAGGGGTCACCACATAAGAGACGACTTATGCCGAAAGACGGCGCCCCGTGGTAATGCTGTGTCGAGAGGGATACTATACGAAGTAACTGGAAGATAGTTGACTCTATCTCAAGTTAATGTAACTTGAATAAAAGGAAGCTACTCGCGTCTAAAGACTATGAATATTCATAGTCGTCAAAGTATAAAATATAGCAGATGACTATATTTTAAAATCTATTACGACATTATGGATAGCAAAAGTAAAGAGAATCACGTCCAAGTGAGGTAGACGGACCCCTCGGGGCTCGCCAACCTCGCAAGGAAGTTCATGGCTTTACTTAAAAGTTAAAAACCGACGCAATCCCACGAAAACAACCGGTCATACACACGTGTGGAAATGCGTCGTGCACGGACCGCGAAATCCTCCGCCAGCCGCCACACATCATTAGGAAATATTAAAATTGACCCATGCCCACCGCCCGCATTCATCCGTATCACATCTAAGATCCACGGATAATTGCGAGCTAAATAAAATGGGCATGCCTTAAGACTAAATAAATGAACACAGTACACAGGAGCTTGAGGTTTGCTGAAAATCCTGACTAAATAATCCACTTAACAGAGTGGAAGAATAAGTATCTGAGCGGACTAAATTGACTTTACTTTAAATCATTTGGGGCTGAAGAATTTATTTATACGAGGGTAGGGAAGGATGTATTCTTTATTTCAGTGACGCGTGTCAAAGGGGTATCACAATATTTAATTTAATATTCAGAAAAATTCAAGTTCAACTAATATATATATGAAAGTACGTACTGAAAAGTACATACGGGAATTGAAATCTCTAATTGTAAGTAACCTCGGGCGACCCCTTCATCGAAGACATTACATTCGTCGTTCGACTCCGGAATCTACCCGTCGCGAATTGCCTTCTTGCTCATACCAACAAATCATTTTTTGCGTCAAGCGTACGAACGAAAATCGGACGAAGCGAAATGCACATTAATGAATACATATTCATGTATAATCAAATTAATAAGGACTAATATATAATATCAAATCGGATGCATGATCCAATTTTAATCGAATAAAGTGAAATAAAGTCGCAATTAATTCATGCGACTCGCGTATTCGCGATTCGCGATTCCACGGTACGAGACTCTACAATCGGCGGAAATAATCCGCGCGTGCATATTATAATTGAAACCGCGAAGCTACAAAGAAGACAAGAAGGCCTACCTCAGCTAATAAATATAAACCACATTCAATGTTGATGCTACCCACGAGAAAGATTCCACAAGTAGAATCTGCTCGCGGTCGCTATGCTCGCAAATATTTAGAAACAATTATAACCGGCACCCCATACCGATTCGGATCAATCGTCCTACGGCATAGGATACCGGGGGGACAAGACTCTAAATTTAAAACTTTGAAAATTGAAAATCGGGTCAGAGGGTATAAAAAATATTGAAACCATTGTGACTCACTCGGTGATGTCTTGAAACTGCCTGTAGTAGGTTGATGTAGTAGGTTGATGTTGAAGACAATGATGAAGATGATGCTGGAGCAGCTGGAACTTACGAGCGTGAATTTAACACTCCCGAAACGGATTTTAGAGTCCATTATGTAGCAAGTTTTAAGTCGCGGCCGACTTTATTTTCTCCGGCGAAAAAAGATGCACTCCCGATATTTTATCCTGTAACAAGAGAGAAGAAATTCATGATAAGACAACGTTCATAAAAATACCCAATGTAATGAAAGATTGAGAAAGAGAAATAAAAATGGATTTTGAAACTTACCGATCCCTTCGCTGCAGCCATGCCCGATGGAGGACCTCTCCGCAGGAATCGCCTTTTGACTCTAATTATCGCGGACGAGCAAATTGCAAAAGATTTTTTTAACTCTAAATACTAACATCGCGACCGTATATATTATTTCCGGCGAACAACACTGATTCTAATTTCCGCGAATTTGATCTAAGATCGCATTGCACGCGATCACAAAATACGGAATTCAAATAGCTGGAACCTGGAACCTACGGACTTGAAGTTAACACTCGCGAAACGAATTTTAGAGTCCATTATTCAGCAAGGTATAAGTCGCGACCGACTCAATTTTCTCCGGCGAAAAAAATGCACTCCCTATCTCGCGATATTTTATGCACACACTGATGAATCCTGTAACAAGAGAGAAGAAATACATAATAAGACAACGTTCATCAAAATATCCAATATAATGAAAGAGTGAATTGAAAAATATTTTTTTTTACTGGAAAATTAGAATTCAAAAGGAGAAATAAAACATGAGTTTTGAAACTTACCGGTCCCTTCGCTGCAGCCATGCCCGATGGAGGACCTCTCCGCAGGAATCGCCTTTTGACTCTAATTATCGCGGACGAGCAAATTACAACAGATTTTTATGACTTTAAATACTAATATTCCGACCGAACTTTTATTTCCGGCGAACAACACTGACTCTAAACTTTCGAAATTGTTTCGAAAGCAAATGACTCTAAGATCGCATTGCGCGCGATCGAAAAATTGCTGGAAAGAAGAAATATTAAACACAAGAAATGTTTGAGCCAAGCGTTTGTTCGGTTGTACCAATCAATAATACAAATTAAGTTCTTTAAGAACTATTCTCAATTCAAAGTAGATGACTATCGTCGTAGCCAAAATCGAGTATAAAGCCAAAGTTTTAAATAAGGAAAATAAACCAGCTTCCTCATTTTTCGAGAAACTCTAATTGGCAAGACCAAAGTTTCTTGAGAAAACGTACGGAAATTAGGTTTATGAATATCAAAAAATTTAAGACCTAAATGCAATTGCATCTTAGACACACACTTCGAGTGAAATCTTAAACCCTTTATATGTCGATAAGAAGAATGGAGTTAAGAAACTCCAAAACGAAATACTGTGACACCTGAAAGGAGTGAAATCTCGATGACACAAAGACGAGCAAAGTCAGGCAATATTCACTGAAACAACAGTTCGTGCCTCTTAATCCAGTAAACGTCCAATTCCCGGCAATGAGAAATGAGAATTTTGCAAGTTAATAATCGGAAATAAGAGTATTATTAATCGCGAAACAAAGTTAGAAGGAGGAAAGATATGAAAAACTTTTAACGCAAGAAATCACGGAAAGAAGTTAACATATTGAAATCGGAAATTTAATGCCGAATGAGAAAAAGAAAGTGTCGCTGGTGTAGCTGCGCCGCGGACAAAATTTGACTTTGAAAGGTCACGAAAGGAATACGAACCAAACCGCCTCGTTTTACTGCGTAGTTGGCTGACGACCCTCTTCCAAATGAAAATTCGGAATTAATTTCTCGAAATCTGCGGAAATAGAACCATAATTATTATTACAACAATGCAAATATTAGAAAATTCGCAAAACGAATATCACGGCGCGACGAAGCTTACGAAGTACGTCGCGAAGAAAGTGACGCAATGTCGAAAAACTCGAAAATTCACTATTTAATTATCAAAAAAATTAGAAACCCGAACCGAGGAAGCTTCGTAGCACTTGTGATATTCGTTTTGAATCGAAAAAGCGAAATTTTGAAGAAATATTCACCGAAAAATTGAGAGCACCAGCAGCACGTCTACGCAACTCGAGAAACGACAGACGAATGACTGCGCACCGGCGTGATGCCCTGTCTGCGCAGGGGTGGGGCGTGCGGGGACTGCGCTCGGTGTCATGGCGTCCCTGCTCCACTACTCTTCCCTCTCGTACGTGTGAACACCTACGCACTCAAACATATAATGGCTCGTTGTGTGAGTGCGTACATGTGAATATTTCTTAAATAATTAATTTTCGTTATATATGAACAAATAATACATAACTTGTTAATGAATATGCCTTACATTTTACCCCTATTTACTGAATTAATGTGTATAAACTTAAAATAAGCATGTTTAAAGTCAAAATTATTCATATAACAAACATAGAATGTTAATTAACTATTTAAGTACTTAAATTCATCTAAAATATTAATTCATATACAATCTTGCAGTCTGATACTTCATTAATTACTATCTACTCGAAATAAATGGTTAAATAATGTTTAAATTAGGTATAAACAATAGAATATATACGACGCAATCATTGTCATGACGCATCCTAGCAGCAATATTATTAATTAACAACAAAATGCGACAGTTTGAAGCTTACACAGATGAAAAACGAATGTCATTATTGTTAACATCAGTTTTCTGATGGAAATTTTAAGGTTTTCGTTGCTTAATATCAGATAATCGAAGGATAAACAAAAAATTACAACGAATCCGTAACCTAGCAATCATACAAATTTTCAACAAAAACGAAACCCGATTTTTTTTAAATATCATCGAAATTCACATCAAAATGAGTCATTAAATAAGTTAATGACATTCAGAGTCATTAATAATGACATTCGATGTGTTATTTGAAGTATTGATAATCTAGAATTATAAATATTCGTAAAATCATTCGTATCGTTGCCAAGATATAATTGTTCGTCAACTTGTAAATAACTTTATATTTATCTCATATTTCTGTGAAATCTTATGGAAAATAGGTGGAAATCTTCATAAACAATGATATAATTGGAAATAATTGTATATTTAGGCCTGAAAATGGGAGAATACTGAATTTTCTACTATTTTAGAAACTATGCATATACCTCGCGTCCTTCTAGAGAAAAATCGATAACAAATTACTTACAGTACACTGAACATCCTAAGAAGTACATCATTTCTAGAAAATCTCAATGTTTTGATTGTGCCGTAGCTAATCCTCGCCTTATCAGTAAGTTTATATTAAGATCAGTCAGGTGCGAACATTACCGGCGTAGCAACAGAATTCCGGGCCCGGCCCGCTTTAATTGCCACACCAGGGACGTAGGAAGGAGGGCGCCTCGTGGCGTTATATATTTTTGTATTATTCCGTATTTCTTAATTAAATATGTTCCTAGCTTCCAAACAGCTGATGTACAACGATGTACGACATATAACGTAATAGTTAATAATTATTTAAAGCTTAATATTACGAGTTAATATTCTCCTAAAATGCCACATACATACGCATATTCCTCGTGCAGAATTAATAAGCGTCAACATCTGTCCGTAGAAGGTAATGCTACTGGTTTAATTAATTCCATATTGTTTCTTACACGCACATTGTAACTTAATTTTTCAATAATAGATAAAAATAATATCATATTCGAAATTGTACGTAGATTATTGTTGCTTGCGCGTTTCCTGATATCTGATATAAATCGTCTTATAAACATCAAGTAAAATGTGTACTAACAATTCTAAGAGTTTGTATAAGTATAATTTCATGCTTTATTTTTGCATTTTTTCAACTAAAACATAAAAAACAGCTATTTTACGTGTCGGTGGGTATCGTCGCCGGTTATTTGAAAATCTTTACTGGGCTCTAGAGCCCGGGAACTCTGGAATAAAAAAACATATCGCCTAATTAGCTTTCCAAATCTGGTCTTGGCAAGAATTTACCGATGTTATGGATTGCTTATTTTACATTTATAAATAAAATGTTCATTCGTATTCTTTATATATCGTTTGCAGTGGCGAACCATCGCGATTCCAAAACCTCGTCCAACTTTACCAGAAAATACACCATGTTTTTCGTATCCTTGACCGGCAATTTTCTGACAAAGACACTGGACACTCTATATATTAAATCGAAAACGCGGTAAACGTCAAGGCATGTTTACGCTATTTGTAGCTGTACGTTAAGATACGAGTCCAGTCAAACGTAAAATAATGCTTGTTTTAAAAACTGTCTACCTCGAACAAAATCCATTGACTATCAGCTTAGATAGTACAGAATATTACATATCAGTAGAATCATCCACCGTGCTACCTCGAAAGGTATTCTCGTATTAAGGGTTAACAGAGAAACAACGGACTCCTTTACAATTTTAAAGATTCCCCATCAAAAATGAGCTCAACCGGGAATTGCGAATTCGTATTGGAACGAATAAACTTTCCCGATACTATAATCCTCGATAAACCAGAGCATACGGTATGTTCATCCTGATTATTATGCGATTACTGGACGTTAAATGAAATGGCAATATACCTTTCCGATTAACATCGATGTAACAATACACATTCGTATTTTCTAAAGTCATGTGTATTCTATCATGTTTTTATATAATTGATAAATGCCATGCAATGCCTTTGTCATTTATCTGCAGTTCACCTGTGGAAGAGGAAAGGAAAATCAAATAAATTGCGCTAGTTTAACAGTATCTCGAAATCACTGTATATTCATTCAAGGCAAAGATGAGTTGTATGTCACAGATCTGAAAGTATGTTTATTCTAAATTAACTGCCACAAATTCATTGTCAATTAATTCCAAAGAATGTATACCAACCACTTATGACTTTTAGAGCTCCAATGGTCTCTATATAAATGGTGTGGCTCAAGAGCCCTACCAAATGGTAAAATTGTCCCAGAATGATATTATTGGACTTGGATGTCCAGAGCTTGATTCTGCAGAACGTAATATATTTACGTATAAATTGAAAGTCAAAGTAAGAGCATTATTTTGGTTCCAGTGTCACCCAAAGCCTAAGCTTTACCTTTTTAATATTCAATACATGAGAATGTTATGCTTGGTCTTAAGCCATATTTATTTCAATTAAAGTTAAATGTCCTCTTCAATCAATGTTATGTGTGAAACATGGTGTTCATTTTTGTAGCCAAAAGTACCAGAAAGTAAGCCAAATGCTAACACACTTTCACAGACAATATTGAATTCAATAGTATCTGTTCAATCTGAGATTGAGTCACACAAAGAACATGATGTTGTACAGAAGCGTAAGAGGGAGATAAAAAGCTCTGATCAAATTGTGCCATGTAAAGTAGCAAAGATTAAACATAAGAAGTCTAATATTAATAAAGACTTTACAGGTAAACTACCTCCTTCCTGCAAAACAAATTGACCACCTATGTAGAATTTTTCTTGCTCAACCAATTAGGCATTTGATACAACTTAAATCTGATAAAAAAGCTTTGTACATATATTGAAAAGATTGGATTGGCCAGAAAATTCGCGAAGTTTGCATCATTATTCCGCGGGGAAATCGAGGGGTTTCGCGAACGCGGATTTATCAAATTTTTCGCAATATAGGAAAAGGTTGTAAATCAAAACAAAGAATACATTGAAACTTTGTAAAATATACCGAATCGAAAATAATCGAATAATAATCGCCTTTTATTCATATGTTAAAATCGCACGAACTTATTGGTCAACCTGATAGTTGAGCTGAACTAATGTATATTTCAAAATAATATGGATTAGCTGTATTGTTTTATCTATCATTATGCTTGTATTTAATTCACAGATAAAAATACAAAGGAATTAACGAATAAAGTAGCAGTTGATGATACTGAAAATGACATTGAAATAATCGAAATTTCTTTAAACGGTAGTAGATTACAGCAAAATGTTACTGATCCAAAAAATGCGGAATCGATATCTGCTCCTTTCACAAACGGTGACATCGAGAACGGCAATGATTTAGATGACAGTCCCAAGGAGGAAAAAGATACATCTCTTGTTATAGAGAAGGAGTACAATAAAGAAACCAAGCTCCAAGATGCTAATACACAAAGTAGGCGGGAAAAGACATCGTGCGATTCGAACACCGCGGCACTTAAGAAAAATGAAAAAGCAACTGTTGTAATAAATAATGGAATAAATACTGGCAAAAAACTTACAAATAATCATGTGAAAGCAAAGCCAGTGTTACAGAATTCCGAGCCTCCTTCTAGGAAAACTAATATGATTACAGAAAGTTCAAAATCGGCTGCTCAATTAATGCCCGTAAAAAGTCCAGAAGTGCTTACTTTGCAATCAAAAAGCGCGATACAGGATCCAAAATCTTGTACAGTAACTTCAAAAACATTAACCGATAATTCTAAGTCTCCAGATAGTATGCCTCAATGTAATAAAAAAGCACATAATAATGTATCTGAATTGCGGAAACGAGATTCGTGTAACACGACGAACTCCTCTAAAACAAGAAATTGTCAGACAAAGGAATTATCACCATTGAAAGATGATACAAACATTTTAAATACTTCCAGTGGTTTGATAAAATTAGAAGATGAATTGCAGTTGACTGATACAGATGAAGAAGCAATAATGAATACAAATAATTGTAATAGCATGCCTGCTAAATCTCCAATAAAATTAAAACAGATCAAGCACGAACCGAAATCGGGCTTCTCGGAAGTTGATGTTGTAAACTTAAGCGACGATGAAGATGGTGTCTTTCCCTGTTCACAACTTTTCGATATGGGATATGGAGTATATGGTTCTGTTAAAAAGGAAGAAATTAAGCAAGATTTTACGGATATGGATAATGATGAATTTAATCGAGCCATTGAGGAAGATATAATCATTTCACTGAGTGATAGTGAAGATGAGGATAATAGATGGCTACAGAGATTATCCAGAAGTCAGATATTAAATGAGAGTGAAGAAATTAATGATTTAGATACCAGCAAAATCAAAGTTGAAGACAACCTGAAAACGGAACTCGTTGATTACGATGATAGTATATTTTTTATTAAACGCATTAATGCACCACAATTGTGCGAGCTACCTGCAGTTGAAGAGAGCATACAAAACAAAGAAAATTCGCAGAAATCTACAAAAGAGAAATTGCCGAATATGGAAATATCAGAGGAGGAAGAAAAAGCAGATGCAGTTGATGCAGTTACTTGCCAAGATAATTTTCTGAATTTAAGTAATGTAGTGGTGGAGGAGCCTGTTTGTAAAAATAATATAGACTTCAATAAGTCCAATCACATTTCATATGATTTACAAAATCAGGCTGAAAAGAATGATGTTACGAAATCAATTAATGCTGAAACATCGACACTGTCTTCTAATTTTTTTTACAAAAGTGCAGGGCAACAAAATTTACATTCGGGGAAGAAAAGTTCTCCCATAAAAAAGGTACTTCAAATAGAACCACCATGTATGCCTACAAAAAGAAGAAGCAGTTTGTTTACTGCTAAAAAGAGCACTGAAGAGAGCACTAAGACTAGAAAATCACTGTCCGGAAAAACTGCGAAAGAATTGAAGCAGAAACAAATAATTGAACAAAATTTATATGTGAAAGAACAAAAGCATCGCAAAATGATTCATAAATGGGCTGATTGTTTACCACCGAGTAAAAAGAGAGTAAATAATCTGAGTAAGGAAGAGAAGAAAGTAATAGCGGTCGACAGGAAGGAAAGATTAAAAAGGCTTGCTTTTGAAGAGAAACAAAAACTGTCGGATGACAACAAGAAAAACAAGCGGATTGCAACACCAAAAGCAAAAGTATCATTGAAGACGCGAGGTGATTTTCTGATTAATGAACATTTAAGTTTTAATTCGTCAACGGGATCCATGGATGAATCGAGAGACAAATTAAAGAATACATCAACTGATACATCAACTCATGAATCGGTAAAAAGTAACAGAACAAAGAAGAGTACTACTTCCAAATTAATACAAAAGAAAACTGTAAAGAATAAGGATACTTCTAAGGAACTTTCCGAAGTAATTAATACAAACTTGAATAATTTATTGAAATCGACAGAGCTTTCTGGTACCGATACAACAGCCGATACCAGCGGTAATAATCGTAAAAAACAAAGCGAAACGGTGACGTCCGCAGTGGCTCAGAAACAACTGCCATTACACAGTAATTTGAAAAGATTGAATCGAACTCAGAAAAAGGGAGTATCTTTTTGCGACGCCGTTAAAATTTTGGAATATGAAATTGATCCGGGACATACAATGCGGAAGTTTATAGGCAAAGATGCTCCAATTCCTGCAGACAAATTATCCTTGGCTGTTGCTAATAATAGGAAGGAAGCGTATCCTAAATTAGAAGAATTTTTATTGCGCATTTTCAAATGGAATCCAGTTTGGCTTGAAGAACAACAACAACTTAAAAGTATCGCACCTGTCGTGTCGGAAAATGAGATTCGTCCTATGCTCTCTCACTATAAATCGTACAGCGAATATTATAACATAGCTTTGCCACTTTTGTTACTCGAAATTTGGTGTGGAATATCTAAAGAATTTGAAAAAATCGAACAAAATCCTAGACGACGGACAGTCATGTGTTCTACAGTAGAAAACTCTATTGTATGTTCGAAGATACCATCAACAAATTTGAATCTAACGACTTTAATGCTCGAAGTATTGGTTTCAAAGGAGGATTTAGCTAAACAAGCTCATCCCGCTTATGGAGATTTAGTATTCTTTGAGTACACGGAAAATGATGATAAAAAACAAATGTTTCACAAGGTTTTCGTTTATGTTACTAACATGTACCAAACGATAATTACACCATTTACACATTATAACAAAGAGCTACAGCATTATGTTAAAAAACCATATGCACTGTTGACATACACCATGCTAACAAGACCACTAGATGATAATCCACCAGGTAATCGACTTCAACGATTAAGGGCTGTAACTTATTTACGTTCGAGTATGCGGATGGTGCAAGCATTGCAATATCTTCCACAATCACCAGTAATGAATTTAATATTGAACCCAGTAATTGATCTTTATCAATTACCTCGTATAAATGATATTCAAACAGGCTCATTGATTAGCAGAGATAAATTAAATAAAAAACAATTAGAAGCTGTTATGAAGGTAACAGAAGTTATAGTACACAAACAAGCAAAGCTATGTTTTATTCAAGGACCACCAGGCACTGGTAAATCAAAAGTGATTGAGAATATTGTTATTCAAACATTATATGGTCAAAACCGATACCGCGGTAATGCAGGACTAAGGATACTGGTCTGTGCACCATCAAATGCTGCCATTGATGAAATTGTGTTAAGGCTATTAGCATTTAGAGCTACTCTGAAAGAAAATCGCTTCAAAATGGTTCGAATCGGGCGACCTGAAACAATGCATCATACTGTAAAGGACATTTCTGTTACTGAGTTAGCAAAAAGGGACGTTAAGAAAACAACTTCCAAGTACGCAAGCACTGCTCCACACGAAATTGATAACGAAGAAATGTCATATCTGGAAGCTCGTATCAATGCAACCAAATGTGAGATTGCAAATTCTCAGAAGATTGACGAGAGTTACAAGAAATATTTGAGAATGAAATTAACGGATATGGTTACCAAATATGAGGTATTAAAAAATCGTAAACCGTTGCATGAAATAGATGCAAAAGAACGTGCGAAACTGCAACGGGCCGCTGAAAATAGAATTCTTGCGAGAGCGGATATAATAACTTGTACACTTTCGTCATGTTACACTAATCAGATGGAATCAATTTTTGGTGCAAATAAAGAAAGAATATCTGTTTGCATTGTGGACGAAGCAACTCAGAGCTGTGAAGCAGAGACTTTGATTCCATTAATGTTAGGTGTAAATACTTTGATCTTAGTTGGTGATCCAAATCAATTGCCTGCCACAGTACTAAGTCAACAAGCTAAAAAGATGGGATTGGATCAATCGATTTTCTCCAGAATCCAAAATGTTTTTAATGGTCAAGCTAATAATCCAATAATTATGTTAGATACCCAATACCGTATGCCATATGCCATTTCATATTTTCCAAGTAAATATTTCTATGGCGGTAAATTAAGAACTGCGACTGATCCAACGGTATCGTTTCCATTCCACCCTTACAGGGTGTTCAGTCTTAATACCAATCAGAATGAGGATAAATTTTCAAATACCAGCGAGGCACAATTTGTAGCCAATTTGATTTTTTGCATGGCAACACACGCAGATTTAGAAAAGTGGAGAACGGTCATTAAATTTGGTATATTGACACCGTACAATAATCAACGATCATTGGTGCTCTCTAAAATTAACGAAACGTGAGTTCTATGAACCATGTTATATTGCGTTAATACAGTAACCGTTTTTAATGAAATTAATTTCATTCCGAATTCTAGAATGTCGTCTGTACCAGAAAATGTTAAAAGTAAGATATCTATAGAAGTAAACACTGTGGATGGCTTTCAAGGACAAGAACGGGATGTTATAATTATGTCATGTGTACGGAGTCGAGGGATTGGCTTTTTATCCGACAGACAAAGACTATGCGTTGCTCTTACAAGAGCTAAACAATGTTTAATATTATGTGGCAATTTCAACACGTTCATGGTAATCGTCTGCATATTTCGTTTTACCAAAGTATGGCAATCGAAATATTTTTCGAATCATATTTTCAACCATTCGATCTTATCATTTTATGGAAATCCAATAAGGCGTAAATTCTTCGTCTAACACCTTTAAAGAAGTTGTTTAAAGCAGGAAGGGCGTAAACAAATATAAAGATGAATTCTGATTTTAATGAAAAGCATTTATTTTTTGACGTTGCAGAAGGACCAAATGTGGAATTCTTTACTCTCGGATGCAAAATCTCGAAAAGTGTATTGTTACATTAATGCCGATGCCCAGTCGAATGACATTGCACCGAATGTTATCAAACGTGCAAACAAATGATAAGGAAAACAACCTAATTTTTTTTTATTGAGAGTGATTAGTATTATACGAGGTTTTGATTGTATCAAAATCCTCACTGTACATTTTGTATATGCTACGTGGTTATTTGTCGATTTTTATTTTGGTATATGAAAAATACCGATTGTGATACACTATCCGCTGTTCTTTTTCTACGATGTTGCCTTTGTATACAATAAATTTTCTAAAAAGATATAATTAACGTCGAATAAAGCAATCTATGACTGTTTTACCGTAGGTAATAGATTACAATAAATTAATAAAAATTAGGATATCCCATTTTCTGAAATTCATAGCAAAGGAACTAAAATTGATTTTATAATATTCCGAAAGAGAAATGTTCCTACAGCACGAGATGAACGTGATTTAACTAAATAATTTTTAAATAGAATCTTAATTTTAAATTAATATAGCGTGCAGTATTTCTTGAATAAGTTACAATGTACACTTTTAATATATATATTTAAAATAAGTATAGATTCAGAGATATTGATTCAACTAACTTCTAAATTAGTCGTTTGAACGCTAGTGACGTATTTAATTAATAATTGCAGAATAATGAGATAGTTAATATAGCCGCAGAAAATTACACACTACATATTGATAATTAATATAATAATTGATAATTGAAATGTCTGAGAATTCTGTTCCTCCGCGAATACAGGAGACCTTAATTGAGCTACGACCGTATAAAAACATTGAGAATTCTTGGAATTGAAGTATTTCTTGGAATAATTAATGTACTGTACAACGTTTTATATTCCCACTATTTTGAAAGTATACGAAATATATGCTTATTAGTATCTAAACTATTGTTACAAAATCCTGTATTTTACCTATTTTCAGACCTAAATACGCAATGATTTTCGATTATATCATTCTTTATGAAGATAGATTGAGTAATAAATTGATAAAATTTATACAAATTTAAGTACTTAAAATGTTAATTAACATTCTAAGCTCGTCATACGAACAATTTTGGCTTCAAACATGCTATTCTAATTTCAAAGAACAGGGGTAAAATATAAGGTATATTCGTTAACGAGCTAGTATTATTTGTTAATAACTCGTTAAAATTAATTAAGAAATATTCGCATGTATGACGTCAGTTTCGTAGCATTATGTGTGTGAGTATGAAGATAGTTCACACGTACGAGGGAATGACGTAGAGTTAGTAAGCAGGACGTGCTAGGCGCGTGCGCACAACGCCAGCACTGGCACGGAGCGTGCGCGCGGCTCTCTCTCGCCGGTCGTGCCTTGTGTAGTGTAGACGTGCTATCAGTGCGCTCCAAGTTTTCGGGTTTTATTTCATAAAAACTTCACTTTTTCGTTTCGAAACGTGTTTTCACAAGTGCCACGAAGCTTTCTCGATTCGGTTTTATAGTTTTCTTGGTAATTAATTTGTGAATTTTCGAGTTTTTCGACATAGCGTCATTTTCTTCGCGACGTACTTCGCTTCGTGGTGCCGCGATCTTTCATTCTCAATTTTCTAGTATTCTCGTTATTCTGATATCAATTAGAGTCCGATTTCCGCATATTTCGTGAAATTGTGGTCCGAATATTCGTCTGGAAGAGAGATGCCACCCAACTACGCAGTTCAACGTGGCTGTTTGGTTCGTATTGTTTTCTGACCTTTCAAAGTCAAACCTTTTCCGCGGCGTAGTTACGCTAGCGACATGTTCTCTCTCTTTCTTTCCCAGAATGAAATTTCCGAGTTCAAAACTTTAACTTCTTTTTTCCGCAAAATATCCGCCAACTTTTTACCTCTATTTTATATCGTATATATTGAATGGAATCGAATTGTTTCAAAAGGCATTATGAGATTTCGCGGACACGAGTTCTTTCAAAAAATTACTGTCCTTTTTGCGAGTTTTGGGATCTCAGAGCAGAGTTTACGGAAATCGGATTAAGTTTAAGTATAATTTATGGGTTAATTAACAAGTATAAAATATTGGCACGATCATGAATGACCAATGAAAGAGAACATGTCGATCGAAATAAATACTTGTTAATTGCCAGTGAAAACTTGATAGTTTTCAGCGAATAAGTGCACTTATTGGAATAAAATACTTGCTAAGGCAAGACAAATGATATACTATTATAATTAAGTATTGATAAGGTGAGATATCGTATTATTTCGTATTCCTTAACTGAAAAAGTTCATTATAATTATAATTATAATCATAATTAATTAATTAGATCTTATTACACCATAAATAAGTTCGAGTTGAATGGTTGCGAGTCATATTACATTTATAAATCGAATGAATTTCCATAATAACTTTCATTTATGAATGAAATGTTCATTCCATTCATAAATGTAAAATAACCAATCCATAACAAACGAAATACTATAAGGTCAATCGCTAAATGTTTTCTATTATGCCAGGGTTACCGGGCACTAGAGCCCCAAAGTATTTGAGTGTCACTGTTGATTTTACCCACCGTGTTGTTTTCTTATGTTTTAGTAGAAAAAATGCAAAAGAAAATATGGAATTATTTGTTCAAAAACTCTGACATTTGTCAGCATAATTACTCGATAGTTAAATGAAAATTTATAGCAAATATCGGAGAATGCGAATATAATAATAATCAACGCATAATTTGGAAAGTAATATTAATTTTACGCGTAATTTCTGATGAACGAATAATTTCACTTCGTATTTTGTACTCATTTCTACAGATGGCACTTTCTTTTGCGTTGAATTTCACCGTCGGTAATTTCATTTAAACAAATTATCTTCATTGATAAAGTAAGTTTTATCTAGTTTCTAATCTAGAAGTATTACTAATTATGTTTCATATAAGTGCACTTAATCGAAACAAACGGCTTACCGTAAAATGGACGTCCTCCTTTCAAGATTAATACTTATTGGACGATGAAACTACAGTTACATAGATCTAAAACAATCTTTTTAACAACTGTAGAAATTTAATACTAACTGAGTGATATTATTAGATGGTATTTAATATTACATACTATTAAACAATCTTCATTTACTCATTCGCGCGAGATTTATTAAATAAATATCATTCATTCTACCGTTCACACTGCGCTGCGATATGAAAATATAATAACAATATGACGAGGAGGATTATATATATCAACGAAATTTAGCGAGGTAATGTTTTCTTATTATTATCTTATCTTTTTCGAGCAAGTCCTGCATTATGAAGAACACTGTAGATCTTTTCACGTGGTATTTTGTCCGTTTCTCGATCAATGACCTGCAAAGTGGTTAAAAAACGAGATAAATTATTACTAATATTTGCTTGGGTTTTAGAGGAACAAAATAAAATACTTTATCATAATTTCAACTATGCTAACGGAAAGCTTCAATCTTATATTATTCGTTTTAACGAATTTAATTTTTAATAAACCTTTATTTCATTTCGATCGAAAGTTCCTCTTCCCGTAGTTATTTTCGGTTATTTGCAAGCAAGTTTTAAAAATCGCATGTTTAAATCGCATACAAAAATAAAATTGTAAATATATCAAAAGCAATACTGTGACGAAAAATTTGTATGCAACATATTTTTTAATTTATTGTTCTAACATTCGAATGCCATGTTTTAGACGATTTAATTAATTGAATTATTCTGAATGTTGTGCATCCATACTTAAACCTTCGCCAATGAATTTATTATGCATATATTGGGTTACAACAAGGTGACAATATCTTATAAAAAGCAACATTTGTGATGGTATAATTACAAATATGACTTTTTATCATTTCTGGGAAAATTCACGATCTACTGACGATGGTCTCATTTCTTAAATTTTAACTAAGCAGTAATTATGAAAGTGACCTAAGTCAGCTTTCCTTTCAAAAGCTTTTTAGCTTATAAATAGATAGAATCTTCCAATTTAGAATCTATTTATTGTCAACGTCTTTCAACATTCTTATCACAAGATCAATAGAAGCTTTACATGTTAACCCTAATTCTAAATGTACTTATTTTAAGGTGCATAGATAAAAAGTGATTAAGATCAATTTCATAATCACCAGCACATTAATCTTACCTGCATTTCTTTGTTAAAAAACCATGATTCTTTTGCAAGTCTGGTAGCAATCATAGGATTTTTGTAGAAATCATTTCGTAATTCGTTCGGCAATGTGTCTTCCATTGCCGAGTTTATCAGTACAGCCGGATGTGCATAAAGGGTTGCAGGATGTCCAAAGAATTGCGGCGCAGCCGTGCATATTTCCACGAGTAGAATTAGAATAAATAATTTCATCTTGGAGAAATTCACTTCCACTAAATTTTGAGTAAGGCAGATATCCTGTGAATGAAACGATTTAATAACTAATATTAATAACTAATATTCGTGTCTTTGATAATATGCACGTGATATTATTTTGCATTTATCGGGTGTCGAATATTAGATAGATTGTTGTGGACATTATTAGAATGTCCTCACGGTGGCTACTCTGACTTTTTTAACAGCTTCAACGACACAGAAGGTGTGCCGTTCTAACTGCATATTATTCGCCATGAAACTTTACACGAAACCGCATAATACTTCACGGTTTTATGTTTCACCGCAATACTCACTGACTTCACCCTTGTCACTCACTCTACTTGAAGTTTAAGATTAAGTTTACTCTTATTATTTACCATAATCCTTTTTGCATTCACTAGTTTTTTTAATTAATCCTCTACAACGTCATATAACTTTGAAGTCACACACTCGTCTATCCTTTTCTTTCGTTTCGTTTCATTTTTTCGATGTAATAATTTTCAAAATACCCACGGCGATTGTCACCGTTTTCCAATGCGTTTAAGTAATAATTTCGTTACTGTTTCACTAATCTAGTTTTGTTAGATTCACGTTTAACTAGTTCGCGTTATATTTTTTAATCACGAAATAAATTGGTTTGCAGAGGAATGTATGTTTATTAAAATCGTTTAGTGGTTTTAGAACATTCTTTTCTTTGAAAAAATTATTAATGATACGCTTTAACACTGTTTCTACGAAAGGTGTTAAAAGGCACTATGTGAAATATTCATTTAAAATTATTTTCTAAGTTCAATCATTTTTCCTCAATTGACTTTCGGACTTTTCCTATAATGATTGTTAAATTCATTTAGCGGCATCTCTTTTCAGTCACCTCCTATTTGTTTTTAACTATTATTTCCCCAGTTATTTGCATCCAAATGCAAAGGTGTCGGAAGACACCATTTATAAGAAAGAAGATATAGAAATAGTGTTGATATTATTTGGACCCTTTTCGGAATATTTAGAGAACTTATTCGCATTAATGAAACATGTAGTCAATTTGTCAAAAGAATAGAAAGAAAAATGGCGATTATAGTTTGCCCG
Organism: Nysson spinosus; assembly: GCA_910591585.2. NCBI lineage: Eukaryota > Metazoa > Arthropoda > Insecta > Hymenoptera > Crabronidae > Nysson > Nysson spinosus. The sequence goes on from OU342849.1 coordinate 1,797,030, forward strand.
GGGAACATCAGTACAAACAGTAGATATTGTTAATGCGATTGCATGCGCATTGAGTGCTAGACATTTGCAACAAGATTAACGTTACTTAAAACCATTCGACCAATTTCTCTCTTCAAACATTAAATGAACCAGCAGCTGTTGCCTCAATAATTCGGTCTCAATAATACACTGTTAATCACCCGTTTATTGTATTCATTCACATCCGGTGTAATCGAAGCACTGATTCCCTCTGGATATTCGCCGGTAGTCAAAAATTAGCATTGTTTCGCGATGTGGGTAAATCTGCGGATTGATTTCGCCGTGTCTGTCGCACTCACCTCTCGATCACTTAAAACGACTTCAAAGATTACAAGAAGGTGTTTGCCTCGTGCGTGTCTAACTGAATGCAAGATCCGTGACGGTGTTACTTATATAGGAGCTGGTTGCCTGGTGCTAAGGTTACATCGGAAGTCTCGTGGTCATTTGGTCATTGCCTGCCCGTGGGCCCCTAGGCCCCTAGTAAGTCCCTCCATCCTCGACTTTTGTCCTTACTTCGAGACGAGGTCACTGATCCTTCTTAAACGAAGTCAAGGGTGGGAATCCCTTCATCTTTTCATTCCTTCCCGAAGCCTTCTTCTGCCAAACGTTTTTACGCATTTCATTCATAGCCTTTCACACTTTTTATAGGATTTAATGTTATAATTATTAACCCTTTACAGACTCTGATATACTACGATAATTCAGTTTGTTATAAAATCCAAGAAACTACGATAATTCAGTTTATTATAAAGTAGAATAATTTAGTTTATTGCAAACTCTGAGAAACTAGAATTAATAAGTTTATTACAATTCGAACGGCGATTAAGAGGCGACGTTAATACTGGAACTACCAAAGGGGTTAAAATGACTAGTCTGTTATTTGGAGTTAAATTATTCGAATATATCACGGTGCATTGTTTGAGATTTTATATACTTTTATTTCATATTGATAACGCAAATAATCGAAGCCATTAATAACTTAAATCCTACAGCTATGATTTATATGTATAAATAAATATGTAAGCATAACTGAGTATATGTTCGGTAGTTCTAGTGTTAAGATTGATTGGTTATCGGTGATTTAACCGTTTGCACTCAGATGCGATTTTAAGTTGCCCCTCAATTTATTGCGGCAATTATTATCTAACGAATACTTGGGAATCAGATAATCCGAGGAAACGTCACTTATAGAAACACGTGTGTTTTGAAAGATTTATGATCACCATTTTACATTACGTCGTCAAGAATCCAGAAACCAATCCATGGGATTTAAGAAATCTATAATATTGTGTATCTTTCTAGTTCATATCAAACTGGGTATTCCTGTTTATAGACTGAATTCAACTTTCTACGCAGTGTTACATAATTGGTTTAAAGGACCATTAAATGTTTAATGGTTCAACAATATTCGATTTCTACGCTAACGATAAGATATCAGGTGTGTGACTTTATTCTCTTGTTTCTTTTCCGAGGCAATATATACAGCTTATTAGTTACAAAATTGATTAAATGAACCTAGAATTGAATCTCATTAATTGTTTTTCACTTTATTTTAACACTAAACCAATCTCAGAATATGAAACGTTATAAATTAGAACATTTTTATTAAATTCCGAGGACTCGTCGTTTGGACTGCTTTGGTAGTTCTAGTGTTAATAAATTGAAATCATGTCTTAAATTTATGAACCCAGCGAAATATAATAATATTACTCACGTATCATTTAAAAAAATCTTCATTAAAAAAGAATGATCCAATTGATTGCATTAAGTGCATGAAAGTTAATTTTGCACCTTGCAACGTAATAGTATGTTACTATTAAAGTTAAATTGAACTTTTAAAGTTCCAGTGAATCTTTTTAAGATACCATTTCGAAAGATATTCAAGGTTACATTCTATTTTCTGCGCGAGTGTTTAATCTGTTTTTTTTCTCTTGATCGGTTCTCTTAATCACATAATCTTTTGTGGGAGTGATTTTGTCTTGACATGAAACAAGTTCACGTGCGACATTATTTATCATATTTCATTCTTTATTTTTCTTTTAAACACGACAGAAATTGTATAGCAGAGGGTTAATGGATTTTATGAAATTATTTTCAACAAAAATGCGGTGTTCCTTTGCGAATATTACAAAAAGACACGACTCTTGTTCGCTTTTCTATTTTGAAAGAATATTAGGAACCAATATTAGGATACAATATTCAAGGACACAGGAAATCGTTTCAAACGATCCATTGAACTCGAACGAGTTCGATATCGATAGGAATTCTCTTCTACGATTCAGCGGTATGATATTCATGGTCAATGAAGCGTGACGAATCAATAAATCCCGAATTAATAAGTCTTGACTGAATCTTTGGTTTGTTTCACTTTTCACGTTTAACAGTCGAATTCAGTGGGCGTAATGTTACGCAGTAAGAATTCGATGAAAGTTAATCTTATTGTTCCACGAATACTTGTTGCTAATTTGAATTTCGGTAAGTGGGAACATTGTGCGTGCCTGGAAAAAGATATTTTATTCGATTTCTGATTGCAATGGGTGCGTGTTGGTTGTTCTGGATTTCAATTTTTTAAAAATAGAGTAAAAGTTCTGAAAGTACCAGTCTCAAATTGTAATTAATGATTCGGAGATGAATTCGGTTGTACAGAACTTTTTCGTATCGAAAGATTTCCTATTTTTAATTTATTCAAAAGAATTCGAAAAAAAGATGACGATTAATGATTGATTACTTTCAGGTACTATTTATAAATTCTCTTATTCTGAAATATAGACTCAGGGAAGAGCAATACTTATTTTTAACGCATTCGTTTTAAAACTGATAACATAGTTTCGCGATACAATGTTACTGGGTGTTTCAAAAGGATCTCTCAGAAATTCGCGCGTAAGAAAGTTCCTAAAGTATTTGCTGGAAATTGACACACTATTACGTGGTTGGTATAACCTAACAGAGTTCAACCACCTACGCAAGTTGCATGCAACTTTTTCAAGACAGTTTTCCGGTTTACGCATTATGCATATCGTATTTCGTCCTGACACAGTGAGAGTTGAATCCGGCTTATCCGAACGTTTGCAATCAGGTGTGTTTTCAGAAATCCAGTAAATCGCTTTTTTTTACAAATACATATATTAGGAAATTTGATTCCTTGACCTTAAACTACACACGATTAAAAACCAAGAATTTTGCTGGCATAAATGTTACGAATATTATTATGTTCCATGCAGATTTATTTCGAAATGTTAAACGTGTTTGTATTAAGTTGAGATTTCATTACTTCATTATGTCGATTATCAGTGGAAATTATTTCATTATTCTATTTTACCCTTGTATATTCATTTCCGGGTTTCCGCATTTTATTCATTTTTATAGAAGTCGCATAATAAAATATTGCAGTTAATAAACATAATCTTGCGAAATCTATCAGGAAGCTATCGTCTGTTATTACATAATGGATTAGCATAACGCATGTGCATCATTTCTCGGCGTTTTATCAGATCAAACGAACTCGTTCTTTCCTTTATGAAAAATAATTTTTGAACAAACAAATATTCTCCATTATTTTCTATAACCTTATTCCATCGATCTTCAAGCTCTTTAACTGCATTTGAACTTTCTGAACTACATTTCTTTCCTCTCAAAGAAGGTACATAATCTGTGTCATCTAAAAGCGGCGGGAACTTATGTACATACAATTATAATAATACAACTAATCGCAAGTAAACCTTTGTCTTTCGTTTTTTGTAACGGAAGTAAGAAATTCGGTGTTTGATCTGTAATAATCATCGAACGAGATGAGGGAATGGTTTATGTCACGGTATTCAGGTCAATGTTATGGCCTTATAAGTAGTATCAGCCGAACGAGTGGTTACCCTTGTCTGGTTTGCCTCGACGGTTTCAGGAAGTTGTTACCTCTTGGTTTCTTGAAAGTGTAATTAAATGTGAAAGGATACGTCAGATCATAAAGTTAGGCCTATTCATAGATACGTCATTTGTAACCTGTCAGAGGTATTATTCTAGGTGTACATATCGTTATTACAAAGGTAAAATTCGTTAATTAGCATTTTCGTGTAAGGGAGTTACACAGGTTTCTGTATTTGGTTTATAATTAACATTTTAATATTCACGAAATAAAAGAATTTGGATGTAGTGAGTCGTTTATATATCCTGTATGTATTTTTTGATAAAATTGTGTTTCTTAAATTATTATATTTGAAGAAGAAAATGGCGGAATTGTAGTTAGTGATTTTGACCTCTGTGATAATGAATTGGTGCATTTTCTTGGAGGTTTAATCATTCTCTGTTCTTTACTCTTAATAATATCCTAAAGAATGTTTATTATATTGTAATTGTAGGAATACAATCAAAGAAAAATTACAGATAATTATTGTTATAAAGACTTTTTTCTATTATTTTTTGGTTATAAAGTATCACAAAGTAACATAGAGGTTTTAAAAAGATTTGTCAAGTAGGAAGTTGGATAAAATTCTCTTCGAAAGATAATTCGAAGGATAATTATTTTATCGGGCACTTTGCACCAAAAACGTAAGAAAGCATTATTCTTTTTGTAAACCAGCCAAAAATTTATATTTTTTTGACGAAAAATCGAATGAAAAGTTCGAATGAATTTCACTCAAAACATTTTCTGGGTTTTAATCTTGCATTAAGAAGTTTATTTAGGTTTCATGTAATTAAATTAATTAATCATTGCACCGAGAACGTTCGTTAGCATGTGATAAAGGGAATTCAACGAAAGACAAACACTGTCGAATTATATTTAACACCATTTATTACTCTCATACCAAGCAAAAAGTATAAAACTTAATACCTTAAAGTGGTACAAAATCTCAAGTTTTACGAATCACAATATTGTTGGTAAGATATTGCATATTTTACAAGAGGACATGTTTATTTATATGTTCCATCCTGCTTGTATATTTATCAGTCATATAGTAATAAATCCGCGTAACAGTCTTGATTGCATGGTACTTCCATGCAGATATTCTTTCCATTATCGCATACAAATTAATCATAATCTTCTTCGTACGAAGAAAATATGAAAATTTATACACATTTTCCGTGGTACCCAAACTTGCAGTTAACTTCTGCACGATTTAAGAAAGGTTTTTATACGTTAAAATGTCATTTATATATTGCAATTATATATGATTGTTGCTTGTTGCTAATTAATAACATTTCATTTATAGATTGTTGAATATAAGCTTCTAAAACTTGCATTTTAATATTAGTCTTTTTGAACCTGTCGAATATTGTTTTCGTGTATGTCTCATTTTCTAATTAAATAAAATGTACGAGGAAATCCATGATTGTGTAAAAATAATAATTCCATTGAATTCAAGCAAATAGAATTTCGTGAATATAATCCAAGCATATTCCACACATTCTATTAAAAACAATCATTCAGGAAATAGATTTTAGACACCGTAGATTGTTTAAATAAACTCAGCACGATTAAAAGTGTTAATACAAAAACATCTTCGTTAACACCTATAAAATAATGCACCGTTAACTAAATGCAAGTTTTAATTCAGTTTCGATTCTTCCTGTTTAAGTATATCAGTTTCAAAACTAGCCAGTTCCAACTCCAATTTTTTTGATATTGTTCAAAAATCACCAGCAAAAGTACCCTTTCTTAAGTGCGTAGGAGTTACCACGTTATCGTTATCAGATTTAGTGGTGGTAGTAGTCATAAGCCGGAGAGAAGGTTTTTTGGTAAACCGGAACCGTGGCATGGGCCACTGTTTGCGCGAAGGCTTTTCCAACTACCGGTACGCTGCCATGTACTGGAACATGTTCCAAACGTGCGGTTTTAATGAAGGTGGGTTGTTGAACAGACACTCTTTCGATTTTGTGAGCTGGTTCAACAAGATCGAGTTCCTGAAGGGTTTGGATTGGTCTGCTGATCACAACACGTCTGGTAGAGACGCGTTCTCCAGTGGGTTCAGCATCATCTGGAGCAGGGGTTGCGGAGAGCACGCGAGCTCTTACGTGTCCAAGATCTCCGAGTTTTGCAGCTGGGGCTCCATCACGAGCAAATCCAACCTGTTAAATCATTTTTGGTCGGGTTAAGTCTGGGTCACGTGACGGTAGCTGGGGCTGAGTCGCATCGTTAAAAATAACGTTAAAAAACTGTGAAAAAAGCGAGATAATCGGAAATTTACCTCGGAAACTCCACCGTGGGCAGTGAGGAGTTCGATAAGTTTGTTCTGATTGGCTTGGTGTTCCTCAGCGGTCAATCTTTGGCTGGGGATGATGGCTGGTGAAGGGTCGTGGGCGACGAATGGGGCTGCGCCATTGGAGCGTGTAATAACTTGAGGTTGATTTGCAAGGACCTGTATATTAAAAGATAATGAATATTATTTAATTTACCTTGGCCGAAGTAAAGATTACTACACAAAAGATGTCTAACATAAATCACGGAATAAGAACACATAAATCTCTACGAAGACCACTTTAGCTCGTATAATTAATTATTCCCGAAAACTGGATTGTCATACTTCTGGATTGTCGTACTTTAGATACTGTTTAAAAGTCCCATAAGAATTAAATCGAAAAGACCAGGGATTGAAACACCATCATTAATTAACACCAATATATTAATTAAAGAAAAATTAATTAACAAAAAAATTAATTAAAGAAAACCTACCTGATTTTGTTCAGCAGCGGCATTGCGGAAATCGGCATTGTCGACTACGACAGATTCGTCTTCGTAGTTGGTAGCGGGTGTAGTGGGTGCTGGTGCAGGTGCAGGGGTAGAAGAAGGCACGAAAAGGGGGCCTGATGGTGCTTGAGCAACTGGGACTTGAGAGTAGACAGGGGATGATTGGTAGTGAACAGATCCATCGGTATACGCATGTCCAGCAGAAACTGGGTAAGCGAAATGAGCATTTTGAGCCAAAGGTTGAACAACTGCTGGTCCTTTCTGGAGCTTGGAAGTTGGCTGGTCAAGTTCGACAACAGCTGATCCAGCTGGGCGAATGATTACGCGTTCTTCGATATCGTAGAATTGCTTTTGGATCGCTGGTCGGCGGACCTAACACGTAAACATAGTTATGTGAGACAGCTGATGAGAGTTGGATGCATATGAATCATATATTAAAATCCCGCTAATGACTTTGTATTAGATCAATTACATTCTACAAGTAGCAAGGGCTAATAAGGCCCAAACGTTTCCGGCTCTAAACTTGCAGTTCCAATCATTTTAAGAACCCAAATCACAAGAACAACACAAATTATTGTTTGATCTGATTGTGAGTACCTCTTTAATACACTTGGGCCGATAACTTTTGGGCCTTATTACGTAAAACACAAGCTAACTTTCGCAAGTGAACCAAATTTCATCGGAACACAAATTGAAAGGGAATCAGTAATAAGTGATGATATTACTTACCTCGAATTTACGGGTTTGGACAGCGGGTTTAACTACATCGACTTGTTTTTCGAGGACGGCAGGTTGGGCCTCGAATCTGGTTACTGGGACGTGTGAAACAGTTGGTACATGTTTAACGTAGGGTACAGCAGCCACTGCTGGTACTTGTGCAGTTGCATATCCAACATGGTGTGTTTCGACTTTAGAGGGTACGGAAACCTGTGCGGCGTATTGAAGGGGTGCCGCATATTGGAAGGGTGCAGCAACTTGTTGGAATTGTGGGCCAGGTGCATAAGTTAGGGGTGCATCATGTGGTACGGTGTTTACGTAAGTTACACCAGCTGGGTTCAGGTAGGGCATTCTCACGGCAACATGGCCGCAGAGAGCAACCTGCAGCAGGGCTGCGACTGCGATGAATACTTGCATTCTGGAATCATAAAGATATTTAAAAGCCTATTCATTTTACGTAAGTTTATATATTTTTATTTAGGGCACCACTGATTTTAGTGCATCCCCACTTTATTTTCTAATAAGAAGAGTTTCTTGAGTCTTGATATCTCAAGGCTTTATGTGTGAATATTTTGTTAATCGTTTTTTAATGAACTAATGAATATATGTACGTTTCGGGAGAGGGTAATATATGTACCCGAAGAGGAAACAACATAACGAAATGATTTTAATCTCATCTTTTAAAAAGGAGTCATTAAAACTAAAAAAAATGTGCCCCGAAAAGGGAACAAAATAATTGAAAGAGTTTCATCTGATTTTTTAAATAGGCGTTCTTAAAATTAAAAAATCTATGCTCGAAAAGGGATCAGCAGAACTGAATGAGTTTAATCTCATCTTTTAAATAGGCGACCTTAAAACTATTATACAAAAGTGATATAATTGTCGATGGCAATAAACACAAACTCAAATCACCTGGACAGTACAGTGTTTGAGCAAATGTGACTTGTACCGTCAAAGGATTGTGTGACTGTGCTTGATGGTGGCAGACGCTGTTTCTTATATGGACACGTGGTGGCAAAGAGGGGTCCCTCTCCACATATGATGCCGAACTGGTACCCCTTCCAATTTAATTTCGGGCCCCAAGTCCGGCAAGAATTGGGTCGTTCTACTTCATCCTCTTACGTACTCACGATCCTCGACAAGTTTACTCTTCCGTGGGGCTGTTCTTTTCTTGCCTGCCAGTTTCAAACTTTGATGGCTACGCCTCTTTCGCAATTCTCAATTAGTCGGCTGATATTCGTTTCAGAAATTATCTAATTCAATGATTAACACGTTGAATGCTGTGCCGAAATCCGTGTTATACGAGTGCTCGCGATACGCGTCCGTAACATCTATATAACGTTTAAAAATTAAACTGTTTAAGCGCTCTACGATACATTGGTTATTTTACTTCGTTATCGCAACGTTATTAATATTGAAAATTTGAGAAATATTAGCGATATATTTGATTCGAGTTTTAGTAATATTGACATTAGTGTTCAACGAATTAATATTCTTCTGGCGGAAGTGTATCGGTGATTTTAGATTGATGAATGTTTTGTTACGGAAAATGTTAATTTTCTAGCATCAAGGCTTCTTCCATGGCCGATGAAATGCGGACCTTTTAGTAATTGGATGATCGAGTTTTTTGCTTCGAGAATTTCGTTTAGATTCTGACACAGTTATTGGCTGGATACGTATTATTACATAAGATTTCGATTATGACAGGTTACTGTCACTTTCGGATCACATAGATAAAAATAGTTTCATGATTGTGTGGTTCCCTTTTAAGGGGATTTATTATTAGATAAAATGTCTGACATTTTAATGGTACATTTTACTTAACGAAAAATCATTTCTATCTTATATTGATTTTAGGGATGTAAAATTTATTAACTAACATATCTAGTAGAATTGTGGTTGTTAAATGATTACATTTGAAGAAGAAAATGGCGGGATTGTAGTTAATGAATTTATAACAACTTTATAACAACGATATTGAATATTAACATAAAATAATGAAAGGAACAAGATTTATATTTCAATCTCTGAGGTGGATTCAATTGTTTCCAAAAATAGTAACCTTTCAAGTTCGAGACTTACGACCCTTGATTGACCAATGGCAATTGCGAAAGTTTTATATAAAACTAATTAATCATATTTCAACCTACATCTCTTTCGTCAGCAGATTTCATTACCGTACTCTTGTTTCTACATTTATTTATACATTAATCATAAATTGATTTTGTAAGGAACCTACAATCTTAATTAATACTAGAACTACCAAACATATACTCGGTTATACTTTTACATTTATTTATATATAAATTATAACTGAAGGATATAATTGAATTATTCGATTTAATTATGCGTTTTATGTACATAAAATAATGGTATATGAAATCTAAACAAGTAATTAAACAGTTTTATTTTTAGACGTTATATAGATATTACAGACGCGTATCACGAGGTATCGGATAACACGGATTTCGGCGTGGCACTCAACGTGTTAACCTATTACCGCCTATTACTATTTCGTAACTTTCGGAAAACGTCTATTGACTTCTTTGTTTACAAATCCACTTCGGCATTCTTTGTTTGCTTCAGGTTACGATTACTTTCCCATAGAAATGAATCTTTTGCGTCTAACAATAGCCACCGCTTTTGATATTATTGAGAAAGCTTCGCAAGAATAAAATACCTTTTGAATACTTCCTTGAAGAATAGAACGGGTTACTGTTATCCCCCTCTTTAAAAAAGAATGTTGCAGCAAGAATTCATTCGTACATCATTGATCTACTTTCGTAATTCATTGTCGAAATTAAACGGATTCTTATTCCAGACATTTATTCGTGGACAATGTAACCAGAAAAACTAGGGAATTCTACAATGTTTCCGTAGAAACTTTGAGTTCTTGTAATAAAAGTGAAACTGAGCTTTAAAATGTGTCTTTGAATTGCATTCTAACAGCTCTAATTTTCAATGGATAATTGATTTAACTTGATTAAAAACTTGATTAAAAACTTGAATGCAAAGCTTCATAAATATATCGCGTCAGTTATCCGATTATAAAATTACAAAGTTTAATATCAACACCTAAAACCCTGATAAGAAACTTAATATAAATCGTTACTTAATCTCAGATCCGAGAGATTTTTGGGATTTTTTAATATATACAATTATTCCTTCATACAATTAAATTTGTTTAATTAAAGTTTGTAATGAACGTCGCAAACTTAGTTGCCAATGTTTCTATTCCTCGCGTAATTGAATATTTCCATGTGACGATATACAATATATATTATGCTAACTAAACAAATTGCACAAATTGCACAAATAGTTTACTTCAATTAGCAGCAAACAATTTGCAAGGATTACAGAAATGAGTTTATAGTTTAGCTCAAAGAGATGATTAAAAAAATTAAGACATCAAACAATGATATCTTTCTAAGCATGCCTATGTGTCCAATCTACTTCTTTCTTCTTTTTGATTTCTAATAACAGAAGTAATAAAAATAATCCCAACGAGCGGGGGCGAGATTACGCAATGATGAATTGTGTTCAAAGAAAACTTGCAAGTCGTATTGAATAACTGTCGTTTTTTATTGCGCTGATACGCAGTCAGAGATAGAATCAAGGATTACGAAAGACAGTGACATATTCACAGCTGAATTTCACGATCACTGATAATAATTCAAAATGCTAGCTGAGGTACCGATTCTTTGTTGTCTAAAAACCGACATTTCCTTTCACTGGGTCTCGCAAAATAGTGGGCGTGGTTTTCTGCCTCTGTTAAAATTCGTAGGATAGGGTTAAAACAACCGAACCCGGAAGGTCAAGGACGTGCAGAGATTTATTGAACTCGGTTAATATGGATCAATTAAGATCACCAACGGGATACACTTTTTTGATAATCCTTAATGATCTTTATTTCGGGCGACTCGTATGAACATTTTGTAGACGGAGAATACAGTCATTACGCCAATGGCATGTGAAACAATTTAGTATTTGATGAATGTTATTGATTTGAGGGAACTAATTTTTTTTTAAGTCTTCCACCCATTTTTTGGCACTGATCAATTGTATTTATTAGCCGAGTTTGGCATGATTCGATTTCTGACTTCATCACTATTCTTATATGCAAATGGCTTTTTTCAAATGTAAATTTAACTATTAATTTTTCCACGAATATTAGTAATTGCAAGCTAATCATTTTAGACTTACGCACACTTTGTGTAAGTTAAAAAGAAGTTGAATATTTTCTAACTAAATGATTCTTCAAAATAAAACTGTATATATTCTCTGTAGTTCTACTGTTAATGCGAGATTGATAGCATATTTCTTTATGTTATTTTATTATATTCTAACACACTCCAGTATTAGAAAAGTATCATTCAAATTTGATTACAAATTATTTCATTAAATTTGATTCTTTTATTCATCGCACCTGGCTTTCAGGTTGATTATTCACTGGTTTCACGCGCGTGTGCTTGGAATCTATAAACAATGTCTGATCAACGTGAAATCGTGGACACCTAATGCAACCTTCTTTTCGAGAAAAAAAGACCCTTTTCTCTTGTATCATAGACTGGCATAGTTCAGTGTCTTAATTCCGAAGGTGTTGCATTTTACGCGTACAATTTGACTCAGTTTCGAGACTCGAATATCAATGATAGCAGAGTGTTCAAAGTAAAGCCATCGACCGAGCTGAATTCACTGTTTTCACTTTCGAATCAGAGCCCACGAATCTTCAACATTGAAAATGATTCTGTTCTTCTGTTTTTCCTGTACTCGGTTTTTTAACGAATTTAATTCAACATACATTGCTTCAGTTTCCAACGTTTTCTTAATTTTTTATATTAACAAGTTTAACGCCATTGGTAGATTTTAGTGTTAAAAAATCGAGTTAATAAGTAGCCGGGTTATATATAAATATGTTAAAACTCTTACAAAGGTGACAGCGTAACAGACTTAATAATCGAAAGGTGTAATTAAATAATAACCGTTAATATTCGTATTCTGAAGATCGAACATGTTGGTAGAATATTAATCTGATTAATGAAATTATCAACACGTTCCTTTGATGAGTGATGCTTGGCATCGGAACATCAAAAGATTAATATCATAATTGGTAGAGACGGGAAAGGTGAGGAGAGTCTTCATGTCAAGGTTCTTCATGTTTTTAAATGACCGGCTTCTTCGCGATTATAATTTCAGTTGATGCAGGTGCATAAAGCATCGAATGAAAATTCAGTTTCGTAGGTTTGGTATGCGACGAACGCGGCGTTTTTAACCGGTTACTATAAATCAATTGGCTCGCGTATAAAATACTTAAAAAGTGAGAGTGCTCGTGTTTCATCGAACATTTACGGTGCATATGTATGTACAATGTACATATGTACAATATACACATCGAAGATGAATTATTTCACACGATCCTGAACTCTGATGACCCTGAAGAGTGATCGAGTGTATTGATTTTTTGGATCATTGGCTCGTATTGAAGTCCAGGGTTTAATTAACTTTCTCAGAATTTTGGAAGTCTGAATATCTCGATACGTGAAATATGTTTTTGTAGGTTTATTATTTATGTGAATTATTTGTGTTTAGTAAATTATTTTCTTCGGTAACTTTCTTCAGTAATTTTTTCAGTAATTTTTTTCAGTAATTTTCTTGAGTAATTTTCTTCAGTAATTTTCATCGGGAATATTTCATTTTAATCCTGATAAATAAATCTATATCGAATATAATTAATAAGTAAATGAATAATAAGAAAGAAGAATGATATCTTAGATTTTAAATGTTTATTTGAATAATATTCTTACGAAAGTATTATTATATACTTATGGCGGGACAGATCGGTTATGCAAGGTATACGAGATATCATAAACAATAAGAAAAGAGTTTTTATCGGCAACCTTGTCTCCCGCATAATAAAAAGAATATCTGTATCGGGACAAGCCATGGTCTTACGATAATATTTTGGAATAAATACCGGGCCCCTCTCCCACCAGTCTTACGTAACATTTTCCCTGCGATCGAAAACGCCCACGGGTAATCCGATCGTAACTCGATCGCGAATCAATCGATCGTTATATTAATTGCGCGTATGTTAATTCTTCGCGAGCATAATGCAATAACTTCTTTATATTCAGAATTTAATATAAAATGATAGCTGCAACTTTATGCGAATGCGTGAAACCGGTGAAATGATTTTAGGCATTCCACAATTATTTATATCAGCGGTACCGGACAGTAATCAATTGTTTTGCAACAATTAACTATTAATTTTATAAAAATAGGGTCGTCGGTGATCGATTACCATCGAAAGATGAGAACTTGATTTTTAAAAATAGGAATTACCTAATAGAATAATTTAATATGAACAAACATATCGCGTTTCATAAATTACACGAAAAATGAGCGATTACTTTCCGGCACCTTTAATATATGTTTCAAAAACTGTACAATATTTGTACACTCAAAAACAATCAAACTGTTTATATTATTAGCAATAAACATTTCAAAATCGCTCTTTTAATGTTCCAAGATATCATATATACGATTTAATACGAAGCATTATAATATTTCGTCGGACGAGGATCATAGATAATAATGTATCTAACAAACTAATTTATTATGAACAAATTAACCCCAGTTTCATAAGATATGCCAAAATGATTGATTACTTTACGGTACCCCTAATAATAAACGGGTCGTGGTACCATTACGAATAAATAGGTTGGGTCCCGTCGTAAAAAAGGTTGGGAAACTCCGATATCAATTGGAATGAATTCTTTTCATAAAAGAATACAAATATGTAATAACAATTTGTCTGATACCTGCAATATGCCGGTGTACAGCGATAAAAAAGTAAAGTAATGAGCAAAGGGTGTAATTGGATAATGGATTCTTATCACGCAAATGGCTGATCCAACGTGGCGCGAATCCACGATTATCGAAACGCGATGCGTGGGACTGTAACTCAAAAAATTCAGAAGGCGATTCAATTTTGTGAAGAAATCACCTTTCACTTGACGCCCGGAACTACGCCCATTAATGGATGTATTACAAGTAATTGCCTCTTTACGATGGAATTCAGTTAGCACTTTTAATGTCGCGATCTTTGCCAAGATAAGAATGCATGAAATATGGAGATCTCTTTTATAAAGGTAAAATTCATTAACACTAGAACTGCGGACAATATATTCAGTTATATTTATATATTCACGAAAACCATCGTAAAAATAAGAATGGATGGCAAAAATATATTAATTGATTTTGTTACGTCCATTATATAACGTGAGCTGCAATTTAAAAAAATTGAATATTTTCGTTTAAGCGAGTTGCAAAGGTTTCTGTATTTGATTTATAATTAAAATTGTAATATTCGCGAAAAAAAATATTTGAATGTAGCAAGTCGTTTGTATATCCTGCCTGCACTGTCTGATAAAAATATGTTTCTTAAATTATTATATTTGAGGAAGAAAATGGCGGAATTGTAGATAGTGTTTTTTACTGATATAATAACGATATCAGATCTCAGTTTAAGGCCTTTACATCCGCGATTTTTAAACTTTTTTATCTCAGACGCACATGAACTGATTACTAAAATTCGACGGCACATTGAAAAGTATATTATATTGTTAAATGTATGCATAATTATTATATTCAGATTGTGAAAGTTAGAAGAGTTGTTTAGAAAAAGAAGTAGGTTCAGCGGAATTTCAGTGGTGGACGGAACTGAATTACAATTTTCGATCGTCATTCTTTTTTCTTGATGAACTATTCTTTGGGTGGGGCTTGCAGGAAGGTCAACGAGTTAATGTATGTATTTATGTTACTTAAATTATGGCATTTTTTATTAGTTAGGTTTAATTATGATTCCAGTTATGCATACAATAAAGTGTAAAATAATTATGAACGTCGGAATTGAAGTAATGAACTTTAAAAATGTACGATGCAAACTGCAATGAAAATAATTCAGAATATGCAATATTAGCGATGCAATATTAGTGAAAATAATTGATTTCGTATTCCACGTTTAAATAATTACCTTAAAAAACTGAATTGTTTTCGGAAAGGTTGTTGAAGTCTGTAACACTTTGTGCCCAAGGCTCGTCATGCGGACAGCCCAATATATTTTTTACCAATATTACCAAGCACAAAAAAATATATTCTTAAGTTCGGTTATGCCGCAGTCTACAGTGAGTGTAAAAAGTATTCGTACACCAGCGAATTTGACCAAAAACCTCGTAGAACTTTGTTTAAAACATTTTAACAAACAAGTGGTGCGTACATATTCTTCGAGACCTTCGCAATGAATTTCATTAAAACACAATATTATTCATCCATAGTTTTATGGAAGTATTAACAATTAATTGCTTTCATGCGGAAATAAAGTTCTACGATGTTTTTGGTAAAATTCGTTGCTGTACGAATACTTTTTACACTCACTGTATTTAGCCCCGGATTCGGCCTCCCATAAATTTTTTACCTTATACTTATGCCGTCACCAATTTATATTGCTCCACCCATAAACACTGATGAATTAACTGCCCTGACAATTGCACCGCGGCGTAATTCCTGCGCATTACTTGTCGAAATGCGAATGGTATTTCAGATATTTGAAAAAAATCAACTTAACCCCTTATTGCCCAATTTTGTCATATAAAAGGAAAGCGTGTAACGTAAATCTAGTTAAACGCGACTTTAACGAAGGTACATTACGTGAAAATAGTAACGAAATTATAACTCAACCTTTTTACTACCAATTTTATATTTCTAGTATTTGAATATTTTATTGTACTTACCTGCTTTGTAATTGCTTGAAGAGTTGGTAGCGTTGGTAGCGTTGGTAGCGAAAGAGTTAAACGCATCGAAAAAGGTGACAATCGTTGCGCGTACTTTTGTAATTATTATTATTACGAGCCCCCAAATCTCCGCGATATATTAATCCATTTCGCGAAGCATTATTTTCATCCCATATTTCATAGTCATTCCTTTGAAGAACATCAAATAATTTTTGATAAATGATGTGTTAAATAAACCTTAATTATTTCCTCTAAAAAGATTGATTTTCAAAAAAATAAAGACGTTAAGACTTTCTTCTTGACGAACAGAATAAGAGGAAAGTAATTTTCTCAAGTAAAATAAAGACCCTAAATAAATCTGTGACGCGGAACGTGATACGTTAGGACGTCATAATTTGTTATGTTGTGGCGAGTACCGTGAAGTAATAACTTCCTCGTACGCCTTTAATCCCTAAAAAGACATCTTTCATCGATAAATCCAGGAAACTGGTGACAACCTGGTGGCCTTACATGACATATTAATCCGACCCATCTTACCTGGCGTCAAAAAACATATATCCAACCATGCAAATCGATTAAGTTTCTTTACACTATTCGTGAAACGGCGAATTAAGTTCCGACGTAACATGACTGTATGAAAGTGTTTGGGACAACCGAATGCGCTTAAAAGGTGGAAGAGGAACAGGCGTCAATGAACGAAATGACATAGTCGGATTACAGAGAGAAACTGTAACTTTATTTACATGTGGATAAACAGTGAATTTTTTATTATATATATTTCCATTTTCATTTTTCATATTGGTCGAATAACTGAGCGATGAGACTCGGGGAAAGTAAAAGATTTTAAGACCCTCATCAGCAACCAATTAACGATATCTCGCATTATATTACTTTTTCTTGCTCATATCTTCTTTGTTCTACTTATCGATACATCGCTTTTTTCTTCTGGATCAACGAAACCGAAAGTAAAGTAAACTCTGTCCGAAGAGTAATACGCCCAGAAAACTGGTTGTCCTTCGTTTCGCAAGAGACGGTCCACTTTAATCTCGAAAACCCTAAAAGCGTCCGCTTATCCGTTGAATGCATCTAAAAAATGCATCTTCCCGTCGAAAACAGGCCCCTCACGGATGTCGACCATTCGTGTGCACGTGATCACGTTGACATCCGACATGTGTATTTATTCATTGTAATTTACGTTACCACTGATATTCTGTTTTCTGCAATGTTTTCAAAGGAAAACGCTATAAACTTTATCGGCAGTTATAACACTAATTTTATAAAGACAAATTAATATCTAATGTTATTATCGTCTATTATATCCTCCAGTTGAAACAAACTTGTCGGCAGATCTTTTGTTTACAACGAGGACATTTATTATTTCCGATAATAAAACAGTTCATTGCGAAGGAAGCGATAATACGACTTAGGACACTACGTGCTACGTGTTATATGTTCATCCATGCGCTCCGCTTTGGCACTCAAATTTTATTATCCCAAAAATGGTTGGTCGTGTGGAAATGTTTTGTAGGACAAAATTGTAGAGTAGTTAATGCCCTTTCGAACCTACTCAGTAGGGATTCGATCCGATTTACCGTTTTCAAGATACAACCCGGAGAAATCTATGACATCGATACCGAAAAACGTATGATCTTACAATTTTAGAGCACGTATTAACTATGTCCAATTTCGTTAAAATTTTATACAAATAGAAAATAGAATAAATAATCATTCGCACCGGATGTCGCACATGTGTGGCTTGGGATTCTTTACCAGAACCCGAATAACTTAATTGTGAGTCTTTAGATACGTTACACCTTGGTCTCAAAACGTTTGAGTACATTTTGACTAAGTTATAGTGTGGTGTTTCCGCGAATTTGCTTCGTTTCGCGCGTAACATTCGGCTGAAAATGCCCCAACATGAATGTGTTAAGATATATCGTGATATTTCATATTGTTTAATTGGAAAGGATCGACGGATTCGGAAAATTGAGTGGAAATAGAACTTTTTCTCCACGCAATTAACGAAACTCTCGGTGATGGTACGCTGAAAACCTGTACTGTCGAAGTACACCATTTTCGAAGAGGCAAGGCAGTGATAAGAGTCTACGCTTTTTATTTTGGATCTATCTAAAGGTCTGATTTCTGGTTGTGATAATTCCTTTATTATTATTTATTCACTATTGATAGTAGTTTCCTTCCATTTTATAATTTACGCATTTATAATGTTATTAATTATCGACTTAACATAATGCGCCGCAAATGCGGTTAATAATTCTTGATCCTACGAGCACTACATTACATATATGGATCATACGTCCGATTCCAGTCGAATCTTTCCGCTATGGTGCAGATACTCAATTAGAGAATTCTATCGCCTGCCGTTTAGCGCAATGCATCCGTATTCGTCGACAGATCTGCACAGCGATACAAATAACGTTAATTGGCATATACTTGGAACACATCCGTTCTCCCATTAATCCGAAAAATATTACAAAAACTCAGCGACAAGTTGTTTCCAGTGTATTTCTCAGACTTTCACGTGGTAGAGAGATGGTGGAGAGACTTTATCTTGAAACACAGCTGGCACATCAGCGTGGCTTGGCCTGGAAACATAATTTATTAACACTTTCCAGTAATTATTCCAATAATTAATATTATTGGAACATATTTGTCAACTCTTCGCGAGGCGACTTTTTTATACGAGATCAAAATGTTTGGCATATTTTATGACTGTTTTCAGACGAAAAATGTCTGCCCCATCGCGTAGAGTACAATAGATTCTCGTATAACTCGGTTAATACTACAATTAAATTTAAATTAATATAATAAAATCTAAAATAATAATAAATAAAATATAAAATTAGAATCCACGTCGGAGGCCCTACTTTTATGGCAATTTGAAGAGAATCTGGTAAAATCAGCGGGAGAAGCATGTCCCCCCAAAATGTCTTTTGGGAATTACCGTTTAAACATGTCTGCAAATTCACATTGGAATAATGGATATTTGCAAACTTATATTAAAGTGAACTATGTTTCAGTTCCTTGCAATCCTGGGAGAAGAAACAATTGAAGATTACTGACCTCTTCCTCGGAAACTTGTGTGAAGGCAGCTATCGCTTGCTGAACTTGTGGCGTCGAAGATCCTCCCACAGGATGCGTTATAGTTTGTTTACCGAGTTTGACACCGTCCTGTGCTGACTGTGTCATTTCTGTCCTTCTAAGGTAAGCAGCTTCTTTCTTAGGTGGTACCACTGGTTTATTCGGTGGTACTGGAGGAGGAACTCCACGAGATATGAGTGGTTTTTTCGAGGGCAGCATACCAGGTGGTTGGTTGGAAGAACCCGAGCCAACTTGGAAACCACCCTTTCCCGTAGTTTGAGTGGATGGTACAATTTTTACTGTACTTCCAGGATTAACAGGGGTAGGTAGAACCACATGTTTTTCTACAGCCTGAGGAATTAAGATATACGAGTACCAATTTAACCTTCTAGATATCTGGAGGAAATCTATTTCCGTACAAGAATATCTTGCTATTTAAATACCTGCAAGGTAAACAATAAAAGGACTTCAAACTATGAGAATGAATTAGACTAAAAGGCTCGTGGAACGGTTTGCAAAAGTAATACAGTGGAACTACGTTTATCCGGATTATAAAACAGAAGCAAACTCCTTGTTGAACTCCTTGTTGAACTCGTTGTTGACCGGCGGTTTTTTAACTATTGCGCAAAACTGTTTTTCGCAGTTAAATATAATGTGAAATTTGTGAAAATTATTATTTGTCCATTATCCAGCTATTTCTAGTAGGAATTTTTGTAAATTATAGTTGCGGTATAGTTTCAAGCTTAAGAACTGGATAAATTAATTTAAGTACGAACACGAGTTAACTCGTGACCGGTCAGCAAGGTGTTAAGTACAGTGCAGAGATCGTTTTTTGCTTTCTATTCTTAATATTATTGTGAAAGTATATAAAATGTGTAATCAAGAAAATCAAATATGTATAAATTATATTGTTTATGTCGTCAAGGAATTTTCTGGATTATCCGGATTTTCGGTCATCCGGATCGGGCCCAGTCCCGTTTTGGGCCGGATAATCGGTGTTCCACTGTAATCAGAATATCATTGATTTATTATCGAAAAAAGGAAGTATACAATTTGCCGCCAGGTGCTTTAAATCAAAATTTATTAGTACACTAATTTACAAGTTGGAGAGAGATATCACCGCTTTAAATGTCTCAATAGAAATGATTAAAAAATAATCATCTCACTGATTCGAAGACCGTATTCTACATAGTACAGTTAATTGCTATAACAGCGAATGACGATTTTAATTAAGCAATCGAGGACGATTGCAAATACCATTAAAATATTATGATGCATTATATGCATCATAACTTTGTAACCGCACGTTTTATAATGGAAGTGAAAAAAAAAACATAGTAGTCCAAATAAGTAATTAAAATCTGCGATATTGGCATTAGTGTTTAGAGGGAAGCAGTTAGGAGTTATGTTTAACTAAGCAAGGAAAATGTGTAAATAAGGCTCAAAAATGCGTTACACACAACTTTTAATTAAGGAAATAATGTACAAAGTGAACAGTAATTTTGTATACAAAATAAGAATAGTATTGTACAATATAAACTTAAAAAGTCACTGTGCGCTTGCTTACACAGGCTGACTAGTAAAGTAATGTTTACGAAACATTATAAGTAACAAATGTGGGATAAGCACATTTCTTTATAAAAATATGAATTATGAGCGCGTTGCTCGCCGGTAGAGTAGCGTGATACATCAATTGTTTTATGGCAACCAGAGTGAATGCATACACGTGTTCATGGCCGCGTGTACGTGTATATGTATATATACAGGTTTATACACCCATTACATAATCTGCTTCTACGAGAAACCATGCACTACTCCCACCAAAAGAACTTATAAAATAGAACATGTACGCAGCCCCTTAATTGTAATTGTTTTATTGCACACAGGATTAAAAGTGTTTACATACTTAAGAAATAGTCAAGCATTATTAGCTGCAGTTGTGCATGGCGTATAGGCATACTTGTAATCAGGACTTTAGTGTCTCATTTAGAGTCATATTATTTTGTCAACAGTATAAAGATACACCCATTATAAAGAAGAAAGTCGAGCTTCTTATTGATTAGTAAACCAACTTAAATATACTGTTCCCTATTATAACGCAATCTGTATATTGAAATGATAGGCCCTGTATTTAGCTTGTGTTCTTTAAAATGAAGTTCCATTTATAGTCGTCATTAACATGCAATCACCATTGAATAACATTAGGAAAGCTTACATGATAAAAGAGTGCAAGTAAAGCTAAGGAGCATATGTACGATAAGGAGCATAGCATACTAATAAATTGAAGGGGTCTCAGCAATCAAGGAAACTATTTACCACACTGATTTGTCTTGGAAAAATAATTTGTACAGAAACGTGTAGTAGGGAACTGAATAAGGCAGAACTATACTTCAATCCTTTGACTGCAGCGTGTTCTAAGAAACAAGCATTAACATCGTGCGATGCGATATTCGCGGCACAGAAGTTGACACTAAATTGAGTAGATAAAAATCAGAAAAATCGAGGAGTTATTGAGATTCTGTTATTTGATCGGTTGTTATGTGACACGTAACAGTATGTTCCATACTTTATTAGTTTACTAGAAAATAAATGCGTTGTACCGAGTAAAGTTTACTGGACGTATATATACGCCATTCGCAGTCAAAGGTTTAAAGTTGGTTGGTTCCACTTTTCAAAGGCTAAGACATCGACTTCATGCCGAATATGTCATTAATGTATAATATGTCTATGGTGTAATTAATTTCTAAATATTCAACAATTATTAGCTGCATATTATATACAATTCACCGAATTCTATTTGCTAATAAAAAATTAATAAACGGTGAGTAATGCCTGCCGCTTCGTTCTTGTTAGGTAGGTATTTATTATAAAAAATTGTAAAATGTTACCCTTAAAAGACTGTCCTCAAATATTCTTTAACAGTGCGTCCGAAAATAATGCTGTTTCAATTATATTATCAGGGTATTAATACTGAATTCGATTAGCAGAGGAAATGTTCGTTTATAATATTTTAAAGGACTTGTAATCTATTTTTTCGAAGGAGAAATTATAGTGCATTGAAGTTTGCAAGAAATACATTTACAGTACTGTCTTCTTGATCTAAACCATCTGAAAAACATTTGTTTGTACTTTCTTTGTAATATAACAAATTTACATTTAACCGCACAAGGAATCGTTCTGTATGCCCTCGAATAGTATGAATACAAAAGAATGAATCGTTCCAAATGGCCCGTTAAGTGATCGAAGGTACGATTCAGAATTCGTTAACTAACAGTTTGAAACAGAACGCAATAAAAAACGCACCTAAGTGTTAAATAATAATCGTTTCTAATTAATCTTAAACATGTAATTTTAGTATCATATTCAGTATTATCATCCAGAATATTTTGTAAGAACATATTGAAGTTGTAGACATTGTATTGTGAGAGGTCAAAATATAAAATATAGCCCTAAATATTCTATGTCCAAAAAATAGCATATTATATGAATGTTGAGTGAGTTGGTAAATGTGGATAATTTACCTGTGTTTCAGGAGAAGCTGCACACTCTCCAGTTGCAGACGCTATATTTGTTGCATATGGAACACTGCGTAACGCTTGTCCCGGTGTTACTGACCTAGCAATCCCAGTAGCTATAAAAGAATTACGAATATTAATGCATGCTGTTTTCAAATATTATCTTACATTTTTGAACAGATGATTTTCTATTACATTATAAATTAGAAATACATTTAAAGTAAGCGACACGTATTTTTTAATATCTGCGGAACTTCGGTTTAAACAAATGTGCCGTTTATTTTGAAAGTGGCTTAAGTCCAATATAATTTTCCATTTTAATGTTCAAATAATAAACTTTGAAAATAAACGGCTCATATATATGTAAAGTTAATGTATGAAAACATCTAAGAATGCTACTTAAAATATTCGAATGAGTTAGAACATACTATTTTGAACACAACAAAATGACTTAATGCAGTGATTTCTATCTAAACATACACGATTTGCGGTGGAACACGGACCAAAAAGTACTGTCCGACAATGTTTTTAACATAATAGCATGGCAATAAATTTATTGGTTTCAAGTTAAGATATTAGTGAAACACAAATAATTACTTTTATATTTGAAAATATGGAATGTACATATCTTAATGTCAATTGTTTGCAATATGGAGTAAGCTAAGATCTGCAAAGTTGAAATACAAATTTGCCACCTTATCATTATGTCAATGTAAATCATGATTGTAATCGGTGTGAAGATCACTTCTCTGACAGTGTAATTCTACCAAGATGTCTCTTAACTTTTTTAATGTCAAGTATTATGGGTTTTGTACAGTACAGTACAATAATCCAAATAATCCAAAATCCAAATAACAGCCAAACATGCATCACAACTTCCATTCACGAAGGAAGGACAAACGATTTTTTGTTATTTGAGCCGCTAAAATGCCAAATTGATCCACTCTATGAAAATGTTTCAATATTACCGCCAAAGCGGATTGGTGCTTAACGTTTCATAATTATTAATTTTCTCGAATTTTCGTTTGACGGAGTTAGTCACTTCGGCTGCTCAGCGGCTCATTTAACCCTTTGCACTTGAAAGGCGATTCTCAGTAACCACTCAGTTTGCTGCGGCAATTCGAGCGGCGACTGAGATGCGACATTAAAATTGATTCCAGTTGTCCACGATTTAATATCCAATAACGAAACATAATCGGAGAAAATCTTAATATCACATCTCAGTCGTCACTCGAGTTGCCGCAATAAACTGATTGAAGACTTAGAATCGGCTGCGAGTGCAAAGGATTAATTATATTGCAGACTGTAAAGTACTAGCTGAATAATACTTGTATGAGTCATATATGTGATGGTAGAAAGTATGTGTAAAAATATCCTATCGACTTGAAGCATTTTAAAATCATTACAAGATGACTATAAAACCTGTTGTTCTTACTTGGTCCACTAACAGGAACACTAGATACTGTGGCAGTAGGCTGGACAACCTTACTACTAACCATTGGAGTACCTGTACCTAACAGTGTACTTTTAACTGTACATAAAATATAATTATGAAGTCAACAATATCTTAGTGCAGGTAGTAGATTGAAGTTTAACAAAAATTGGCATACCTGTTTGAGGAGTATTAGCAGTATGAGCAGTTCTAACTGTGGGTATAGCCACTAAATTAGGTGGCTTAGCAGGTGGAGGTGGTGGTGTTGTTCCAGTACCTCTTGGTGGTCCACGTGCTTGTGCTTCTTTCCAAGCATCAATTTCCATTTTAAGTTTATCTACCTCTGCTTCAAGATCTTTTGCTCTCTTTTCTTCTCTGGCCAATGCTTGCCTGTACTGCTGTGTTTCAATATCGAACTGTGCCAGTTGCTTTTCCAACTCTGCCTCCATTTGCAGCGATTTTTTACTTTCTTCCTCGAGACCTTCGGCCATAGAATCTATTCGTACTTTCTCCTCGCTAAGTATCTGCGCGAGATCTTCGGATCTTTTCCTTTCTTCTATATACTTCATAATAATCTTCTTTCGTTCTGCCAAGAGAAGAAGTACTATCTGCTTCTGTCGATTCTTTTCCTCCTCCAAGGTGTCGCCTGCCTTTTTTATTTCTAGTTCCAGTCTTTTCTTTTCTTGTTTCTCCAATTCTAACTCTTTCTTCAGTCGAGTCCTCTCTTTTTCAAGACCATACGTAATATCATCTCCTTGAGCAGTATCGTGCTCGTGTTTTTGTTTCTCTTCTTCTAATTCTTTGATTACCTACATCCAAATAAATGATGATACATAAAACAATAAGTATTTCTACAAATGTTTTGTCAGCAATAAGTTAGTCATAGATGTATGAGCTGTGGTTGAGTTTATATTCAATACATACTGCTCTGTGTCTGATTTCTGCATCTTTAAGAACTTTAGTCATCCTATATTGCGTACGTCTTTGCTGCGTCACGAGTGCCTCTAAACTGGCGACTTGTTGATCTATTTGATGCGACTCATGTCCAATTATACCACCCAATAATGCTACATCCCTAGCAAGAGCAGCATGCGGATCTGCTGTACCACTTAGATAACGAGAACTTAATAGGTGCTTCATTTTGTCAGACTGTTTAAAATGTAAAATGTTGATGTACATAAGTAAACTTCAACAAAGCATAATATTGGATTGGCCAGAAAGTTCGTGCGATTTGCATCATTATTTTGCGGTGAAATCGAAGGGTTTTTAAACGTTTTGAGTGCCAGACGGCGCGATCGCGCTTCGCCGATACCATATCGGAAAATGCGACCGGATGTGGCAAGGAACTTCTATCTAAAGTTTGTAAAAGGCGGTAAAAACCCATGCTTTTAATAAATATAATTTCTTTATACGTTTGTTTGATGTGCGAGTCTTCAGATATCGAAGTATAATTACGCGAAAGCCGACCAGCGCTATCGCGCCGGCTGGCACTTTTCGATCGTATTTTTGCAACGGCCCGAGGTACACGAAATATTAATAACGCGAAATTTCAAAGCTTTGCCAAAACATAGGAAATGTTTGTAAGTCCAAACAAACAATACATTATTGAATAACAAAAACCATCCAAATATACAAAATCGAAGAAATTTCGCGTTTTATTCATACATTAAAACTGTCTGAACTAATTGGCCAGCCTAATACATATCATAATTCTAACATATTTTATGAAGCATTAACTGTTTAATGAGGACATTATATTAATCAATAAAAATTACCTTTAATACAGCTATCACAATATCCCTTGCTTGAAGTTCAGCTTCTAGATGCCCTAACAATTTCAACAAATCTGTTTTGTTCAACTCCATCTTTGGATTTCTCTAAAAGAAGGGACAGAGCAAGATAAATATTGTAATTATAGTATAATATTCGGTATAATATTAATTAATATAGCGGGGTACCTTTAAAGTATTACAAGAACTTTTATCAAGGGATTCAATGTTATTGGATGGTTGTGGAGATTGTTGAAGTTGCTGTTGATTAGATTGCACGGACGATGTAGCAAAAACGATTTGCGTTGACAAAGTAGATGAACAGGATTGCGATTTTGCGGTTGCGATCGAGATAGTTGTTGTAGCGGTTGTATTTGATGAGCCGTTCACTGCTGATGCAGTTGAACTTACGTTTTCAACGGTATGATTCTGTGATGCCATTGTGACAATAACAGATTACCGAAATTTTTAGGAACCTACAGTATTCGACTGTTAAGCATCGACTTAACAATAAAGTTTCCGATAAACTTTATTTCCAAAGGTAAATATTTCGTAGCCGAACCGCTTCAGCCTCTGATATTAATACTCCTGTTTGGGCGAAGAGATTCTCGGCCCAAAGAGCCAGCCTCTGACATCAGCCGCATTGCTCATCGGTATCCTTCTTTCTTATGTATTTACTGTTTTACGCCGAATCAACTTATCCGGCATTCGGCATTATTCTGGAATATTGACAAACCAAATCTAAAGCCGTAATTCACAGACAGCACATATCTCGTAGAACTCACTGCGAGACACATTATCGATTATATTTCGCCGAGATTTATAATCGAGAGTTCAACTTCATTCTAGAGGAGGCGGTAAGCATAAGCGTAGAATAAGAATATAAAGAACCACGGACAAGGTGGGCCAAAGCACAGACGAAATATAGGAAGACCGCTAACGCAATGTATTTTTTTATCCAGAATTACCGGGCCCTAGGACCCGGCAATTATCGTGTCGCTGTTGTCATTATCTACCGAAGGGATGAAACCACAGACGAGATTACCGGCGGGCTAAAAATCAACGCATTCTTACATTTGTTAGCACAAATATTACTCAATATTTAAAAGAAAGTTTATAGCAAACATCGGAAAATCTGAAGATAACAATAATTTTTTATGTTACTAATGGCTCCGAATGTTTTTAGTTTGTTTAATGATTATTGCTATGTATGATTTGCCAAGAAATTGTTAGAAATAATGATTGAATTTTATCCGCGCTCTTCGCGCGTGCGCTTTGTGCGCCACCACTGTATCGGGACATGCGCAGTCAAGTCTCTCGCCAGTCGTCTTTCGAGGAGTGTGGACGTGTTGTGAATGTTCTCAGATTTTCCGGTGTTTATTTCGTGAAAATTCTCAAATTTTTCATTCGAAACGTGTTCCACGAGTGCCGCAAAGCTTTTTCGGTTCGATTTTGTATTTCTGTTCATAATTAATTAGTGAATATTCAAGTTTTTCGACATCGTGTCACTTTGTCAGCGGCGTACCTTCGCACGCTTCCTCATATCACGATTTTCCATTTTAAATTTTCTAGTATTTTCGTCATATTAATACCAATTAAAGCTCGATTTTCGTAGATTTCGTGAAATTAATTTTCGAATTTGTCTCGCTCCCTTTCTCTTTCTCTCTCAGAATTAAATTTCCGAATTACTTTAACTTCTTCCCGCGATTTTCTCTGTTAAAAATTGCCAACATTTCTTCACTTTTACTAATCAATATCCGAAATCAATACTATTCTTATATCTGATAATTAATTAAACATTCTCACCGCTTTATGTTAATAATACTTTGTTACTTAAATATTTGTCTGCCGCGAAATAATGGTTCAATTCTCGTCGCCATTTTATATCGCAAGTATCGAATCGAATCGAGTCGCTTCGATTCTCTGCGCGCGAAAGGAATTGTGGGATCTCGCGGACGCAAGTGCTTGTTAAAATTTGCGGTGCTTCAAGTTTTGTGTTCTGCGTTACTTCGTTTCCTCGCTTCTCACAAAATACTTTCGGAGGTTTCAAGACATCGATCGGTGAGTCTCAAAAACTCCCAATATTTTTGTATATCCCCTGAACCAAATTTTGAACTCAAAGTTCAAAATCTTTCATTTCTGTCCCCGGTATCCCATGCCGTAGAACGAATGATCCGAATCGGTATGATTTGCCGGCTATAATTTTTTATAAATATTGCGAATAAATTCTACTCGTAGATTTATAGACTCAATTAGTGTTAGCGGTCAATACGGATTCTGTAATTTCCGGTTTACACTATGTACGGACCGCAGTTAGCAATTCAATGAGAAGTTTTCACATTATTCTGTATAATTTGATTCAGCAAAAAAACCTTCACAATGCTGGTATCAAGTACTCAAGTACTCGGTATACTCGGTCAATAAAACTGTTTCCCTCAGATTACGTTTAAATTAGCGGTTACTATAACTTGCAATTTCTCTACAACTACTTGAGAATTCGATAACAATTCACCGCAATCCTTCTGGCAATCTTCAATTACTTAAATTATAAAGCGTTCATCTCCCAGTGAAATTTCTCTCGTCGCGGTTCTTCTTAACAATATGGCGGCGGCGTTACCGAGTGTAACTTACCGCTGGAAGTAATCTTCTAAAACATATAACGCGTCTGTTTAAACATTTTATAATATATACAAATGTTTACGCCCATAAATGAATATTTATTATATCTCATTTAACGAATACTTAACAATTATCACGATGCCTAAATGCACACAGGAGGTAAAAATATGAGTGAAACAACTGAACCGAATAAAACAACCACTCGTGTGTCTGTAAGTATTATAACAAATATAATACAATATTCTTCGCGCGCTTTCATCATTTATTAATTATATATAACTCAAACTATGCTTTTAATCAATATAATGATCTTTTACGTATATTTCTTTCTATCTGATTCCAATCTAAATTCAAAATCAAGGTAGATACGCAATATATAAACGTTGTTCAACGAGGAATATCTTATAAGATATTTCCTTGCAATGCGGGGGATTCTATTATCCTCTCAGCGATCTGCAGAGCGGTTAATCGTAAAGCAGGAAGGGATAGGATTAGTAATAAAAAGAGAAGAATGATATTTCACTCACTTTATTCATAAGTCAGTGTGATGGTATTACTTTCGTAAACCGGCCACGTTTTCGTTCCTCGCGCTATTTTTTGTAAAATCTACTGCATTTTCCACACACATTTACGGCTGTAATGAAACGCATTATTTCTGTTCCGGTTTTTTATGAATTAAAAATTGTGTTGTGACTTACATCGAACGAATATAAAGTGAATTTCCGAAGAACACATTTCTTTGCCGGTACGTGTTTTATAATGCATTAAATACATAAATCACAATTTGAATTACAAATTATAAAATATTACAAAGTTGCATCGATGTTTTGTATAATTTGCTTCTTTTTCGATTCAATCATTCCTTTTGATTTAACTAATAAAGAAGTATAACCCTTTCGCTAGTAAAAAAACTAATTTAATATTATTATTATACAAAACAGTGATTGAAGCTTTTAATTAATTACGTAGCTGCAATTAATTTCTCAGAAATTTAAGGCCAGCATTTAATATATCAGTTTTCGTGTATTATAGAAATACATTGGAGAAAGTTCAGAAGATGGCTTCCATTAAATTCGCCTTTTTTATATGTAAGTAACTCTGGGAAATGAATTTATTATTAAACTTAATTACATATTTGAAGTATCGATTATATAACGAGTATACTTTTTTTCAAGATTTAAGATACATTTCAGAAAGTCGAGCTTTTTATAATTATAGTATTATAGCATAACTTGTTAAGAATTGTTTGAAGTTACTGGAAACGCGAATAACATTTACAATAACGAAGTACAATAAGGATTACTGATATTACACGTTTTTATTAACATATAAATATTAATTTGTTTTCAGATGCCGCAATTGCAGTTGCCACAAATTGCTGCAAAAGTCAGACAACCGAGGTAAATTCTTGCGATGTATTATAATCGAATGGATTCCACAGTATTAGAAATAACATATGTAATTTAGTCTGACAATTCACAAGAATATTGTTGTTTTACAGGAAACGAAGGAAAACGCGGAAGAATATAAGTCGAAGTTCGCGTCGGATGTGGATCTGCGCACCGTGGGAAGATTGCCAAATGATACAAGAATATTCAGGAAGATCAGTAAGAGATCGGTATCAAAAAAAGAAGGCAAGTATCAGATTTATCAAAATTAGCGAATTCATTTCATAAAAGGAGTAGATTTCGGTGCAAAACTTCGTCGTTTCTGTATCGAGTTATCCATATGAGATAACGGAGCATATCTTTAACAGAACATATTATAAAGGAACTGAAATGAAAATCCATTTGCGAGAATATTATAGCAAATATATTCTTATAAATTCAAAACAATTGATCTTCCAAAACCGATTAATCGAAGCATTAATATATGATAATATTAAATATTCCTTCATCCAGGAAATTCAGGACAAACAGGCGCGAATTTGCAGGTCCTCACAAAAATCCCACGTACTTCGTTCAGCTGCTACAAACTTCAAAATGGCTATTACGCCGATTTAGAAGTAAATTGTCAAGTAAGTAAGACGCGCTTTTATTCATTTCGCGAAAAACGTGTTAGAAATGTCCTTAAAAATCGCGTTTCGAATTTCTTGCTTTGTGAATCCAATACCCGAAAAGGTAAGTTGTACAACATTTTTGATTTCAATCTAATAAGATTAACACGAACTGCAAGGATTAGAATATTGCAAAATTACAGTCTGTTTGAAAGCGCAGGCGTTTTAATTAATATAAATACAACAGATAGAAATAAAAAAGGAATACACAAGTATAATTGAAATTATTACTTTCAATTAACTTTTTCATTGAAACTTACATTAAATTCATTATGGAATCATTGAGAATAATATGCACGAATACAATCCAAATGTTGTTTAAAATTGCTGGCTGCCATTTCTTTTTTCCCGCAGGTTTTTCACATATGCGACAAAGGACGAAAAGTATCTTTTCTCTGTCCTCAAGGAACGATATTCCAACAAGCACAGCTCATTTGTGATTGGTGGTTTAAGGTGGACTGTCAGCAGTCTCCAACGTTTCATCGTACGCGCGAGCGACTACTTGAAGAGAATGAAAAACAATCAAAATTAGGAACAACAAATACTGTGTATCAACCAGAAGATGAAGCGATTAATTCCCGCGATATTCAAATCGTAGAAAATTACAATTACGACGGTAAACAGAACGGAAGAATAAATCCGTATCACGAATCATTAAAGCAGACTAATATATCACCGAATCGTGATAAAACGAAATCTGTTCAAGAATTTCACAAGTACCAAGTTCTGCCTCGTCAATCAAGAAGAAGAAACAATAATAAAACTAATAAAAGCAGTATCGCACAATCCACTGATTTGTACGAACTTGCAAAGACAAAGTTAGAAAACGCTCGGTTTAACCGCAGAAAAGCCGAAGAAATGACAAATAAAAATGTGAAGAGCAGCGGAAACCGTGCTTCCGAAAGAATACGCAACTTCGTTCAGCCGGATAAAATATCGAATTCTTTACGGGATCATAAAGAAATATACAAGAAGATAGAAGATAAAGCTCCAACGTGGAACAATCAATCAAACTATATGTCAACAGAGTCTGCAGTGTCGGTGCAAACAAATAATGTCAAACCCACTTCGCCATATCAACGATCTCCCGAACGTCCATCGCTTATCACGAACCAAAACAGTTATTACAATGAGAATAACAATAAGCGTCATTTAAATTTCGAAGGTTTTGGTAACAATGGAACAAAAAGTAACGAATTTCAGGAAGAATTGAATACTGTCAACGGCGTGGCACGGACACCTGATAATATTGGGGGACGCGCGATGTCATCATATTCTTCTAATCAGTTACGGAATCAACAAACAGTTATAATGCGAGATAAACAACATATGAAATATGTATCTACAACCACAACACGCAGTTGCAACCCGGATAATCATA
The DNA here is from genome assembly GCA_910591585.2 of Nysson spinosus. Classification (NCBI taxonomy): domain Eukaryota; kingdom Metazoa; phylum Arthropoda; class Insecta; order Hymenoptera; family Crabronidae; genus Nysson; species Nysson spinosus. The sequence goes on from OU342849.1 coordinate 1,829,104, forward strand.
CGAGGGAAACTTCTCGAAGCGATATTCAATCGATTGAAGAATCGTTTGCAAAAAGTGATATCGGAGATGGCGTCCGAGAGACACCTGGAGACGTTGGGAAACCGCGGACTTTATTACACGATATGATTGATTCTAAAAATATGTACAACATGGACGGTCTTACTACAGCAAGCATGAAAAGTACCACCAGTGGTACAATATCAAATTCAGTTTTTTATAAAAATACAGTATCCACAAACGAGTCTATTACAACTAGTCCTAAAGCAGGGACTCAGAATCCGGCAGAGAAAATTCAACGTACGTATTCTTTCACATCGAATATAATGAAAGGACGAACGACGTATCCTTTGAAGCCACGAAATGCGGTTAATATGTTCGAATCTCTGAAGGAATTAGAGGAGAAAGTTCCAGTTCTTACGAATACTCTCAAATTCAGAAATACAATTATGAATATGTCTCGCGCAAGTAGACCCGAGACACTGCAACCGTTAGCGTTATATTTCTCCGTTGCGAGTGATAAATATGACGCTAAAGAACTCGAGGATCTCATTGTTGACATTACGGATGAAGCTCGAGCAGACGATGCAACGGTTTCCAGGAAAAGTAATTCAACCGAAAAAATAATGAATGTTGTGATGCATGAAACAACTGCATCGTATGCAGCATCTTTTAATCGCAGTAGTGCATCCGATATAAGTAGTACAACGGAGAGGACGAAGACGGATAATTTTAACATGGCGTACTGCAAATATTATATTCATTATCTTAATATCCGCGAGACCGATAAGTCACTGTGTGACACGCGGGAATTAAATAAAGTAGATCAACGAGTGGAACGTACGACTTCGAAAGCAATGGATTCTTATAGAAGTAAATTGACATTGGAAAGATTCACTACTGACTTTCCTAGCACGACAGAATTATTAACTGCGGATAATACATTAATTCATAATAATTTGACACGCGAAATTGATTACGAGAGTTCGACTATAAATATGTTAGGAAGTAATACAAGAAGTAGTGAGTCCGTGGCATTATGCGATTGCAATTCCTCTTCGTCGCATGGAATTCATAATCAGAATGGCGACATAGGTTTACAGAATAAGAGTACAACTTTTAGCGAGGCTTATAAACGAATGAAGATCGGCAACCGTGATTTAAATCGCAATCGTATGATTTCATTTGTGCCTCCTTTTATAAAATCGTTTGTAAATTCACCTAACTTTAATTCGAGTGAAGATCGGTCTAACGAAGAAGTAAATAATCAGAGTACATTGTCTTACAATTATGATAAAGAAGAAGAGGACATTGCAGGGGCAAGAAAGTTTGGCATTGCCAATACACCGGCGCCAAATGATAAAGTTCCTGCAATGACCACTTATTCTGGTAAAAAACGTGGAGGTTTTAGTGATAACCAGATGTACAGGACTCGGCAAGAAGAATTAGCAATAGTTGAACAAAATATGAATTATGAATCTGAAGTTACAACAAGTAATGATTACATGTTTGAAGACTTTAATGATATGAGTGTAAATATTGATGCATTGGAAAATGTGTCAGAAGAAGGAATGGAATCAGTTGAGATTATTAATGTAAATATGGACGATATATCACCAAGAAATTCTGTAATAAATTCGCGGGAAAGTACAGGTAAACAGAAAAATACGACGACGGGGGAAACTAGAAAAATGGAAGCTGCTAGTGATTCATTATTGCCATCGGTGGTACCACTGTTTTGGGATGCACCTGTTGCAACTACGGTTATTAAAAGTACAACTGATGCCACTATAACAGCACAAATAGATCGTAGCAGCGCATCGTATCCCGCGAGAGAATTATTTCATAATTTTACTCGAATTAAGCATTCCGATATAGGAAAAAATAATAACGCGAAGGAATTAATATCTTCGAGGAGGTCAAAAGAAGAGAAAAATATTCCCGCTGCATTTACTTTGCTTCCGGTAGCATTTAGAGTTAATGATACCACAAATCCTGACACGAATCTTCCTGCAATTTCCAATACTTCCGCCAGCGAACCGCACTCCACAATTTGCTCCAATCAGCATGGAAATGCAATTTTTTCCGTGGTACCAGTTTTCGAAAGTGAAACTAATTCGAGTGCCACTGAAAGTGTACTTCTCCCGAAATATATTTCGCTTGGAAAAATAAATGACACGTGTTTAAGTACATTAATGCCGGTTATGAAACAAATTGATAATAAACTTGTAAAGAGGCTTATTGTATTACTTATAAGTAATTGCGCGGAGACAAAAAATAAGACGATGGAGTCAATACGTGGGAAAGCAATAAATACTATCTCAAAAATGTCAGTAGATCCGTTAACGTCGAACTGATTTCACCTATTATTAGGTATCGGAAAGTAATCAATTATTTTCTACATACTTTATGAAACTCCGTTTAATTTTTCATATTAAATATTATTCTATTAGATAATCTCCATCGTTATCTTCCTTTCCGACCGACGATAGAGCTTAAGAAGTTTGCAGGTTTCGATTATAAAAAAGGATTTGCATTCGCATCTGCTGTTTAGGATGATAAAATGACAACAGATACTAATATCAATTACCACTAATTTGATTATTTTGTTATTATTTTATTCCTAATTAGCGTGTCCCTGGTAATTAAGACAGCAAAAATTGCGGAGTAAAGTTGGAAAGCTATGTAATTGGGAAGGTTGAAATTTAAAACAACGAAATAAAATTGTATAGCATTCTTTACGCTTATCGATAGATTGTACACTGGATGTTCTTTCGAAACATTAATTATATATTGTATATTATTAAGCGATGCAGATCTGATATATGTATATTACACATACGTATACGTATATAAGATCACGAAGATTCATAATGTGTGAATATTAATATCAGCATTACATATAAATAATCACTATTATACATCTACATATATACTGCATAATAATTTGTATCATTTAGATATTTAATATTCACCAAAACGATTCAGTAATACCAACCAATGATGTAATAACGCAAAAGAATACCATGCATACACTGCCCCTCACAAGTATGCGGCCACTTTCTTAATTCTTACTACTTGAAAACAGTGTAAATAAAGCTTGAAATCTTGAATAAACTTTGTGTATTCCAGTTTGTATCATATTGGAGAACATATTTTACCAATAATTCCGAAAGGATTAAGAACGTGTCGTCATATTTATGAGCGGCGGTATACTTTGAAATTAAAATCGCATATTTCGCTTAATTCATTTCTTCATCTGGCCATACTTGTTCTTCGATCCAATCTAAATACGGATAGATGGCAGTATAAACGCCGGGAACTGTACTTCCGCAAGTTTGTCCGAATGCAGTGACACCAACAATACTGTCGCCGGTTTTAGATAACATTAACAGGGGCCCGCCACTGTCGCCATGACAGGCATCAGCTCTCCTAGTAAGATTTGTGTCAGCAGCACATAATAAGTTGTCATCCAAGCCATGTGGCAATTTTAAAAAGCCGCGGTAATGTTTCACGCATGCTTCCCTGTCAACAAAACTGTAATAACTTTGTTTAAGAAAGCAGGACTATGAGTTTATTCTGAAGATAGAACAAGATTATGAATCAGAACGAATAATATATTATTGAATATAGAAAATTGAAGAAATATACACAATTCACGTGTTAAAATCGCGCGAATTTATTAGCCAATCTAATCAAAATAAATAATACCTTAAACTAGGAGTTCTCATGAGCCTATTAGAACCCTCGTTGTCAAAAGTAGTGGAACCCCAGCCAACGACAACCAATGATGCACCCTCATTCGCATCCATTTGCTCCAATGAACGCGTTTGTAAACAAATTGGTTTAACTGTGTTTGTCATTTGCGCATTTTTTGTTAGTTTCAGAACAGCGACGTCATTGTAATTCATACTGCGCTTGTAGCGTGGGTGGGTAATGATTTCGCCGATCGGTATACGTTGTACGTCAGCCGCGGTACTCGAAATGTCCTTATTTCCTAATTTCACCTGCAAAAAATACGTAATTGCACTTTGTGTTCCCAGCAATGTGTACATAATTGTTATTCCATAAGCAGTATTTTGAATTTGGCGAAAATAATTGAAGTTCGGTTAGATATGTGAAGGTTCTGCGAAGAAGTTTCTGCAATGCATGGCTTTCTTTTTTGCAAACCATTCCTCTGCTTAGATATCTCGCAAAAAGTTATTTATTGTTGAGCATTTTGAGTATTTCCCCCTTCGTTTTCTATTTTATCGGTAGATTTCATTAATTAGTTTATTAATATTTAATTGGAAAGACTGTTAACGTGAGTATAGGGTTACTGAAATTTGATTAATAGAATTAATAATTATTCCGAAGAATATAGCCACTTTTCGGTTATTATTTTTCGGCTGTACTTAATGTACCCAACACCGCTTCTTTTTCATGACGGTTAGGGAATAATGAATATAATAATAATTCCATCAAAAAGAATACATTTCCTAAGTTTCCCCAAACTTATAGCGAATACTTTATGGGTGGGAACAATAAAAAACGCGCTTTTTGTTATTATTTTACGTGATTTTCCGAATGGAATCTTCAAGTTGCGCGAAAAATGGAGAAATTTCTGGTGCAAACCGGTGCATACAAAATTAATTAAATACATATCGACATATAAAAATGATGCCTTTAAATATTCTTTAAAAGATGGCATCAATTTTCCGGACAACCCAATATTTTCTAGACGAACTATTTTTCAGATTTTTTTAAACCAAGAAAACTAGTTATTTAAACCCCCTAAATGTGTCTGAAAAACGACATATTTCAGTTACACCAACATCCTTCATTTGACCCCGAAAAAGTGATCGTTTTGCCGAAGAGTGCGCCGGGGGATAAAACATGGTGTTAGCTTTACCTCTGAAACCCGCGCCCTCGCCGCTCAAAGAATGCCACCCTTAAATTTGCCTGTCAAATATGCCAATTGTTAAAAACTTTCTCGAGGTATTGACTTGTAATTGGCGACATTACTCACTTTGAATAGCTACATGAATTCGTCAGATGACGCAACTAATAGAACATCTCAAAACGCAAGGTTTCTTTCAAAGAAAATTATGAATTATGTTATTAATTTCTAAGAAATGTACTTACTTCGATGGGCACTCTTTCATGTACATTGCTAACACAGTGTGCAGCTGTCAATACATACTGCAAAGAGATCAGTGTACCACCACAAGTATATTTCACGGACGGTCCATCATCGTCTAAGCTTTCGTAGCCTAAAGCAGCCATGTATGGAAATTCCCCAGATTGTGCTTCAGTTCCCCCGAATATATGAAGAGTCACCTCATCATTCGTTTTTACGCTGTCGACCATTATTTCATTCTCGTATTGTTGGCAAGCTGAGAAAGCAAAACAAGATGATTGTACGCATCGATAATGAATGTATAGTAAACTCACGTGTAACGCGAGCTCGTATTATGCGAATTCCTGCAACGCGAATTACTGCAACGCGAGTTCTTGCAACGCGAATTCATATAACTTGAGTTCCTCTAACGCGAATTCCTCTAACGCGAGTTCCAGCAATGCGAATTCCTATAACTTGAGTTCCTCTAACGCGAATTACTGCAACGCGAATTCCTATAACGCGAATTCCTATAACCCGAATTTCTATAACGCGAGTTCCAGCAATGCGTATTCCTATAACTTGAGTTCCTCTAACGCGAATTCTCATAACGTGAATTTCTATAACGCGAGTTCCTACAACGCAAATTCCTATGACGCGAATTTCTATAACGCGAATTTCTATAACGCGAGTTCCAGCAATGCGAATTCCTATAATTTGAGTTCCACTAATGCGAATTACTGGAATGCGAATTCCTATAACTTGAGTTCCTCTAATGCGAATTACTGCAACGCGAATTCCTATAACGCGAGTTCCACCAATGCGAATTCCTCTAACGCGAATTACTGCAACGCGAATTTCTATAACGCGAATTCCTACAACGCGAATTCCTACAACGTGAATTCCTACAACGCAAATTCCTACAACGCAAATTTCTGCAACGCGAGTTTCTGCAACCCAAGTTCTTGCAACGTGAGTTTCTACAACGCGAATTCCTACAAGATATTGCTAGTTTTATAGGGAGTTAAAAAAGATAAGATGCCATACCAACATCAGCAGCACGAACACCTATTTTATCTGTAATGTTTGCCGGACAGCAAACAATTTCCACAAAATGATCGAAACCACAACGGCCAGCGGAGTCCCAGCCTCTTCGTCCATTCCGTACTTCTTCTAATTTACTTGGACATTCTGGCAATTTTTTACAAATCCCGGACTCCCCATTTTCTTGTATGCAATCACTTCCTTCTGTGGAGAACAAAGAAATACATACAAGTTTTACTGACAGTACACAAACTCTTTGGAATAAGACCAGGTCTCATAATCGTAGAAACCGGTAATATTACATTTTTCGAAAGATATTATATAAAGAAAAATCGTCAAATAAAATAATCCATAAAAAATATATGGATGATCTGGTCTGCAAAACGACGTACGGAAATCACGTTAATTCTTTGAAAAAGTAGTAACAATGTATAGAAGTCACGTGAGCTTTTTGGAAAAATAATAACAACATAGGGGAATCATATTAATTCTTTGAAAAAGTAGTAACAACTACTTCCACAATTCAACGATACGAGCTCGAGTTTGTCAGTGTTTTAATTGATGTTGTGGCATATCGAATTTATAGGATAGAACTTCCTCCTAACACTTGTGCACACTACACATGCGATAATTATATGCATACACGTAATCGAGAATATCCAGAATATTAATACGAGAATCCAGTATAGCATGGCATAGCATTTATTCCGTTTTTTCCGTGTTTCTTGAAAATATTTTACACGATTTAAATGTTGATAATGCAAGCTTTATCACCCATTTTTAGATTTGTGTTGGCAACGTATCGCAAACATAGCAACGCTTAAACTACTCAATAAAAATCTAATTACAATTATTAAAACATATAATTATTAAAGCAAAGGATACGTATTTTACATTGAAAATATTATCGTTCTTTAGTTCCTTTTTCGAAATGAAATTGCAGAGACTTATTCAATTATTGTAGTTATCAGATATTATAACACTACACTCACATATTTACACGATTAGAAATGAATAATTAATAATTGAACAGCGAAAGGTGATATCTTTATTATAAAAGTAACATTCATTAACTGCATTGCTTGCAAAAACTCTGTTTTCGAATTTATTGCTGTAACTTTTTGTTATCCATTTATTGAAGAGCCCTGATTTTTATATGAAATGTTAGTTAATGAATTTGACTTGTGTAAGAATAATACGTTCAAAGAAATTCGGGCTTAAACAGCAAGTTCCGCGGAAGGAATGTACCAAACATTTCCTAGAAATGATCGGAAGAAATAAAAGGAAAGAATTTCAATATTTACCATATAAAGTATCCGAAGTAGGAAGAGTAAATCCGAAGGGATTAATAATAAACTGCATAAGAAACAACAGTAAAAGATGAATGCACCACATTGTTTTTGTTGTGTATGAAACTTATACTTCGAAACGAAGCATGTATCGCGAGGATCCGAGAAAGACGGTTATGAAACTCGTCACACCGCTTACGGCTCGTACTACACTGACGTTGAGAGTTAAAATGATGCGTCAGATCTCACGAATGAAGCGCCAGATGAAAAAGACAAGCCTGACACCTTTGATCTTTCCGTTAGAGTTTCTGCGATAGTTAAATGAGGATATAAATGAATACGCTGCCACTCTTTCGTACTCTTTACTTTTAGTATTTCTTCGAACAGAGTTTCTCAACCTCTGAGTATCGAATCCATGTTGGAACCAATATTAAATCGCCATCTTTCAATGCGAAAAAGTTCTCCATTCCCGAATTGACCTCCGTAACATCTCTGAAGGTTTCAGAGAATATTTCTGTAGAATCATTCGAATGAGTTCAAAATGGCACAGATTTCAAAATGAAAATTGTATTTTAGCGGTTAAAAATCTTTCAGTATTTTAGATTCTCTAAGTATTAGATTTTCCAAGACATTCTTTGCATCAAATTAAATATTATTTTTTGCAAAGGATTTAACTAATTCAATTAATTAATTGAAGGATAAAAAAGAAGACATAGTTTCATTTCAATAGCATGATATCATATATTCAACAGTTATAGTTACAGTGATAAATGCAACATAGATAATGCACAATTAACAATAATAAAAGTTGCATCGTGCAACCAGCATTTCAACATTCTTTGGCTTGAAATTCAAAGTGTTTAACGATTGTAACAGGACAACACTGCGACAGCAAGGATTCTTGTTTGTATCACGGAGCTGTTTCTTTTCGGGGTTCAATTAGTGATGACCATGACCATGACCATGACCGCCATAAGTCGCACCTTCGTGATTATTTCCACCGGAATTGTGCACATGCGCAAAGAATCCTCCATGTGGATCAGCATGGTAGGTTACGGTTCTGGTGTTGCCGCCGGGTTCCTTGATGGTGTATTCGCCAGCCACATTCTTGCCTATTAATTAACAGTAATTATTCAAAACCATTAATTGAAACCGGGTAACAAATCTTTGCAATGTATATAAATATAAATATAAATATTGCTGTTATAACAGCCTCACATTTATAACTGATTAATTAATTACTTATTCGAAATGTTTTGTATTGTATACGTATGCGATTAGTTATTATAACATCGAACATTTTATGAATATCAGAAATATATTTGATTCGAGTTTTAGTAATTTTAGCATCGGCGGTCATCGGTGACATGTATTAATTAGCAGTAATTATTGAAAACCATTATTTGAAACCGGCTAATAAATCTTTGCAATGTATATCAATATAAATATTGCTGTTATAACAGTCTCACATTTATAACTGATTAATTAATTACTAATTCGAAATGTTTTGTATTGTATATCTATGCGACTAGTTATTATAACATCGAACATTTTATGAATATCAGAAATATATTTGATTCGAGTTTTAGTAATATTGGCATCGGCGGTCATCGATGACCGCCATGGTGTTCAACGTGTTAAGTGTTAGTTCAAAATTAGTATATTAATTAACACGTTAAGTTCCGAATCGACTCACCATCTCTGTGTTCTTTTTGACCGTGGTAGTCGCCAGTATGGTGGTCCTCGACGCCATAAGAGAATTCGTATTTCGGGTGAGCGACGTAGTCTATATGGGGATGTCCATGCTTATCATGACTGACAATCTCTTCATGGTGTCCTTCCACTGGGCCATGGAAGTGCGCGAAACTGTGAGCGTGCCCTGCCAATCCACTTTGGACTGCCACTATGGCCACTACTGCCAGTGCTAGAGTGTACTGTTGACAAAGTTGAGAAAGTTAGTTATTCAGTTTCTACGAAGATTTGGAAGCGTTTTATCGCAGTGGAAATGGTAGAATTATAAATGGCAATAGTGGAATATTATAATTATATATTATAATTAGATTGAAATATTATTATTTATGCCACTGTACCATTTATATTATGCCACGATAAGTATTTATAAAGGTATTGATAATAATATTTGAATCTAATAAAGTTATTATAAATATTGAAGGAAACTGTTCTCAGTTAGTAGAAGGCTTAATATTTTATTTAAATTTGTCAATATATTGTTAAATTGTCACTTGGAAATCTATAAATAATACCGGCGGAATTATAAAATTGTGAGAAAATATATTCCGAATAATAATTTCCTCGAAGATGGATTTTTATATAGAATCTAATATCGATAACTATTCATATAAACAAGTTCAAAATAATTCAGCATTATTATGACTCCATTTTGTTAGAACTTTATTAGATAATTTATTTAACGATTTTGAATAAATTTGTACGAAAATAATCTAATAATTTAGAATACGATATGATATTTTAAAATAGAATTTAATTAAGAATTTATTTAAGGTACTTAAATAAACTAGTACCAAAATCATTTAATAATTTACGATAATAATACATCATTAAGAAATACTAAAAAATTAGTATAATGATTTAATTGCGAACCTTAATTGCCATGATGCCGATACCCACGAATTCGTGATCGAGAATGATACCGTAATCGTTCTCCATGGGAGTTTATATAGTAGTTGACTGCCACCGATTTTTGCCAATGCAATTTCGCCATTACCATGTTATTTAATGTTGGTACCAGTGGGACACATGACAGATATTGCGCGGGCACCCAAAAAAACGGACCAATCAGATTTCTATGCATAAAGTACAACGTTTCTTCTTTCTTCAGTCTACCTTACTCGATCGAGTAACATACCGGCAAGCGTTCACGCGTGTGGATGTTCGTGGACCGTTTCACGAAATCGATAATCGATTCCGCTCGATCGATCACGACACGGAAGAGTTTTTCCACGTCGAGGTTTTGCGTGTATTGCCGGAAAAAAAACATCCATTGGAGATTCCACCGATGAACCGTTATTAACACGTTGATTAGTGCAGGGGTTACCGGTGACCGATGATGCAAATCGTAAGTCTTAATGTCGTCCTTTAAACGCATTTTAATTGCATTTTAATTGCATTTTAATTGCATTTTAATTGCATCTTAGAGTTGCAATTTCATTTCTGTTGTTTTAAATCATGTGATATGATTTCGATGTGAAAGCCATTTTGCTTATAATTGTCCGTTGAACTAAAATCAGAAATTCCGAAGAACATTTCTATTTTATATTGTAATCTAGTTTAATGTTTTTAACATATCAGTTTCGCAAGAATCCTTACGTAAATACTTGGTTTTACTTCGAAATGGATAACAAAGGAATGCAAAGACGCAAATGCGACACTTTCACTAATGTACCGTGTACAATTACAACCACTTGTTACATTAGCGACAAAGGGATTATACAATTCAATGTGAAACTGTGAATATCGTGCCATTTCTTTGTACTCTGAAATAAGTTTCCTTGTTTCTTCTATCTGATATTAAGATCATTTTCTTACTATAATTACTATAAATTTCAAAAATACGAAAATCGTTTAAAAGAAATTACTAGAAATTCCAACGATATTAATATCGTTCTCGATAAATTACTACAAATTCCAACAATAATAAAATCGATCTCAATAAATTACCACAAGTTCCAGCAAAATTAATATTTTTCTCGATTAATTACTATTATACAAGTTCCAACAATTATTCTCAATAAATGACTTCAAATTCCAGCGATATTAAAGTCGTTCTCGATAAATTATTAGAAATTCCAACAATATTCGGGTGATTCCCAATAAATTACTTCGAATTCCAACTAAAATAAAATAATTCTCCAAAAATGACTACAAACTCTGACCAAACTAAAGTCGTTTGCAATAAAAACTACAAATTTCATCAATGTTAGGGCAGTTCTCGATAAGTTTCTACAGACTCCATCAAAAGTAATTATACATTTTATACAAAAAACGGAGGAAAAGCATTCCCCACGGCCGTAATGGTGGAAAAAGTGTCGGCAGGATTGTTCACCTTAAGAAACGTAAAAATTAGTTTCGTGATAAGTCAAACACCGTTACGAGAACTCACAATTACAACACGTGTAAAAAAACGACTCCATTGCGTCGTGAAATGATCTTTTCGCCGCTGAATTACTGACCTACTCTCGCCAATTTCGTTGCCAATTTCCATTAACAATGAAAACAACTGACAAACGTTTCGACAGAATTTTTTGTCGCTTGTATTGTCACGCCTTTACATTGGCACCCAGCAATTAATTGCAGAGCGAAGAATAATCAATTCAAGGAATAATTTCTGGCAACAAGGCAATCGACAGAATTATTATTAACACATTGTTCACCGGTAACGAGTTAACTCGTGTTGGTACACGCGTCAGCTTTGCAATTATTAAAACTCAAATCAATGTATGTTTTTATTTAATTTTTTAATTTTAATTTTATTTTTAATCGCAATTTTGTAAGAATATACGAAATATTGTTAATTAATTTATTTCTTGCGTATAAATTGAACTCAAATATAATTTCGAATATCTTTTTTATATAATATTTGGATCTCGCTCGTTCATTAAATATGTTAACATTTATGAAGCAAGTAATAATTGATTTTGAAATAAATATCTAAATTAACGTGAGGTTCTGCTTTTTGCAATATTTTTCCTCCAATTAATTATCTTTTTCTATCATTTATTTTGTTACTACATTTTAATTCACAGAGTTGATGGATAGAAATATTAATTATTAAATATTGAAACATTTATACTATAATATTACAGATATTATAAGTGAGATTTAATAATATTGTAATATCTCCGAAGAAAACATAATCGGGAGGACCTAATTGTTTACGCAGCGTCATAAATATAAATAAATCAGTATAATAAAATACAATACTCGCACAGATATAGTTTATCACATCAGCTTTATTATTCAACATTATTATTCAACATCATGCATAACAAAAATCCCTTTAAGTTAAATATAAACAACACAGAAACAAACCGCAGTTCAACAATTATTATTTAGTGGGAACATAACACCTCGACACTGGCTTAGTTAAGCTATCTTTATAAATCATTTCTGTATCCTTTAATGTTTGTGACCACCATAAGTACCACCGGAATGATCGTTTCCGCCATAATTGTGGACTTCCGCAAAGAATCCTCCATGAGGATCGGAGTGGTATTTGACGTTTCTTACGTTGCCGCCTGGTTCGTGGATATGGTATTCTCCTTCGAGTTCTTTTCCTGTTATAAACAATTAGTAACAATTTTCTTGCATGAGACGTGAATCCTCATTTTTCTGTTTTTTTTTAAACATTGAAAACGAGAGACGTATATTCACGGTTTTATGGATGCATATTTCATAAGAATTGTGTTATAAAATGTTGTGTAATAATTGCATAAAACTTTGCAATTGCACTCGCCATGTTTTAACGAAAGGTTCCGTTTAATACAATATTTACATTGTTTTCGATAAGTGGATGCATTTCGATCGGAACTCCATACTTTCTTAAGTTTTTTAAGAAAGATTTTTTAAGTTCTACGTACCATCGCGATGTTCCTTCTGGCCATGATGATCTTTCGTGTGATGATCATCCACGCCGTAAGAGAACTTGTATTTAGGATGAGCCCGGTAATCATGATGATGATCTCCGTGCTTGTCTTTCCAAGTTATTTCTTCGTGATGCCCCGAAACTGGGCCCGAAAAGTGCTGGAAAGAGTAAGCATGTCCACCGCCAGAGTGCGCGCTTCGGTCCACGTCTTTAAAGGACTTTTCTTCCGATGCACCTTTGTCTGAAAGTAAATCTTGTTAGGCGGCCATGTTAATTTTAATTAGATAATATTAATATGGAATATGAAGCTTACAAAGAATTAAATTAAATTTTCTTTATAATAATATTTGATTTATAATAATAATTTATATTTATAATCAAACTGGTATTTCGTGTGTTGGAGTATTATACTTTAACAGTATAATATTTCTTTTTTAATTTATGGATTCTTAATCTTTTGGGGACTAATTAATTTCGTGATTATATTAGAAATATAATATGTCCATTTTATGGAATATAATACTCCGTAAAAGATATTTTTCGTCTCCAAAACTTACCTTCATGCAGAGCCAACGAATAAACATTGGCTATCACAACGCAGAATATCGCGCAGGTTATTAATCTCTGAAAAGATCAGAAATTATAATTAATAATCAACATAATTAACATAATAATATTTACAATAAATTCGTATTACAAAGAGAAAATAAAGTAGTATAAATTAATTCACTGAAGTCCGATATAAGAGTCTTTGATAAAACTGCTTTGTGTCATAATATATGTATTATTTATTATATATATACAGTATATTAAAAATGATTAATATAATAATATTTGGTGCGCTTTAAATCTGCGTCGGATTTCGTGAACTCTTCGAATTACCTTCGTTGACGCCATGTTTTCTCCTCAACGAATACTTTCGGTGAACTGTGCCCCAAACCGATTGGTCCGCCATTTTATAGGAAAGATCAATTCCTGGGTAAAAACTGTCCTATTAAAGCATTAATTCGGCTGTCATTCTTCAGTTTGTCAGGATAATAGACAGTGAAAGGTATGAATAGTCGCGCTACTGGCACAAATGACAATGTCCCTTTAAAAAGATCGTTATGCCACCGATTTTCGTCATCGCCAGACACCGGCTGGTAGAAACAGTTTTCATATCGGTTTTTATTATATACATATACATATATATATAACTAATATATATATATAATATAATATAATATAATATAATATAATATAATTGATTTTCTTGAAGGTTGAGGTTGGCCGTAATATGATTAATATGTAGTGTGTAATTTTCTGCGGCTATTAATAAGGCCAACAAATTAAAAGAAAACTTCTTTAATATAATATAATATAATATATATATAATATATATAAATAAAATAATAAAAAGAATGAAACAATAATTAATCAAATTAGCAATGAAATAATAGTTCGAAGAATTACATTTCATTAAATAATACTGTAAGTGTCTGACTGTGCTGATGAGTTTTGTTTATATATAAACATACAATATACAATCTACATCTACGGATGCAATCTTCCAACTTAACTATTCTTAACAGAGTTAGCATAAGAATAGTTAGTTACAAGATTGTATCCGTGATGGTATTCTAAGTCCGATTGTTCTATCTTTCTTGGAGTTAAACTAGAAGTAAAATTTGCCTTGAGGACTTAGAATAAAACGGTGGGTGGTTCGGTCGCGGAACCCAGCCACCCACCAGGGTCTCTGCTAGCAGCAACCTCCACGTGGTGAGACCTGGTAATCGGTAATAATTGTAAAAGAATATTAATAATAATACCTTACAATTATTACCGAGCTAATAGCTGCTTTATATGTATACTTTAATTAAAAATTAAACACCTCTTTTAGTGATGAACTATACTTTAGAAACGTTATTTAATGGACAACATTCAGGATCAACTTTATTAGTGTATTCATTTAGCAACTTGTACTTTTAATAAAAGGTGAGTGGATTGTACTACTGTAATATTGTAATAAAAGTGTATTGTAATATCCAGGCTGCTTCAGTTCCGCATGAGACTTTGTTCGTGTATTATTATTGAAATACACTGCTGCATATCCTTATTAAATAATTCAATAAAATAATATTCATTAGCCTTTATATTTTCTACACTTATAATGCACCCAAATAAGTTGGCAATGGAATTTATTTCCTGCAAGTATTCGAACGATTTTGTATTAATTATTTTATGCAGTTTATTTTAATGATAATAATAATAATATTAATTATAATAATAATAATAATAATAATAATAATAATAATAATAATAATAATAATAATAATAATATTAATAATATTAATAATAAGAATAATATTTTGCAGAATTTCATTTAATTAAAGAATAGTTTGTCTTGCGGATATAGCTGCTGGGTTTTATTTATTAATCGATTGCTAATATACTTTAATTATTATATATTTGCAGCTACTCATATGTAAGACATGAATTATTTTATGCAACCTATTTTAGTGATATAGTGTTTCGAACAATTAAATTTAATTAAAGAATATTTTAACTTTCATATAAAGCTAATTTTGTTTGTTAATTAACTTATTAGATTTGATAACTAATCTTTTTTTATTAATTATTACAGGGTAGCTACTGCTTGTTTGGCAGGGACGTACGCAATCAAAGAAGATAAAAGAGCGAAGGGTCATCTTCAAGATATTATATTTTCCAGTATATATTTATTGCATACATTTATATATTTATATTTGTTATATTATAATATTTATTAGTATACAATGTTGTATGAAAATTGTTGTACTTATGAAATTTATATGCACAATAAATGACTTTATTAGGAATATATTGTGTTATATTTTATATCTCCTCGATACACCGAATAGCCAGAATCCTATATGTCCCAAAAACTTCCTTGAATTTCGCGGATTCCAAGAATTAACTCGCGGTTCCGAGAATTTCGCGGATTCCAAGAAATGACGTCAAATTCCTGAAATTCTGCGAATCGAATACCTCCTCGCACATCATGTTCTCCTGATACATTTCCTCGATTTTACGGCAACAAAATTTTCGAGAAAAGGTGGCAAAAAGGCGGGAAAAGGGCGGGAAAAAGGCGGGGAAAAGGCGGGAAAAGGGTGGGGCAATGGGCGGGCAATTCTAAGAAATGACGTCAAATTCCTGGAATTCTGCGAATCGAATACCACCCCGCACATCATATTCTGATAAATTTCGCGATTTGGGCAAGGAATTTCCGAGAATGGGTGTCAAAAAGGCGGCCAATGGGTGGCAAAAAGGCGGGAAAAGGGCGGGAAAAAGGCGGGGAAAAGGCGGGCAATGGGCGGGCATTTCCAAGAAATGACGTCAAATTCCAGGAATTCTGCGAATCGAATACCGCCCCGCACATCATATTCTGATACATTTTCGCGATTTGGCAAGGAATTTTCAAGAAAAGGTGGCAAAAAGGCGGCCAATGGGTGGCAAAAAGGCGGGAAAAGGGCGGGAAAAAGGCGGGAAAAAGGCGGGCAAAGGGTGGGCAAATGGGCGGGCATTTCCAAGAAATGACGTCAAATTCCAGGAATTCTGCGAATCGAATACCGCCCCGCACATCATATTCTGATACATTTTCGCGATTTGGCAAGGAATTTTCAAGAAAAGGTGGCAAAAAGGCGGCCAATGGGTGGCAAAAAGGCGGGAAAAAGGCGGGAAAAAGGCGGGCAAAGGGTGGGCAAATGGGCGGGCATTTCCAAGAAATGACGTCAAATTCCAGGAATTCTGCGAATCGAATACCTCCCCGCACATCATATTCTGATACATTTTCGCGATTTGGCAAGGAATTTTCGAGAAAAGGTGGCAAAAGGCGGCCAATGGGTGGCAAAAAGGCGGCCAATGGGTGGCAAAAAGGCGGGAAAAAGGCGGGCAAAGGGTGGGCAAATGGGCGGGCAATTCTAAGAAATGACGTCAAATTTCTGGAATTCTGCCAATCGAACACCTCCTCGCATATTATGTTCCAACCAATCCCTGAATTATGCATAATAAAGCAATGGTGGGATATGGGATGTGGTTCGCTTATGTTAAATAAAGAATCATTGGTTTCGCCTTTAAATAATTTATTTTAATATTAATTTTCTATCGTACATTAAGCAATAAATAACAAGTTCGATATGTAGCCTAACTTATTTCCTAACTTAATATAATTATAATACAATACAATATAATATATATATATACTATATATATAGTGCACAGTAATCATAATAATCGCTGCAATCTATATTCTAACTATTGCACTCGTACTTTCCGAACCCACCTGTAAAAGAACACAAGATTATTATTAAAAATTAATAAATTATTCGTAGAAACTTACCAGGACTACCTGCGATAATTAAATGACTGTTAATTATCAATATATTATCAGAGTATATTAGAACGCCATAAAAATATTCAATATTTATTCTTCAATATTTCAATATTTTAATGTTTCAATATTTATTCCAATATTAATGAATTTAATAATGATATGAAAATTAGCGAAGAGAATTTGCGATAATTATATAATTAATGTAATGTAATATCATGTGAATGTAATTTATATAATTTTATTCACTAAAGTCCACGGAACTTTTTGCAATAAATAAAGACAGTCTAACTTTTATACTTACGCGATAAATTTTATACAAAGAATGATTTTTTGGAAAACTAAATCCACAACTAATTACTTTCCGTACCCCTAATATTGTAATGAAAAATTAGTTCCTCGCAATTTATTTCTGCGACATTTCAGGGGACATTAATTAGTTTCAACTCAAATGAATATTAATTGTTATATATATAATATATATTAATATGAATTAATCAAGTTGGTTTGCATTTTATTTTCTTACAAAATCGTACACTATTTTCTGTACATTATTTATTTAATAATTCAAGTACGAAGGTTCGGAGTTTATTATTATATTATATATATATTTATACTTGTATGGAGTCTATAATATTTATATCTATACTTTTCCCTTATCACGTAAAATCAGGCAGCCATTTATCTGCAAAATACTCTCGTTTTGACCGCCATATTGTAAAAACTCAAAGGACAGGGTGCCGTCAAAGCTGGAATCAGCGAACTTTGCATGGCTTGAGTCGAAACTGGAGCCGTCCAGGTGCCTTCTTTCGACGCGATTCCTGATTCTAAATCGGTTCTGCAAATAAATCCTTCGATAAAAATACAGGCAGTCCTCGTATAGCACGGGCGTTAGATCCAGCGTGATAAAACTCGCGTTATGCGATGCTCAGATTACATCATGTTATATCAAAGTCCCATTATATAAGTGCCGCGTTATACTTGGATCGCCACAATTTCTGAACAATAATATTATATATCGAAGTCGCGTTGGTCCCGTTTAACACGGTTAATATGTTACGCCTTATATGAAATCGTGTTATCCGGGAATTCCCGCGTTTTAATATATTGCATTTTATAATAATGTTGTTAAAGTTCTTGAGTAAAGTAGTTGGTCTTTGCTGTATTAACATATACTATTAATATATTTTTAAATAAACAAGTTTTAATTTATTTCTTGGTCTCATTAATAGCCGCTAAAAACCACTAAATATTATAATAATATTCTTATTGTAGAGATAAAATTCATTAGGGACTTTTACTTCTATGGAATTATATGTTTTCGTGTTAAATAGCTAGTTTTAGTGTTAAATAGCTAGTGAACAAGAAGCGTAATAAATCACTGTGTTCCCGCAGGAACATAGATTACCAGTGGTTTTAATAATTAATATCTTACGTCTTTAAAACTGGTGAACTGTAAAGAATTAATGGATTAACCGGCGGTGGTTTTAAGAGGACAACATCAACGCCCGACGACTGCAATTCGCATTTTAGCGCTTCCGCTGCCCCTTCGACTGCTTTCCGGGACGCACTGAAGGCGACCAATCCCGTTCCTCCTTTGGCACCGTAGCTCATCTCGGAATCACCCAATAGAATGATACGACCTTCGGCACAAAGATTCTTTAACGAATTCGCTGCGAGATCAAGTTACTTCACTTCATTTGTACCGCAATTTTGAGTTAAAGTGTTAAGTTTAAGTTGCGTTTATCTAAGTGCCATTATTTCTTGTCGAGCATACACTAATTATCAATATTATATAATGATATTATTGTATAATATTATACAATAATTATCCAATACACACCTCTTTTTATTCGCAAAAGTGGCGTGAACACCCTGGCAGCCCTGAGTGGCGCGATTAAATTATGTCGCAACATGGATTCCCACGCGGAACTCGCTTGCCTTTCGATGGCACCTGGCAAAGCCAAGCCACCAGTATGTACAACTGCCCAGAGACCTATAATTAATGGTAATACTAAGTTAATGGATCGCTGACAAGTACCAACTGTACCAACTCAAGTTGCAACTTGAAACGATTTGGATTTAGAACTCGCACTCGTGAATTCCGAACCGGTAATCTTTGTCTTGGAATTTAGGAAAGGTTTTAAAGGATTAGAAAACGGTTGGGGACCCTTGATCTACCCTTCAAGGGTAGATGTAAAATGGACGCAGCACAGAACGTGTTAAAAAATCGAATTAATGGATAAGTAAAAGGGGACAAGGATGAAAGATGAAGTTCGAAATTCTTCGGTACTAAAATAAGTCAAGTAACTCTTGCCATCTTCGCCCGCCGGAAGTTTGGCTCTAACTGCGTCCAAACAAGCGCGCAAACTATCCTCTCTCGTTGAGTCCAACTCCAATGGCACGATTTGTCCTCGAACACGTACTTCCGGATCCTGTGGATTGCTCTCAATTACGACTGTCGGATCATCTTCTTTAGCTCTCATTTGCTCCATTGCTTTCAGGATTTTTATTGATGACGAATTTCCCGCCGGATCCAATAAACCGGCGAACACCTGTCGACATTTTCCAAAAATGCAATAAATGCAAATATCGGCAGTAGATATTAATTCAATTTTCAAATGAGATGTTTCGGCAGAAATCAAAAATGGCAGGAAACAAAAGATACGCATAGATGTGGAATTAAAATGGCGCGCAACATCCGATGAATACAGAGATACGAGATTGATTACCTTGTAACCAGCTTCATAAAGTGCAAGTGCAATCTGCAAACCTACGCATGTGTCACAGCTAGTGACAAGAACATGACGTTTGTTACGAGACTCATATTCGTCAGTAGCATTCTTGGATTGGCGCATTAGATAGGCTAGCAGGGCTGCCACTATTGAACACAGCGCTAATAATTGTAGGGCCAACGCGGCCCCCCTTTCAGCATCCATCTTACGCCGGAATTACCGACCTGGAACACGGAAGTATTGTTGTTGCAGAGATAAAGTTCATTAACCAATATTTATAAACAAAATCATTGAATATAACAAGTGATTATATATGCTGCTTGTAATATCTGGTGAAATTGTGTTTGTTAAATTATTATAATAAAATATTATAATTATTACCTCTGCAATAATAATACCAAGTCACGAATAAGTTCACATTTAATTTAAGAACTTGGAATTATTTATGATTAAGTGTTTGAGTTTCATTTTGAGGTTTGTGTTTTTAAATTGTGTTTTTAAATTCTGAAGATAATTAAACGCGGGTTTTTTAAAGTGAAGTTTTTTGAAGTAACGTTCCGCGAATCGCGAAGCTAGGAAATGCAACGGCGGAATTCGTTTTCGCGTGAAAAGTGAAGGGCATTGGAAACGATTTAGCGCGAAGAAATCACTTGCCTTTCTAAAGTGTATCTAGCTTGGGAAAGGCGGGGCTCCATGGCGTTCCCGATTCATCTCGATTACCCATCGTCCCACGAATCCTTTCTGTGCTTAAAATCCTCCCGTTTTACACTGTAATTATCACGTGATATCCTGTCCGATCGTAAAAATCCGGAATCCGCGAAAGCGATTTAACTGTGGAGGTTCTGTTTCCGTTGATGTACTGAATCGATTACCGCAATGGAAGATATCCGCCCGAACGAACACTCTTTCTCTTCGGTTAACTATTCTTTATTTATTGTGTGGCACACTTTCACTGGATAACTAATTTTGGAGAACGAAAGAATATTAATATATATATATTTATGTATATATAATCTGAGCACGTAATAATTACTTCCACTTATGAGTTCACTTTATTATCCTAATGCCATTTCTGGTATAATTCATGACTTTGGAATTAAATCACGTTTTAATATTAATATGATAAGAATTGATTGATACGATTTAATTAAGAGGAAATTCTTATTGTATTAATTCCGAAATGAATTCTATTTAAATGTGTAATGTGTTAATATTATAGTTAACTGTTAAGTTATCAGAGCTGGCATATTTAATATTTCCTTAGAAAGTGTGATTCTGTTAGAGAATTAATTTGCGCAGTGAAACGCAAAATGTAAAAAAGATACAGATAGATGAATATGTTAAATGTCGAAGTTAAACGGATTAATTTTCGGTTCGTAGACCTGTTATTAAAAAAAAGTATAACATTAACATCCGACGACCTTTATTAAAAAAAGCCGCGCGTGTGCATAAATGAAATTCTTATAATTTCGCAATATCGATTCCACTTCTGACAACCTGTCAGTTTCTTTTCACAACAACATTCCAGAGAAAGTTAGTTCCGATGGTTCGGTACGCAATAGTGACAGTTGCACGATGTTCGTTCCTGCGTGAATGCGTATGCGCACGCGCGAACATTCATTATTCCAAGTCTAAAATGGAAAGTAATACTTAAGGAATAATTGACTGCTGGCGGAAGTAATTTGGTCAGATTAATATTCCCTCGTGTTAATCTGAAATTAATTTGGTTCGAAATAGTTTCTTATTGCATCTGTTTTTCGTCGAAAACAGAAAGTGTCGCGAAAATGATCAAAATTAAATTTAAAACTAAATTTATTGAACTGAAATTGATCAGAATTAAAATGATCAACATTAAAGTTATCAAAATTAAGTTTATGGAGGTGTATTGAAATTTATAGAAACTAGTTGCAAATTTAAATATCGCGAGAAGTTAGATATTTCGAGATAAATCAAATCTGAATTTGTTTCGTCTTGGAATTCCATTCACGATGGAATTAATTCGTAACTACTTTAATCGCAACAACTGAAACAACTGAAACAACTGAAACAACTAAAGCAACTCAAGCAACTACTTTACATAGTCAGCATGGAGGGCCAGTTAACGGTGTCGTTTTTCCTTCGTTTTTCAAATGCTTCGTCGAAGAAAAGAAGTGAAGAAGCAAAGAAGTGTGGTTAGCGGTTTAACGGAGTCCAGGGAGAGCAACCGAGCGTCTCCTTTCTCCATAATCGTAAGAATTATTACTGGACTGAAGTTTACAGGTGCGGAACTTAACGTTAGAACTTTTAACGCCCTGCGTAATCTGGTGGTACAAGTATTCGAGTATGTAATCGAGTGCAGATAACCCTCGTACAACACTGCACTTACACTACCGACAATAAGTTTGGGATCACTTGCTTCGTCTTCATTCTAACGTTTACTTTAAACAAGCTATTTAATAATTTGCTTGACGCTAGTAAGTGATCCCAAACTTATGGCCGGTAGTGTATACTACGCGATCTTTATAACGCGGCTTTTCCCTGGTACCTAATTCCCGCGTTATACGAAGGTTACCTGTATTCGAGTTGATAGTTAGAAGTCCGCGCAAACAGACAACGGTACTTGCAGTTGACCGCGAGTGACCGTGTTGAAAAGGTAAACACCGCCAAGCCACATACGTGGTTCGTTATTTGCATAAATATTTCGGTATTACATTCTGGTTACTTTATTCCTGCAACTTCTTTCCCGAGCCAATACGTGACTTATGACGTGGGACATTATGAAATAATTAATTGTCACCAGATATATAAATATTTTCAATAAGTTTCCATAAACTTAACATTGACAATTTTAATTCTCATCAATTCAACTTTAAGAAATTTCATTCTGATAGGTTTCATGTTCATAAGTTTAATCCTGATCAAATTCATTTTTGTAAATTTAATTATGATAAGTTACACGTGCTTCTCGTAAAACCAACGTGCGACTTCTTTCCAGAACTCCCCGTTACTTCAGTGGTTCGAAGAACCTCTCAAATTCCTCGCAATTATGTAAGAATAACTCGACCGCGTGGAACTCGATTTTACGGCTTTTCACCCCGAAACACGTATCGCTTTATGGCTTCACGCACACCGCGATACTCCTCGACGTGAAACGCTTAGAAAGTTTAAGCTAAGCACTTTTCCTGCCGCGAGCTGAAAGAACGCCGTGTTCCTCCAAGAATGCGAATCGCAAAGAATTCCTGCCATTGTAGTTTCTCTCGTGCCAATACTACACACACTAACTTTGTACCGCCATACATTTACTTTCGCGAATCAACTAGCCTCGTTTATTCACTAAACCACAAAAGTAGTCAAAATAACCGGTCCACGGAATTAAATAAAAATGTTCAAATTTATACGGTCATTTCCTGAATAAAATAAGTCTAACTTTGTAAGACTTACGAAGAGAGTTTATTAGGTCTGTTAATTCTTTTCAATATAAAAAGTAGTGAAATGTTATCGAAGAACACGTGTCCCGTTTTGTTCGTTAATTTTTACTTCCAAAAGATGTTAATTTACCGGCAAAAATATTCATCGAGTTAAGTTTTTACTTCGTTCGACGAAGTCAAGTGTCTTTTTTTTCGCGAGCAATTTTTTAATGAAAGCCGGTGGAATTCCGACTAGGAATCTTTTTCTTCCGAAAGAAATAGTGTTTGAGGTTAAAACTACAATTGTTTATTATATTTGTATATAATATTCTTGTTAAGGACGAGGAATTAATGAACGTGTAATTAAAGAGATGTCCCTGAAATAACAGGATTCCTGAAAGTTTCCTTCGTTCGATGTTTCCTCGTAAAATGAATCTTTTATTCGTGAATTTTCATCTTCTTAATTCGTGCTCTACTTAACAGTTAATTAAACTTTCGGCTCATTACTTTCATGCATTAAGCTCACTTATCCCTCTAACTGTTTCATATCGATAGCCAATCCGTGTTAAACAGGATGCCTAGCTGCATGGAATACGTAACGCGATGTTGGTAGACGTTAAACGTCGTAATTATAATAATGGCGTCGATCATTTTCTTTACGGTTAATTATATTAGTCGTTAGAAACAATGCGCTTCATGCATTCCGGAAACGGATGTTTTGTGATGCTATTTTGAGGCACGCTATGCTCGCCATTTTGTAATATTAAATGTGTATTGTTATTATAAGTTCATAAGTTTATTGTGAATATATACTCGCAATAATTAACATGAAAATAAACTCAAATTTAATCCTGGAAACAATTGAAAGTTTATATAAGAAACTGTCGTAGCTCTTAAAATGAATATTTTATTAATCCATTATTCGCGGAATTTTAATCGAAATTGAAAATAAGAATACAAAAGTAAAAGTGTAACTTTATTATAATATAATAATTCGATTATTATGTCATTTATATTAAACAGGTATTTAATTCTGTAATTAAGAAATTTGTAATTAATTTCTATCTTAATCGGAATTTATTGAAGGAATTCGAAAATATTAAGTTTGTAACGAAATCAAAATTGACGGATAATAATTAACCTCGAGTATTTTTTAAGTAAAATATTTCAAGTTTAATATTTGAACTTCGAAGTTCTTTAAATGGCTTAAGAAAAGTTAGGAAATAATAATCGGAGAATAATTATCGTAAAGATCGAACTATAATTAATATGTATGTCGGTGAAGGTTAGGTTCCTGCGCTCTAAAAAAATATTCCGTAATACTACACCGAATCGTATTATATAATTAGAGCCATAATTAAGTAGTCGAAACAGGATACCAGCCAATAATAATCGAGTCTTTCGATTTTACTAAAAAATTCAATGTTAAAACAAAATATACTAAAATATTCTAAGAAATTTGATCTTCTACCAAATTGAATCTGAGCTTCAATTAACATTTAATTAATACTTAATAATTAATTAATAAGAAACTCTTATCCTGCTGACGTAACTTTGATCTTTCAGAAATAAACTGTCAGTTTATTAAACAATTTCGATTATTATATCACATATACCGCACAGGATTAATTAATTACAGTTTCCAGTTTCGAAGATCGTAATTAATTAATATATGTACGTATAAAAATTGTGAATAACATAACTCAACTATTTCCAAAGAAAGCATTCACACGGTTCACTAAATTTCCAAAGAAATCCCTCAACCAATCAACCAATATTCAAAACGCATCCAATAATATCCCACCACATAACCAAGAAAAAGAAAAAAGCTCAAGTCGCAAGAAATGACACGGAATGCGATTGGTCAAGAGTTCCTTTCATATCTTTTTCAAAGAGTAGTATAATTACGTTAAAAACGTAGATGGTTCGAAGGTTGGTATGTAGGTAGACAGGTGAGCGAGGTTTACCTGGATTTGGTAGCGTAAAGTTGTCGAGGTCAGTTGGGTCAGTTGGGTCAGTTGTGTCGGATGCAGCGGTCCTCGATTATCCAATGGTTCACTCGCGACGGAATTTCGGTGGACTCGAAAGTAACGCGCACGGAGAATAGTTCGGTTTTATGTTCCTCGAAAGTGCCGGCGAATGGCAGGCTACGATGCTTGTTTCTACGGCACAACTGCCTTTCGAGAATTCCCGCTTGGAATGCCGACGAGGAGGAACGGTATAAGATGCTTCGTGACTTCTACGACCAATGGAAAACTCAAAGAGCCGTCCTCGCGCGTCTGCCGCGCCTTGCCGAGCCTATCCGCGTCTAACTCTTTTCATCGATCGCTAATAATAACGCGATGATTACTTGAGTCTCTTCTATTATGTACATATTACGCATACTTTATGCGCACATGATATATTATGTTGCCACCACGTAGAATATATGTGCCGTTGTTTTTGGAAATGCAATTTTTAATAAGTTCAAGTTTGATGAAAACTTCATCAAACATAACTTTGCACGATATACTGATATCTTCTGTTATTAGTTGCGATACTGAAATGAAAAGGCAAAAAGGATTTTGATCAGTGTTAAAAGTAACGGTTTGTATGTTGCAGACTATTATATGTATCTTGTATGTATATGTAATATATAATATATATTTATATCCTCGCGTTGCTGCCGCGCCTTAAATCGTTTATGTCTAGCGCTGTTCTTCGATGATTAATAATGACGCGATGATTGGAGTTGGGTTCTGTTCAATTATATATTATATTGGATTTATATATGTAGATTAAAAATTACAAGAAGATATATTTTCTGACCGCGTAGAGTGAGTTCTTGTAAACTGATTGCGCGTAAATCGAGGGACGAGTGTATATATATTAGGGTTAATCGATGGAATTATACTGCGCTCGGTACACAGAACGATTTATCAACTGAATTTCAGTCACGAGTAACCCCTTTTAGCACGGTCTCATTGTGTGCCAATGCTATACGCAAGTAGAAAATATTTATTGCAAACGGGACCTGCATATTAATCTTCGGAATAAGCGCGCACCTGGAATTCATACTGACGACACTTACTGTCGTACGAAGGCGAGTTATGATAATTAAGCATTATGCATTGCAATGTGTGCCAAGTGCGCTTTAACTTGATTGATTATGGAAAGAGAATTCTTCGTATTTAATTAACGCAAACGTTTGGAAAGAAGGCATTAATAACATAAAGCTGTAACGCAGCTACTACTTGCACTGAAAACAGTAATATTATAATAAGTTCTTATTTAATTATCGCACACTCTTACGTCGCCATGTTTGCGCCCTCGTCACTCCTAATTCAAATTGAAAATTCTGAACGTTGATAGTTCGGTGATTTGTGGTTATCTCGCTGGATTTGTTCTATTATTTATTTTAATATCAATCGCTAATAAGTAAGTCTTTTGTGAGAGTCAATTATCTCTAATTGGATTCAAACTATGATGAATTATCATCAAATAAATCATTGAGAAATATAAATGACACTTGAATTATTCGAATGCACTATAATCTTAAGATATACATATAAAGTTATAACTCCGACTTCCTAAGTTTTTAAAAATGGGAACTTAAGTTCTTTAAACTTCAAATTTTCCTGGTGAGTTTTGTTGTATGGCAGGACTGAAGTTACTAGCTAGGAAATTATCGAACCCCCGGAAGTTCGAAGTACCGTTACACGTTTTTTCTCGATCATTTCCTTTTTGGAGTCGAAGACGAGAGGATCTGCGAGTAAATCTCTTCGAGCTTTTCAACATCGTGCTATTATAAATGTTTAATACAATTGTTGAGAAAACTATCTGTGAGTTAAAAAAGGCTTGGAAACAATTATCATATAAGAAATATTTCCTCGACAATATACCCGAAAATGGCTGAATCCATGGAAAACGAAAACGCGGTAATCGGACACGTGGCGAAGAATTTAACGCCTGAAGAAGTTGAAAAAATGAGATTACAAGACACCCGATTGGTTTCGGAATTCCGTGCGAATCAACTGGAGAAAGACGCAAAGAAACATTGGGACTTATTTTATAAAAGAAATGAAACGAGGTTCTTCAAAGACCGACATTGGACCACGCGGGAATTCAACGAATTATTGGGCCTGGCTTCCGACGGGGATCAAAACGTTCTTTTCGAAGTCGGTTGCGGTGTCGGGAATTTGATCTATCCTTTAATCGAGGATGGATTAAAGTTTAACAAAATATTCGCTTGCGATCTCTCCTCGAAAGCTGTTGACTTAACGAAGGTATTAAAAAATCCATCAAATATTCCGATATGAAAACAATTCTAAACACGTGTTGAAATCTTAACGTATCTAAACGCGACTTTGCAGAATCATGCGTTGTATAATTCGGAAATTATGAAAGTTTTTCAAACCGATATCACCACCGAGAATTGCTTTACTGAGATAGATAGTTTAGTTAACATTGCAACCCTTATTTTCGTTTTATCTGCTGTGCATCCAGATAAGTTCCAAACGTGAGTGCCCTTAGCATATCTATTATCAATATATATCGCAAAAATTCCGAAAAACGTGGTAGTTTATTCACAAAATCCTATTGTGTTGCAGAGTCACAAAGAATTTGTACAACATTATGAACAGTGAGGGAATTGTTTTGTTTAGAGATTATGGTTTACATGATATGGCTCAATTAAGATTTAAGCCTGGCCACAAAATCAGCGAGAATTTTTATATGAGGCAGGATGGAACTAGGTAAATTATTATTCATAAACAGTTGGAATTCTACATCTCATAGAATTTGTGCTTCAATATATTGAAGCCTTAATAATGTTTATTACTTAGCACTTAAAATCTGTATACTTATTAATATACACACACCATGTTCTACCCAATGTAGATCTAAGAGGGATCTTCTTTGTTCTAGATCATTTTATTTCTCGGTGGAACAAGTTAAAGGGTTATTTGAATCAGCTGGTTTCCAAACTCTATTGTGTGATTATGTACATAGACGCACAGTTAATGTGAAAGAAAGCATAGATGTCCCCAGAATTTTTGTTCAAGCGAAATTTAAAAAGCTTTAGCAATGCAAGGTTGGCATGGTAAATAATTTGATATTCATTAAACTATTAATTTAAGAGGTTAGGAAAAATTTCTATGATGATCCCATAGTTCAACTGAATGAAATTGAAGATTGTAACAAAATGTCTTTCACCCCTAACTGACTTCTAATTCTAATAATCAGAATATTATATCCAAAAAATTGGATATTAATGTGTCTCATTTATATATTTCAGGGTATATCACTTTGAGGTTAGTGATTATCGACTATATATATCGGCCGAACGAAATGTTTTTTTGCGTATATAAACGGGAAAAACGGAAATCGGAGCGAAAAGATGGTAAATAATGAAATATGAATTTAATAATATCAAGTTAGATTAATTAAAGATTTCTATGATGATCCCATAGTTCAACTGAATCAAATTGAAGATTACAACAAAATGTCTTTCACCCCTAGCTGACTTACAAAGTCAATAAATCTACGTCGAAAATTTTTCAGAATAGGTTTTAATACCCATATTATTTGTATATTTCAGGAAATCTTACTTTCAATGGGTTATTTATGAATATTAGTAACCCAACATCTGTGGAACTTTGTGTTTACAAATGCGGAAAATCGATACCGGAATGATACGGTAATTCATCCAATACACGTTTATTAATAGCAGCTAAAATTAAACAGAGACCTCTATGATGATCCCATAGTTCAACTGAATTCAATTGAAGAATAACACAAAATGTCTTTCACCCCTAACTGATTCACTAACGCTATTATTTACAACTATTTATCGATTAAATTCGATCTTAACACATTATTATTTATGCATTTCAGGATAAACTACCTCTGGTTGAAACAAATCTCGAGGTTACTTGAATCCCGTGCGCTTTCGGAACTTTTATTACAATCGAGAATCCCGAAATTTCAATCGCATCACGGTAAATAATTTCATATACTTCGATTAAACGAAATCTGGCTACCGTCGCGAATGTATTAATTACAAAGTATTATGATGATCCCATAGTTCAACTGAATTAAATTGAAGATTGCAACAAAATGTCTTTCACCCCTAACTGACTTTAATTCTGTTAACCAAAATTAATTGTTTAATATTAACACCACAGTACATGTATGTTTATGATTCATTTCAGGTCACAGCCTTTTACTGCCGTTTATCGATTAATCTAAAAGGAGATACAAATGATCCTCGAAATACATTAAATACGGTAAATATTTCCCCGCAAATACATAAGTAATAATTAACGGCATGATTTTGTGATGAGTTCATAGTTCAGCTGAATTATAATGAAGGCTACTAGAAATATTTTTCGCACCTAACTGAATTCTCCATCTTGAAACTAATAATTTCCTACAATAAAGAATGCAAAATACATACGTCTTATTTTTTCTAGAATTCGGCCGATAATGCACCAAAAAGTCCACTGATTTTCGTGGTAAGTTTAATCATTTTATATCTCACACATACACTTCGTCGTCGAACAATTCAATGATGTTTAAATATGGTTGAATTTACAATAATGATAAATACATATTTCATTTCGTCACTACCTCTGAGAAAATTCATGTGTCATTTCCAGAAACATAGCGTTTCTGACTAAGTATTAACATTAATAATTTCTCTTTACAGGAATGAAGGAGTTCGGGAATCGTGGCGGACAACCATTCTGTTATTCCGAGGTATGACTTACGCGCGATATTTATTAACGTATTCAATTACTAAACATAAGAGAGGATGATTTTTATTTCTATATGATTACTATGATATTTCTATTAGCTCTATCTGAAACGCAATTACCTTTTTCATTCTCCTGACATAACTCGGCAGCCGAATAATGCACGCCATTTTTATTTCCAGGTGTCGCTGACGCCATTAGTGCGAGGACTGAGATACTGCGCATGTCAAGCGGTACTCCGATATAAAGTATTTTAACTTGTTATGATACATTATAATGTATGATATTTCGACAGCATTAAATGAGTGGTTTTTAAATGTTTATGGTTGTTCTTTATTTTATTTGTTTACCCTCCTGTTATCAGTAAAACAGCGTATAAAGAATTATATTTATTAAATTTATTAATATGGATCTTTATGGAGTTTTAAAAACTGAGATGGAAGTTTTAAACAATAATGTTTAATTTATAATGTATAAGTCCAGAGTTAAGCGTGTTTCATCCAATTGCGGACAAGTTTTCTTTTGCAAACAAAATGATGTAAATTACATTTGCAAAATCGATTTGCAAATATGTTTAAACATTAGTTAAAGTTGGCGAGACAAAATAAGGGTACTCGTTCTTCGAAACTGTTTCCAAGTTTGCATAAAAATTGTGACGTAAGTATAAGAGTTAGACAATTTCCGCTTATTGCAAAAAAATTCCTTGGACTTTTGCGAATAAAATCATGTGAGTTACTTTTGCAAAATAGATTTGCAAATATGTTTAAACATTAGTTAAAGTTGGCGAGACAAAATAAGGGTACTCGTTCTTCGAAACTGTTTCCAAGTTTGCATAAAAATTGTGGCGTAAGTATAAGAGTTAGACAATTTCCGCTTATTGCAAAAAATTCCTTGGACTTTTGCGAATAAAATCACGTAAGTTACATTTGCAAAATAGATTTGCAAATATGTTTAAACATTAGTTAAAGTTGGCGAGACAAAATAAGGGTACTCGTTCTTCGAAACTGTTTCCAAGTTTGCATAAAAATTGTGACGTAAGTATAAGAGTTAGACAATTTCCGCTTATTGCAAAAAAATTCCTTGGACTTTTGCGAATAAAATCACGTAAGTTACATTTGCAAAATAGATTTGCAAATATGTTTAAACATTAGTTAAAGTTGGCGAGACAAAATAAGGGTACTCGTTCCTCGAAACTGTTTTCAAGTTTGCATAAAAATTCTGACGTAAGTATAAGAGTTAGACAATTTCCGCTTATTGCAAAAAATTCCTTGGACTTTTGCGAATAAAATCATGTAAGTTACATTTGCAAAATAGATTTGCAAATATGTTTAAACTTTAGTTAAAGTTGGCGAAACAAAATACGCGTACTCATTCTTCGAAACTGTTTCCAAGTTTGCATACAAATTCTGACGTAAGTATAAGAGTTAGACAATTTCCGCTTATTGCAAAAAATTCCTTGGACTTTTGCGAATAAAAGCATGTAAGTTACATTTGCAAAATAGATTTGCAAATATGTTTAAACTTTAGTTAAAGTTGGCGAAACAAAATACGCGTACTCATTCTTCGAAACTGTTTCCAAGTTTGCATACAAATTCTGACGTAAGTATAAGAGTTAGACAATTTCCGCTTATTGCAAAAAATTCCTTGGACTTTTGCGAATAAAAGCATGCAAGTTACTTTTGCAAAATAGATTTGCAAATATGTTTAAACTTTAGTTAAAGTTGGCGAAACAAAATACGCGTACTCATTCTTCGAAACAGTTTCCAAGTTTGCATAAAAATTCTGACGTAAGTATAAGAGTTAGACAATTTCCGCTTAATGCAAAAAATTCTGTGGACATTTGCAAATAAAATGATATCAACCACATCTGCAAAATCGTTTTGCAAATATGTTTAAACATTAGTTAAAGTTTGCGAGACAAAATCCGCGTACTCGTTCTTCGAAACTGTTTTGATTGGGTGAATTTTCAAGAAAAATTAATTTCACCTTTATAAATAGCTTGCTAGTTAAATAACAAATGGTTTTTGTTCAAACATTTGTTTTCTATGTGCCCTAATAAACGAGATATTTAAGGAAAAACATTTGCGTTTTTTATTTCTGAGGCACCCTGGAAAGAGCCAAATTCATGGACAAAAAAAATGCCGTCCATCTAGCGGCGAAGGTGTGAAACTAAACGCGCTTCACCCCTCTTTGAGTACCCTGCTGTAAGGGCTAAATTCATGGGAAAAAGAAATGCCGTCCATCTATCGGCGAAGATGTGAAACTAAACGCGCTTCACCCCTGTGAGTACCCTGCGTAAGGGCTAAATTCAAGGGAAAAAGAAATGCGCTCCATCTAGCGGTGAGAATGTGGAACTAAACTATGTGGTTTCAATTATTCACCGTTAGATGGCGCGCAATTTTTTTGCCCATGAATTTCGCCCTTACCACAGAAAACTAGCAGGGGTGTAACGAGTTTAGTTTCACCTTTCCGCCGCTAGATGGACGGCCTTTTTTCTTCCCATGAATTTCGCCCTTACCACAGAGAACTGATAACAGGGGTGTAACGAGTTTAGTTCCACCTTTCCGCCGCTAGATGGACGGCATTTTTTCTGTCCATGAATTGGACCCTTACCAGGGTGCCTCAGATATAAAAAACACAAATGGTTTTGTTTAAATATCTCGTCTATTTGGGCATATAGGAAGAAAATGTTTAAACAAAAACCATTTGTTATTTAACTAGGAAGTTATTTATAAAGGTGAAATTAATTTTTCTTGAGGTATTCCAGAAAAAGAATTCTCAAAAGGACAACTCAAAAAATGAACACGTGGTTTGTGTCTCGCCAACTTTAACTAATGTTTAAACATATTTGCAAATCGATGTTGCAAATTTAATTCACATGAATTTATTCGCAAAAGTCCACAGAATCTTTTGCAACGAACGAGAACAGTCTAGCTTTTATAGTTACGTCAGAATTTTTATGCAAACTTGAAAACAGTTTCGAAGAACGAGTACGCGGATTTTGTCTCGCCAACTTTAACTAATGTTTAAACTTATTTGCAAATCGATTTTGCAAATTTAATTCACATGAATTTATTCGCAAAAGTCCACAGAATCTTTTGCAAGGAACGAGAACAGTCTAGCTTTTATAGTTACGTCAGAATTTTTATGCAAACTTGAAAACAGTTTCGAAGAACGAGTACGCGGATTTTGTCTCGCCAACTTTAACTAATGTTTAAACTTATTTGCAAATCGATTTTGCAAATTTAATTCACATGAATTTATTCGCAAAAGTCCACAGAATCTTTTGCAAGGAACGAGAATAGTCTAGCTTTTATAGTTACGTCAGAATTTTTATGCAAACTCGAAAACAGTTTCGAAGAACGAGTACACGGATTTTGTCTCGCCAGATTTAACTAATGTTTAAACATATTTGCAAATTGATTTTGCAAATTTAATTCACATGAATTTATTCGCAAAAGTCCACAGAATCTTTTGCAACCAACGAGAACTGTCTAACTTTTATACTTACGTCAGAATTTTTATGCAAACTCGAAAACAGTTTCGAAGAACGAGTACACGGATTTTGTCTCGCCAACTTTAACTAATGTTTAAACTTATTTGCAAATCGATTTTGCAAATTTAATTCACATGAATTTATTCGCAAAAGTCCACAGAATCTTTTGCAAGGAACGAGAATAGTCTAGCTTTTATAGTTACGTCAGAATTTTTATGCAAACTCGAAAACAGTTTCGAAGAACGAGTACACGGATTTTGTCTCGCCAGATTTAACTAATGTTTAAACATATTTGCAAATTGATTTTGCAAATTTAATTCACATGAATTTATTCGCAAAAGTCCACAGAATCTTTTGCAACCAACGAGAACTGTCTAACTTTTATACTTACGTCAGAATTTTTATGCAAACTCGAAAACAGTTTCGAAGAACGAGTACACGGATTTTGTCTCGCCAACTTTAACTAATGTTTAAACTTATTTGCAAATCGATTTTGCAAATTTAATTCACATGAATTTATTCGCAAAAGTCCACAGAATCTTTTGCAAGGAACGAGAATAGTCTAGCTTTTATAGTTACGTCAGAATTTTTATGCAAACTTGAAAAGAGTCTCGAAGAATGAGCACGAATAGCGTATCTCGCCAAGTGCAACTAATGTTTAAACATATTTGCAAATTAATATTGCAAATGTAATTGACACCATTTCATTCGCAAAAAGCCACCGAACTTTTTGCAATGAATAAATAGTGTCTAGCTTTTATATTTATTTTGGGAGGTTATTAAAACGGGTCCGGTGACTTTTCCAATCAACTTCCGACCAATAATCGACTAATATCGCGCGGATATTTGCATGCGGATCGTGTCAGTCTGGATATCGATTTTTAAAAAATAAGAAGGTATCAATAAAGCGTATCCAACTCGTGAGAAAAGACACTTTTTATCGATTATTGCGATCGGGTTTCGAATTCTTGATCTTTTATGTCCGACGCCGAATAAAAAAGATTTGATTTCAAGTGGCGAATAAGTGGATTCGTGGATTCTGGGAAATTATTAAATAATTGGAGGACAACTGTAATTAGAATTATTTAATTGAGCTTTGAATTAAATATTTAATATCATACTTGAAGTAATTATCTTATAATATTTATCTAATAAATTAATAAAGTACTATTAAAATACTAGATTTTATTAGTTTAAAGTATTAGATAAATATAATAAGTATCTAATACTTTAGCTATTATATTATCTCACATAAATTCACTAATTTATGTTAGACGTCAGTTGTTTAAACAACTACATTCAGTTCAACAATTTATCGACCACATTTCGAGTCACAATGTCAAAACAAAAGTTACGATTGTTCTTCGGTCAGAATATAAATATTATTTTATTACGGATTCTGGGGAACCAATGATATGGCGAGGATTAACATCTTCGAAGGAATTCAGTTTTTAAGAAATCAAGATAACTAAAATATTCAGGTTAATAAAGTCTGAAAAATATTATTGTACTTTCCGTGCTTTTGTTTAATATTTAATATGCATTGTTAGATGCGGAAGAATATTATATTATATTTATATGTTAATTGTCATAATATTTGTGATTATATTTTATACAGTACAATATAATATCGATAATAATTCCGTCAATTATTAGAAATATTGAGTGCTCACAACGTTACGATATTATTAGTAATATTTGTAATTATTACAATTAAACTAAATATGCAATCTTTTATATAATCTGTTTAACCTGAGATATTCATAAACTCGGAAAAAGCACGAAATAAATATTACAATATATCCGAAATATGGGATATATCGAAATATTTAAACACGTAAAAATATATTAAAATACGAGATATCCAAATATTTAAATACGTAAAAATATCCAGATATATTTAAAATACGAGACATCCAAATATTTGAACACATAAAAATATTGAGATATATTTAAAATACGAGACATCCAAACATTTGAACACATAAAAATATTGAGATATATTTCAAATACGAGACATGCAACTATTTGAATACATAAAAATATTGAGATGTATTTAAAATACGAGACATCCAAATATTAAAATACGTAAAAATATTGAGATATAGGTATCCAAAATACGGGACACATACATCAAAATATTTAAACCCCTAAAAATATTATGATATATTGAAAGCATTATATTAACAATAATTACGCCAGCAAAACTTACGAATCAAAATCCAAATTTCAGCTGAAACGTCCGTGGTAGTCGGATACCTTGCAATGACTGAAGTGTTCGTCGATTTTCAATAGAATGTCAGTAGCTACGCAGGGCTGGCAACCAAGGTGAAGATCGCACACCTGCCATTAGACAGTGATCGGGTTTTCCCCGAATTTGATATTCAAATCATCAAGGGTGCGCCCTTCGAATGTGATCAGAATTTCTAATTGAAATTTCTGATAATCACGCGAAGATGTGTTAGAACTTCATTAACACAGAACTTAAGTTCTTTATTAACTAATTAAATGAGCTGTTAATTTGTTTATAATCCTGTATTGGGTTACCATTAAGTTAAACTCGATTAAGATATTTAATTCTATTAATTAAGTTGTTTACGATATTTAATTCATGGAATTAATTCGATTAAGATATTTGATTCCATCGAATTAATTTGATTAAGATATTTGATTCCATCGAATTAATTCGATTAAGATATTTAATTGCATCGAATTAATTCGATTAAGATATTTAATTGCATCGAATTAATTCGATTAAGATATTTAATTCCATCGAATTAATTCGATTAAGATATTTAATTCAATCGACTTAAAATCGAATAAAACATTTAAATCCATGAAGATAAGCTCGATTAAAATATTTCATTCGCTTAATCAATTCAATTAAAATATTTAAAACCATTAACTTAAGCTCGTTGAACATACTCAACTTAATACTACAATCATCCACCGTCATTTTTCCACCAAACACACAAAAATCATGATCCAAATATTCAGGATGAATTACAATAATTAAACGTGCGTGTCAAAGTCATCTGCTAATTAGTATTTATAGCCATATAATGATCACTCGGCCGATTATAAAAATTAATATTTTCTGCACACCATCACCGATATTTGCAACATTAACAGACATGCCGGATATCATAAACAAGTTGTCGAATGATAAATGAGAGCAACTTTATGAAAAATGAACGAATGCAAAATGCTCGGCCGTTGCATTTATTACCAATTGCGCATAATTAGTTGTTCGATAAATATTTGGCCATTAGCGAATCCTAGTACGCGCGAGTTAAACCGCACGAAAAAATTGGCGGATGACGTAAATCAATCGCGCGGCTATAAATTAAATCCCCATTCGCTCCGCTGCTTTTCGAAATTCTGATCTACTCCGAAATCCATTTACACTAGTTTTTTATTATCGATAAACGGATCGATACACACATTTAAATTAATGCTTCGATACTTGTTATGATCTTCTCGATTTTTTGGTCGTAAAACTAAGTGCGATCGTAAATTATGTTCTATTTTTTTCGAGCGAATATTCATGACTTCATTTTCGGACCAAATTGAATGAAAATTGAGTTGCAAACATTGGAAGTCTGTTGTGCAGATTTACCTATTTATTACAATAGTTCTGGTATTAATAATGCGAATATTATGTAATAAGTTATTTTTAAGATTCCAAGAAATAAGGATGCAGATTTCCCGGGAAATTTTTTTTAATTTCATCCAACGAGTCTTTCCGCAGGAAGATATTTTCACGAGGAACCGTTGGTAAATACAATCTAACGTGTTTTCGAATATCTTTTTTCTCGTATAACATTCCCGAGCTGAATTCCGCATTTTGTCACCAAGGCCACTAACATTTTCGACAATGCACTATATCTTTATTTATCTGATTTATATATTATAATATCACCACTAGAATCACCGGTGATATATTCTTAAAAAATATGTGAAAATGTAATATAACTGAATTAATGGATTCAATTACTTCCGTCAGTGTATAAAATAAAAGTTAAAGTTGGCCGTAATATTGTTAATATGTACTATATAGTTTAAGCGGCTATTAATAAGGCCAAGAATTTCTTAAAATTCTTAAATTTCTTAAAATAAATTCTTGGCCTTATTAATAGCCGCTTAAAACTATATACTACATATTAATCAAATAAAAGTATATCAAATTTCAATAATAATGCACCACTATTGGAATAATTTCACTAGAAATGGCAGACAAGTTACCCCTTTAGTACTTCCAGTGTTAACTGAACTGCATTCGTCTAATTCTAAGACCTACATTTCTACTCCTGCATTATCAGATCCACATTATTAAGTAATAATCAATATTATAAACTAAGTTATTTTGTATAATCGATATTATATCGTACGTAAAACACTTTCCTCCGTATTTGGCTGATTGCCAAGGTCCCTTGCTTCACCGAGTACATCGTCTACGGAGGTTGTACCTGGATTCGCTTTGGAATACGTGATTCCTTAGCAGTCCTCCTCGTCCAATGACAACGTCGGAGACGATGACAAGAGTCCGACATAGACGACACACGTACATGGATTACGCATAAGAATCGTAAACAATACGACGTGTAACAACCCCGTGCAACATCCACTCTTGCAACGCACACATATGTCACATATATATCTCACGCACGATGCGTGTCCTCGTGCATTGATCAATCGGCGAATGACGCGCATAGATGATCATCGTCGCCGGGTATAAAAGCTATCCACCAAAAAGCAGGAGCATCATTCAGTTCACTGTGCTCTACGGAAGCTGATCTCAAAAGATACTTTTATCTTATCAAACATGAAGTACTTCGCTGTGAGTATTTTTTTGAGATACTTTACACTGGAACTTCGATATCTAATTTATACTTGGTTATGCTTGCATTATTTATTTATATATTTGTCAAGGTTGGAGGATTTGAGTTAATTAGTAGATTGAATTATTTGTGTTATGTAATTATTTATGTCATATAAAAGTATTAGGTTGTTCCATCAGTTTGTGCGGTTTTGATGGATATGAAAAAGTCTGTTTTCCGATGTTTCATACGAATTAGTCTACAATGTATTCTCAAGTATTATTTATTATTATTTAGAAGAATAAAATAGAAGTTATGGAATGAGTATAATATATAGCTGATAGGGAATTACAAGATATGTATATTCAATATGAATTGAAAACCGCACGAACTTATGGACAAACTTAAGAAATAGAATCTCAAAAAATACGCAGTGGTATGTTCGAATAATTGACCTAAAAATGGCAGATAATTCATTTTGACTTCCGTTTTGAGTTCAAGTATTAATCAATTGAATACCACGAAGGTCACCGGTGACCACCGATGCCAATATTACTAAAACTCGAATCAAATACAGGTAACCTTCGTACAACGCGGTAATTAGGTTCCACAGAAAACTCGCGTTATGCAAGACATGGATCACATTAATTATAGAGATTTCCCGTTTCAATACTTAAAAAAAAAATACCGAATCCTTAACCGCCATTGTATTCCAGGCTGTCGCCCTCCTCGCGCTTTTCGCCGTGGCTTTCGCCGCCGAACCAGCCCAACCTGAGAAGCTTGAGAAGCTCGAACCAGTTGAAGTTGATGCCGAAAATGCAGCGAGGGATAAACGCGGACTTCTTTTAGGAAGTTATGCTGCACCAGTTGCATACACTTCATATTCTGCACCAGTTGCATATTCCGCTGGCTACCACGTGCCATATGCTTACTCTTATCGCTCTTATCCATCTTACTACTACAACAGCCCATACGTCGTTGGTTAAACAAACTAAGCAATAAACAATATGGACGCACCGCGATATTAAGGCCCAGCACCGAAAACGGCATACGAAGATTCTTCAGCGAATTCTACATATATCTTCAACACTGGAATCCATACTTCTCGGCCATCTTGGAAGAAGAACAGCGACAATGTTTTTTAAACTGTTACGCGATACATGCTATATATATATTACTATATACAGCACGAAACAAATGTACATTGTACATCAAGGATATATGTATAATAATATTAATATAATAAATAATTCATCGTAAAAGTTACGTTGTACTTTAATGTAAGACCCTCTTCTAATGTATTCCATATTTGTTCGGGTTTCTGTTTTTGTTTCTTTTGCCGAGGATTTTCGGGCAAATATGAATATTGTTTTCCTTGTTCTAAAAAAGTCCGCGAGGTTTATTGAGACATTTGCAAGGCGAACTGCATTCCGGTTGTTCTGGAGTTTCTGCATAAATTATATTCATCTGATTGATATTCAATTGTATTAAGTTTGATTGTGTATCTTGAGTCTTTATTGCATCTGGGATGTATTTAGTTCCGATGGTGCAATGGCGAGTTCATTGCACATTCCACTGCAGTTTCATGTTTAAAGCTACAACCACCGGCGATATATGCGACTTTATTTGAAAAAATGGATAGATGGAAGAAATAAATCAATCGATTTATTTATGTGATTCATTATTTGAGCGGTTTATTTTGAAAGTGGCCAAAGTTCATTTCTGAAGAAAATTAAGTTAACATTTATAATAGTTACCCAAAGATTTTTCTTAAAAATCGACTTAGGCTACTATTGCGAAGTGTTTCGCATCGAAAGATGGGAACTTTGATTTTTTCAAAAGGGGAATTATGCTTGCATTATTTAGGGGAATTATCTAATAGAATAATAATAAGTATAGCACTTGAAACATTTAGAATATTTGAGACAGAAAAATGCGATTCAAACATTAGATTGCGACTTCAGAATACTCAAAATAATCATAATATTTGATAAGCATTCTAATATCTTTAGTACGTCAATTTTCCATAAAATAATTACACTTCCTTTGCACTCCAAATTAATCCTTTCGCAGATCATATTCACCCTTCCACTTTACATTGGATTTTATTTGTAGACTATGTGTAAAAATAAAAATTTGACAATAGTTTAAGAAAACAAATTTGTAGAAAACCTTGATGTACAAAACGGTGAATTTAATACAAAAGCGTTAATTTCGAGTATAAAACCCGTACTAGTTCAAAATAAAATAATTAAAATACCCCAAATATTTCAAACACATCATAACTATTTTAATATCTTCGAGTAAGTATAAAGCACAGTTTCCAGTAAACTTTAATGCCGTCTATTATTTTGGGAGACACTTATTCGTACCCAACACCGGTAAGCTAAGAATACGTAACTTTGTACGAGTAACATCGTATTATCTAATCCAATTTGTATTTTACATGATTCCGGATAAATTCGTGTAACACCGATGGTGTCTGGAATGTTTTAAGGAGGATGCACGGGCTGATGTTTTGCGCGTAATCGTGTATTACACAATCCGAATATATCCCTATAAATGAGGATCAATTCCGTATTCCCTGAGACCTCGCTACTATAAGTACTTTCACTGAGAGCACAAAGAATACGCGCGTGATGAGAATGACACAAATATCATAGCACGCAAGCACACTGTGTTTCCATGACACTGTCGGAAGTACGACTGACACTTGTTTCCTTCCATTCGGTGGTTTAACACCAGAACTACTGGCGATATATTCAGCTATATTTGTATATTTATGTCTACGTCCTTAAAAGCAGGTTGGATGAAAGAAATAAATTAATCGAATTATTTATGTCCATTTGTAACATAAACAGCGAAAAATCTTAGAAAATGAAACGATATAAATTTAAGATTTATATCTATTTATTTATATCATTTTTATGAAATTTTGAGGACCAGTCATTTTTAGTTAAATTATTCGAGTATACAGCAATGCATTGTTTGAATTGATATTGCTTTTTGCGAATCAAATTCATTGTTTCATAAATGAAGCTTTTTTACAAACTTGTTTTTTTAGGTTCCACCGTTGGTTCATTCGGATCGAATCTACTTAAATTCCGATTCCAAAACGATTAAAAAGTGAAGTCATTTTCAAACCGCTATTCAATTATCCACATCGATTCTGATTAAATTAAAAGTCTTCTTCTAATTTCCAACACCGTGCCATCAGAAGTAGAAAAATACAATTAACATATAAAGAAATACAATAACCTATTAATTTCTACGTCAACAAATAATTAGAATAGAGTTAGAGATGAATAAATTATAATTTCTTTATACATTTTCATTTAAAGAGTTTGCAAAAAACACTTAATAAGATAACATACGGGAAAGCTATATAGTGGCGTACCGTTCGGAAAAACGACATACGTGAAAGCTGGAGCGAATAGCTAAGGGGTTGAACTTCCCGAAGCACTTCAGTGTCAATTTATAAAAAATGATTTCCTTGACAGCGCAGAGATAATGATGTATTCTACATCGATATGTGTAACATCACGAATCCGTAACAGCATTGCCTAAGTTCGATCGATGAAAGCAGGCAAGAAAGTCTATTGTCATTCCTGGATGGTCGCGACCCGACTGTATTTATATATGTGCAGGTATGGCGGAGGATTTAGTCTGCGCGAGTCTGTCCATCCTTAAGCCAATTAGTTTTTCAATTTCGTACTCGCAATTAAATGTCGACAGTTTTTTAATAATAACGTGGGTTCATCGTAGAAATTATAATCTCCGTTCTTCCTCGTAGTGATAAGTGCGAATACTGGATTACAGAAATGCGGTTGAGTTTGGTAAATATGTGCCTCGTTTAATATTAATAATGATGTGATAATTATAAACGAATTGGGAATTCTTTATTGAGGGATTTTGTTTGGTATTTGTTTTTGTGGTATTTATGTAATATTAATAATTATATTATGCTATGTAATAATTCGCGGTGTTTGAACCGTATGGTTGTTTATGTATATAATATAATATTGTACAATATGTATATGCAAAATTTACGATTGTATTATAATTTAATTTAATAATCCAATTTTACTGGAATTCATAATTTTCTTCAAAATTAATCGAATATATTAGAATCAATTTTTAGTTCTGACGGAAAAGCAGAATCATTTAAATTGCAAAACCAGTTTCTTCAACGAATTGCCGTAAATTGTTTATTATATTTGTAATGCCAAATAAACATTTTCTTCTGTTTTTACAGATATTATTTATTCTAGCCGCTGGCTTTGATCAGATTAAGGCAGATTTACAAGCAGAGGCTGAAAAGTCAGAAATCCAAAAGTTGGATGTCGTGGAACTTGGAGAAGTGGAAGGCAACGATGATTGGAAAGATTCGGATACCCAACAAAAACGAGATTCAGGATATTCGTATAAAAGACCGGATCGTTTTACGTTGACAACTAGAACACGTTTCCAAGTTGGTCAAACTGGAAATAAAGGACGGGTTGTCAATAGATTCCCGAGTCAAATCAACAGACCTATCAACAAGTACGGGCCACCGGGTCACCAAAGTTCTACTGTCGCCAAACCTGGAAACCATGGTCAGCTACATCATGGACAAACCAATCATGCACAGTATCATGGACAACAACATGGACAAACGAATCATGCGCAGCAACATGGACACTTCAACCAACAACATTCCTCCAACTTCGATCGTCCAAGTAATATGTGGCACCAGGAAATTCCGAATCCAATCAGAAACGTTGACTTCGCGGAAGCCAATCCGATAGCCAGTCAGAACAACCAACCATTCGGTTCGAACACTGCGAATTATCTGCCACCGCAAAATCAAAAGTTACCGGCTTACGCTGC
This sequence comes from Nysson spinosus, assembly GCA_910591585.2. Classification (NCBI taxonomy): domain Eukaryota; kingdom Metazoa; phylum Arthropoda; class Insecta; order Hymenoptera; family Crabronidae; genus Nysson; species Nysson spinosus. The sequence continues at coordinate 1,872,543 of OU342849.1, forward strand.
ACCGCATACATTCTCTGCCGAGCAGATTTTGCAAAGTTCACAAACCAATAATCAACATCAAGGTGGAAACCTGCAGAGTCAGAATCTGGTACAATTTCAAGATCAACAGATTTCGGATGCTGCTTTGTTTTTGAGCCAGAATGCTCACGCTATACAACAACTTCATGGCGCACCTGCAAGCAATCAGGATTTTGGTCCAACCACCGATGAATTTCTTGGAAACAATAATCAATTTCCGAATTCGAACGCGCAGTTGCAACATTTTGAAAGCACCTCGAATAGTCCTCAAGGTTTCCCTGGCCAATTACCTGCATATGCATCAGGAACACTAAATCCCCAGGAAACCCTGGAAAAGATCCAATCCTTAGAGAAGGATAGGTTGATCGTGCAGCTGCAGAGGGCCTTAGCAACTCAGGCCCAATCACAGTCAGCCGAAAGTGGAGGAAGGTATGCTCAAAATCAGGCGGGCTTCATTCAGAATCAAGATCTTCTGGCTTCCCTTGGACAGCAAATGAAGATTCATGGTCTGACCAATCAGCAGAATACTTTAAGCTTCGCCGCCGGAAGTACAGCTTTCAATCAATCACCTTTTTTACCAGGCACGGCGATCAGTCCTTCGGGGTTTCCACTTAGTTACGGTCTATCGACGACCACACAGACACCCGCGAGTACAAGCACAACCACATCAACGACAGGTGTAACAACCTCGCAACCTCCGCAGGGTACGAAGGCAGATGGTACCACCCAAGGTGGTACCTCCTTATTGCGACCGAGTCCATCAGGATCACATCCTTCTGTAGGGTTTCCTGTGTACGGTGGATTTGTGCCAACATTACTACCAGGTACAGGCTTCGTAACAGGCGTACCAACATACGGTTCTGGTTTCTTCACGCCGGTGCAATCATCAGGGTCATCGCCAACCCACTTTGGGCTACCTATTCCCACTGATGTTGGACAAAAACCTACTTTAGGGTTGGCGCCATCCACTCCGTCAACAACCCCATCCCCTGCTAAACCAAGCGCACCTTCATCCCCGCCAATTAATGCTTTCCCACTTCCTGTACATCCGGTGAGTCCTGTCGCCACGCCATTACATCCTGTAACGTCCTTACATCCAGTAGCACCATTGCATCCAGTGCTACCACCAGTGACCACGTCGCATGTGCATCCAGTGCAGACACCATCGACGAGTGTTGCACATCCGACCTATGGATTTCACACTCCCGTGGTCAACTCTGTTTTCTATAAGCCAATCAAACCAGTCTATCCATTGTACTATTATCAGAACGTGGCTTATCACCTGCAGAAACCAGTGGTACCAACCCACCCCTGGAATTACGCGCCATCCTATGCTCAAACGAAACCAGCTCAAATATGGAAATGAGGGGATCTTGTTTTAATCAGCGGATCTGATTTGTACGCAGTGAGATTGAGTATTTAAATGAGAAACAAGGGAGGAAGATGTCGAAGAAGAAAGTATGGCAGCCGTGAAAAGTCAGTGTGACAGTCCGCTACCAATAAACTCTAATTGTATTCTCGGTCGTGTCGTGTAAATACGTCGGTTTATTTATTGTATTGAATAAATATTTTTTCTATCTTTTATCTGACCGCATTCTTTTATTTCAACCTTTATCTAAATTATTAAAGAGTATCCAATAAGACATGTTGCGAATTAAGAAATTAAGAATGAATAAACTCCAAGAAAAGAGCAAACCTAATTGATAGATACGAAGTTAAACAAAGCTTCGATTCACGTGAGACATTTTAAACACGATTTCAATTGTTCATCATTCGCGGATCCCTTGAGTCCAATAATAAATAGATACAAAGTTCGATTAGGTCGTAAGATAATTAAAGAAAGTCGATCGAAGCAAATGCTCTCGCTCGACTTCCGGCTTGCAAAGTACGAATAGAACTCTCACCAAAGTCGTGATCGACTCGCGCCTGGATCCGCCATATTTGAATCGTGCGATCATGACCTCGAAAGTCGTTCGATCATTCTAACCACGGTCAACGCAGTTGGGTTACCCAGGTAATACTAAGCATACATAATATGCCGTCGTCAACAGGTGTATGGCATCCAACCGATTTCGTAATTCCTGAGCGTTTCTGAAAGGAGATGATCTCTATTGTGGGACCACGTGACACGTGGGCCTGCGGCGATTGGCTGTTCACGCAGCATCTTTAACCCTTTGACTCCTATGGACGCATATGTATATGCATATAAATGAAAACTATATAACTTGAATCCAATTAAATTCTAACTTAATGAAGCTACGTTACGTGACAATAATAAGAAATTATTAACGCGAATCAAATGTGGATATAAATGTTATAAGAATTTTTGAAACTGTAATCTTTGTAATCTTGGTTTAGACTTGAAAAAATTGAGTTGTAGAAGATAGGAATTTTTTATAAGGAAGAGAGGAATTTATTACAACAATGTTAATTGTTTTAGAAGTGATATTACTGCGATACAATATATTTCATGTTTTGAAGATAAGAAATCTCAAAAAACACGCGAATATCAGAATATTTTTAATTCAACACAATACTGCCAGATGAAATATTATGATAATAGTAATTTCTCACGGATAAACCGATGAAAGGATATCAAAGAAAAATGGCGTATTCATGTTGAATGATAGCCCCAGTCCCGTAACTGTCGGTGAAATTCATTTGCATACGTTGGACTTATCTCATAAATATCGAACTACTTTCGTTCGGCCATAACTCTCTTTGTTCGCGGCTGCGCAGAACAAGTTTCGCGAACTAGAATCATATTTAACAAGATTGGCGGCTTGACGTTACCTGATAATATAAAGTGTTATGTCACTAATGTATTAATTTTGGTAATAATGTTATAAAACAGGTGGTTAAGATTAATGGCATTAAATCGAAAGTGGACGCGGGCTGCGAGTCGCGAGAATTAAGCGTGAAAAAGATCGTTATGGAAGTAAACGATTGTAATTGAAATATAAATATAAATGGTGTTTAATGAAATCATATTAAAGATGTAAATTCATATTTTTAACGCCACTTTTCTAAATGTCTTGATTATATTTATCCTGAATATTCTACTAGATTTCTGTTCAAAAGATCTAAAACACCACTTAATTACTTAGAACTGCGAGAAAACCTAATGAAATTAATAAATAATGAAATTATTATTCAATTCCAAAGATCCAAACGAAAACATTTTAATTAAACCAGCACTTGATATTCGGAAACCGCATAATTCATAATTTACTGCACAGTTTCTTTAATAATAAACTCAACACTCAAAGTCTGCACTTTTTCTCCTATTCTACTGCCGAATGTGCCAGATTTCTCCAAAGAGCCAGTAAACGTGTACGTCTCCATTTTGTACTGTCACAAACAAGTACGCCACGACTCTTTTTTTATCATCCTTCGTATCTTTTTACTACGACTTTTTATTACACGGAGTTAGACGGAACAAACTAATGCGCTTCGAACGAGTACATAAATTCTATGTTGGTGCTTCGTGATTCACGTATGAAGCTTGTTGTCAACTCACTTTCTGCGGGTGACCCGAATCTCATCCTGGTTTTCGTTTTACGGTGTCGGTGCACTTTTACCGTTTTACTTGAGACCCGTCGGGTTGGTATTCCCTCGGAAAGAAACCGTTCGGATATTGAGAAATCTACTCGCTGAATTAACTGATCGTAAACAAGACGGTGCGCGTCATCGGATCAATAAAACCGGAAAGTTTGCGGCTGATTAATACTAGACCTATTAAATATATACTCAAGATATGCTTGCACATTTATTTATATACTTCTTCTGTCCCAAAATATGGAATACATTATGCAAAACTTTTAATTGAAAATCTGAAGGGTGAAGTTTCGAGATACCTGTTTAATAATTAATATTGTTGTTCTCTTTTTGGAACCTTTTCGTTGAATTTCCTACGAAAAACTATCGACTGACTTTGGGTTTTTATCCGATTCCATACTTCAGGCCGAGTAATAAATAACTATTATATAGTTAACGTAAAGAGTATCTAATAAGACTTTTATTTTTGAATTATTTTACGTGCCTCATTTTCGTCCATAATTTATGCTTGCTGATGCATACAATAAATCATTTTCTCAAGTATCGATGCATGAATTATTACGTTTTACGTGGATTATGTTGTGCGATGCAGTATGTTATAATTTCTCGAAGTAATACAACGCCACGATACGATTCGCTTCTCCGATTCGCGGCTGATTTGAAGGAGTTTAATTCACTTTTTACGACGGCAAACTTTCGAGAGTTCTTAATCATAAACACCTTAAATACTTTAATGTACGACACATGATTCGATGCTCCACATGGAGAGCGAAATTCCGGGAAGTTAATCGCGGCATGTGTTTCTTTGCTCGCCTAATTAATGATCGTGTTGGTTAATTGTTATTATTCTTTGAGTTTCTAGAGAAATCAATCTTCCGTATTAGTATTGAAGCTTGATGTTAATGTATCCCTTATTAATTAACATTCTATTTAATTGATGTATTATATTAAATATATATAAATTCGAAATATAGTATCAAAGATACTAGAAAATATATCGTAGCACCTTCTTTGCGAAGCTCGATTCTTTCACCGTCTTTCACTCTGCCGATTCCACGGCGATCTAAATACAACGCATAGGAAACGAGACCGGCGCAGTAGATCCTTCGAAACTGTCCTTTCAATTCCGATGATATTCGGCCTCGGAAATGATTAACAAGCGATAGGAAACTTCCTCGATCCCACGAGTGAAAGTAAAACGAAATCAATCGGTATTTTCATGTGCAGTAGATTGGACGGGAGTCTGGCACCGAATGGGAGTCCTATTCTACTAGTTTCGTCAACAAAACTCGCGCGGCATATTTACAAGTTCAATGTACACAACAGAAACCGGTCGATCTCAAAATTCGAGAAATACGAGGGGAATAATTATAATTGAATTCGTACGAACGTTACGATAAGTGTAGATGCGAGTGACGAGTTATCTCGTCATCCTCGGTTAATGGGTTCACCGTTTTTCTGGCGGACGTAGTAATTCCTTCAGCTGCGAACCGTTTATCGGACGAAAGTAAAAGAGCCCCCAAAAATGCTGGTCTTTTTCTTTTGATCCCCACTCGAACGTTTCACTTTCCAAGATCGAAAGCACTCGCAGAGGATACTGGAATGTATCTGGTACACAAAGCACACCGTTACTTTTCTTTTCATATCGAAGCAAATCGTAGATTTTATTTATATACGCCATTGTTCCAGCGGGACTATATGATGTTGCATATCTCTCACTCGATGGAACGTATTAATCATCGTCTTCCTGTACGATTCTGTGTTGCGCGGTTTCCCATAGCGTTATGCGAGGGATATCTGATTTGGTGGGTCCGGTGTGGTATCGATTTAAATGGTGATGGTAATAGTTAATAATATTTTATATCATTAATATTTGATTTAATGGTATTTTATCCGATACTTATTAATATACATTATCAAAATTGTATTTTATACAATTTTATATTTTATTTCATAAAATGTATAATCATATTTTCGAAAATATCTTTTTCGATGATAAGGCCAGGTTCGATTGATTTTTTTTGTTAATGAAAGCTCCACTTTATCGCGCAGAACTGCGCGCCTTCCTTCGCTTAATAATCCACTTCCGTTAAAAGAGGTCGACGTACTTGCAAACAAAAAACTTTGCTCGCGTCAAAGAAAGCGACTCTACTTTCAATAGGCTTCAAAGTGTATGAAATCTATTGATCACCGTTCCGATTGAGTTTCACAGAAATCCAACGATGTTTGTTTATTTATTTCGAAATTAGAGACGGAGGAAGGTCGTTGCCCCAAAACCTTTAAAATCTGTAATCTTTCGGTATCATAATTACTTGATATTATCCAGATTTAATGAATTAACTAATTAGTATCTGAAGCACAAAGCTATCGACACAATCAAAACATAAAAATAAAATATAAAAAGTCAGAACGAATCGATGCTAATATTATAATAATTTTAACACATTGTTGACCAACAGTTTTGTGCAGAAACTAATGCGTGTCAGTATTCAATAAAGAAATCGTGATTAAAGAGATAGGTGTCAAGAAAAATTATGAATAAACATTATCCAACCCAATCAACAACGTTAGCTTGCGGAACTTTAGAAAACTTTAGAATTACCATTTTATTATTTGTAAGATGAAAAGAATTTTCTTTACTTAAATTTGTATTACATTATCGTACCAGATTCGTGTAAAAACTGAATTGGGTGTACTATAAATGTTATATATAATATATAATTTACAGATTATATAATCTATAATATTTAATATCAATATTCATTATTTGGACTTGAAGTGAAGCCAGAATTATCTCGGTAATTAGAATTCAAGAAAATCGTTCCGCGTTCGTTGCATCCTCGTTAAAATGATTTCGTAAAACACGGAAGGATATCGTTTCGATTGTTAGATTTACGTGAGATATTTTATGGAAGGCGTGAGCCGGAAATTATGCGTTTCCGGATCTGCATCGTTAACGCAATAATCAATTTTTTAACGCGCGCATAAAATACATATTTAATTATTAAGCATTTTCTAATTATTATATAAATTTGAGTTCTATGTGCACTTTAAGTCTTATCTTTATATTCAAATTCATTCCTGAAGAATATTGTTCTGTCACATCCATATTAATAATTAAATTCATGAAGTATACCTTTTTATTTTATTTTACTGCAACTATAATAATTCAATTTAAAACGCTGAAAAAAAAAGAATTATGATAAAAAAATATACAGTAAACTCGCGACTTCCCACAACACGCTAAAGATATTGCCACGACTTTTTTATGTAACTTCCTTTTCTTTTACATTTATTTGTAAATAAAATATGGCTGAAGGATGTAATTTAATTACTGTATTTAATTATACGTTTTAAGTATATAAAATAAAGATATATGAAATCCCAAAAAATCCTCTCTTTCATATTCGAATAATTCTAATAAAAATTGGAGACAAAATATTTGGACTCCTTTGGCAGAACTCAACATATCTGTATTCAATATTCCACGAATATTAAACAATTTATATCTTCAACAAACATTTATTCCTATAATAATGATAATGTTTCATTTTCCATTACAGAATGAAGAAGAATCACGAAACAAAAATGTATATCCTGACAATGTTTTGAATTTCTTCCTTTAAGACCTAGAATATCAGGTGACGGAACTTTACAAGAAAACAATGAACGATAAAGATCGGGTTGACGTCCTTTTTGAATCAAACTCTTTTGAGTTGCAAGGTTCACGTCTCCAATTACATTTCGCTGCTCTAAGATCTTTGAGAAGGTGGTGTGCGCGTGTTTCTGTATCAGCGCGGGGAGACTTACCTTCACCTAGACCTTTCTTTCACCAGGTGAGAGGGGATCCAGATATAAAAGGTCTCTTCTGGGTTGCAATGCCATCAGAGACCACAATTTCACTTATAAACACGGTCATCATTTGACCAAGGAAATAGTCAACCGGACAATCTCACTTACGACTAACATGCGGTCATTCGTAAGTATTTCCTTAATCGGATCATCCGAATTGTTCAATTATTGGGGTTGAGTCAGTAATAAGTTCCGTTGGTCCAAGAGTTTTTTCTTTTTTATTCAAAATTGTCAGGGTTAAATGGAAGGTGAATGGACAAGTTGTGTCAAAGGGAAGAAGTTATTAATACTGACGGCGAATATTTTATATTAAAGTCTACTGTAGTTCATTTATTGGCGAATAAAGTTTAGTTTAAAAGATGGAACTTATTTATGACTCATTCCAATATATACTTGTTTTGTTTTGTTTTAATATGTTGACTGCCGTGGAGGTCACTGGTGATCGACGATGGGATTATTATTTAAACTCGAATTAAATATATCATTAATATTTGTAACATTTTAGGATGTTTCATTAATCAATTAATTTTAAATCAAGTTCAATGTTCTATAACTTATTATAGAGTGCGCGGGTTAGAATTGTGTATCGGTTCGGTAGTCAAAGTGTTAATCGAACTTAATTTGTTGAAAGTTTAGGAATTTATTTAACTTTTTGAAGTTTAGAATTTATTTGACGACGATCGAAACTTAACACTCGAACTTAAATGAATTGAATAAGTGCCACGTTATACGAGGATCCCCACAATTTGTGAACCGCGTAATATCAAAACCGCGTTGCACGTGGGTTACCTGTATTCTATATTTGCAACTCTTATTCCTCAGGTACTATTGGGCCTCGTGGGCCTTATCTTCTCGAGCGTCTCCTGTCGTGAGATGCGCGGCGAAAAACAGCGACCGCAAAGACTACCGGTGAAGGGAAAACGCGGGATTGGTGATTACCCTCTAAGTTACTCATCCGGTGGATCATCTTTCAATTCCCCGTTGCACTCAAGTCTGAGTTCCGGTTACGGATTGGGAGGAGGATCATTAAATAGCTTGTCACTAGGACACTCGGGTTTCCAAGGACTTCAGGGTCTTCAAGGTCTCGGCGGATCTTCAGGCCACGGTTTAGGATACTCTCTAGGATCTTCCGGTGGCCTTAGCTTTGGATCCGGAAGTGGTTATGGACATGGCTTGGGATCTGGACTAAGTCATGGATCCTTGGGTCTTCAAGGTCTATCTTTAGGAGGACACTTGGCGCAGGCCTCGTACTCTGCTCCGAGTGTAGCTAATTTCAACTTTGGAAGCGGAGGAGGAAGTGGTTCAGGTCTCTTCAGTTCTTCCTCGAAGACTGGACCAGTTACCTTTGGAATCCATGGTGGCGGGTCATCTTCCGGTGGTTCCAGTTCCAGTTATTCCACACCAATCTACGCCACTGGAGCCCAAGGATTATCTGCTTACAGCAGCGGAGGATCATCTTCAGGGAGTATCAGCCTTCCAGCGATGCTCGGATCCTCGCATGGATCCTCTTACGGTTTACCATCATCTTCCATCGGCTCTTCCGGTAGCTCCTCGGGATACAGTCTTCCGGTACAGTCACTGTCATCAGGCTCCCACGGCGGAAGTGGTGGTCTCTTCATAGCAACAGGCTCCCACGGAGGAAGTTCCTCAAGCTACAGTCTTCCATCTTCCGGATCAGGACATGGAATCTCAGCTAGCAGCTTATCTTCAGGTTCCCACGGTGGTTCCAGTAGCTATACTCCAGTAGTCGTCAGTGGCTTGTCTTCAGGATCTCATGGTGGTTCCAGTAGCTACAGTCCAGTATCTGTTAGTAGTATCTCATCAGGATCACATGGCGGCTCCAGCAGCTACACTCCTGTGACATCCAATTCGCATGGCTCCAGTAGCTATTCTTTACCGATAACCAGTGGATCTCATGGTATCTCTAGTTTGTCTTCAAGTTCGGGTGGATCTTCCGGTTACTCTCTTCCAGTGTCTTCCGGCTCGTATAGCTCGGCGGGTAATCACATTGGTCTCTCCAGTGGATCTTCTGACAGCTCAAGCTACGCGCTTCCAATATCTTCCGGTTCTTCCGGTTCCAGCTCGTATTCCGGCTACTTGCCACCATCTTCCGACGCGTCTTCGTATTCTTCGGGTTCCAGTTCCAGTTACTCCAGTCCTAGTTCCAGTTACTCGAGTCCTAGTTCCAGTTATTCTGCTCCCAGTTCCACTTATTCCAACTCTGCTTCCAGTTCGGGCTACTCGAGTTCTCCATCGAGTTACTCGGGCTCAGCCAATGGCTATTCGTCTAGCCATTCGTCACCATTGTCGTCATACGGTACACCAATAGAATCTCATGGATCATACTCCAGTTTGAATCCAAGATACATCGGATATTCTGCAGCGAAAGCATACGACAGCTTAGATGCTTCCAGCACGAAATACGACACGATATCGTACTCGAGTCCAAACGGGAAATATTAATTTCCGAATGATTATATTGTATGATTTTATAGAAATTTTACATCGCGTTATGGAAGTTCGATGCAACGGATCTTCTTAATAGTATCTGAAAAGCGATTATGACACTAGGACTCGGATTCTCAAAATCGCGGAGATGGACTGCACGGAATCGCTACCTATTTATGTTTTCTGTTAAAAGGCACTTATTTTTAAGACACTATTGTTTATTTATGTTATCATTACTTCTAAGTACCTTTGTATGCGCTATATAACATCGCCATTGTGATCTTTGTTGCGTAGTTTTATACCTTCTTTGTAATAAAGTTACTTTTTCACAAACTGACTTATTGTTTCTTTCAATAACCAACCGGTAGAAAGATATCTCCATCAAAATTCCATATTTCATGTACTTAAATACAGAAATTATTATATTATAAATACATTAATTACATTAATTACTTCCCAAATACAACATTTTTCGTTAACCACGGAACCACACGTTCCACTTGTCGACAAGTGGCGAACGTGTTGGCAACACTGAGACATCCGAGGTCTGATTAGTCGGAATATTATCGTGTCAAATCAAGCACAACCGCCACTGCTACCACAACAATATATTAATGCCACAATAACAAATTATACCTTATTAACGTCAGTGTTCAGCCATTGTTAACATTATCGATATAATAATGTCATATATGTCGACTATTAGTTTTATCATAAAATAATCGAACTATCGTGGATGTGAAAGTTATTTGCTGATAAAATGGTAAAGTGTAAGGTTAGCGATAGCCAGGATATAATAATGATAAGAGTGATAACAAAAAAAGCATGTTCCACATAAAAAAAGAATATCACTTTTACTTCAATGTCACTAGGATGGGCAGATTCCTTTCTAAAAGTTTTCTTCTTTTTGGGAAAGTACTCGCGGCGCATGTATCCTGCGCAACTAGTCGCCATTCGTTGCAAGACCGGTTTAACGTGATTCATAAAGGAATTACCTTTTTTATTCGCCCTTACTCCTCTGCTTCTACAAATAACGGTGAATGTGCTACCAGCAATGTGTTATTCTAATTTTACCAACTTTCTTCGCCATGAATTCTGTCCGTTTCACAATTAGGGCCTTACGTTTCGATGGGACTCTTTATTAATCTAACTTTTTGGGGCTTGATGGGATAAAAAGGGGGACCACCATTTTAGTTTTAGTCGTTTTATGTCTAAGTCATCGTTTGGAAATAAAACAAGCCTATTTTGTTATATTTTTCATTTGAATAAAATTTCTGTCCAAGTAGGGACTTTTTTGTCTTAAAATATTGTTCTCCAAATAAGTTAATATATATATATATTAATTGCATATGTTTTTAATATTCTTAAAGTGCAATATACAAATATAAAAATTCTAAGATATGAAACATTCCAACTTGACCAACTTTCTTTCCCATGAATTCCACCCGTTTCACAATTAACTCTTACATTAATTAATACTTAATCGAATGAAATTCATTCAATAATTCATGAATTTCAATTTTCTGGCTTCCACATCTTGTTCTTCATATTATAAATATCGTAATTACAAATGTAATATGATACATAATATTAGTGAATTGAGGAAATGAAAGGTAGCAGCCTCCTCGACTTCAGAAATGTCATTATCAATTAAATTCATAAACCCGATTAGACTTTTAATTATTAATTAATTAATAATGAGAAGTTCAAGAATTCGTTTTAAATACAAAAATTCAATGTACATATAGTTTTAATATCAATTTAACGATAACTTGTAATTAATTAACGAAGGAAACAGAAAGAAACCTTGATAGAAAAGCTGCATTTTATTACAAACCGACTGGTTTAACGAGCGGCATAGTAACCTTCACTCTCACGCCTGTCCTGGCAAGTACACTTCCAGTAAAAATAGGGAAAACACCGCTTTTACTCTTCGCCAAAGAACACTACAAACTCATCGACGTCAGCTGAATATTCTGAAAAATATCGTTTCTGAAAAATATCTTTTCTAAAAAATGGCGTACGACGTTGACTCATTTTTAGAGTCCCTTCGATATGTTTATTCGGACTTATCAGACTGACGTGGATTCATTTGGATTTCAAGCTCCAAGAAACATGAAAAATATTTCGATTCAAGAATGTTGGAAGACGATTCCATAATTCCATTTTTGAAACACAAAAAATCAAATTCCCATCTACCGATGCGAAACATACTCCACTCCCGAATTGACTTCCGAACATTTCCGAAGGCCCTGTTTTGTACCGAATCATCTGAACGATTCAAAAACTATATAGAATTCTGAAAAACTGTAGGTCATAAATAGATACAATTTCGAGGTTATATCGGGCGTAATTGTTTTATACAAACAATTAATTGCTTTCCGGTACCCTTAATATCACTAATATCATTCGAATCTAACATCCTCGGCGTACCAACATATCGCGTCGTTATCAAAGGCGTGGTAACGCGACGAGCGAGAGTGGCATTTCGAAGTTGCAGGAGTCTGAACGCAGGTGAAAGTAAAGCAGATCGAATGGTTCGAAGTGAGTCGAGCATGTGTGATAGTTTGAAAGACACGGTTCTTTGAAAGGCGACGCATGAACGGAACTGGAAAGATCGTCTCTCGAGAATGCCTCGGGGATACTCCACTTCCGTGATCCTGACACGTTCCACCAAGCAAATCGTTTCTACTTATTTCCTTTAAACCAAGCAACGTTGATTGTCTTCTCAAGCGATTGTCTCGCGAAGATCGCGTGCCGAAGCATCCTCTTTCCGTTCCTTCCTTCTAATTGCTAACCCTAAGATTGCCTTGTAATTAACGCCCTTTTTCTTCAACAAGACACCCGCTTAACTTGCCAGGAAGAAGAAAGTCATTTACGTCTCGATTCACGACGGTTCTTTTCTTGCTTGATAAATTAGCATTTTATATGATCAATTTTACCGATTTTACAGATTTATGTTTTGCACCAAGCAACTCGTTTGAAAATTGATTTCAAGTTGACATTTCTAAACTCGAAAGAAGCTACCACCTTTCATTTCCGCCATTCGGATTCTAAGTCGATCCTAATTGAAAGACTTTCCTGCAAGAAAGTACATTCATCCTTTCATATATTTCTGTAATATATGTATTTATAATTCGAGTGAGTCTTAAGTTACTGCCAGTAACTCAATTATTATAATATTATTATTAATTCTAACTTTATGCAATTCCATCTTGTTATATACTTATTCAGCTATATATATATTTACGAAATAAATGTATTTATAAATGTATTTAACCGGGTGGGGTGTACGAACGAAAGTTTACGCGGCTCGTAAGTACACGTCCCACTCACGGTATTAGACCAGTCGGTTAAGTACACTGGACTTAAGATTGAGTGGCATTCTATGTATTTTCACCAGTAGAACTGGACACACGCCGGTGCTTTCAGACCTACATATAAGAGCAGAGAAAAGTTAAACTAGTTTCCGCGATTTTTCACGTAGCCGGGTATAAAGGAGAAATTCAATGTCGACTGATACATCATTAGATATCGAGCAGTCGCGTTGATGCGATCCGTTAAAACATCGGTGGATCGGATAGCGGCAGTGATTGCATGGAAAAACGAGCACGAATCACGTCACGGGGAACAAATATACCTATATATAATCGGACGGACAATTATTGGAAAAGACAGTGACACGTGATAGACATGGAGCTCATGGTTCGTATGTTTTATATCATTGATAAGTTGTTAATTGATATCAAAATGAAATTTCATCGCGGATTCGAGGCATCTTTAACACTAGAACTACTAAAGCAGTAAAAATGATGGCTTCACGGTTTTTAATAAAAATGTTTGATTCATAATGTTTTGTTATCTGAGATTTTTGTCGGTTCAAGTTGCATAATCGATTAATTGATTTTAATTTTGATTTTATATTTCTGAATATATCGAAAACAGTTCTAGTTTTAATTGAATTAAATGATTTTGTGAGTCGTCTTTCAGATTGGAATTATTTTGTAATAAATGTAATTGGAAGAATTATATTGTAATAGGATTTTGATTAATATGTTTTCGAATTCGTGAATATATTATTATTAATAAAACAAGTATTATTACCAATCAGTATTTTCGCATTAATAGATACGAAGAAATTATTCCTAATAATTATGATTAATTCATTGAATACAGGAATGCGTATTAATATAATATTATATTAATAATATATAGGTACTAATAATTCTTAATACCGAAGAATTATTAGTACCTTGCTACTTCATTTCTTCCGTTCATTTACCCTCGCACTACACTAATCAATAATTTATTTATCGCAACCCACGTAGAAAGAAATAACATATAATTGCAGTTATTGGTGTTGCTATCACCAGCGATCATCGCGCAGCAATACGGGAAAAGCAATGATCCGAATGACGAGCCATTTATGCCGATATATCCAATATATCCATACAGCCCTAAGTTGATAAAAAGAGGAGTCGAGAGAGATGCGTACACGCAATTGGTTCCGGAGCTCTACGCACCCAAAGTTGATGCCAAAGACTCTTACAGTGCGAGTTACAGTACTAATTACCCACGGGATTCATATTACCCTAATTACAATCCATATCCGAAGTCCACCACGCCAAGTGCTTATTCCTCGTATTACAACGGTGCTCCATATTCTTACACGAGTCCTTACAACGTTTACAACTCGTACACGTCGCCATATGCAACGAGTCCTGCACCGTATAACACCGTTCCATACTCCGGACCTCCTTATCCTAATTATTATTACCAGCAACCATATTCCTACCCTAATTATTATAACCAACCACTATTTCCACCACCACCTGTTCCCGGTGGCGAATACCTGGGTTCAAAGGACTCGTACACTGATTCAGAGTCCAGGGAAAAGGATCAGAAACCAAGTGGCAATAAGAAGTCCAAGGATAACGATTCCAATCAGGATACATCAGGGAATCAGTATATCGACGGTGCTAATTATATCTCCGGGAATTCGAAGGACCTTGATGGTCAACCGAGTACCTACAAAGCTGCCAAGCCATACAATCACATAGAACAGGTGAGCGATATAAAGAACATACCACTGCCAATCCCTAAGACTACCTACCGAGTGATTAGCGTAGCTGGACAACCAGTTGGGCCTGATTACCCTTTACCTGCACCCTACGTGAAGGCCCAACAGTTGGAGCAACTGATGAGCCAAACCTTAGCCAACCTGTTGTCGCAACACTCGCAAGCTGCTGGTCAATACACACCCACGTATGATACGAATCAAAACAATCCACCGCGAAACAATGGTGGTTCTTATCTGAGTTTGAACACTGATAACAGAGAACCACCACGTTATGTCTCCATTCCTAACGTGATTGCTAAGACTGGCCTGGCTTATGTTATCAGTCCGAATGTAATTGGCAAGTTGAATGCTGGACAAGGTAATAGTCAGATAATACAAGCACCAACTACGTTAACGAAAACCAAGTATCCTCAATGGACACAAGTTAACCTGGACCAATCACCAGGGTTGTATATTCCACCGGAGAAGCCTGATAAGGAACCAACCAACTCGCAGCAGACTGATTACGACAACTATGATAACGAGTCTTCTCAAACCAGCCAGTCTTATGATGGTACTCTGAGTCAGACTAATAAGTCCGAGCAAAATTACGAGAATCAAGGCCAATCTGTTTCTGATCGTAATCAGAATTATGTTACAGCGCAGACTCCCCAGGCATACAGTTATCAATACTCCAATTATAATCCCGCGCAAACCTCGCAACAGGAGTCCCAACAATATAAGACTAACTTGGATGATGTTAACTTTGGTGCTAAACAAAATAACAAGGGATGAAAGTCATGTGATTTCGATGTAAAACATTAAGTATACGATTAAGTTAGATCATGGTGCTACAGTTCGAAGTGGTTTCGAAGTATAATTAGACTTAGTTTTAATTAGATTTAATTGTTTCTGGGTAACAATCTGATTTGATGAGTAAATATTCTTTCACGTGTTGTTTCATCGGAGTCATTAGGTTACTTGGAATTATTATTCATTATTATTATTAATGCAAGCGAACATATCAGGCTCCGGGGTACTCTTAGATTGCTTTGAATTAATGTTAATATTAATATGAATATTGTTTTGAATAATTTTGGGATGAAGTCTTTTTATGGTAAATGTTTGAAGCTAGATTTACTCAGGAATGAATGCACAGTTTGTCAACCTGACGACATTCACGATTCTTTTTTACGGCGACGGTAAATACATCGGTTTCTATACGGAATGTCAGTAGTACTTCGGCAGAATAAATGCGAATCTTAATGGCGGACATAAATCGCGAGGTAGCTTGAAAAGAAGGAGTTCCAAAGGATTCTGATCCTCTCGAAGATATACAATATCTTCAATAAACATACATTTGTTCTGTCGGAGTGTAAGGTGCGGGACATCTTGAATATTAACGTTCATTCTTTATAATACCATCGTAATGTAAAACTATATTATTCCCTTCGTTCTACTTCTTTTTTGACTCCACATTTGACTCCTCTATTTATGAGCCTTATATCACTTATATTCATGTAAATTTTGTACTCCTTTATAGTTGCTAGTAATAAATGATTGTTGTTGTTTTGTTTACGACTTGCCACTTTCTGTACTTTCCCTCTGCGTTGACAGTGACTCTGTATAGTATAGTAAAATGTAGTGAAGTTATTTTTAAGATGGAATTTTTTATGTTATTATGGATTTTAGGTAATACTATATCCACGTGAATTTGATAAGCATAAAAAGCGCACAAACCATTCCACAGATGTTTCAAGTGGCAAACATATTCGCACAATCCATCAGTATACAAAATCCAAGAGAATGGATCTTAAAATTCCATAAAACTTGAATCCACACACTCCTCACTTTCGATGACGATACCAAATCCATAGACGACTCATTAAAAAGCCATTCACTCGGCTTGCCATCATAGAATTTCAATTTCTACCGCATAACAAGTGAATTACCAATCTAGAAAACCACCTTTCACGTTCCCCAGAATTCCAGCGGTGATCTCGAAGCTCGCTCTAAGAAGTATAATTATAAAACCCTGGCCAGCGAGATTGGTTTCGTAAGCGTCCGAAATTCAGGCGATCCAATTCGATCGAAGAGGATCAAGATCGATGAGGAAAGGTACCGCCTTGATGTTGAATCACGGTCGCCAACAACCATGGAAGGAGATTCGCCGGGGCGCGGCACGTAGTGAGAAATGGAAAGGAGAAGTGAGGCTGCGAGTACATCGCGGCAGGTGAGAGAGAGTGTTGGCCAGTTTGGTTTTGCTTTATTTTTCACATTCCCGAGCAGTGTGTCCGCCTTCGAAAATAAAATCGGCCTCTTACTTTCTCGCGCTTGATCTCGATCCGCAACATACACTGTGACCCGAAAGCTCCGCCATTACTTTTCCTGGCCATGCAAATCGGCCGTTACTTCGATTTACGAGAATACCAGTCGACTTTTGCGAGATCTCGGATGCTGGCCATCGGAGAAAGTTGTACCAAACCCTCGCGCACTCTTTTCCACACGTTTTTCATTCCTTTTTCCCTCTTTGATTTAGTTACAAATCTATACGTTCCTCTTCAAACACATACTGGACACATAGGGAATTATGATTATATCGTTAACGCATGCGCACGACGTCTGTAATTATCGGGAAAGCTACGTGGACTCTGCTACTTCGTTTCTATAATGAGAGGCTCTAATAGCGAATTTTCTTGGGCTACCATTTCCTTTTCGTTTCAATACTTCGTTCCCAGACATTGTCGATCGAACTTCCTTTCTAGCGGATGTTCTTTTTTTATGCTGTTTACGACTTTCCGTCTAATGCACCGTGATTTATTATGCGACGATCCTCGCGTGCTTCTCGTAGTCCGTTTCTCATATGTTTATTATTAATATTTCTAGGCCTTGTTTCGCGACTATTTATATCGCGTTTGCGAGTAGAAAGTTTATTCGTTTTTATGGCGCGTGATAAGACGTGTATATAATTATAATACCGGAAATACAATATATATGTTCTACCGGTCCAAAGTATTCGAAGGATGCTTTTAGTTGTGGAAAAGGATTTGCTTTCGAATTTGTCGATTAAAATGATAAAATAACAAGAAATACTAATATCGATTTCACTAATTTCGACTCACTATCAGTTATTAATAATTGACAAATTAATATAAGATCGCCGAAACTCATTAAAACATTTGCGACTATAATTCGCCCAGCGAATCCTGATATTAACAGCTTCATCAATTAATAACCATACAATCGCACGAATACAAATTGTATAACATCTATTCTACGTCTCGGAGGATTCGGAATCAGGTGCAGTGAAAAAAACGCGCGAAAACATAACGAGGTACTAAAAATAGTTCGCAAGGTTTGTGACCCAAGGCGTCGCCGGCGCGCTCGAGAAAGTGATTAACTTAAAAGGTCAGACTTTGCATCTGTTTCTCCTCCGATTTGCCACGAAACTCCGCGATCCTTGATCCTGGAAATATCGAAATTAAGACCCCGATTTCTAGGCTTCTTTTTTGTTTTTCTTTTTTTTTCTTCGCCGGTGTACTTGAACCGCCGAGAAAGTCCCTAGACATAATTGTAGTTAAATGGCTCCAAGTGCAAGCAGGCTGGTCATCGCTTTATAGAACACTGCATTTGACGTACATAGAAAGGTAATTCCACACCCACGGAACGGAATAGAAAGTCTTTTTTCTCTTTTCTTTAAGGACTTTATACTGGCTGTGTCGAAAATGTCTGACCAATAAGAGGCGTATTCTACTTAAACTGTGATAATACTGGAAAGCATATTCCGTGTTGTTCGCTATGACTTTTATTATATTGAATTGAAATACTGGGTCTGCCCACACGGTATTTATATAACGCGGTCCCCAAAGTGTGCCGATGCCCGTACAACGCGGTACTTATATTACACGATTTGGATGATCGGTAAAATGGTTAATTTGGAGTGCAAAACCTGTAATACTTGGTTTTATTACTGGAAGAAAACCGGTACTTGACATAATACCGATCATCTCAGCTTACTTTAGTAGCGTTACAATGAACCACCATACTAAACACTGAAACCGATACGAAACTTTATGAACACCGTGTATATTTCCATGGAAATCCACGAGAAAAGGGTTTGCGGAAACGCCTTAAAGTGATTCAGTGTCGGATCCCGACTTTTTTACGAAGAGAGAAAGGGATGGAATGAACAAAGAGATCGAGAGTCATTGCAAAACCTCCTTTCCTTCCGCAAACACCAGCCGCGCACGCGCACAGCCTTCAACGGACCACCAGGGAAATCTATTTTTTTTAATTTTTTTTCTACACCAGACACTATAAAGAAGACTAAGTAGAAAGTCATTATGATTTGTTGAGACTCCGTTTTTTAGCGACGACGCTTCGTGCGTTAGTTTTTCGTCCATTTTGAAAGTTCTTTCGTGGGCGTAATTTCGGGTTTAATTAACTAAATGACGTTAATGGGAATGTAATGACATAATAATTGGGGCAAATGAAATATTACCACATTTTTTACAAGGAAAGCCGATGATGTAAGGATGTGATGATCCGCAAAAATGCAGTTAGACTTATTCTTCTTTCGCCATTCTTGATTTTAATGGCCGTTTAATTTCTAGTTGAATACGTTGGTTCAGTTCATGTTTTAAAGAGAAAGAGATTAAGGCTGTTTCGCATTACTGAAATCTGCCAAGACACTTAATATTATGGCGATTTTGAGTACTTTATGTTAGACTTGGATTAAATAATTCCGGCACATTCTTTTCATTAATGTACTACGGTTTCTACAGATTTTATCGAATTGTGTATTTCCTTATATGTCCCAGTTTCGCAAACAGATTTATTGTTTGTATATGTTCCAAGGACGTACAAAGTGTCCAATAAAAAGTTAGAAACAAGCTAGTTACTTAATCACGTAACACACAACAGGTTCAAATGTGTTCATTAAAGTGGCAAAGAGTCATTAGCACTAAAAATTCCATTCGCCAAAAATGAAATGGGCCAGCACTCTCTACTGATTTCCGGCCATCTTTCAAACTGTCTAACATAGTTAACAGACGGAACTCATCTTGTCTCGGCCCCAAACTAATCAACCGAATAGTTGGCCGTGTAATTAGTGCGACTTTACGTTGCCGACAAATATATGCACGATTTCAGTGGAGATTACAGGTTTCAATGTTACTCTAACAGAACCTCGAAGCACTTCCTTCCGGTACGAATTCAATCGGCAGATATTGGATTGGTGGAAAAGTTCGAGCGGTTTTTAATAAGTAATTAGAATCGAATTTTATTCAAGTTTCTATATTTTCGGAGATTTCATTATTAGAAAATATTAATATTCTTCATTTTGATTTTATAATCTTTACCTGTCTTTTAGATAACTTCGTATTTCCACACTCATAAAAATCCCTATATTTCCCTATAAAAAACTAATGCAAACTGCACCAACTTTGTGACTTAATTTAATATTAATCGATATTAATATAATGCGTTACTATTCATAAATATAGCATTGTCATCGATATTAATTGCACTAAGAAGTGGAAAGCATAATATTTAATGCTTCAAGAATACGAATTATTAAATTCATTTCAATAGACTCATATTTTTTGCAGACAAAAATAGTTTTTCCAAAAATCCCTGCACGTCGATGAAGTTTGAAATAATGTTGGTTGTAAATATTTATGAGCGGCATCGCACGTCGCTTTTGTTTTCAGTCTGAAAAGTCTGATAATAATTACACGTAAAGTCCTGCGATGCATATCTTCGTTTTACACGGATTTTCCTTCGCATCCATATTTTCCTTCCCACGGTTCGCCGGGTAATAGAACTCGTTTTGTGAAGTTAAACGCGGCAGTTGGTTTCTCATTAGCATAGAATGTACGGTATTGTTTTACTACGTATACTTGTTTGGCAATTGACAATGTTGGTGTTTTACGTTGTATAAAAAACCAGATATCAGATGAAAATAGTTTCATGCGATATTAAAATATGATTGTTCACTTCGAAATTAAATCATCCTAAATTATTTATTCCCCCAAATAAAAGATATCAGACTAAAATAGTTTCATTCAAAACTAATCCCAGAATATTACAGAATATTAATAAATACAATTAAAAGCTTTCCCGGTATTCAATATTTCTTTAAAAATTCCAACCTTATTTCAATTCGAAATTAAATCATACGAAATTATTTATTCCCCCAAATAAAAGATATCAGACTAAAATAGTTTCATTCAAAACTAATCCCAGAATATTACATTCGAATATGAATTAATACAACGTGTCCAAAGAAGACTATCATTACTCCAAAAAGAAGAAAACGAGCTGTCAACAATATTTTGCCTTTCATCGCGGGACTCTTAATTTCACGATGAACGACGCGTCCTTCGAAACAACGAGGAGTATACATAACTGAATTTAATGTGATATTATTAAAGTCTAAAGTGACCGGCTATTATCTCCATTGTAAAATATACCTCTCGCCGCATTCCCCGGACTTCGTTTCTAGAAACGTAATACGAGTTACACGGTTTTTAAACACGAAGGGGACAATTGATTTCGATATTCTTGCTTTTACTCGGTTATCGTATTGGTTCGTCCCTCACCACGTGGTCCATGACCGACACGGATTATTATACATACCATAATTCAGAAGTGAACTGTTCTTCGGGGATGTAACTGGAAGGGGTAAAGGCTATAAAAGAGAAGGTAGGTCTACTTTGGTTTTATAGTAGAGCTAGGATCTTTGTACAGTGACCATACTTTTTCATAACTTCCATTATGGTAAGTTTCCTTCTTTTTCGGAGATGATCCATCATTTTTTATTTCATTTATTTCTAATGGAACAAGTTTACTTAAATAATTATATTTGGGGTAGCGGAAAGTAATTAATTCGTGAGTGGAGAATTTTTTGCATCGAAATTTGGGAATATGATTTTTTTCACAATTTTTCTCACAATTTTATATGAAAAAATAAACGAAGTTTCATAAAGCATGTGTGAAATAATTGATTACGTTCGGGTTGTATATTATGCATGAACTATAATTTCTTGTTTAACTATATATGTTTCTATAAATATATTTATTGTTTATTGTTTAACTTGAACTATAGTTTGTTATCTGACATAAATTTTATTCAATGTTGTCTTCAGTAAGTTTATTGGACTGTAAAATGAGATCATATAGCAGGTGTAAATTGATCAACTCTTTCACTGCTCGTTTCGTAGCCAATCATGCGTTAATAATGATATAATAATACATTGATATAATAATAATGATAATCCAACACTAATATATTCAATGGAAGTCATTTTTCTCTGGGAATCTAATTAATTTTAATGATTACGGTTGTTGAATTTAACGGAATTAAATAATCTCTCTAATTACAGCGAATAATTTGACTAATTATAAAGTTAAATGAAGGGTGAGACTTTGGTTTAAAAATTAATGTGGAAGATACGGACATTAAAAATTACGGAATTTTCTTCGAAGGTGTTACATTAAGTCTCCATAATTTCGATAATAATTATTTAAGTGAAATATTAATTATACTACGATTTATTAACGTCAAAATAAAAAAAGTAGTAATCCTCAGACATTCTGTAATTTCCGGAGCACCACTCGCTTCATTTCTCTTTCGAGTCATATTTCATGATGGAACAATGCGAAGGTACTTTCATTTTTGGATTATTAATAATTGCTCAGCAATTATGGACGGGAAATATAAATATGAAGTACGACCCAGAGAATAATTATTACCAGAATCAATCTAGTATTACAGACCTGTAATTACACGACTGTAATACTACATCGATTACAGTAATAATTATTTCTCAGTCTCTATTTACTGTTTTACCCAATTAATATCTAATTGTAATTAATATTTTTCTAAATTAATACTTAATCGTGTTGAATATTTAACTAAATTAATATTTAATCGTATTAAATATTTAACTAAATTAATATTTAATCGTATTTAATATTTGATCAAATTAATATTTAATCGTCTTTAATATTCGACCAAATTAATACTTCATCGTATTTAATATTTATTTCCAACTTATCACTGAGCAGTTATTAATCGACTATAATCTAGTATCAAATATACTAGATCAATTAATAATTTGAAGATACATATATTATTGGATAATTTATGGAAATCATATTCAATAATTATTACCCAAGTCACGGATACATTTACATCGTAATACGCTTGAAGAAAATTTACTAATATTTAGTTTAATAATATTACTTCACACTCGTGGACGTCGCTTTTAAATGAAACTCCTGCTTCATTAACGCCATAATTATTGAAATTCTTTCAATAATAATTCAAGAAATGAAGAAACTTTACTAATATTTAGTTTAATAATATAATTGAATATGAGGAACACTAATAAACATATCTGCATTTGAATAATAATAAAATCATTCTGTGCGCGACATACCGTCTACAATGTGTTATTACGATCAGCGAATAGGAAATGTGAACACGTTCAAGTAATCATCTCGAAGACATTCAATTATTTCCGGTGTTCCATGTTCGGTATTTCTAGTTTTCGTCGAAATTCACTTGAGAAGAATAAAAAGAAACTTTTACTTCTGTATTCGTGGAGTGATACACTTGTTCACGGGAGTGGCCCGCCCCGATTGGCCCGGCCACCGCACTCTATAAAAGAGTGGTCCATGCCGGATGTTTGACCCAGAACTTCGCGCGCAGTGAAAGTGTACTTAGTGCAAGTTCCTTTTTTAATCGAAGACCACAATGGTGAACGTCCATTAGATAATGGATTGGTGCATAATTTCTTAGCGTTTTCTATCCAACAGAAGCATTTGTCCAAGAAAGAGAATTTTTATAATGTTTTGTACATCATTTTAAAGCCCTAAACTTATCCATCTGTTTTAGATGGTTTTGGAATTTTTTATTTAAATAAGTTTGTTTAATTACGGGTTAAAAATTATGTAGTGCCAAGTGGAGAAGATGAACATCTCTGACATGATAAACGCTACGAAATTATGTACCAACATGATAGAACTTATATACAAAAATTAATTATCAGTTTAAGACTGGATCTTACAATTTTTTATTTTTCTCCCGAATAAGTGATTTAAGGTTCTTTGCAATTAATTGCTGCACGATGTAGTTAATTTGCACAGCATAGTTATTTTATATTATTCTCAATACCGAATATTATTTATATAATATTAATAGACATACCAAAATTTCTCCGTCGGCTGATTTGAATTTCTAATAAAATTCATCTGATTCGCGCGACATCGGCGAAAGAGAAAGAAGCATATTAAATAAAATGCAAAACAGAGAGAAGCTTAAGAATACGAGTTGCAACACACGCTTCTCGACTTTTGGTTTTCGAGTTTCAAGAACTACAGTTACAATTTTATTATAATCAAATTTGAATTTAAATACTTGACACATTGTTGACCGATAACGAGTTAACTCGTATTCTACATGCATCAGCTTATGAAATTATTAAAACTGAAAGCAATATATCTTTTCATCACAGCATTCTTGATTGTGTTGAATAGCATCTATTTTATTATAATATTCATTATTTTCCTGAATATTTACCTTATAATCGCAATTTTAATATCGGATCGTCGATGACACGCATTAGTTTGTGCATAAAATTGCCGGTCAACAATGTAATAATTAATTTTATATTTCAATCAATTTCCAGAAGGTCTACTTGATACTCTGTTTACTCTTCGTCGGAACACAAGCGGAGAAAAAAATAAATTTGGAAGACATAGAAAGGGATAATTTGAGGGCGGAAAGTAAAGGGAAGTTGGAAGACATTCGCGCAGAGGAAACCAAGTATTTCACGAAACCGGAAGTCAGCCAGCAACAGTATCAACTACCGAGTCAATACAGTGCATCGACTAGCATACCATCTGCTTACGTGACACCCTCACCAATAAAAAATGTAATGTGTATTATTTATGTTGCATCCTTTTATTTATTTTATACTGGATTTTTTAATCAAATCAACCGACTAGGTCATTATTTGATTTTTTTAGTGAAATCAATGAACTAAGTTATTATTAACTACTTTATTTTGACTACTCAGATTAAATGCAATGTGCAACATTTGTCTCGTATTAATTAATTAATGTATTTATTAATGAATTTCCTCGTGAAATTTTGTTTTGAATATTTATTGTTGAAATTTTGCATTCTTGTGAAACATATTTTATTCTTTTTTCTGTTGAAGCTGGCTAATTACTTATTAAATGTGTTAATTAATTGATCCTAATTAGGTACAATCCGAGGCATACCTGCAACCCAACAGATATGCAGTAAAGGAGACGACGTACCAACAAAATGGGGTCCTGCCAGAAAATAATGTGCCTTTGCAATATTATAATGAATATCAGAGACAATCGCCATTCTCGGGAAAAGGAATTCTGCCGAATATTTATGAAACCCAACAATTCGTGTACCAACCGGAAATCAATGTTGGCAACCAATACCAAGCTGTCCAACAGAAGGCTGTCTCGGAGAAATACGCGAACAATGTAAACAAAGGTACGTTCGTGTTACAAGTGTTTTGAATTGTGCAGTATTTTAGGACGTAATATTTCGAATTGTATAATATTCTGGGATTCAGTATGTGAGGAATTAATATTTCGAATTATTTAATATTCTAGGAATTGATATTTCGAATTATTTAATATTCTAGGAATTAATATTTAGAATTATTTAATATTCTAGGAATTAATATTTCGAATTGTATAATATTCCAGGACTCAATATTTGAGGATTTAGTGTTCCGAATTATCTAGTATTCCAGGATATAATATTTCGAATTATCTAGTATTCTACGATTTAATATTTCCAATTGCCTAATATTCTAGGATTTGATATTTCCAGTTGCCTAATATCCTACAATTTAATATTTCGAATTATCTATTATAGAATCCTAGAATTTAATACTTCGAATTGCCTAATATTCTAGGATTTAATATTTCGAATTACCTAATATCCTGGGATTTAATATTCAGAATTATCTAATATTCTAGGATTCAGTATTCTGAATTTATTATTATTCTAGCATTTAATATTTCGAATTGTCTACCATTCTCGGATTTAATATTCCGAATGATCTAGTATTTTAAGAATTATTCTTCCGAATTATCTAGTAAACAGGGACTAAAGAAATCTAATTTCCCTACTTTTTATTTCAGAAACCGTATACGTTGACATCCCAATGACTCAACTCCTATCATACTACCCCAATTTAGATCTCAATTCTGGCAGAACTGCAGGATTATCGGGAAAATCGTTATTCCGTCAACTAACTTCAGCATCGGCTCCACAAATTTCCATTCCAGTATATAATCCAATATACAGCCAGAAGCCAATCGTTTCTTTAAATCCAAGTTATCAGGTTCAATATGCCTCGAACTATAACGCGGCAGTTCCAGCAACATTCACGACAAAGGTACGTATAATAATACTAATAAAATATAATACATCATAAAAGAATGACTTTATATATTCACACATACTAGTTATTATTGGACCAAGAAATAAACTATTGATTACTATATTCATAAATATCATAAAGATTTGAGTACTCTTCGGTCAAAATTTAAATGGTATACTTTAATTTAATATCTGAATTTCTTTCTATATTATTGCATTATTATTTCCGTATCATTAATAAATTAATAATCCAACAGCCAATGAATTTCAAGCTTAATCACTAAAAAAGTGTTAATATTTTCTTCAAATATTCTACGCAAACTGACAAAATATATTTATATTTTAGATCGCCAAAGGCTCGGCTTACACCACCCCCGTAACATCCAAGAAATTTACATCGTCGCCATTGTTAAGTTCTCAAATATACGTTCAACCCGACCAATCATACGCGCAAGGAAAGAAATTATTGTACACCCAGGCATATGTTGCTCCACCACAACCGCAATATATCCCGCAATTAGTTTACACTCAACCTGCTGCGGTTTACACGCATTCCGCTCCGGTTTACACGGATCTTTATTCCCGAACACCGGAATATGTTCAAGATAACTCATTGCATGCCAATGGAAACCATTATGCGGCACAAAGTCAACAATTGTACGCGGAACAAACTGTCAGTGAAGATTTGTCGAAAGAACTTCTGAGACAGCAGTCGGGCCACGGTGCACCTCAAACTTATGTGAAGGTTGGTAATTGATTGAAAACAAATGGAAGGTTGAGTGGAATAGGAAGCCGATTACTTGATTCAGTAATTAGTTCACAAAATTCATTAATTAATGATGTCTAACATTCTAGAATTTGGTATTTTAAATTGTCATTTATTCTAGGATTTGATATTTTAAATTGTCATTTATTTTAGAATTTGGTATTTTAAATTGTCATTTATCCTAGATTTTGATATTTTAAATTGTCATTTATCCTAGAATTTGGTATTTTAAATTGTCATTTATCCTAGGTTTTGATATTTTAAATTGTCATTTATCCTAGAATTTGTTTTTTTTAATTGTCATTTATCCTAGGATTTGATATTTAAAATTGTCATTTATTTTAGAATTTGGTATTTAAAATAGTCATTTATCCTATGATTTGATATTTTATATTGTCGCTTATTCTAGGATTTGCAATTTTGCATTATTTAGTATATTAGAATATGGTATTCTAAATTAATCTAGCATTCCAGGAATTACTATTCTGAATGATTTCAAACAGGTGCCGGAAGAACCAATTAATCACTTCGTGCCACCATCAGTGCCAGCTCAAAATTTCAAACATGGCGTCACTCAATTAGCACCAGTTCATTCTCAAGAAGAAGAATTGGTACCAGTTCAAAATCATGTTTCCCATTCGGAACCACGATCTCTTTTGGACTCGTATGTTCCAAGCAAAGTTATTGCTGCTCAAGATGCTGCCAGGTATGTTGCTAAATTATATAGTTTTTTTAGAATTTGGTATTCGAAATTATTTAATGTCTTGGAATTCGGTATTCGAAATTATTTCATGTCTTGGGATTCGGTATTCGAAATTATTTCATGTCTTGGGATTCGGTGTTCGAAACTATTTAGAGACCCAAAATTAGGTATTCGAAACTATTTAGAGTCCCAGGATTCGGTATTCGGAACTATTTAGAGTCCCAGGATTCGGTATTCGGAACTATTTAGAGTCCCAGGATTCGGTATTCGGAACTATTTAGAGTCCCAGGATTCGGTATTCGGAACTATTTAGAGTCCCAGGATTCGGTATTCGGAACTATTTAGAGTCCCAGGATTCGGTATTCGAAACTATTTAGAGTCCCAGGATTCGGTATTCGAAACTATTTAGAGTCCCAAAATTCGGTATTCGAAACTATTTAGAGTCCCAGGATTCCGTATTCGAAACTATTTAGAGTCCCAGGATTCGGTATTCGGAACTATTTAGAGTCCCAGGATTCCGTATTCGAAACTATTTAGAGTCCCAGGATTCCGTATTCGAAACTATTTAGAGTCCCAGGATTCGGTATTCGAAACTATTTAGAGTCCCAAAATTCGGTATTCGAAACTATTTAGAGTCCCAGGATTCCGTATTTGGAACAATTTAAAGTCCCAGGATTCGGAATTCCAAATTATCTACTATTCTACGATTTAATATTTCGAATTAACTAGTATTCTAAAACTCGGTGTTCTGAACTATTTAGTACTCTATGATTCAATTAATTAACTTTCTTGCACCACTGAAAAATCAAACTGAATATTTCTTCTTAAAATGGTCCAAAACTGTATGCATTAAGATCCTCATTAATCAACACCGCCATTAATTAATACTCACAGATACCGCGAGAGACCAATCAAATTGGAGGGCGGTTTTCTCCCCTCGAAAGAGAACTTCTACCACAAAAAGCGCAAGTCTGAATGAGGTGTCTCGAATAAAAACAACACAGGATGGAGTTCAAATAACGATTGACAAATGTGAAGCAGGAGGGTCAGTAGATTATCTAACTCCGTTGGCAGTGTTACCAACTGTCATGTGGCAATCGTGTGAATGAACGTGGAAAGCGGAGATTTCATCGCATATCTAGTCTTTCATCGAGAATTACGACAAGTCACTGTCGTATTGTTTCTTTTCTACTCTTTTATATACATGTATTTCTCTATGATTTTTTTAATAAACAAACTGAAAAATATATCTTTTCGTTGGTTTTCTCCGATTACTGTAACACAGTGCAACAATTACTGCGATTATTCCTGACGTTAATTGCAATTAATTAGACGTAATTAATTAGAGAGAACCACTTATCCTTGGCCTAAATAAATAATGAATTTTTACGCAGGAATTAACACATTTCAGGAATCCTACACGTGAAATATTAGAGTTCTGACACGTAATAATTAGTGTGATTAATCAAGCTAGATGCAGTGATTATCTTTTATGAGCATGCGCGATAGAGGCGCGATGAAAGTTTCGTGTTCCGGTGGGATTCTTATCTTTTAAGGTGTTTATGTGCATATCATATATCGTCGTTATAAGATCGAACAACGGATTATAAACAAATGGAAAAAAATACAATCTAAATTCTAATAAAAAACCATGTTGATCCAAATTGGTAAAAATGAAAAATCAATGAGAGATCAATTCAAATGAATGAGAAATCGAAAATCCGCGGATTGAAACAAACGGATTAGATTAATTTTCTAATCATATTAAAAAGCATGTTGACCTAAATTAGCGAAAATTGAAAATCAATGAAACATCGAAATTCCACGGTTCGAAAAGAGTGAATTAAAGTAATTTTCTGATTAAAAACTGTGCAACAAATTTGATCCAAATTGGTAAAAATGAAAAATTAATGAGAAATTGAAAACCTACGAGTCGAAGCAAACGGAGTAAAATAATATTTTAATTAAAAATTGCGTTGACCCGAATTGGCAAAAAATCGATGATCAATAAGATATCGAAGTTCCAGTTCGAGGTGGTAAAGTTTACGTCACGACTGCCTTCTTTCCAGGACCGGCCATTAGTTTCATCAACGGTGGCATGTAATTAGCGAAACCAATCCGCGGGTGCCGAAATAAGTTGTATTATCAGTAATACGGCTATAAACGTTAAAATAGGATCCGGCAACGGTAATGTTACGTATACTGGTAGAGAGCCGTTGACATTAGGAACGTGTGTACAGACTGACTACTTATGTGTGGATTGGCAGTGAGCGTAAACGAGAAAGCGGATGCTGCGAAGATGAACCAATGGTGTAGCCTTCTCAAAATGTGCTCAAACATCCTTTTACCTTCCATTCTAATTAACACTAGAATTACCGAACGCATACTCGGTTGCGTTTACACAATTATTTATATATAAAATATGACTGGAGGATTTAAGTTAATTAATGGATTCAATTATTTGCGTTATGTGTAGCAAATAAAAGTATATCAAATCTCAAACAATGCGCCGTGGCATATCCGAATAATTTTAATAAAAATGGGGGACAAGTAATTTGGACTGCTTTGGTAGTATTTTTTAAGTGTAATAGAATATTTAATATATTATATTATAAATATATTAATGTGGAATAATGAAATATAATATATTTTCATAACGAAATAATGAAGTATATTATATTGTAAATATATGAACATATTTATGTATTTTATTGCACCAGCATTTAAAATATTATAAAACGTGTACGTGATTGTGTTATTATATGATATTATATATCATATTTGAGCTTGAAGAAACTTAATAAAGAACCTTAAACTGAAGCAAATAAACTGTATGATTCAAAAAGTCCCACGCGAAATTTATTCATCCACAATTCTGTAAACGACTGTCGAATCAACGTGAACTTGTTGAATTCGTTACGTATTCGTTTTCGTTATGTTTTATGGAGGTCTCGGTGTGTTCCGCAAACAAACAGATGAAATATGCATACAAATATTAACGGTGTTTACAATAGTCGTTACGAAAAAAACTCGCCGTAAATGGAAATCGCTTTCCATTTTGTTGGTTTCGCTTTCATGGAGGAATATTTGTTGAAATCGAGCGAATATTGTAAACGGTATTCTCCGAAATCGGAAGATAATTTAATGACATCAATTATCTAATTATTCACGTATCTATTTTATATCGAACCCTGTATTTCAAATCGAATAAATAATACGAATGATAACAGCGAACTATCAAAGAATAAATAAACATTTAATCTTCTCATTTATTAATATCCTTTACCCTGTTAATTATTCCGAGCATTAATATCCTTAATCCAATAATAAATTTCAGATCAATAAATTCATAATAAAATATATTAAACAATATATATTATATACTAGTACCCGCTAGTATTCGAAATTATGATAATAATTAGATTATCAATGCAGAAAAAACACGAAAATAATTAAACTCTTTAAATAACTACCAATCCAATCAGACTCATTGATCAACCTCAAAAAAATTAGATTACTTCTCCCGTCTTTTATTAATTCTCAATAAAGGAATTAAATTCCGGCAAACTCTGATGTCACTACGCTACTGGCAGGTGTCTTCCCGCGCGCATCTCGAATGTGAATAGCCACCGTTTTACAGTGGTGAAACTATAATCATGGTGTCCTTCTCGGGCCCGAAGCGAGGGCATATAAGGTGGGATGCTGTGGGCCCAACTTCATCAGTATCAAACACACACGACAAGTCCTCGAAGCCAGCAGGTTTAAGGTCGCTCGCCATGAGGCCCACCAGGATACTCGTAAGTACTTACATTGAATCATACTACTAAACTTCGTCTTCTACTTTGTCTTCCTCCTCTTCATCCTCTTCGACTTCTACACTCTTCTTCTTGTTCTTCGGTTTCCACATTATTTACTTCGTCTACTTCTTCTTCGCCTTTGAAGTCTACTAATTCTTCTTCGACGTCTTCTTCTTTTGAGTCTCATAGTTGTCATTATATGAGACGTGATTTTTTAAAGTGTATTAAAAAGAAAATTCTAATCCAGTCTTCTTCTTTATGTTCTTCAACTTCTTTTTATATTGCCAATAGTTCTACTATTAATTATTAACCGATTTATTCTCCGTTACTAATAAATCATCAATGGATTCAAGGTATTAATCTCGAACGTATAAAAACATGGTCAATGAATTAATTGAAGATCAATTAAGCCGTATTCGCTTTACGGTTTACTTGTTTGAGGTCAGGGCGATCGGTGAAAATTTCATGCGTTTACGGTCCGCGAGTCTGATTAATTCTTGATTATCTACTTAAGTGACGTGTGTTCATCGAAGTGTGACGGGAAACCGGGAAATATAATGTCGTTGTCAGGCTTTGGTCAAGTCATTAAGCATATCTTGCAAGTCTAATTAAGCACAGCATTAATTATTGCGATTGACACTTAATTAATGCACATCAATTCATTTCTAAAAACATCTTATGACTGTATTAACACATTATTGACCGGTAACGAGTTAACTCGTGTTCGTACACGCATCAGTTTATGCAATTATTAAAACTCAAGGCAATACATGTTTTCATTATTGCGTTGGACAAAGTTTATTTTAATATAATATTATTTTCCTGAATATTCAGTTTTTTAATTGCAATCTTTGTATTGGATTTTTTTTATTGGATGTGTTAATATTACTATTGGATCGATTCTGAAGACTGAAATATTTTTATAAAAAACCTTTTATACCTAAATCACAATTAATTGGAATAAGAATTAACTACTAATTAATTGAAATTTGCATACAAAGGTTCTCAAATTAATGGTTTGAATACTTAAATCCTATTCAATTATGACAAAAATATTTCGAAACCTCGAACACGGAATAAAAGATGTCAACTATCTTTCAAAAGACAAATGAAATAATTGGTGGAAAAATAATAAAGGACGACACGAAAGCAGGATATCGTGTCGCATTATTCAAAGTCATTTTTGACGGAAGACATTTCTTTTCGGCGAGGACAATCGTTTTCCTGAATCGCTTGACCATAATTACAGAGAAAGTGTTTCTGATTTTCTGTCGTGGACGGAAGGTAGTTGGTAGGACTGAGAGGCAACGACGAAGTAAGTCTCGCGGCAGATGCTCTTGAGCAAGTCAGTGAAAGTCCTTGAAGATCTTCGAGGAACTGTTTCTCCCGATTCGTAGCCGTAAAATACGAGCATCTTATTGGTTATTAGGTAACGATTGATTTCGTCGCGGTAAAAGGACAAATTTCGTGGAATTAATGACACCTGACAACTTCGATTAGGAAATTACGTTCACACTTGCGAAACTACGTTGGAATTAGTCGATCATCGCCAATTTTAATATTCATAAATCATATTATACTATCCTGTATATTGAACTTTTTCAATCCTGTTCGTTCGGTGTAATTAAGGACGTAATTCATCGTGTAATAATTATGAATGTCACGAAAGCGCTGTCGGAAATCGCGTGACAACTTTCTAAATTTATACATGGAATTAAAGATGAATCTATAATCTATACTTTTATCTATCTGGACCTGTTTATCTATGATCTATAACGATCTGCAAAACAATTTATAATTATTGCGTTGGCCTAAAAGGTTCATGCGATTTTAATTAAATTTTGAATAAATGTACGAAAATATCGAATAATTACAATAAAATAAATCACAAGTCTCGATTCGACGGTAATAATAATTAGAGAGCAATTATCAGCGCTGTAAACAATATCTGATGCCAGGAATATTAACTGAAACACTGATCAAGATATCGCCGAGTTTTCCATTTAGAAATGCGGTTTCTTCTAATTATTTTTAATTGCATTCGACAGAAACATAATGCAATCAATAAATATTTGTTTATCCGTGCGTAACGATTTCCTGGTACACGAATGAAGTAAAAAGAAATATGGATCGTTAATGTTGCCGGTATTATAATATAATATTATGAGAACCGTGGAAGATCTTGGAGGCATGCATTTAAAGAAAGTGGAGAAAATCTTTAACGTACGGCGCATGAAATCCGTTCTCTTAAGTAGGGACAGCTACTTTGACTCGAGCCGTGACCTTCTACCAATACAACTCTTTCTTTCCAAGGTCGATCTTTTTAAGAACACTGACCTCAAGTATCGAGATTTCCCTTCACGATAATCCGCATCCTACAGAAATTTCTTCCAGAAAAGAAGTGCGACTCCGGTATATTTGAAGAAGGGAAGGGAAGTGAAAGTAAGATTATCCTTATTAGAGCATTAAGCGGTATGATCGACAATTAGCGTGTTGTTACGTGCATCTTTCGAACGGCGAGTTTCCGATTTCTTGTATTAGATCTGCCACAAAGTTACATTGTTTCTTGGTACTAAGACTTTCGGCTTGTTTATTGGTATTCAATGTTATCATCGAGAAATTGGCATTGATTCTATTTCGATTATAAGAAGCTGAAATATGCAATCGGAATCTCCCTATAAGTCGCCTCTTACGACAGGCAGGGAGCTACCCTGGGCCTATTCTACTCCGGGCCCAGACGGGGGTTATATCACTGAATTCAGTTTTGATCAGACAATTCAGACTGACCCTGTTTTTATTACTCGGGCATGAAGTATGGAATCGGGTTAAAATCCAGGGTCAGTCGTTAGTTTTTCGTAGGAAATTCAACGGAAAACGTGGCGGTGGATAAGATGCATTCGCGACAACGCGTGTTATACGAGTTATAAAAAGAGAACGACGCGTTGGTTACGATCCAAAATTTGCGTTGCGTTTTCGGAGCGGCTACCGGAAATCGTCGTACGGTGCGAAGGTGGTTCGCGAAGTTTAAAACGAGAAATTTTAATCTCGAAGAAGTGCCTCGCGACGGAAGACCTACCGAGGTTGATAACGATATTTCGGAAATGCCCAGTTATAACTAAAGTACAGCCCGAAAAAGTGGCGAAGCTTTGTGGAAGACTTAATATGTATCTATTGTTTCCAGATTTTCACGATTCTGCTGATGTTTGGACTCTGCGGAACAGTGATATCCGGCAGGGAACAAGATAAAAGGAACAATACTCGAAAACGTGCATCCGATGGTGGCAGTGAAGTGCCACGAAATGACAACAATGACAACAATGACAACGATGACAACGATGATATAAAAAAAGAAGATGCAGAAGATTTGCTCGGCGATGAGGAAGAATCCGATAGCAACTTGCCAATCTTACCACCAATAATTCTACTGGATTTTGGCAACGGAACGGACGATGATAATTCTACCTCCGACGAAAAGACAAAACGTACCGTGAATAATGGCCTCGGATATGGCTACAATAGAAATGCTTTGCACACAGGAAAATACAATTATTACTTCCCTGGTGGAAAGACTGGGACCACAGTCAGCATCGAAGAATCTATAAGTCCCTTCCTACCAAAAACCATCATCGAAAGGGTTCAACCAAACGGCCAGAGACTTCAAGCTAGTGAATCCTTTACAGGATTGTCACAACAGAATATATTTAATGCTGCATCGCCAGGATTGTTTAATCAAGATCAAAGAAATCCGAACTTCCAATACTCCAATTCTCAACTGTCTCCAAAAAACCAGCAAGTATTTGGTCTCCGCACGAAACTGGAAAAAGCACCCGCTGCCTTAAACTTCAATTCACAGCAAAGCTTTTCATCCACTGCCAAACCACAAGTTAGTCAGTACAACATTCAACATACAAGATATAGAAATCCGGTATTTTCTAGCACGACACCATCGTCGTTGGAACTTGGGCCCACTGGGCCAACTGGGTACGCAGCGCCCAGTTCACTGACTTTCATGGGCCCCAATGGAAATTCGTTTAACTACGCGCCATCCAATGGTTTTGTTCGACAACCATCAACTTTCAACTCGCAAACTTACATGGATCAAAGGCCCGATAGCCAATCAGGCACAAACTCACAAGCATACGGTTCCCCTAGCCAATCCGGTGGCGATTCCTCGATTGATAGTTCAGTGAATTATGATTCTCAATTCGCAAGTGGAAGTTCGCCAATCTCGAACACTCCGAAGTATACAATTGAAAATGGCGTGCGATATGAAAACAAGATTTTTTGGAAGTATCCTGATGGCAGGATCTCCGAAGTCCCTCCTCAAACCTACGTCGAAACATCATATCCGGAAGCTTCACAGCAACCGGAAACTCAGGGTATCAAACCACAGAGTCCCCTCTCGATTTATGAAAACGAAGCTACGGAGAACGGCATATATTCTCAGGGACCCATCCAATTTCCCACGGTTCCCGAATCAGGTAGCCAACAACCGAGTCAATTCATTTCCTCGGAAACCCTGTCGTCAAGCATACCACAGCAACAAGTCTACAGACTGGGATACCAGAATCTGTTATCTCAGAAGCAAGCTATCAACCTGGCTCAGCAAGCTAAAGCTAGCAATACCGCGCCATCTTACTCAGTTTCATCAGGGTCTTCATCCTCATCTCAATCATTAAATGGAAGATTGAAGTCAAACACGAAGAGTCATAGAAACAAGCATCCATCATCGACATACTTCAACTCTAAACCTGTCTCTAGGTACATGGTTAACAGCCCAAACCCTGAATACACTGACTCGTACACCACGGAACCCACTATAAGGAGCACGACACCTACAAACTTTTTTACCGCGTCAGGTGAGCTTTCTCCTCACATTTCGTCCAGGTATTCGCCGAAGGTGCAGTATTATCTGAGAAAAATCTTTGCAGCTGCAGGGAACTCGAAGAAGCAAACCTTGGGGAGCAAGGTTTCAAACAACTTCGCTAATATTCAATACCCGGACTTATTGAATTATCATCCATCCATTTCACAGTACATACGAGACCCATCCTCCATTTTAAACGTGCGTCCAACTTTTGTGCAAGCTGGAAACTCATTGGTTCCTGTTATTATACTGAGGGTGGACGGTGCACCACCTGTCCAACCGAAACTTAATGAAAACGTGAACCTAAAGGCTCTTCTTCAGGACTATCTTCTTCATTATGCTAACAGTGTTCAGGACTTAGCGCGACAATCTAATTACGATCTCGGTGCGGATGCTACTGATAAGGTTCAGAATGCAGTTCCTGATAAGAATCCATTGTTAGACTTCATACGATTCACGCAGAGCGATGGACGCGACTCACTTTCATACCGTGCTGATTCTTACACTGGCAAATCGAGTTACGCTACGAGTAATTTGAATGACAAACATTATCCCACTAACAAATTCGGTGATCGACTATCTGGCAGACAGAATGTCAAGAATGTGCAGATCGTAGAGGATCCCAGATACGCGTCTTACAGACTTAAGAATTGAGATCTTTGAAGGCTATCATTATGATTCGTGGAAACTGGAATAATTGACTGATAACGATTCCCCGAAATGCCTGATTCTTATGAAGCGACAAAAGTCACACTGGCTTCTTAGGTTTATTCCGATAATGAATATTTTACTTCCCTTAAAATGCATTAATTACTGAGGGAGAGGGACATATAAGAAATTGTTGAGGTCTACTGGCACATGGGGACTTACATTAAAAATGTAAACAAATACTTGATGAATTTGTTGAAAAAGTGGGACACTTTGTGCCATGGATGAGAAGCGAAGAGACAAGTAGTCATATATTAGTATTTATGGACGGGATTGTGCAATATGTAATACAATTTTAAGATGTAGTATATTCGTTTCAATTATGGCGTAATATTCGACTCACATTCTATGCTTTTTTTATTAACATTAGAACCACCTGGTATAACAATATATACTTGCAATGTATAGCTATATTTACATCTTTATGTATATGTCTTTAAAAGAATTTAAAAATGAATTTAATTATCCGGGTATTGCAACTTCAGGTGCAGAAAGTCTAAAAAATATTGGTAGACCCACCATTTTGACTACTTTGGTGGTTGTAGTGTTAATAATAATAATAACTAAATGTAGTAGTTTGTTTATATATTCTGGTCGTTCGTGTTGGAGGCTCTATATATAGAACTACGTGTATATTAGGAGGTATAATTAAAATCTTGCGTAAAAAACATTGCAAAAATTTATAGAATGTGGGGATTATATTTGCAATCACGCTTGTCATATATTATTTAAATGCTTTATATTTCGGAAGTGCAGCTGCATTCAAAGCGCGTGGCTTTGAGTTTGTTTACGAAAAAGTGGACCAAATTTTCTCACTTCAGAAAGGTACCTTATAAATGTTAGTTTGTAAGGATTTCAGAGGATGTAAGATATCGTTAAACTATGTATTATTGTAAATGAATAAAAGAATGAATGTCTGAACGTTTTTTTATTACGCTTTGCGGAATTATTTATGGGAACTATCTACTATTAATATTGTAACATTTAAATCCTCCGAAGTTTGAATGAATAGTTGATGAAAAATTAAAATATTTTTATTTGAGAAACTGGGAAATTTTATGGTAAAAATATTTATATTCTTTCATAAATCTGTTAATAAAAATTGTAGAGAATAGAAATATTTATATTCAAGAAACTGAAAATTTTGATACTGAAACAATCAGAAATTGTTACCAACAACTCACGAAAAACTAAGAATATTTCTATTCAAGAAACTGAAGAATTGGATGGCAAAAATATTTATATTCCTTCATCAATTTATTAATAAATATCTTCACTTACTCATAAACTTATTCACAACAATTTGGAGGTTTTCAATGTCATAATATCAATAATAGATATTTTGGTAGAACGGATGGCTCCATCGAAATATTAAATAACTTTTCGAAATTATAAATGGACGCAGTTTATTTATACGTTTGATGCAGTCTGGAAGATTTCTACAACTCGAGAGTGGAACACGCGGCTTTCACACTTTAAATGCATAAAATATGTGCATCGAGTAAAAGTTCATTTTTCAAAGCCAATAATCTGAATAATAGTTGCATTAAAAGTACATTAAACATTACTTTCGAAGAATAATAGCACATCGCAAAGTAATGCAACAATGTTTGTGTAAATTGGGGGACAGAACATAATTATTAGAAGGTGCATTATATTATAACGAAATAATTAACACCATACTGTTCGTGTTAATTAACATTCTACTTTAACTTCATGGTTCATATTTTTTGGAATCGTATCAAGATAGCAAATCCTTTTTAACTAAAATGTTTAAAGTACATTTGTACTTAAAATAATCATTCCATATTATAATAACGTGTGTATTAATTATGGATATTAACCATGGAACTACCGAACATATACTCAGATATACTTACGCATTGATTTATAAATAAATTATGGCTGGATGACGTAAGCTGATTAATGCATTTAATTATGCATGCTGTGTACATAAAATAAAGGCACATGAAATATCGAACAATGCGCTGTTTTGTGTTCGAATAATTTTACTAAAAATCGAGGTACAGTCATTTTGACTGTTTTGGTAGTTCTGGTATTAAAATTAATATTAGTATTTCTGATGGATTCGAGAAAGAAAGTGTTATACATGAAGACACTCGTAAAATTCTACGATGCTGATTGTGGTTGCCTTCTCTTCATTTATTTAAGCTTATAGAAATAATTGAGAAATAGCTAAGAAATATCTGAAAATATAAGCAATTTACTGTATTATATTAATTGAAAATTGTCGAGGTTTAATAAAGTATGTGGAGTAGGAATGGATATCTTATTCTAAACGCCTTTTGATGTCGCCTTTCGTGGCGAAGTTCGGTGCACATAAATAATAACGTATGTTAGAACATAGACATGTATATAACCGACTATGTAATATCTTATACATATGTATCTTATAAATATCTTTCGCATAAGATATTGTATAAGATATTATATGTAAGATATAAGACATTACGAGTAAAATATTGTATTGTATCTGCACGACGCAGAGGTGAATCAAAACAATTCTCAAGTGGAGCGCCGCAAAAACTGTCCGAGAAATGTAAACATTCGTAGGTCACGGACGTGCGGCGCCCAAAAACGTTCGATTCTCAGTGTACTGAAAATCTACGTTTATAATATAATATTCATCGAGATATTATGCGTGGATTTTCATATATTATTCAGTACATTGTGTTATAATTATGCATTATGCATACATAACCGTCTGAATAGTATACATATAATAACCTGTATCAATCGCTTTGCCGCGTGGACGAACATATTTGTTCGTAATGGTACAGCGACTTAAATGTTTATATTATAAACTATTCTCGAATATGTCTAAAATCATTTCACCGGTTTCTCGCATTGGCACAAAGTAGCAGCTATCATGTCGCGACGCATTAAAAATGTAACGCGACATGTAGCTTAAGAAACTGATGTATAACGCATAACCTATTATAACCAATGCGAGATCGAAATAAACGTGGGACTTACGATCGTGGGACTTGCGACGGGACTTCCTTCTTTCCAGGACCCAATAATGACAGTAATTGCGCACTTAACACGAGATCTAACTGGGAAAAGCTATCGATACGTCTTATCAGTACGAGGGCAATCACACTACTGACGCCCGTGACGTCAGCTTCGGGAGGATTACACTGCCTCGGCTCCGAATAATGGCACGCCGCATGGGTACCATTGAAACTATTTTCAAATGGAGCGTTACGAAATGAAAATCTACGTTTATAATATAATATTTATCGAAGTAATATGCGTAGATTATTATATATTATTCTGTACGTTGTATATTATTATTCAAATATATCAAATAATTAATGAAGGTTTCATTACATCTTACACTGTACAATAAATTTACATTTGATTTGATTCTTCTTCAAAGGTTTGAGAAAACAATTATGTAGGAAAACTTGATTTGCAAAAGGCTGAATTTGCCTCGCAAATGGTTGAATTTAATTCGCAAAAAACTTGAACTTGGAGTGAAAAATCCGTACGTCGAAACCGCGAAACGTTATATTAATTTCAATTCGGAATCCAACGTAGAAAAAGAAATCTGCGGTTCTTACTCCCGCGGGGAATATATCTCCCAAGTTGAAAGTACTCGGGGAGGCGTAATTGCTCTCAATTACGTTGCCTCTAATGTTACACTTCAGTGCACCCCGGTATCCGTTAATTAGTTCACTTTTATCGCTTCCTATTTAAATGAAATACCGAGAATGTTCTCATTGAATATTCCCTTTACATTTAATCCTAGAATCTCTTATTAACAGGATTCAATATTAATAACAATTAACATCCCATAACTCTCAACCCTCCTTGTATCCAATAAAAGTTTCCCGACGAAATCAAGTTAATTATTAAAAAAAGAGGGAAAAAAAACTACGAGATATGCGAAGTTACGAGGTGAAAGATAAGTATCGATGTAATTTGGTGTCTCATTACGACGGTGGACAGTAATTAACATTAATTATCGCTACTTAATTATTCGCGGGTGTCTGATAAAGGAGATCTACGGCCAGGGTGGACATTGGCTGATCTTAATGCCACGTTTTCACAACGAAAATCGCGATACTATCTCGGCGTATTTGCAGAAGAGTGCAATTAGAGGAAAGGCATTAAACTGCAACTGCAAGTACGCGCTTACAGAGCCGCCACGACGCCGACGCTAATTTTGATGGTGTGTGTGAGACTAACATACCTGGGAGAAGCGAGCGCGCATAATGCATAATGCGTGTGTTTTAGAGCGCATAAAAGTGCAGCGGATTAAGTATTGTCCGCTATGTGCAGCGTATTCTATGAATGTGTAAATAAAGATGTACATGGATCCACGAAATTCATTTTTTTGCAATTCAATTGCACCCTATTGCAAATCATATTCACCCCTCTTTTAGATCAAATTCAACTTCTCGCAAATCAAGTTCTAGAAATTTGTTTCCCCAAACTTTTATAATAAAAATAAAATCCAATGTAGTCTGAAATTTAGTGCCGAAAATGTTATTTTCTTTTTAATTTCTTTGCATGCAACGACGAACATAAAAAAACGTACATGGAATTCTTACAACTTGTGGGAGAAAATGATTTCCTGTGAATATGCGATTTAAGGTAAATTTGATTTGCGAAAAGGGTGAATTTGGAGTGCAAACCCTGTACACACAGATAAAGAAAATATACAGCTTATGCTACGCACAATTTATATGATTATTGAATATAAACTCAAAGAAAAAACTCTTATCGAACATGATCCACGATAATTAGTGAAAGGGAACTTTTCTTCTTCTTTTAATCTGGCTAGTTAACTATAATCCTTGAAACCCACGTTAATAATGGCGGATGGTCGTATCCTGCAATTGCACGGACAAGAATTTCCCGGCAATGGTCGCGTGTCCCGAATGAAAGTATCCGCTGGCTGGTGGACTGCAGGATAATATTTAGAACGATATTTTTCACTTGGTTACCAGAGTGTATAAAGAAAATCGCGAATCTACTATGTGGCTCAGTTCTCGCGTGGAAGTTCAACTCGCAAGGTCTTTTGGATTACATACGAATCGGTAGAAGCCAATCAGCGCGATCAATGTGTACGCGAATATCAGTGACTCCGAGATCCCACCAATCGTGATCTTTCTATGCGACAACTGAAACCAGGATTTGGTGCATTCGTCAAATTAGAAAAAACATGTTTCTTCGGATTGTAAGTACGTGCTGAAGTTTGGTATAAGTGTGGATGCCAGTATAAGTGTGTAGTGAAGTATGCTATTTTATGAATTATATAATATACTGTATTTTGACGTTATTTTGAAAAATATTCTCAGATTTATTACTTCTTCTCTCCTACGATTATATTGAGTTGATACTAAACATAGATCTCTGAGGATCTACTTGGAAATGTTAACGTTTTGTGTATTTTCTTCGGACATTTTTACCATTCCTGACGGAACTTTTATTACCCAAAAATTATACTAGGAGCACCGGAAAGTAATCAATTCGAAAGTGGAGAATTTGTTGGCATCGAAATTTCGGGATCTGATTTTATCAAAAAGGTTTCAGTGTTAATAAAACTGGCCGACTATTTCACCGTAGAAAAAGAAATTCTTTGCATCGTCATGCTTCACTCTATTTCGCCTGGAAAGTGGATCGAACAATATGGGAACCGATTACTTTTAAAAGGACATTGCGATCTTTTTCAAGGAGTTCAATATTTGTCTTGAAGTGAAAGTAACTCGTGAATTATTCATATTATTTAAGCATCTAGAATCCGACAATATTTTCCTTCCAACTCGTACTAAAAGTTTGACGACTGAGATTAGTTGGATTTTCTCCGCCGACACTCTCTAAACGGCATAAACTATTACGTTTCTCGACTTCTAAATGTTGCAAAAAGAGCGAGCGACATTAAACATTATATTTGAGAGTCTCTCTTGACGTGGAATTATTAAATTATTAATTGCAGTGGCACGAGTCTCATTACTGTCGAATAGTCTTCAGGAACCAGTGGGAAAGTCGACGAATCTCCTGCGATCTGCTTCCATGCACATTCAGTCCTCGCATTCCACACGCACGCTTCTTTACATTTTACTTTTCTAGTTCGCTTTTCTTTTCTAGGTCATCCCTTGACGGCTACACATTCACGCCAATCGTTCCGTTCACCTATTATTATCCCATCTTCTCAACAATCAGTGCAACTTTCTTCATTCGTGCTTTTGAGTATTAATTTTCTCTTGAATCATTAGATGGTTATAATTATTAACCAGCTTTTTTCGATTTCGTTGTGTCTGATAGCGTATTATAATAGTAGAATGGTTTCTTGAAGTTTAGAGATCATTTTTAAGTCACTCTGTGTATTCTGTAATGCTTTTTATAATTGGAATTGGTACGATTGTAATATAATTAGTGGAAATTATTGTATTCTGGTGCCTGGTTGAAGAAGAAATTCCACAAGTTTGAATGATTGGAAAGAAAGGGATGTCAAGGCTTTCAATTCGTTTGAATTATTCCATAAATGTGGAGAATTCGAAAGAAAGGAATTTCAAAGCTTTAAGTTCAATAATTATGAATAATTCGAAAGAAAGGGATTTCAAAATCTAAAATTCCATAATTATGGATGATTCGAAACAAAGAAATTTAAAAACTAAATTCTT
The DNA here is from genome assembly GCA_910591585.2 of Nysson spinosus. Taxonomy (NCBI): domain Eukaryota; kingdom Metazoa; phylum Arthropoda; class Insecta; order Hymenoptera; family Crabronidae; genus Nysson; species Nysson spinosus. Next base: position 1,916,418 of record OU342849.1, read on the forward strand.
TAATTATCTACACTTGTGGAATTTAAATTTCTGTATTTTTCATATTTATGGAAGTTAAATTTCAGAATTACCCATATTTATGTAATTTTAATTCCTGTATAACCCATATTTATGGAATATAAATTTCTGACATTCCTTTCTTTCGAATTATTCATATTAACGAAATATTTTCCGAAATCGAGACCGCTATCATAAAACATATACCACAAAACAAATAATTTTGCGTAGGTTTTCATCTTGTCTTTGACCTGGTTGCACGTGGCATGGACAGGAAACAAGGATCTCCTGGAAGATGTGCTCTTCGATCAAGTTGCAACAGCCTCCGAGAACGTTGCAGTTTCCGGAAGCACGAAGGAAGACGCGGAGAAGGATTTCCGGAATCAGCTGATTCCATCGATGATAGATGCAACTGTCCACTACGAAAACTCTAATGGTTTCGTACCCATGATAACATCTTCATTGCAATCCAACCTTCATCCATCAAAGAATGAAGATTCTACCAAACTATTGCGAAACAACATCACTCAAGAGAGCTCAAGAAACAAGAACAATAATTCAAGCATCCTTAACGACTCCCCGGGCACCCAAAATAAGAGGGCAGAGAAAATTGAAGACGATCCGGCTTATTCTACTGAAGCAAGGATCTTCTTTAATTTACCACAATCGGGAACCAATCGGCGTTCATTCACCTACCAAGATGGCCGCAATGATTTCGAGTTACTGAAGGTCAATAACGACACACCGGAAGTCGCTAATTATCAGAACTTTTATGATAATGCTCAGAGTAATATGGAAAACGAGAGTCCATCCTCTTCGACGCAAAGGATAAGATACAGAGGGAAGAAGATCGAGAATTACGTAAACTATGCCACAGATTCGAGTCGAGACAATGCCGAGGACTCTTCTTACGATCATTATTCATATAACACGGCGAAGGATAAGAAAAAAGAGACTTACCAACAGGAGAAAGTAGCGAGCAATTACCATCAGCAGGACGCCATGAGCTATGACGGTCACGGACACAGCACGACTAGACAGAATGAATGGACAGCGTCCTCATCAAGGACGAATCAGCAGCTTAACGAATTAACGAGCACCGGGCCGAAGAATCACGCTGAGACTTACGATGACTCTTCATCTTCATCTTCATCTTCATCCAAAAACCGACACAAGTTCTCCAGGCCTGTGGTGGTAGCTGAAGAAGGTTACAAAGGTGATTATAAGTTCGCTGATCAGTCATCTAATTCTGATGATTATCCGACATCGAGAGCTATCGATTCCACGAGTTCAGAGACTGCCAATCGATATGTTATCAGTAACAGAGATACTAGATATCGGAATTACGAAGACTCGAGGGACATGTCGGATGACAGTGTAGATTACTCGGAGTATACGGAGAGACCTAAAAGGATACAGAAAAGTAGAAGGCGTCCGTATACTTCTGATTCGTCGAGAAGATATCCAAAGGAACATCGAGGCTCATTGGAAGACAGTGTGGAACACGAAGATCACAGTAAGAGATACAATGTTCCAAGAACAAAGACACATCGGCAGAGAGTTAAATCAAACCCGTGGTCCAATCATGATCAGAAGCGTGGCAATGATGACAGTTTTGAAGAAGGAAAATATGACGGTCGGATATCAGGGTCTGAAACGAGGAACACCAAAACGCGACTGTCGAAGACCAAAGTTAATGATGGCTGGAGTCAGATCTCTCCAAACCTGGAAATCTCGCATTCCAGTGGCATCGAAATTGATCAGATCGAGAAACCTAAGTATATAGTACCTGTCAATGTTTTACCGCTAGGGAATTTCGACCATGCCACTGCACTTGGGAGTAGTCAGGGTTTCGATGTGTCCAATGCAGTTTTGCAGAATTACATCACAGCTGCACCGACTCACACTGCCAGTACAGTCGCACCTGTACTGACATCGCCCGAATCTGTCAATCAGAACTTGGGCCTATCGAACATGCCATCGAATGTGCAGAACTTTCAGAACATCGGGGTCTCCACGTCGGTCCCTGAGATTATATTTGGTCAGAATACCTATCAGAACCCTGCGCAAACGTTGTATGTCTCGCAAACAAACACGCAGAACAAAGTCTCCGCAAATGTCAGACCACAGTACGTGTCGAGTACCCTGTCACCAGTCTTCACGGTTTCTCCAAACTTAAGTCCGACATTGCAGAGTGTTCAGAACGCGATTACACCTCGAACAGCTTACGTTGCTACTCCAACTCCAAGTCCAAATGTCCAACATGTCTCAACCAATCAGATACAGCCAGGAATATCGCACCTGCTACTTCCGCAGCCGATTCAAACGTTTTCTAACTTCATACGACCGGGTCCAATGCAATCTAGCTCCGAATACAATATCCAGGTAAACACTCATGGCTTGAATGGTCAAAACGTAGTCCATCATGGGAATTTGCAGAACATACCATCAGTGGCTACTGTGACGTCAAGTCCTTCGTTACTTCCGGTAACAAAGGTGAATTTGATCACCGCGGAATCACAGAACAAGAAGAATATACTTTCCGGATCGAGTGCGAACTTCCTGGCCTCTGCCAGTTTGGCAGTTGGCCAGAATCAGCAGAAACCTTTGAATAATGGCAATTCTTATTATTTGCAAAGTCAGAATACACAAATTGCAAAACCACAAGTGCAAGATGGAATATATCAGGTTCTGAAGAATGTCAATTATCTGCCGAAAACGAAAACCTTCGTGCAAACAACTCACGTGGTGCCAGCCATGTTTCAACCGCTACCAACTCTTGGCACTATCAACGCAAACAACCAACAATTCATATCAGAATCAACTAATGTTCAAGGCACAAACTTCTTCTCGCAGAAGCCGTTTGTGAGAATACAAAACAATGGCGTCGATAATGCCATGCAGCAGTTGCAGCTTCAGATCCAAAGAGAGCAGATGCTGAAGAATAAAGTACCAGCACTCGCTTATCAAACGATAGATAACATGGGCAGCCAATCAAATGGCAATGCCAACACTTTGAACGTCTTCCCAAGTCTTTCGGGAACAATGGAGAATGCACATCTTCCGAGTGTCGGCACAAAAAGTGTGGAAATATTGAATCCAAATATTAAACCGAGTCCGATTGATACAACGATATTAAATGCATACGAAACAATGCATTATCCTGGTGCCGTTTTGACAACACCGTTTCCCATGTTCAGTGCAACCAGCTTTGTCACTGCCAGACCAGCTTTGGTGTCAACGACAACAGCTGACACTGTCAATTTGCAGCACATCGTAGACTCTCTAACTGAACTTGGCTCCAGGAACCATCAAGCTTCATCAGATTTAAAAACGGAACAAAATCAAGATCGACCGATGTTTAATCCAATTAATTTCGTACCGAACATGGAAGTCGTGAAAAATCAAAATGCTTTGAATAGCAAGTTACATGCCAGCGAACCTTTGCAGCAGAGCCTGAACCTTGTTCCATTAATTCCTGGCGGAAACTTCTTCAAGCCATCCTTCACCGCGCAAAGCGAACTCGTGGTGAAACCAAAATTGTCATCTGACCTTGAAAAATATGCGGAGCAAATGTTTAAGGAGTCCTTGAAGACGATTTATAACTCGCATAAGTGGAATAATGACAGAAAACAGCACGGTGGCAGACAAAATGCTTCCGACTCGATCGACATGGCACAACTGAAGAACGAGTTGCAGAAATTCAAGGCATCCCTTTCAGATTCGAAGAGGAATCAGGATCCTTTCGAAGCATCACATAGCGAGAATAAACTTAAAACAGCTGATCTATTCAGAGGCACGAATTCTGATCCGAAGAAACCTGATCAGCTATTGGCTGCGTTGGAACAGGCGCTGAGTTCTCATCCAACAGAGCCTTTGCAATCATATTTCGGACGTAATAAACATAATCATCGTCCAGGTGATCACAATGCAAATGACATCCGAGATTCCAAGCGCATAAGAGACTTTTTAACGCCGCCAAAAATGCATTCGCATCGTTCAAAATTCCATGATAAACCGGGAAACAAGAGGCCAGGTTCTGGGCCGCCAAGGTTTAATGGCCAAGGTCATTTCAAGGGTTCGCGAGCGCATTCCAGACCAAGTAACATGGCCCCCAAATTGGGTAACCTTGAAACTTCCGCTACCAATATTGAAGTAGCGGTTCATCATGTTCCGGAAAGTAATAATTACGAGTCGAGATATCAGAATCCGTTTGATTATAAAACAGGTGGGCAGTCCTTTGATTCGTATCCCTCGTTCACAACTTCCGCACCGGAAGCTGCAGCCTTAACTCAGATTCTAAAGAATCACAAAGTATCCAATGGTCAGGAATATGATATTAATCATCCCAGGATGCATAATCTGCTTGGATTATTAATGAAGAACAAGCAACTTCCGGGAGGTGGCTCCAGAAATTATTTCCGGGACAAGGATCAGTTGAAGCAGTTTTTTGAAGATGAGAAACAACGATTGCAACAGCAGTTTTACGACGATGCTTTAAGAGATTACTCTTCGAAAGCAGCTGAATTGAGATCCGCCGGAAATGGCGGTCGAAGAGTATTTGCGGAGAAAAGCGCGACGTAATTGTTTTGGAAAAATTCTCTTTTAGACAATGATACAATGAAGATCTAGAAAATGGACATTTTCAGATTCGTAGGAAACTCTGAGATAGGTAAGAAAAGTTTGAATCACTTTTTAATGGCTCTGTTTCTTGTATTAAGTCCTTCATTAATTCCGTCGCTTTCTTTTGGAATCAGAATTTCAAATCATACCGTTTTTGGAACCCTATTAGTCGCTTTTTACGACAGGCAGGGGATACCGTGGATCAATTCTACCCCCGGTCCACAGGGGGTGGAATTATTTCATTCGAAGAATGTTTTCAATTAAATCAATTCCTACTCATTTTTTTACTTGAATTTAAGCGAGTTTCTCAGTCTGTAAGTAGTATAAGTAATTAGTCTGTTAAGCGAGACACACAAAACTCTATGCAATAATAACCGGACATTTCGGAATAAATATTTGTACGAAATTATGAATTACTAGTACTAAGGTGCTGATTGTGTTGTAAATATTAAATTAAATGGAAATATGAATCCTTTATCATTTATTCGAACATATAACCCCTTTCCCTCTTTTGTTCCTGCGTAAGCGCATTTTAATAATAAAGTTTCCTTTTTATGGTTTCCCAAAGAAAAAGTAATAATATAAGAAGTAAGTAGAAACAGACGACCCGAAGATTCTTCATTTTCTTTGTAATATTTTATATAATATTACAAGGATAATTACTTTGATGGAATATTAAGATGAATATTTAATAACTCTCTTCCAATATTTATATAACGAAATGAATCTGAAGTATATTCTTTCTTTGTATTATTAATTTCCGTGACTTACGTAATATTAACTTTAAATATAATTTCTACGAAAAGTGCAAGGAATCGAAAATTTCGAAGTCTTTTAAATACATTTAATTGCGTTTAATAATTCATTTCCCCCAAAACAAGCTGAAGAACATTATATCAATTCATATCACATCAATTGTAAGATAATTAGTGATCTCACGGTATGTTAAAGGTAAGTTAATTAATATTAATCATTTTCTGGTAAATTAAATCGGATTACCAACGAAAGTAAAAGTGTTACACATTCCATGGTGGGTTCACGGAATGAATAAACTTTTTTCTCTCCCGCGAAAGTGAAAACACTTCGAAGGGAAAAAATACGGATCAGTAAACACCGACCTTCATGTATTTTCACTTATTTTATTAAAGGCGCAGGAAAGTGTGAAGTTTTTTTTCGTAGAATGACAAGTTTCTTCGTCATCGTCCGACAGAATTATCTGCTCTGCCAACGAGACGTAATGCGTGGTAAAATAAATTGATGTTACATCGTTGACTATTATGCGACAATAATCATGTCACTCAAATTAAATAAGTACTTTATTTAATTTAACAGTGAATTTGATCTGGAAAAGGGTGAACATCAAAAATGCATATAAATCAAATGTTTGTCATTATTTTTGGTGTTAAATAAGAATTGCATGCTAATTTAATGTCATATTGGAATTCATTTTAATTACAACAGCTCAGGAAACAAATTAGTAGAAAAGTTTCATTTCCAATAAGGTGAATATCATCAGCAAAAAATTAATTTGGAGTGCAAAAAGATGAATATGATTTGCAAAAGGACTCATTTGGAGTCCAAAACCTGTATATTTGTTTTATATAATAAGAGTATTGTTTTAATTGTACCACGAATATTATTAAAGCGCATAATACAGTAGATTCGTTATACGCTCCGCTGATTGGGCCGCAAGTAGGAAATGATAAAAATCCAAATTAACGGCAGGAAGGTGGGTCACTGACACGCCGCTTCAACGTTGATCAGCGAGAGTCCGTGATTTGACTCGGTTTTTCTCGACACGCTTTTTGTTCGCCGTAGAAAAGTCTATCTATTCTCTAGTTTCGCATCGATAATCGCGGAATATAAAAGATCACGGAATCTCGCTGGCTGCCAGTTAAGAAGGAACCTTGGTATCAATCTGTTTGCTCAAATGGGAATCATGTTGGTACGTTGCAAGATCTCTTTGACAATAAGTAATATAATATTTATAGGAAACAGAAAAATATTGTTTTGTGGCAAAACGTGTCTGTGATAAAAAGTTCGTGTTTTAGACACAGTGTAACGATATTATTATATCATATTTCTTCGAAGAGTTTTGGAAATTCAGTTAAGAATTTAAGAATTTAAATCATTAAAAAAGGATTGAATTTTTCATTTTAATGATATTAATAATATTTATTAGTAATATTGGAAATCAAGTGAAGAATTTAGATAATTAAAAAACATTGAATCTCTAATATCAGATCTCTTACGTTATTTGTTTACTTTAATCGTTAATTTATTAATATTATCGTATCTTTAATAATATTAATAGTTATCTGTCCAATATAACGCAAATTGCATTTAATTAATTCGTTATTAGTAATTATGTAATAGTTATTTAATATTTCTTCCAATCAAAACATTAATTATCCAAATAAATGTACGATAAAAAACGTTTCGTTTCTTTCTTCCCTCGAATTTTTAACTTCGCTTCATCAAAGAGTTAATTGCAAATAGAATTAATTGTATTACTTCACATGTTTCAGGTTCCTTACGCCATTTTGTTAATATCGATCTTCAGATCAGCAACATGCACGGATCAATTATTAAAAACAGATAAAGCATTGACTTCGATAAGATCGAAACGAGGGATAATCGAGCCACGATACCATGTCGTTCAAGACCGTCAGTACTACCAACCCAAGGGAGCCACTCCATACGTACCAACTGCATTGTCGTATAACAGAAACACCAAACCGTATCCACAAAAATTGCAAACAATTGGTGGAAATTACAATTCAAACATCCAATCGTCGCATCAATTTCTGCCGAAGCATCCCTCGTCATATTCCGTTCTGCCATCTTCGACACGTCAACACGAAATTCGCGCAAAAGGTGCATTTGCACCGCAAATAATTGTCGCCGAGGATGCAAAATCATCCCCGAAACTGCAAGGATTGAGTGCATTTGCGACGAAGCCAAATGCGTTCGCGCAAAACGGTGCAATAAGCAGAGCAAACTACAATGAAAATGGCTACGCGTATTCGAAAATCCCGCAAAATGGACCACAAAATACTTCCCCATCCGCGAATATTCAAGTTCCGGTATACAAAACAAGTTTCGGATCCGCTGCTGCGAATTATCCGCAACATTATGCATCCATCATTGACACTGCGTCCAATCAGGCGCCAGCGTTTCGGTCTTCCGAGAAGGTCATTCAAAATGGAGCATTCAGTGATTCCGTGAATGTAAATGGGAAGAAGATTCCTCTGCCGGGATTGCAGTTGCATGCTGCGCAAAGTCAGTCAGGTTTTGCGCCTTTTGAGAGCCAGCTGGTCCCAAAAACTGGGTCGGATTTTCAAACCGTGCCTCGTGGAGGGTTTAATATCGATAGCGAAACGATAAAGGCTGCTACGGTTTTGCAACCCAGTGAGCCTTTTTCGTCACCGATTTCGAGTTTCCAAGCTAAGGTGGTTCCTATTCATACTTCCGGTAGCGGTGCGCAGTTTCCGCAGTACAAAGGTGCCAGTGTCGAGGCTTATACTACTGGCGCGGGTCTGTCGAAAGGGTTTGGCACTTACGAGCCGATTCAAACTCAAGCGCAGCTGCATTTCGGTAAAGGAAGTGCCGCGTATTCGTTGCATCCGGTTAACAGGCAACCCGGTCGACCGCATGCGGTTGCTTTCGAGAAGATCCGATCTGATACCGAGATTATTGATAAAACGAAACTGAAACCTGCTCCGCCTAAGGAGGAAGGTAGCGACGAAGATGATGGTTCGTATTCTTATGTTTTTGTTATTAATTCTTTGAGTTCGGAAAGATATTGTTAATGTTTTGAAAGGAATAAGGGAATAAGACTTAATCTTATTTAGGGATTCATTTCTTCTAACTTGGAATCCAAATATTTTGAATTCAGGAATAGATATTTCTAGCTTGGAAAGGAAATATTTTTAATTATTAAGTTGGAGATAAAATATTGTTAACGTTGAAATCAAATATTTTCAACTCGGCAATAAAATATTTCTAGCTTGGTAATCAAATATTTTTAACGTTGAATTAAAATACTTTCAATTCGGGAATAAAGTACATATTTGTAATGTCGATATAAAATATTTCTAACTTGGGAATAGAATATTTCTAGATTCGAAATCAAATGTTTCTAACTTGGGAATATGTATAAGATTTCCAACTCGTGACTAAAATATCGCCAAATAATTGTATTCTTTATTGAATAACAATTCTATTATCACCAATAAATAATGAATACGAAACTAATAACTTTTTCATCTAATATTTTACAGGATTCAAAGATGTCGAAAGAGAATACGGGCCAAGTTCTCAGAAGGACGACGACTACGATTACACGCCAGGAAAATACTTCAAGGAATCATCAGTATCTGTATCTCAAGGTGACTTTAAACCGTCGACATCTTTCCCTTTCAAACAATACGACGAAACTTTTGGCAAATATACAAAGCAGACATCCGAAGAGGACGTTGAAGAGAAACCATACTCGAAACTTCAAGATTTCGAAAATGAAGAAGAAAAGCAGAAGCCATCTTATAAGTATCATTCGGAATATTCAGCATCCAAACCTTCCTATGGAAAATACGAGGCTGAAGAAGAAGAGAATGAAGGTGTCAGCGAGGAAAGTGAAAGACTTTCGAGGCCATCGAAATATTATAATAAAGAATATGAAAAGGATTTCGATGAATCGTATAAAAAGGGATCGCTGGGATACAATAAACGCCGGTCATAAGTCGAAATTAATTCCCAAAATCCAAATTTGTCATACAAACAAGTATTTGGGAAAATTGGACAATTTTCAAAATATGAAGGAACAGTATTTCGTAGAATGAATGGCAATAAATATAACTTAAGGAAATTATGTTAATATAATTTGAGGAAGCTCCAATTCAGAATTATATTAATTAAAATAATTCCCAGAAATTATATTATTATACTGCAACTTATATAAAGAAACATATTGACATAATTGAATTATATTATGTTTACGCGGTTGGGAACGAATTAGGTGTTGATTGACTGACGATTCGATTACCAAAGAGTTAAAAGAATAATGGCGCACGAGATATGAATTATTAAGTCATGAAGTTCCAGGAAATATCAAGAAGAAGTTTGAAGTACGGAAGATGATTGGTTCTTCCGAAGACAATTATTATTTTACTGTTTTATATTCGTTGCATTTGATTGTATTATATGTTGAAATAATGTGTTGAATAAAAGTTGTTCTCTTTTAATTAAAACACGCTGTTTTGATTGATGCGCTACAATTATTCCATAATTTTAAATCAATATTAATTCTACATTAATATTACGATATATTATATTTTATGGTTTTATATTATATTTTAAAAATTAAATATAAATTTAATTGCCCCGTAAAATCATATAAAAAATTATAAGAAATAAGTCGCACAAACTTGAAAGTACGACGTGCAGTATTCTTATATGTTTAATATTTAAAATATTATTATATGCATATAAGTATACACATATAATATATTGTAAGTATATCTTTAAACCAATCACATTTTAATCCAACCATCACTATTTAAACATTAAAGAATGTCTACAATTAATCCATAATTCAAAATCAAGTTTCTATAAATTCCATATTGATATTACGATCTCTTTGACAAGCTTCCCCGAAATGCGCAATTAAAATATTACAAACTAAATATAAATTTAATGAACTCCAACTCATAAACTAACATTATTACTGCCAACATTGTTCACAACTTACCCTGCAAATTCAAATGAACAATTAAAAAAACCAGTTACATAAACTTGAAAGTACGTTGAGTTCCTATACATACAGTGTCATGCAAAAGTTTACTTTTCTCTTAAAAAAACACGTATAAAGAAAAAGTAGCGTTGATGTTTTCATACTATTCTTTCACTTAACATGTCCTTGTATGAATATGATATTAATAAAAATTCCTAAAGTCCTTTCTCTTGAAAGAAAAATTGAAAGAACCATCTGCCCGGGAACTTTTGCATGCCACTGTATATATAAATGTATATTTAATTACATGTTTAATCCAATCACATTTGAATCGAAGCACGCGAGCAATTCGAGGAAAGGATGTCCCGTGCGTTCACCGAAACGTCTTACAATCAATTAATCATAATTTTATCCTCTCATTACGCCTGCATGTTGGCAATGCATTTACGATGCAGTCCGCTGCATCCAATGATATCCTGGGTGGAGTGAAGGTGTTCCATAGGTGCCAGTTCTGATACCGGATAAATCGAATTCCTTTGTCCCATGAAATACTGGAAACCGGAAGCGTGATCGATGAAGTTAATTCTGGATGAATTCCAGAGTTTAAACGAGATAATAATCTCGGTGGATCGAAGTTCCGAGCAGTAAACATGGCGTCTGTGGATTGCATGGAGTGATTGTATTGGGAGGACCAATAAAGGTGAAGTCTTATTAGACAACCCAGGCCTGTAATTCTGTACATAACCCATCTATTTTTACTTGGATTTAATAGTCTTAATTAATTCTCTCATTACACTCGTATTGATACATTCCCTTTCGAGTTACATTCTGTATATATACCAGACTTCCAACGTAGACTCTTCAGTATCTTCATCAACAACTTCTCTTACAACTTCGCTTACAACTGCTCTTACAACATGAAGACCATCTGCGTGGTAATGCATTCTTGTTATTTATATCGCGTTTTTATGTTTAACATCAGAACTATTGACATTGTATTTAGTTATATTTATATGTTCACGTGTATGTCTTTAAAAATAAGAATGAATGGGAAACAAATTAATCGGAAGTCGAAATTAATATTAAAAATGATTTCAGGTTATTCTTGTGGTAATGCATTCTTGTTATTTATATCGCGTTTTATGTTTAACATCAGAACTACTGACATTATATTTAGTTATATTTATATGTTCACGTGTATGTCTTTAAAAATAAGAATGAATGGGAAAAAGATTAATCGGAAGTCGAAATTAATATTAAAAATAATTTCAGGTTATTCTTGTCTTTGCTTTGGCTTCCGCCGTGGAGCAGAAGTCAAAGTCAAAGAAAGAGAAACGTGGGGTGGCTGTCTTTGCGCCGTCCGGTTACGATTTTTTTAATATTGCGCCGACTTATGGCGCAGCTGCTTGGGCCCCGACTGCTTTTGGGCCTTCTGTTTGGAACCCTCCGAGCTCTGCTGATATTCCACTCACACAGATCCAGGTTCAGGCAACTCACAATGTCGCTCTTCAGGTTTGTTTAAAGTTTAAAGGAACTTAACTCAGATCGTACTTTATGTTACGCATTTGCCTTTTTTAAATATTTAAAACATAAGTTATATTTTTTCCTCGAAGAAAAAAGACGCGAGTTTGGAATGGGGGGCTGTCACGGAAATTAGTTTAAACCGTCTACACTTTGTGATATAATTGTGGCTGCCATCTTTTTAAGACATAGTCCTACGATTTTAATAATCCTGCGTTCTTGGATTTCATTTACTAATATTCCTTCATTATATTCTACAAATATTCGTTTAGTTTAATCCATTAATATTTCTGCATTATATTCTACAAATATTCGTTTAGTTTAATCCATTAATATTTCTGCATTATATTCTACAAATATTCGTTTAATATAATACATTAATATTTCTGCATTATATTCTACAAATAAAATTCCTTTCATCCATAACAGGCTTTAAAAGATCCATCCCCCGGTACACCTAGCATCGCTTATCCACCGGAAGTGCTACGAGCGATACAACAAGCAAAGGAAGCCAATCACAACGTCCACATCGCCCAACAAAGAGTCGCAGAAGCAAAACAAGCGGCAACTTTCCAACAAAAAGTAGCTTTGGCCAAAGAAGCAACGGCTAGGGATGCTGCAGCCAGGTGAAATATTTTCTAACAATTTTCTGCACAATTAGTTGCATAATTAGAATTTATGCTAAACATTTAACTGCTTTTAAGAACTGTAATTTTCGAAATAGCCAGTTTCAATGAATGGAGAACTTGAAGTAGTTAGAACGAGATAATTGCAAACTGTTTCCCGATTAGTATCATAACTGTAATAACTATATATTAAAACAATAACAACTTTCATAATTGCAGATCTCAAGAAATCTCATCACACGCCGAGGCGGAAGCAAAAGCAAGTGCGAGACAATTAGTTGCTCTCCAACAGAGGTTGGCGACCCTGAAGGATGCAGTTGCGGCTGCGCAAAGAGTAGCAGCTGCGAGGGAAGCTGGAGCTGCTGCTGCGATTCAAAGAAACGCGGCGGAAACCGCGGCAGAGTTGCAGAAACAGGATGTCGATAAGCAGATTAGCCAAAGCGAGCAGGAAGCAAAGGTTTGTACAAGAATCGACAATGAACCGACCAATTAGAAGGAAGTGACGTAAATAATCAGTTCTGTCGTTACATACGAACGGGCATTTATATAAAGGAATACGTGTTTTTACAGGAAAAGGATATACTTGCTGCAAAAGAAAATGCTGTCGCTAATGCGGTCCAACTGGCTGCTGCGCAAAAATCTGCGCATCATCCGTGGTCGCGATAAATCGCTGATGGAATTCAAAAAACAAGATGGATTCATGTTATGTAATCGTTATGGTGATGGTATATTTTAAAGAATTTATGTTTGCATATTATTCCGTTTTTTTGTTGTGAATAAACGTTGTTTCACAAAATGCGTGTTTAAATATACTTGTTCCTTAAACAATTATCCAAATTATGAGCCTGCTATTTTGGGTCTGAAAGGGTCCAATTCAGTAGCAAATGATTCCTTAGCATGTGCTACCGCTATTTTAGTTTGAAAGAAGTGGATCCAAATTTGATTCTGGTTAGTTTCCAATTTTGATGTTATTAAAATTTGTTATTTTTTAATATACGTTTCAAACGTAATTAGTGTTTAAACGTGAAAGTCACGATTGAGATGCAATGACAATAAAACCTTTGATCCACAATGGATTATCTAATGTTACGTTTACGACACGGTGGCTGAACGGTAGTTATGATAAATGTCTCATTCCACTGTCGTTTCGTTTCAGTGACTTCCTTTCTTTCCACAATTTATATCAACTGTTATAGAACTCCCATTTTAAACAATTCTACGTTGCCTAACATGGCAATACCACGCCATTCCCTTGTTCCATCTCAGGACATGGCAGTGAAAGTACGAAGAGCGAGTGTCAGTGGATAAAGAGAGGAAGGTCAGTGCCCAGTTATCTTGGAGATAACGGACGTCGCATCTATATATCAAAGTTTAAAGATAAAATTCTGATTTGAGAAATTTTGATCTAAGAAATTCTGATCTAAGAAATTCTGATCTAAGAAATTCTGATCTAAGAAATTCTTATCTAAGAAATTCTGATCTAAGAAATTCTGATCTGAGAAATTTTAATCTGAGAAATGCCGAGCTCAGAAATTCTGATCTAAGAAATTCTGATCTAAGAAATTCTGATCTAAGAAATTCTGATCTAAGAAATTCTAATCTAAGAAATTCTAATCTAAGAAATTCTAATCTAAGAAATTCTGATCTAAGAAATTCTGATCTAAGAAATTCTGATCTAAGAAATTCTGATCTGAGAAATTTTAATCTGAGAAATGCCGAGCTCAGAAATTCTAATTAAACAAATTCTGATGAAAGATCATGGAAATTGTTATCCAATGATGCCAACAAATGTATTGCCACGTCGATTTCCAATGACAAGCTCTTTCCCTCGCATTCCCTAAATGTTTTCCAATTGCACCATTGACCCACCAATTGTTTAACGCAGTGAACGTGCAAGTTAGGAATGGAGAAAAAGTGGTTGCGATCGAACGACTTTCTTCCCACGTAATTGCGCCGGATTCGTAGAACTCGAATAGTTCGAACTCGAGTGAACGCAATCAGGAGAAAGAAGGAATTATGGATGGGCATGGAAGAGTGAAAGGAATCTGGTCGTGGAACATTACAGATTCGATGCAACAGTTCAACCAACCTACGAGATTTTCCGGATCAGAATTTGAGATTAATAAGTTAATAATAATGAAAACTCTCCCTATAAGTCGCCTCTTACGACAGGCAGGGAGCTACCCTGGGCTTATTCTACTCCGGGCCCAGACGGATTATATCACTGATTTCAGTTCTAATCAGGAAATTCCCTATTAATTTCCGATTAATTTTATTACTCGGCAATGAAGTATGAAATCGGGTAAAAATCCAGGGTCAGTCGTTAGTTTTTCGTAGCAAATTCAAAGAAACTGAACAAGAGAGAATTATAGAAAGCAATAATAATTACATTGGGAACTAAAGTTCGTGGAAGACAATACAATAATTGCTCTCGGTGTTCTTCTTCATTAATAATTGCTATTTGCTCGTCCTTTGATAAAAACATACCGTAACTGAAGTCACGCAACGATTATCATCAAGCGCAAATATTCTGCTAGCCTACTTCATCGATGCTATCCTAATAAATGGTGCAGAAATAGCCGTTGTAACGTCCGAGAGCTCCACCTTTCACATTGAACCGGATAATACTTTCATCGGGGACGCTTTTTTGGCTCTTTTTGCTTCTGCTGCCTTCTCTTTCGCGCTGTTTTATTTGCTTTCCTTTCTTATTTCCGAAGAGGTGCACTACTCTCGCAGAAACCGGCTTTAACCTAATTCGCTGTTTATTAGCATCCATCATGCGCGCAGCATCCTATGCGACATCTCATATCTGATAATAATTTGATATCGAATAAGTTCAATAGATAATTATTTGAATAGGCGAAATGAATAAAATCTTCTGTTAAATGATACTAGAATTATGGGAGAGAAGAATTAAAACCGTGGAGTTATTGTTAAGTAATTGTAAATATAAGGTATTTGAGTGTTGATTGTTGAAAAGTTATTATACAGTGTTTTATTATATTTCAATATTGTATTTTAATCTTTCTCAGATCAGAATTTGTCGGATTCAAATTTCTCAGATCGAAAGTTGACGGATCAGAATTTCTTGGATCAAAATTTGACGGATCAGAATTTCTCAGATCGAAATTTGACGGATCAGAATTTCTTGGATCAAAATTTGACGGATCAGAATTTCTCAGATTCCTCGAATTTTTAGATCGGGAATAAAAATTCTGAAAATTCGAAAGCTATCAGAATTAATTCTACTCCATCGAGAGTACATTTCCGATTCATTATGAACCACCAAATTCGAAAGGAATCAGAATAACTTCCACTCCCTCGAGAGAAAAGATTCCACTTAAAAAGAAGAGCCGTCGATTTTCTTGCCAAGATTTCACTATCACCATATCATAGAATAAAATAACGCGGAAGAAAATGATCTTTAAGACAATTTCAAAAAGGGAATCACTTTCATTCGTAGGTTCGTTGGAAAGAATTGTGAATGGTTCTCATGGGCGTTCACCACATTCACTAACCATCGACTGCAACATTCGTTATTGAAACCGTTCTGAGGAAACACTCCTTCTGTGTTCCTCGAGGAACATTGACAGCGGTATCCTGCGTCCTGTCGCGTTATCCTTCGTTATCATTCCTTTAATATACTGTGAAATTCTGAGCTGAGAAATTTTAAGCTGAGAAATTTTGAGCTGAGAATTTCTCATCTGAGAAATTCCGATTCGTCTAAGTTCGATCCGTGAAATTCTGATCCGTCAATTTTCGATCCAAGAAATTCTGATCCGTCAATTCTCGATCCAAGAAATTCTGATCCGTCAATTTTCGATCCAAGAAATTCTGATCCGTTAATTCTCGATCCAAGAAATTCTGATCCGTTAATTCTCGATCCAAGAAATTCTGATCCGTTAATTCTCGATCCAAGAAATTCTGATCCGTTAATTCTCGATCCAAGAAATTCCGATCCGTTAATTCTCGATCCAAGAAATTCTGAACCGTCAATTTTCAATCCAAGAAATTCTGAACCGTCAAATTTCGATCCAAGAAATCTTGAGCTAACAAATAATGCTCCATGCAGCATCCACACACAAAAGCCACTCAAGATTACAACAAACTACAAATCCTCGGCAAGATAACTTTCGACCACGCGAAAGATGTTCAAATGACGTAACACTCAACACGATACATTAACTCTTGCATGAAAGTGAGAGTAAGAATTTCTTTCTCATCTGCTGGAGTGAAAGACACCCTCGAAACTGCAAAGGTCAGCAACGAAATATCTAAAGTTCGGAGTCCTAGAATAAGTGGACTTACGGGTGTCGAGTTTCGTCGATCGAGACTTCCACACACTTCCTACAAGCAAATCGGATATAGGTGCGACATGCAAGTCCGGTTTCCACAAGAGAGATCATCGGCAAAGCGCAGGAAGGGGAGAGGGAGAAAGCGTCACGTATAAAAAGGAACGAAGCATTGCCGAGTATCCACAGTATCCAATTCGTTCCACCATCCTGTTTGATCTGCTATCTCAAAAATGTTTTCTTTATCCTCCGTAAGTAAAAAAATAAGAGGCGAAAATAAGAAATAGTATTCGTATCTTTCGATCCTCGTGCAGCCGGAAGTGCCAGTGAAGCGCGACTCAAAATCACGCGTGCCAAGCCAGTTCCGGTACACGAAGCGAAAAATGCCGGTCGAAAGTGAATATCGATATTTGCATATTTTCTTCGGAATATTAATATCGTAAAAAAGACTCGAAATTAAGATTACGAATTAATCTTCTCACTCCGTTTTTGTCTACATTTTTGTTTCGTTGGTATTCGAACATTTCGGTTTCCAATATGGCTGCCGGTGAATCATCGGATGTAATTAATTCACGCTGCTTGGAGAAATGATTTAATTATATCATTATTTTCAATGATGAAGCTGTAGATGTTCTTTCGAATGATTAATCATTTGTTTTACTAATTTATGGATATTTATTATTAAAGGTGGTTTTGATGGGATTTATTGCGAGGTGTACGTTGGCAAGCCTGGAGGATGGGGATGCAGGGAGCTGGCAGGGGTAAGAGGGAGATATATAAATTAAATCAGATTTTCAATATCTATTTTTAATACCTAATCTGATCTAATTGTAATATTTAATTTCATCCAATTTTAATATTTAATCGGATTTAGCTTCTGCTTTTCTGTTTTTACCTTCTCAATTAATAATTGTAATAATAATAAGAAAAGGAAGAAGAGAAGTAACAAGATTTCTTAGTTACATTAATTACCTTCGTAATTAACAGAGTACCTAATTACGGACACAGTGGTTACGGTTCCTATGGATACGGAGGTGGAGGTGATTTCCATGGTGGATATGACCATGGATATCATGGCGGCCATGTTCAGCATCATTACGCGCAAGCTGTACCTGTCAGCGAACATGTTGAAATTACGAAACCTGTGCCGGTACCAGTCGTCAGAAACGTTGGTAAGTTGATTAAATAATTAGCACTATATCAAAAACGATAAATCCAAAAATATGCAAAAATGAATTACCTAAAGTCAGAACCTCAAGTTTGTCACTCATTTTAGAGATGATTTTATATTTGTTTTATTATTCCATTCATTTTATATTTGTATCTAAATATTCCAATCCATCGATTTCGCCAATAAATTCATTTTTATATTTATAACTCGAATTATGAATTCTTAAGGATACCGTTAATGAAAAGATTGCATTATCAAACAACAGGAATCCCAGTAGCACATCCGGTAGCGATTCCAGTGCCGCAGCCAATAGCCGTCGGTGTTCCGCAGCCGTATCCGGTCCATGTACCGGTTGCTCACCCTGTGGCGATTCCAGTTGTGAAGACAGTCGCGGTTCCGGTTGAGAAGAAGGTTCCGTATCCGGTGGAGAAGGTGATTCCAGTTCCAGTGGAAAAGCCAGTGCCAATCACAATAGAAAAACACATACCGGTGCCAGTTGAAAAGCCTTATCCAATCCACATCCCGGTTTACAAACATATCTTCCATCGAGCGAAGTCGTACGGCCACGGATGGAGCCATTAAAGATGGCTGACTTTCATTGCTCAGTGATGTACATTTATTGATACTTATTTGTCAAGGATCTGTGTAATCATTGCATACGAAGCTTGACAGGGTGTCTCACGTGAAATAGGTCACTTAATTATCAAACGATATTTGTTTTTTTACAGCGTAAAAATATGGATTATTTGAATTTTTTAGCTGAACAATTTTTAGATGAAAATTGTCTAATATTTCCGACTGAGAAATGTCGAATTTTAGGACTCTGAAATGTAAAATTTTGCAGCTCAAAATTGTCAAACTTGTCCAATTCAGAAATATGAAAATTTTCAGCTCAGAAATGTAAAATATTCTAATTCAGAAATGTCAACATTTCTAGCTCCGAAATGTAAAATATTCTAATTCAGAAATGTCAACATTTCTAGCTCCGAAATGTAAAATATTCTAATTCAGAAATGTCAACTCAAAGCGATCAAAATTGTCCAACTCAGAAATGTCAAAATTTCCGACTCAGAAATGACCAAATTTCCAGCTCAGAAATATCAATATTTTCCGCGTATTATCGCGATTAAAGATATTATAGGTGGCTTATTCCGTACGGGACACCCTGCGGCATGGTCGACTTCCGGAGTATTCCGGAAGTTACCTTGAATTCAGGTATCGCGCCATAACTGTGATTCGAAGGAACCACTTGTAGACTACGATGTAATTATTCCGTTGGTTTTATTGGTTGCCACTTGCGATTTATGAGAACCGAATAATGCAGTGCTTGTTTGTTTATATTTATAACTGTTTATTTGTTACGTTGTTGCCAAATAAATTGATTATTTAAGAACACCTGTTGTGCTCATTGGTAGTTGGATACCCTTATTACACTTAACATGATTATTAATTATCGATATTATATTAAGATGAGGTTAAATAATAGTGCTAATTCAAATAAGTCATTTAAACAATCTAATTGTTTGTTTAACACTAAAACCACCGATCATATTATACTTGTTAAACTTACACATTTATTTATATATAAATTATGGTTGAAAGATGCGAGTTAATTAATGGATTCAATTATGCGCCTTGTTTACATAAAACAAAGGTCCATGAGATCTCAACAAATACAATGTTGTATTTCGAATGATTTTCTAAAATTTGCAGACTGTTTCGGTAGTTAAGTTATTTTCCACGTTAAGTGGAATATTAATAATACACTTCCAATTATCACACGTATTGTTTCTGATGCGAGATAAAAGCGACGCATCGCATGTTAGCCAACTTCATAATTATCTTATTAATAATTTCGCGGTTTGCTTGCCACTCAGTTCTCCGTGTAATAGCTTATTATTTGCAAGTAAAGTGCTTGAAACTACCCTCAGACTTCACACGAGTTTCTTACATATTTATTTATTCATGTGTTTAACAAAAGTGAGTTGCTCTAAAAATCGTTGTTGCAGAAATAACATTCATTAACCCTTCCAGAGCCGTTTTTCAATCGTATTTATTAAATTATTATATTAGAAGAAGTAAATAGCGGAATATCAGTTTCGTATATTGGGTTAAGTCACAAATAAATTCCTAGGGAATTCTTTTATTCAAATTCGTTAGAGTTTTGCGCAAGGGGAATCAACAAGTTGCCAAATAAGGGCAAATAATTATTAATAATGACGGCGAATATATTATATTAAAGTCCACCGTAGTTCATTTTATTGTCCAGTAAACTTTACTTCAAAACCGGAACTTACTTACTTAAGTTAACCCAATTTACTTCTGAATTTAACTCAACCAAATTGCACTCCATTTCCACGATTCCAAGAATTCTTAACGCTAGAACTACCACCAATACATTCAGCTATATTTATATATTTATGTATCCATCCTTAAAACAGAATGGATGGAAGAAATAAATTAATCGATTTATTAATGTTCATTATGCAACATGAAAAAATCTCCAAAAATGAAACATTATAATTTTCATCATTTTTATTAAATCCCGAGGACTCGTCACTTTGACTGCTTCGGTACTTCCAGTGTTAATTTGACTTGGCTTTTATGTATTTTGACGTTAATTACAAACCATCTCGGAAATGCGTGACGGATTTGAAGTTCCAACTTCAAGCAATCCATCTTTGCCGTCTAATTATTATAATATTCTTGATAACAATCGGAGAACAGTGGATGCAACAGGTGGTTGGTCTCGAAAACGTTTCGTTATGCTCTCTCCACACGCGTGAGTTTAATGCACGGCTTGCAACACCCTCGATCTTTCTGCGGCTACCGTTTGTTCACATAACTCGTATTCATTACTGTTATTAGTTCAGGTGACTGATTTTAATCGCTTATGAACATCCAGAAGACATTTCATCTTGGGGTGCATTAGAAATTTGCCGAGATAAGATTAAGTGGATTATGTAATGCGAGGCATTCGTGTATTATGGATCGGCATTAATTATTATCATTCGAAGTATGCTTATCAGCCACCGTCGATATCAATTTTTCTGTGCTTGTAATGTATTTAGGAATTCCATATATTAATTAATTGTAATTAATCTATTAAATATTGTCATCGAACCTTATACTACTTTCAAGTAAATAAGGATTGTCTGAACAAAATTCGAAGATAGTTAATTGCATATTAATACATTGTTGATTGGCAATTTTATGTGTATAATATATTATAATGTATAATGTGAATGTGAATATATGTAAATGTAATATGTATAAGTTATATTATAAATGTATATGCATATATTAAATAAATGCTTGGAATGAATAATTAAATGAAAGGATACCTTTCCTTTTTAATAGATGAAATAAATATGTTATATTTGATAATTTTTAGGTATCATAATTACTTCGTATTATCCAGGATTAATTAATTAATTAATTAGTATCTCAAAAACAAAGCTATCGTGGCAATGACGACACAATAAACAATGTAAACATTTATAATGAATCGATACTATTATTGTAGTACTATTAATTATTGCATAAATGCAGGTCTTATTATTGGAAAGCACGCGTAATATTTAATAATATTTATATTTTTGGCAGTTTATGATCAAAAGTATTTCAACACGCCTACTCGATTATCGAAGACTCCCGATTTTATGTGAAAGTATATTTATATTATATATGTATCTCCGTGTAACTTAAGTACTTCCGGACTTCGGCGTGTTAACGTGATAGTGGAATGCCATATCTGGTGTTTTTATAAAAAGTGATTGTGGTGGCGTGTTGATCTCTCCAAAAACGCAGCAGTAAAACTAAATTGATCAACTTACTTTCATTCATATTTATTAAGGCGATTGGTGTTCGAGATTTATATTAACGTCAATCATGTATCGATAAATAAATACTTTCATTGGGTTATTGAAAGAAGATCGTATAATATAAAATAATATGAACTGAACATATTGGAAGGATATTCCAAATATTATTTTATGTCTAGCTGCGAAAATGAATTCATGACATGTGTTTGATTAATTTTAATGTTATTAATATTGAATGATGAATAGAAGTAAATATTTAATTTAATTTTAGGTATTCCTAGTAACTTTATGTATTCAGTAGCATTATGAAAGCACCATTATTTTCCTTCCTGTATAATTTAGGATCGTATAATTGATCCAGTTAATTAACGGAACTACTTCCGATAACAGCACAAGCTTGCTGATAATAGTTACTTCATTCTGTATAGCAACTGGACAATGGATTAACCCTTTTATATGCACTTCTGAAGGTATTTATTCAAATGAATATATTTTTATAAAAATTGAAGTTCGACAATTTTTCTGCTCTGAAATGGCAACATTTTTCAGCTCAAGACTGTCAAAATTGACAAGTCAAAACTATTAAAATTGAAGAGTCGAAACTATCAAAATTGACAACCCAAAACTGTTAAAATTGTCAACCCAAAACTGTTAAAATCTTCCAACTCAGAAACGTAAAAATTCTCAGCTCAAAACTGCCAACATTTTCATCAAAACTCTCAGAATTGTCAACCCAAAACTGTCAAAATTGTCGACCTAAATCTGTCTAAACATTCCAACTAAAAAACTCCCAAATTTCCATCTCAAAACTGTCAAAATTTCCACATCAAAAATATCATTACCATTTCCTTGAGTCAACTTACAACTTTTCCAATAGACGACTATCCAAAAGTTACAGCAATAAATCTAAGAAAGGAATTTCCGTGAAAAACAAAAAAAACAGTTAATAAGTTTTCCCTTAATAAAAGCGATATCAAACATCACGTGAAACGTGACACTTGAAGTTCACGAAAACTCTCGGGAATCGTGCGTATGCTGACGTAATGGGAAATACATGAAGTGCAGTAAACGGAAGGTGGAAACCAGGAGGCACTCACCTTCACACTGGGCAGAAAATGTCTAACTCATTCTGAACTGAAAGATTCACAAAACTAGCCAATACTTAATACGTGTTCGGCGAACCGATAACCGCGAAACTATTGTACGAGGAGAATGCACTCCGTTTCGGTACAAGTTCGGCCGATATTATTTCTTTGACAGTGAAAGGCTGCTTGGTATATTAAGACGAGGAATCAGCAAAGATGTATCAGTCGCTGAAGAAACTCCTTCTACCAACTGTGTGCAGTCCGGAACATATGCGCCTGAACATGAATAAACTCGTAAGTAATAACGATACATGTCAAGCAACGAGATATTCCTAACATCTGAAAATCATAATCATCGAAAAAATCGTCAAAAATTGTATGCTAGTTCCTGAGAGTTCTAGCAATTACAAGAATTACTGATTTAACCAATTTTTAACAAATATACTCATATTCGTATTTTTCTCTTCGGTTCACTTTCTATTGGAATAATGATAAAAGTATGTGCAACAATTATCTGTTAATGCATTTCTACTGTTTTGTGTTCCTGTCGAATTCTTACAAACATTATTAGAGTTGTTCAATTCTTAGAAATTGTTTCTTTTTGATCTTCCGTATCTCACTTACAGTAAATACAGTAATCGAAGTCAATATATAATATATTAGAGATACCGGAAAGTAATCCACTTTTTTCACATACTTTAAGAAACTCCATTAATTTCTTTATATTAAACATTATTCTATTAAATACTCCGCATCGTTGATTATGATCCTTGCCCGACGATCCTTCAACGCCATTATTCCCTTTTCAAAAAAATCCAATTCCCAAATTCCTATGCGACAAAATATTCCACTTACAAATTAACTCCTTTCCGGTATTCCTAATATATTCTAGTATTAAACTATCCCAACCACATAAAATCCAAATCATTCCAAACATCCCACTTTAATTCCACCACCAACTTTCTCTAAAACGAACTTCACCTTCACTGCAGGTGCTACTTTCTCTGGTGTCCTTGGCCGCAGCCACACCGGTGGTCGTGCAGCAAGATCATCAGCCGCAGCAGATGCAAATCTTCAGGTACTTTCCACCAATAGAGAGGTCCGACCAGGAAAGTCTCGGCACTTCCGGTAGCAGTGGCGGCGGTGATTATGGCGGCGGTGGTTACGGCGGGGGTGGATACAGCGGCGGTGATTATGGCGGTGGATACGGGGGTGGCGATTACGGTGGAAGCCACGGGGGTGGATACGGAGGTGGCGACTTCGGTGGAAGCCACGGGGGTGGATACGGGGGTGGTGACTTCGGTGGAAGCCACGGGGGTGGATACGGGGGTGGTGACTTCGGTGGTGGCCACGGGGGTGGTTTCGATGCTGGTGCCAGCGGACATTTGGAAGCGGGTGGTGGACACTCGGGGGGAGGCCAGGATTATTCGTCCTACGGGGGTGGATACGGGGGTGGATACGAGGGTGGTCATGGTGGCGATGATGGTGGCCATGGGATTTCATTGGATGGTGGACATAATTACGTGCAAAGCGTGCCTGTCTCTGAACATGTTGAAGTAACCAAGCCCGTGCCAATCAAAGTCATCAAACATATCGGTAATTAAACCTTCTTATTACTTGACTCTAATACAGACATCCGCGTATAACACGGTAGTTAAGTTTCCAAGCGATCCGTCTTAGAAGAAATAAAAGACTAGTACAAAAAGTAGCCTTCCAAAAATAAACACAAGCATACTTTTGTTTCATAACTAAAAGAATATATTTATGGAAATAATCCATAATTAATCGAAACACAAATAGTAGAATCGTGTTAGAGCGAATCCGTGTTGTACAAGGGGAGTACATACATGCATACATTCGTAAATTGCACCTCAAAATGATTAGAATGACTTAGCTCTTGAATTTTAATTCTCAATCTTTGCTTTCATAATTACTAGGAAAACTCTAAATAAGAAGAAAATAATAATAAAATTAATAAATTACTAGACTTCTAGATTAGTAAATTAGTAGATAATATCGGAAGATCACAATTAGCCTGCGCCAATAAAAGTGATAAAACGTATCAATAATTACCATCTTCATTATTCCCCCACATTCGAATATATACATCACGCGCAGATAATAATTATGTCCGACAAGAAATTAATATACAAATTATGGAATTTAATATTGCAACATTATGGACCAAGATAGGAACAATGACTAGGAACCATCTTACTTAAGTAGATCACAGGAACCCTAATAAAAAATTGAACCAATTTTAGGGGTCCCGGTTCCTCATCCTGTGAAGATCGGGGTACCCCATCCGATACCAGTCGCAGTGCCCCAGCATTATCCAGTGGCCCACCCGGTCCCAAAATTGGTACCCGTGCAAGTAATAAAAACCGTGGCGGTTCCAGTGGAGAAAAAGGTACCGTTCCCCGTGGAGAAGCATATTCCAGTTCCAATTGAGAAACCGGTACCAATCACGATCGAGAGACATGTGCCGGTTCCGGTATTGAAGCCATATCCTATCAAGATCCCTGTCTACAAAACGATTTATCATCACGCAAAGAAACATTAAAAAAATGAACGACTCGTTAGAGGATAATCTGCTTGGCTCAGCTGGAACGGATGCGGAGGCGTTCACCACTTTTACTTCAACTTCACTTCTAGAAGGCATCTCCGGAACCCTCTCACAACTTCGGAGAAAGTCCACGAAAAACTAGCCTGCCTTTGTTCTGCTCGTTGAGCCTGCCGACGTTTTCTTGTATATATGTTTGAAACACTTTTGTTGTAATGTTTTTTAACCTTGTTGATTTTGTTTTTTAAATAAAATGCTTTGAAAATAAATGCTACTTGTGTTGTTTCGTAACTGATGTTTCTGGGGATTTATTCACCTTTTAGGTTGGTGGGGTTTCGTATCCCAAATATATTCTAGTATTTTATAGATCGAACTTAGATGATATGTTTAAATAATGTTGATTAGCATATTATATAATCCGGAAGGTAAAATGGAAGTCGAAAATCATGCTTTGGAATTAAATTGGGAAGCTTGGAATTTAGTAGTAAATTGCGAAACTGTGGTATCCTTATATAATTAACTTTGAAGTCAAAAGTAAATGTTTAAACAAACATATAAGGGGTGTGCAAAAATGACTTCGGAGAATTTAAGACGCCTTGAACATTTACATATATTTGAATATTTCTTTTCATGTTTAATTTTCAATATTTTAATATCATGC
The DNA here is from genome assembly GCA_910591585.2 of Nysson spinosus. Classification (NCBI taxonomy): domain Eukaryota; kingdom Metazoa; phylum Arthropoda; class Insecta; order Hymenoptera; family Crabronidae; genus Nysson; species Nysson spinosus. The sequence goes on from OU342849.1 coordinate 1,942,512, forward strand.
TTCACTTTATGTCATTGTATTCCATTGTTCTAATTAGATGGCTACAGGGTGTTTCATATAAAATGTGGCATACTCAGTATACTAAAAACAAAAACTTACGCTTTTATAATACATCTAAGAATTAATACAATCAACCTAATATTATTTACTCTCTGCATATTCCAGTAATTTGACGTGTACACTGGTTAATCTGAACTTTCACATTTTTCCTGGATAAATGCTCCCTGAATTTCGTCAAAAGTGAAGGTAAACTGTGGCCACCGAATTATGCGGCGAAAAGTGTCGCGTGCATCATCCGCGAAACAACGAATAGGGAAGTTATGTGGGTGAATTAAAAGGACTATCTAACAAATGAGGATCCGTGTACTTTTTAACGAAACATGCTTAACAAACGACGGTAATTCGAGAGACACCGATACGATCGGAACTTTCTTCGCGTTAAAGAAATATGAAAGTAGTGACGGGAACGAAGAAATATGAGAATAATGTCTTTCCTTTGGACTTAATAAAGTAAAGTGCGAAACGATATCGAAACAGATTTTTTTAACCACCAAACATTTACAAAAATGGAATCTATATATTTGTAGAACGTTGAAAAAGCATTGCAGAAATAAATGGTGGACTATGAATTGATGATTAAATTAAATAGATTTGTAAGAAAAATAATAATTTCAGCAAATCAAATTACTTTTCAGAATGTCCAGAGAATTTGAATTTTGATGTAAAAATCCGTAGGAATTATTTCCGGTATCTAATGAAATAATAAAAAAATTAGGGATACCGGAAACTAATAAATTCGGGAGTGGAGAATTTATTCGCATCGGAAGTCAGTCATTTATTTTTTTAAAGAATTATGGCATTTTGCTGGGTTTCATAAAGTACGTTAAAAAAAATTAATAAATATCTAGGATTCTAGTGTTTTATCACAATGGATATAATTGAATCGATTAATTAATTTTTACCAATTATCCTTTTTTTAGGACGAATAAACTAGAAATATAGCTGAATATATTGTCGATAGTTCTAGTATTAATAACTTTGTACTTTCACCCCTTTCAGAAACGTAGCTCTTGATACGTTTGAAAAATAATCCGGATGAATGTCAAGGTAACCTTATACAGTTATTAATTTCTATAAAATTGTAGGTTCCTTATTCGATCCTAAATAACTTTATATGTATAACATTATATATAGTAGTAGTACAATGTATCTTATTACAGATGTAATAAACTTTATGTACATATAAAGTTATTACATATAAATATATTAATATCTAATATGCCAAAAATATGAGCCGACAAAGAACGAAATTCTCTTTCCATATTAGTCGTTCGAAGCTATTATTATAAATCGCGTGTAACGCGTAGAATATTATATTTTATAATACAAAATTATTATAATAAAAAAGCTTTAGTTTTAGTAAAATGAAAAATAACTATAATAAATTTTGTATTTTTAGTATAATAAAACTTCCGAAGATTCGGAAGCGATTGTAAATGTTTTAATATTGGCATTTTCAATATTTTCTATAAGGAGTCTTTAATTAGGTGTCCTGTTTGATACGGGACACCCGGTAGAAATCGATGCAAGTCGGAAATCGGATGTTACGTAAGATTCCCAGTTACTGATTGACGGGTGGCAGTCATAAAAGTAGGGAAATGTAACCCGAACAGTGAACGTGTGGAATATCTTTTTACAGAAAAGTGGGGTTGGATGTCTCCAGTGCAGCTGGTATATAAACAGTTCACACCAAGAATTGCACCGAGTATATCAATTTTTCACGAAGGGTGCAGATGTCCCTGGAATATTACGAGCGAAAAATATGATTTGGATCGTACGTAAAATTATTATAATATTCGATCCTCGGACTTCGAATTTACTTGAATGCCGCGGGGGTCGCCGTTGACTCTATTTAACTTCGAAGTCACGTCTTTTGTTTTGCTCCATTTTTTCGTGAATTTTTGTGAATTAAAAGCGAAAGGAAAATGTTGCAATTAAAAATCAAGCTTGTTTTATTTAAGGTCGCGATTTTGGGGGTCCTTGGATCCTGCGCAGCCACTGGCTGGGATTTTGGAGGACACGGGATTACTTTCGGGGAAATTTCGGTGGATCATGAAGGACTCGATGGATCCATAGATTTGGGTCACTCAGGTATTTTATAATATTCCAATATTTCATGAATATTAATATATAATACTGTTTCGTATAATATAGTATCATCTCACATTTATTCAATTATTTATACTTAAAAAGTGATCGTAATATTATAAAATATGATTTGCATTTATCGTCCACGATCGACTTAAATATTTATACTTTATAAAAAATATAAAATATAAAATAAATTATAAAATATGTCATATACTTTGTAAAGTATAATTAATATATCATAATATTTAATAAAACAGGTTGGGATTCAGACATTGGCTTCGGAGGACACGGAGATCACGGTGGAAATTTTATTCCCGTCATTAAACCAATCGGTAAATTAATTACTTTCACTCATGTTTAGACACGGATATTACGTATATAGGGATTCTCGTAGATGCTTGATTGCCAAGCGAAACGAGGCGGAGACAGTTTACGAGAATAAATAACTATACACGGTTTATTTACTGGAATCAAAGATACGACTATAGAAAGTTCAGCGCGAATAAAAAACGGCACGGATCAACGCGAACCAACACTGTAATCGACTCTTGTCATCGACACTCGACACTCTCTCGTATTTAACACCATCCGTCCGCACGTCCGTCGGTTGTCCCTTATTTTCGAAAAACTACCCTATGTTTCTCACTCGCGCGTGCACTCGCTCTCGCGCATGCGTTCCTGGAATCCGTGCGCACCGCATCGCCCTACTTGGGTGCGTCTGACACTTCTACCACTTCTACTTAAACTAAGTCTACGCTTGATACTAAAAACGCGGATGCTACGTGCAAATTTATGCAGAAATATGATTTGAACTTGCTTCCAATAGGAGTACCGGTGATAAAGAAAGTTCCAATCACCATCCATCGCCCGGAAATTCAAACCGTTCCGCAACAATATCCTGTTCTAGTTGCTGTGCCGAAGCCTGTTCCTTTCGAGGTAAATCTCCGCATTAAATAGATTCCACTATATATATATAATATTATATAACATTATGTTATAATATAATGTTATGAGTGATATTTTATATACAAAGTATTCCATGAGAAACAAATTCAAACCAAAATAAATGTGAAAATGTTTGCACTAAAATTGTGGGACTCTAGGGTTTCTAATATTACAATATTAATATTTGTTTATAGGTTCACCAAACTATATATATAATATTATATAACATTATGTTATAATATAATGTTATGAGTGATATTTTATATACAAAGTATTCCATGAGAAACAAATTCAAACGAAAATAAATGTGAAAATGTTTGCACTAAAATTGTGGGACTCTAGGGTTTCTAATATTACAATATTAATATTTGTTTATAGGTGGAGAAGCCAGTGTTTACGAAGGTGGAAAAAAAGGTGCCGACTCCAATTGAAAGAATAATTCCTGTTAAAGTCGAGAAGTCCGTGCCGATTACCATAATAAAACCGGTTCCGGTTCCAGTGGTGAAAAGAATCCCGATCAAAATTCCAGTTTACAAGACGATCGTGCATAGAATTAAGGGTCACTAGTTCTGTTTTTGGTCCGAGAACTTATTTATTCAATGTAAACTCTTGTTTACATTGTTATTGTTATGTGTGTTCGTACACTGTTGTTGTTTATGTACACTTGTTCGCGATCTTGTAATAAAGTGTTGTGTTGTTTATAAGAAAAGTATGCGTTGGTGATTGTTTTATTATTCTGACCTGTTCATTTTATTATATTAGATAATATGACATAATATTAGTAATATAATTGTTATATTATAATATTATAATATTACGAGAGATGTTTAGGATATAAAATATTCGGGAAGAAATCATTTGGAATAATTTGAAAATGTTGACACCAAAAATCAGGGTTCAGCAATTTCATTATGTTTCTGCATTCTTACAAGCATCATTAGTCGCACGTTTATTTAATATCAAATTTTTATACGGAAAATTAAGCCTAATTTTTAATTAACGAATGCGGTAATGAATTCCTTCGCTTTCGACATAAGTGAATGTAATTAAGATACCAAGCCACTTAGTATTAAATACGGCATCCTTTCGATAATTAATAAAAACGAGCGTGCATATCATTTGCATACTTTTTGCGCGGATTATCATCAGTTTCACCAAACTCCGGAAGTCACATACCCACTTCTGTATCTGCATCTTTCGTTTCGTTTCATATTTCTAATAATATTAGAATTCCTAGTTTCCCCGGATTTTGGAAGTAAAATTTAAAAATTGATTTCTATTGACTTATAACAGCTTCAAGAATACGGCTTTCTGATTGTGAATGAAACTGCAGAACAAAAAGGATGACGTTTAGAAATTGACTTATATCGTTGAATCCGCGACAGCTTTTTGTGACTTAATGGGTGAAATCGAAGTACGGTTTACCAAAATTGACCGTGGCATTTACATCGACGGAGAGAAGGCGAGGAGAAACGGTATAAAAAATTGATCAGCAAGAAAAAAAGCATCCCGGCGAAAGGCGTATATCGAGAGAAGAACAAGGTGATCTTTTGTTGCTCTTAATCTGTTACATCGAGATTGAAATCGTTATCATAAACTTTGTAGAATGATGTGTACTGTTCCGGAAACAGATGGATTAAAAATAGTGCTCGGTACAAAAATAGGTTTCACCTTCAAAAATCGTCAAAAAATCAAAGTCGCCCAAATCAATTCATATAGGACGAAACAACATTAATACAACTTGCAACAAGCTTAAGAAATATGCTACTCCATTATTATTAATTTATTAATCTCAAGTTCGAAATTCAATCGTATATTACGGTTTATAGTTAATAAAAAAATTTGCGTGAGCTCCCCCGTTGTGAAGTCGGGGACGTCGGGACCCCGACTGTGGATATGCAGCCATGTTTTATTACCTATGTGCCCTTTAAACTGCGGCGCTTGCCGCCGAATTACTGACCTACCCCAACACTATACCACTCCCCGCTCCATCTCTCACCAACAGTCGGGGTCAAGCCGTCCCCGAGTTCACAACGTGGGGTCTGTCGCAAATTTTTTTATTACCTATGCATCGTAATATACGATTCAATTTCGAACTTAAGATTGATAAATTAATAATAATGGGGTAGCATAGCTCTTAACCTCGTTATCCCCACTGCATAACATTATGTAACGAAGTGTAGGGGATTTAAACATTTCTTCTGACCAAAAAATAGGTCGACCCAAAATCGCAAAAATGTGAAGGGGTATACCTTCAAAAATTCTCAAAAATGAAAAGTCGCCAAAATCGCTCCTAGACCATCCAAATCGATGCTATATGATGTATAAACATATTCTATGATGATTTCTGGTCGGAAGAAGTGGTTAAAAAATTTTTTTGAGCCAAAAATGGGTCATTTCCAAATCGCAAAAATGTGAAGGGGTACACCTTCAAAAATTCTCAAAAATTGAAAGTCGCCAAAATAAATTCTAGACCATCCAAATCGATGGTATATGATGTATAAACATATTCTATGATGATTTCTGGTCGAAAGAAGTGGTTAAAAAATTTTTTTGAGCCAAAAATGGGTCATTTCCAAATCGCAAAAATGTGAAGGGGTATACCTTCAAAAATTGTCAAAAATTGAAAGTCGCCAAAATCGCTCCTAGACCATCCAAATCGATGCTATATGATGTATAAACATATTCTATGATGATTTCTGGTCGAAAGAAGTGGTTAAAAAATTTTTTTGAGCCAAAAATGGGTCATTTCCAAATCACAAAAATGTGAAGGGGTATACCTTCAAAAATTCTCAAAAATGAAAAGTCGCCAAAATCGCTCCTAGACCATCCAAATCGATGCTATATGATGTATAAACATATTCTATGATGATTTCTGGTCGAAAGAAGTGGTTACAAAATTTTTTTGAGCCAAAAATGGGTCATTTCCAAATCGCAAAAATGTGAAGGGGTATACCTTCAAAAATTCTCAAAAATGAAAAGTCGCCAAAATCGCTCCTAGACCATCCAAATCGATGCTATATGATGTATAAACATATTCTATGATGATTTCTGGTCGGAAGAAGTGGTTAAAAAATTTTTTTGAGCCAAAAATGGGTCATTTCCAAATCGCAAAAATGTGAAGGGGTACACCTTCAAAAATTCTCAAAAATTGAAAGTCGCCAAAATAAATTCTAGACCATCCAAATCGATGGTATATGATGTATAAACATATTCTATGATGATTTCTGGTCGAAAGAAGTGGTTAAAAAATTTTTTTGAGCCAAAAATGGGTCATTTCCAAATCGCAAAAATGTGAAGGGGTATACCTTCAAAAATTGTCAAAAATTGAAAGTCGCCAAAATCGCTCCTAGACCATCCAAATCGATGCTATATGATGTATAAACATATTCTATGATGATTTCTGGTCGAAAGAAGTGGTTAAAAAATTTTTTTGAGCCAAAAATGGGTCATTTCCAAATCACAAAAATGTGAAGGGGTATACCTTCAAAAATTCTCAAAAATTGAAAGTCGCCAAAATAAATTCTAGACCATCCAAATCGATGGTATATGATGTATAAACATATTCTCTGATGATTTCTGGTCGAAAGAATTGGTTAAAAAATTTTTTTGAGCCAAAAATGGGTCATTTCCAAATCGCAAAAATGTGAAGGGGTATACCTTCAAAAATTCTCAAAAATGAAAAGTCGCCAAAATCGCTCCTAGACCATCCAAATCGATGCTATATGATGTATAAACATATTCTATGATGATTTCTGGTCGAAAGAAGTGGTTAAAAAATTTTTTTGAGCCAAAAATGGGTCATTTCCAAATCGCAAAAATGTGAAGGGGTACACCTTCAAAAATTCTCAAAAATTGAAAGTCGCCAAAATAAATTCTAGACCATCCAAATCGATGGTATATGATGTATAAACATATTCTATGATGATTTCTGGTCGAAAGAAGTGGTTAAAAAATTTTTTTGAGCCAAAAATGGGTCATTTCCAAATCGCAAAAATGTGAAGGGGTACACCTTCAAAAATTCTCAAAAATTGAAAGTCGCCAAAATAAATTCTAGACCATCCAAATCGATGGTATATGATGTATAAACATATTCTATGATGATTTCTGGTCGAAAGAAGTGGTTAAAAAATTTTTTTGAGCCAAAAATGGGTCATTTCCAAATCGCAAAAATGTGAAGGGGTATACCTTCAAAAATTGTCAAAAATTGAAAGTCGCCAAAATCGCTCCTAGACCATCCAAATCGATGCTATATGATGTATAAACATATTCTATGATGATTTCTGGTCGAAAGAAGTGGTTAAAAAATTTTTTTGAGCCAAAAATGGGTCATTTCCAAATCACAAAAATGTGAAGGGGTATACCTTCAAAAATTCTCAAAAATTGAAAGTCGCCAAAATAAATTCTAGACCATCCAAATCGATGGTATATGATGTATAAACATATTCTCTGATGATTTCTGGTCGAAAGAATTGGTTAAAAAATTTTTTTGAGCCAAAAATGGGTCATTTCCAAATCGCAAAAATGTGAAGGGGTATACCTTCAAAAATTCTCAAAAATGAAAAGTCGCCAAAATCGCTCCTAGACCATCCAAATCGATGCTATATGATGTATAAACATATTCTATGATGATTTCTGGTCGAAAGAAGTGGTTAAAAAATTTTTTTGAGCCAAAAATGGGTCATTTCCAAATCGCAAAAATGTGAAGGGGTACACCTTCAAAAATTCTCAAAAATTGAAAGTCGCCAAAATAAATTCTAGACCATCCAAATCGATGGTATATGATGTATAAACATATTCTATGATGATTTCTGGTCGAAAGAAGTGGTTAAAAAATTTTTTTGAGCCAAAAATGGGTCATTTCCAAATCGCAAAAATGTGAAGGGGTACACCTTCAAAAATTCTCAAAAATTGAAAGTCGCCAAAATAAATTCTAGACCATCCAAATCGATGGTATATGATGTATAAACATATTCTATGATGATTTCTGGTCGAAAGAAGTGGTTAAAAAATTTTTTTGAGCCAAAAATGGCTCATTTCCAAATCGCAAAAATGTGAAGGGGTATACCTTCAAAAATTGTCAAAAATTGAAAGTCGCCAAAATCGCTCCTAGACCATCCAAATCGATGCTATATGATGTATAAACATATTCTATGATGATTTCTGGTCGAAAGAAGTGGTTAAAAAATTTTTTTGAGCCAAAAATGGGTCATTTCCAAATCACAAAAATGTGAAGGGGTATACCTTCAAAAATTCTCAAAAATTGAAAGTCGCCAAAATAAATTCTAGACCATCCAAATCGATGGTATATGATGTATAAACATATTCTCTGATGATTTCTGGTCGAAAGAATTGGTTAAAAAATTTTTTTGAGCCAAAAATGGGTCATTTCCAAATCGCAAAAATGTGAAGGGGTATACCTTCAAAAATTCTCAAAAATGAAAAGTCGCCAAAATCGCTCCTAGACCATCCAAATCGATGCTATATGATGTATAAACATATTCTATGATGATTTCTGGTCGAAAGAAGTGGTTAAAAAATTTTTTTGAGCCAAAAATGGGTCATTTCCAAATCACAAAAATGTGAAGGGGTATACCTTCAAAAATTCTCAAAAATGAAAAGTCGCCAAAATCGCTCCTAGACCATCCAAATCGATGCTATATGATGTATAAACATATTCTATGATGATTTCTGGTCGAAAGAAGTGGTTACAAAATTTTTTTGAGCCAAAAATGGGTCATTTCCAAATCGCAAAAATGTGAAGGGGTATACCTTCAAAAATTCTCAAAAATGAAAAGTCGCCAAAATCGCTCCTAGACCATCCAAATCGATGCTATATGATGTATAAACATATTCTATGATGATTTCTGGTCGGAAGAAGTGGTTAAAAAATTTTTTTGAGCCAAAAATGGGTCATTTCCAAATCGCAAAAATGTGAAGGGGTACACCTTCAAAAATTCTCAAAAATTGAAAGTCGCCAAAATAAATTCTAGACCATCCAAATCGATGGTATATGATGTATAAACATATTCTATGATGATTTCTGGTCGAAAGAAGTGGTTAAAAAATTTTTTTGAGCCAAAAATGGGTCATTTCCAAATCGCAAAAATGTGAAGGGGTATACCTTCAAAAATTCTCAAAAATGAAAAGTCGCCAAAATCGCTCCTAGACCATCCAAATCGATGCTATATGATGTATAAACATATTCTATGATGATTTCTGGTCGGAAGAAGTGGTTAAAAAATTTTTTTGAGCCAAAAATGGGTCATTTCCAAATCGCAAAAATGTGAAGGGGTACACCTTCAAAAATTCTCAAAAATTGAAAGTCGCCAAAATAAATTCTAGACCATCCAAATCGATGGTATATGATGTATAAACATATTCTATGATGATTTCTGGTCGAAAGAAGTGGTTAAAAAATTTTTTTGAGCCAAAAATGGGTCATTTCCAAATCGCAAAAATGTGAAGGGGTATACCTTCAAAAATTGTCAAAAATTGAAAGTCGCCAAAATCGCTCCTAGACCATCCAAATCGATGCTATATGATGTATAAACATATTCTATGATGATTTCTGGTCGGAAGAAGTGGTTAAAAAATTTTTTTGAGCCAAAAATGGTTCATTTCCAAATCGCAAAAATGTGAAGGGGTATACCTTCAAAAATTTCCAAAAATTAAAAGTCGCCAAAATCAATTCTAAATGACCCAAATCGATGCTATATGATGTATAAACATATTCAAGGACGATTTTGGGTCGAAACATGCGAATGCAGTGAAAGTAATTAACGGTTCCCCGTAAACATTCTAATTAAGTTGATAATAAATGCTCGCGATTATTTCTGCGGCACGTATCAATGCGAAATACTAGAGATTCGATGAAGATTCGGTTTCCGAAGATATCATTACATTCTGGAAAGTTTGTCTCAAGTTTCTCTGTGAATCGAGTAGCATATTGTTTAGTATCCTAGGATTCGAGTATTTCAGGATTCTATTAATTTAATATTCTAGCATTGTAAAATAAACATAACAATTAAAATGCATAACAACATAATAATTCAAAATACACAACAGTCTCCAAAATAATAAAGCTCTCCTAAAACAACCACCAACATACCACGTATTTAGCATTGAATATCTCCCCTTTCATCTAAATCAAACTCTAGTTAACTTGTCATTCTGACAGTAACAACAATTACCTGAGACAAGAGACAAAGAGACAAACCAATATAATTGTTACCAACTTATTGCGTTCTTTCAGGTCTGAAATGCAAATAATGAAGTCCATTACGTCCCGCCATGGTTCCCTTTCACATCCGAAGTTCACTTTGTCCAGTGAGTTTTTCGCGAGAGATCCTTTCGCGTTGCCGGGCGGCGTGGTTCGAACTTTCATTCCATTCCACCGAAAACTTCTCTCTCTTTCCCGCTTCTTTACGGCCGGGAGTGTACCTCACCTTCACTTCCGGCAAACCCAAGTGTAACACACCGGCAAACTAGTTCCGGTGTGGCAGTGGTTCACTCGGTTCCGTCGAAGGGGAAATTAAATCGGCACTCGCGCTATCCGCATCTTTCTTGTTCAACGAACCGAATCCTTTCTTTCAGGCGATCCTTTCAGAACCGATCGAAGGAAGCACGAAAGGACTTCAACCATTTATGCAACGTAGAAAGAAAAAGTAATCGCGTCTCATATCTTTTTTTAAGATTTTAACGGATTATTATGAAATGGTTTGGTTTAAAAAATATGCATATGGAGGGATTGGAAATTCGATTTTATACTTTCGAGAAATGGCATCTCTGCAACATTTCTTGAGGTAACCACAAATCCGCGTGCTCTCGTAAGGCATTCACTTCGGCTCACTTCCGGTACACGGAAGTGAAGGCCTCGTGTGACTATGAAAATTTCTAAAGATGATTCAATTCCATAGCAACTAAGCGTTCGAGTGTGAACGTAATCGAGGCATGAAGGCACCCAGAAAAATTAGGTCTTCGAACTCTTTCGCTGGGTTACTGTTCTTTCAAACAATGCGACATGGTGTCCGGAAAAAATTGCTACACATTCGCTACTCTTTCTCTCATTATTTTATTCGTTATTTTTTTATGTATGCTGGGGTATATTAATTTTGATTATATTATTCTAGGATTCGAGGTTTTTGGTACTCATGGATTCTTGTATTCGACAATTCTAAGATTTGAGTTTTTTAGGATTCTAGTATTCTAGGATTCCTGTATCGTAGGATTCTAGAATTCTAGGATTCCAGTATTCTAGGATTCCCGTATCGTAGGATTCTAGAATTCTAGGATTCCCGTATCGTAGGATTCTAGAATTCTAGGATTCCCGTATCGTAGGGTTCTAGAATTCTAGGATTCCCGTATCGTAGGATTCTAGAATTCTAGGATTCCAGTATTCTAGGATTCCAGTATTCTAGGATTCCAGTATTCTAAGATTCCTGTATCGTAGAATTCTAGAATTCTAGGATTCCTGTATCGTAGGATTCTAGTATCTTAGGATTCAAGTATTCTAGGATTCGTATATTCTGGAATTCGAATATTCTGGGATTCGAGTATTCTGGGATTCGAATATTCTAAGATTAAAAAAAACAATAAATATTCCATCCATCCATTTCATATATTAAAATTAAGTCTCTTTAATCACCAGAGCCTTCAACTACCAGCTAGTCTCATTTCTGCGGTGTTATTTCTGCTACGCGAAGCATTAACATTGCATTAAAATTATCCATTCGAATCATTAGCCACGAGTGATTACCTACTTACGTCCAAATGGCCATCCCATCCGACTCATAGGCGTAACACCGTCTCTTCCGGTACACCATAGACGGGAGAGGAGTTCGATGAACCGTATGAAAAATGAAACGTGATCCTTTCATATTCATCCGGCGAGTACTGTGTGTTCGATAGTGTCGTGTACCGGTAAAACATAGGCTACCATATTCTTGAAGGGGTCGAGGCTCTGGTTTAAGATATCAGTGAAAGGTGGTGGAATCGAAGTTAAGTATATAAGCTCGTCGGTGGAGTTCCGTAGACATTCAACTTCCTTGTCTTCGCACAACAACAACAACAACAATCCCAAACTGAAAATCTCCAACATGAATCGAATCGTAAGATATACTTCTCGTAAAATTGGTGCAAGGTATTCTCAACCTTTTCACCCTAAAATCTATTCGTCTCCAAAAGGAATCGTGTAACGTAAATCTAGGTAAACGCGATTCTAACGAAGGTATATTACGTGGAAATATTAATGAAATTATTACTTAAATGCACCGAAGAAGGTGATAATTGTTGAGCGTACTTTTATAATTATTATTACGACGAAAGAATGAAATGGAATGAAAGATATGGATAGACGAGTATGACTCGTGGTGATGACGAGTTAATACGTCACTCGAAGGTCTCCGATATTTTTGGAATATTTTGGATACTATTTAAGCTGAAGTAGGGAAGATGTGGGTTTATGTATATTAATTAGTGGGCGGTTTATTAAGTTGTGGAGAAGAAGATTACGAAATTTGTTGAATACTTTGGAAATGTTAAATATCAAATATCGTTATTAATTCATCTTTTAGACGAGTTTACTTGGATTAGCGCTTTTTGCTGTCGCTGTATCAGCTGGACATTACGACGAAGATCACGGAAGCTCGACGTACGAAGAGAAAACGAAACCGGTGGAAATACCGATCTACAAGAAATATGGTATGTTTTAATAATTAAGTAATCACTTGGTAATTATTGCACGTGCTAAGCGAAGGAGACTTGTTATGCGAATCCCTTCCAGTAATTCCGAACATAGAAGGGATGTGGAATTGGTTTTATAATTATTCCCACTTTTTCTCATAATTTTAATATCGTAATTTAACGAAAAAAGAGATCGATCTGTTGTGGAATATGATATCTAATTTGTTTTTCTTAAAAATTGAACTTATATCACTTTATATAAAACTCTATATAACGTAGAAATTTACATAAAATTATAATCTAGAATTTGTTCTTGTGAATATTAATAATAACATGTAAAGTAAAACAAAATAAAATATGAAGGGAGAACAAGGTGTTTAAGAATAAAAGAAACGGTAAATAAAATACAGAAACAATAAAATCATTAATAATAACAAATCAAATCAAGTAAAGTAAAACACAAAAATAATAAAATCGTTAATAATGGCAAATAAAATCAAGTAAAATAAAATAATTAAGGGAGACCAACTTGCTTAAGAAAAATGGAGTTAGTTAACGTGAAATGTTCTTTCAGCGATACCGATTCCTCACCCAGTGCCAGTGGAAATTCCACAGAAAATAGAAATACCCTTTCCCCAACCCGTGAAAGTACCAATTGAGATCCCTCACCCTTATCCCGTGGAAGTCGTGAAAACGATCGAAGTGCCGATCGAGAAACCGGAACCCGTCTTTGTAGAAAAACACGTAAGTATAATACGATATAAATCACGTTAACCCTTCACCGTCCAATTTTTTTCGTGTCCAAAAGGAAATCGTGTAAAGTAAATTTAGGTAAACGCGGTTCGAATGAAGGTACAGTACGTGAAAATAGTAACGAAATTATTATAATACAGCAATTATTATGAAATTTTTCTAACACGAATCAACGTCGATTATATATTTTTTTAGATGATTTATATAATTAATCTTTATATGATTAACCAGTGACATCAAGTTGCGTCATTATTAGTCTAAATATTATTTAGTATTTTTAATAGTTTCATCACGTCGATTATCATTTTTTATGTAATTAAACTCTGTTATCAATTTGGCCCCATTATTGGTCTAAATACCATTTTTCTAATAGTTTCATCACGTCGATTATAATTTTTTGTATAATTAACCACGTAACTGCATTTATCCAGGTTCCCTTTGTGGTGGAGAAGCCATATCCGGTGTACGTCGACAAGAAATTCCCGGTTCCAGTTGCCAAGCCATATCCGGTTCATGTTCCGATATACAAACACGTTTTCCATTACACCTCGAAGGGCAAAGGATGGCACTAAATCTTAATTGAACCGTAACAATTAACATGGAATCAACGTCGTCAAAATGACATCGTTATTTCGATCGACATTTCGACAATTTCCATAAGAAATGCCACTGAAATTGATACAATTAATTCGATAATAATATTCCGAAGATTGATATCAAAGCGGTTCTGATAACGTTTTGAAAATTATTCTTCGAAGGAAGACGAGTGTTGTCAAAAGCTTCCAATGTCTGCATTCGATTCGAGGTTCCAAGTGCCGTTGTTTTGTTATTAATTTTGTACGATTGTTAAGTTTCTACGATCCAATGACACTAGAGTCCAGGACTCAGTTGTTCCGCAACCATATTTGTTAATAAACAACATAAAAAAATACCTCCTGCGTTATATAAATTAACTCGATTCTTCCGCATCAACATTATACAGGGTGTCCCACGTAAAACAAATTATGTGTCTTATTTCATACGGGATACCTTTTATATAAAAAACACATTATAAAAAATATTCTAAAATATTCTAAAATATCACGGAAATAAGTTGCATCTAAATATTATAATATATGATAATTAGGTGGCTTGCTTCACCGGGGACACCCTTTATACATTAAATATATTCCATATATTATATATGATATTAATTAATCAAATATGGAAACCAATTCGAACAGCAATTACGTTTAAGTCGAGCGAGATAATAATAAGAATAAAAATGGTGGCGATCCAAGCAGGAACCCTTCTTCCAGCAGGAAGTGGGATTACCTTCGCGAATAAAAACAGGCGTGTCAACTTTGCCGTTCGATTTCCTCGTTATTCGCAGTTACGAATCTACGAGAAAGAAACTGGCCAGGAATTCAGCCGAGATCTCGATTCGCCATAATGAGTTCGATGGCGGACGCGTTCGTAGATCAACGTGTGAAACCACTTTTACTTGGGATGCACTTTCACTGTTCCGCTCGGCGATACGGATTGAATCGCGCATCAAAATCTCGACTTCTCTTCCATGGCCACACCCCTCGTGACTTTCGTCAGATATGTATTCATATACAATGCGTCAAACAAGTATTCGTACCCCTCAAATTCTGGGGTTGAAACAATTGATATTTACTTAGGAAACCAATTTTAAAATGTTTATCAATGTGAATATATAACGGGTTAATTGAGCTTTAAATTAATATAATATTTCGTCAGATATGTATTCATATACAATGCGTCAAACAAGTATTCGTACCCCTCAAATTCTGGGGTTGAAACAATTGATATTTACTTAGGAAACCAATTTTAAATTGTTTATCAATGCGAATGTATGACGTGTTAATTAAGCTTTCAATTGATATAATATTTCGTCAGATATGTATTCATATACAATGCGTCAAACAAGTATTCGTACCCCTCAAATTCTGGGGTTGAAACAATTGATATTTACTTAGGAAACCAATTTTAAATTGTTTATCAATGTGAATATATAACGGGTTAATTGAGCTTTAAATTAATATAATATTTCGTCAGATATGTATTCATATACAATGCGTCAAACAAGTATTCGTACGCCTGAAATTCTGGGGTTGAAACAATTGATATTTACTTAGGAAACCAATTTTAAAATGTTTATCAATGCGAATGCATGACGAGTTAATTAAGCTTTCAATCGATACTCATTTTATTATAGTATAATAATTCAGTATATAAAAAGCAGGAATGCATATAAAAGAATGCAAGAAAAATATTCTTCATACGCTACCGGAAGTCACGAGTGCATTAACGCGTTCATTTCAAATGTGTCTCGTTTTAGATAAAATGCAAATATGGAAATCCAGTGAAAGATAATCATAACTTCCTAGTATCGAATCGTGTTAGAAAATGATATACTATTTTCAAGTATAATTACTATTATATCGGTGTAGGTGTTTAAATCAGACAATTTCTACATTCGCGTTGTATTTCGCAGTAATTAAAGGAAACGAAGAAATGAAGAACATTTTTTTCGCTCTGATTATACTGTTGTAATTTATAAATATTAAAACAGCAAATCAAACCGTAGAAATATAATTCGTTTCTTTCGATCGTGCTGTAAGGATCCTATTTTACAAGGTATTAACACTAGAACTACCAAAGTAGTCACAATGGATGGTTCGCAATTTTTAATAAAATTATTCGAACATAAAACGACTCATTTTGTCAGATTTCATGTTTTTGATTTTACTTAATTAACGCGCATAATTGGGCCAATTAATTAACTTACATACTCGAGCTATAATTTATAGTTTAATAAATGTGAAAAGTAGCCGAGTATATGTTCGGTAGTTCCGCGGTTAATATCCATAATTAATACATACAGTGGCGCCGAACTACTTAAGTTTGAATCTACTTAATTACACTGTCCAATACATAATTATATTTTTAACAACGAATAGTTGATTCTTGTAGATCTACGCATGTTTATGTCTTTTTATTATAATATGGGATGATGATTTCGAGTATAAATATATCTTAAAGATTTTAGTTAAAAACTATATGATATCATGGCAGGAATCCAAAAAATATGAACCATAAAATTAAAGTAGATTAGAAAGATTCATAGTTCCTTTCCGTTTTCACCATCTCTGCATAACTTTACGGTTTGAACAATCAAAAGAAATGGCAGTAGAAGGAATTCAGTTCTTTTAAGTCTTATCTGATTCCGAGATGATTAATCGCTTTGGAGAATTGCAATTTCCCGAAGGATAATTACGTGTAATTATGATAGTTGATGCATTTTCCAAAATTGGAATTAAAAATTTATTATTTAGCGAATATTATTTGATTATTTTTACGGTCTTTTAGAAATGATAACGGTAACAAAATAATAAAAATTCCTATGTTACATTAAAGGCAACGTTGATTATTATTGCCGTCAATATATTTTTTATTCGCGTTCTACCAATATTTTATTATTCATTTCCGGAACTGAAATGCAACTTCGAAGGTGAAAAATTTGCGATACGTGGTTTCTTAAAATATAACACACTTTCTCTGAAGTTGCCATTCATTTCTAGATATTGAATAACAATCTCGATGGAAGAACCTGATCCAATCGGAAGACTTCACCTTTTCGAAATTTCACAATTTTCGATTTATAATTAAATCGAAGCACTGAATAATTCGAATAAAACATGGCAGATAAGAACTTACGAGATCGAGGAATTTAATTAGTAAATTAAAAGAGTAGATTTCAGTGTCCTAATTAACTTGAAGCAGTGCACAATTAATCAAAACTCTGCCCAATTACACTTCTCTACGTATAATACAAGTACACAGTGTATTAGAAATAAGAAGTGCATAATAAAAATGATAGAAAACACATCTAGAAACTGAAATGTTTAGGAAGTAAGATTCCTGAGAAGAGCAAAATTCAGCCGACTCTCGAGACCTGTTTATCCATCTTTATGGATGTGGAGTCGTAGAGAGGTTCCGCACGTGGACACGCGAATGCACTCCCAGCAAGAGTCGGCATAACGAAGAGAAGGGAGAAAGTGACTTTGGTATATAAACGCTTGACCATGACTTTGAAAGCATCAAAGAGACAGTAGTCAGTCGACACCGCGGATTTTGTGCAACCAATCAGTTTAGTGCCACCGATTTATGGCTATCGCAATCATGAAGATCTTTGTGAGTCTCCTTTTTAACTTATTAATCCGATAACGCTGTGTAACTTTGAAGGCACACTCATCTATCCGTGTCTTCCCTTCTGTTTCATTTTTTATTGTAATAATAATTATTTTTGACTTATTAACCTGTTAGCCTTCTGTAAGGCATTTTTTAGTGTATTTAAGTAATAATTTTGTTACTGTTTTATTTAGTTTCGCGTTATACGATTTTGAATTAGACACGAAGAAATAGAGTTGTGGAAGTTTAACCGGGAACAGATATTGTTTTAATATCTGTTCTATTATTTTTAATTAGTCGCAATCTAAGTGAAGATATATACTTTTAGAAATCTCCAGCTATTTAATTATCGAATTTATTTAAATAGATTTTATATAATTATTCGTTTTCGATCCTCCAATTTTTTAACTAATTCCTCTGTTTCTTTCAAATATATTCGTTTAGGGCTTTCATTGTCAGACGTTTAAATTAAAAAGTTAGAGTTACGAGAAACTTAGAGTCGAAATATAACAATAAATATTAGTAAGACATTTGTTATTATATTGTAATCCTAAGAATATTGTAACTCCAAATGTATTATGATAAAAAACGTTGTTTTTCAGATATTAGCAGCAGTGATAACAGTAGTATGTGCTTCCTACGAAGAGGATCATGGCGGATCCACTTATCACGAAACTTCAAAGCCGGTGGAAATACCGATTTACAAAAAGTATGCTATACCTATTCCACATCCGGTGCCAGTGGCGGTCCCTCAGCACATTAAAGTACCGATACCTCAGCCGTACGAAGTTCAAGTCGCAGTGCCACATCCGGTTCCGGTGGAAGTAGTGAAACACATCGAGATACCCGTGGAGAGGCCCGAGCCGTATGTGGTGGAAAAAAAGGTAAACAATCACTGCAATTTCTCTCATTTATCTTAAACTATGGACTTTGGCCATTTTCAAAATAAATGGCAATTCGCGAAACCGTTGCAAAAATAAATCTGCAATATTTACTCAATTTTCTAACAAGAAAATAATTTCCAATTGCCATAAGATAAATAATAACGCTTCTTATATATTTTTTAATATCACCGTTCAAGTAGTGGCACTAAAAATTCGTCCCTGAAGAGGTTAAATTAATCAGCTGGCCTATTTCATGGCCTTATTTAAATATATAAATATTAATATAACTAATTCCAGGTTCCGTACGTCGTGGAGAAACCGTACACCATAACAGTGGAGAAGCATTTCCCGGTTCCGATTCCCAAACCATATCCGGTGCACGTACCGGTTTATAAACATGTCTTCCATCACCAAAGCAAAGGACATGGATGGAAGCATTGATCTCAAGAGTTCACATTGTTAAAAGAACACTAAACTTGCCAAAAAACTGACAAAGTGGAACTAGCTGTTAAGCTGTTGTTATACTTGTATATAGTTTGTTACTGTAATATGTAATATTGTTGTATTGTTCCAATAAATCCTGACCTTTTTTTATCGATATCCATCGTCCTTTTACTTGAGAATCGTAGCTGACGCAGCCGAGTTACTCGGATGACTGCAAAGGATTCGAAAGTATTCTACTTAATTGTGGTACGCCGAGACGTTTAATAGGCTGCGTAAACTACTTTTTCTTTGTATTATAGCATCTGTTAATTAGGACAACCGGAGCCTACGTTTCCCTTTACTCCGAGAGTTTCTGCGAAGCGGGATTAACGAGATAGGGATTGAATAATAGTTTTGCGTTTTCGAATCTATTGACTTTCCATCGATTATCTTGTAGGATATTATGCCGGATTGTTACTTGGTATTACTTTTTAGGATTTTCTACTGAAACATCTTACGACTAGTAGTGACAATGTATTATATGGAATCTTGTTTTGCAAGCACATTTTTGTAGTGCGTTAATTAAAGTTAAAAAGGTGGTTTCGGAAAAGATTAATTATATTACTTTTCGATTATAAAATTAATATTATAACGGTTTTTTCTAATAGTAAGGGCATCCAAAAATAACATGTGATATGATAAGTTAAAGTAATATGAATGCCATATGAAAATTAAATAATAATCAAAATTAGATACTTCATAAAAATTCGATAATTAATCAGGAAACATTATGAGAAAGAATAAATTATTTGTTCTATCAGAACCAAAGATTCACGGAGAACAATTAACAAATTGTACTGCAAACAATATTCTAATACTGTAACTTCTCATTATACCCCTAAGTTGTCATAAAAATATAATTATTAACCGATTAAAACAGCCATATATTCTCTACGTTACGCACTACTTCTGCGAAACGATCCTCCAATCACAGTTTACGAAATAGTTTCCAAGTTTCCTTATCGAAACATTTCGAAAGTAACAACGTGGTATAAATTAGATAATAAATCAGGAAATATTAAGAGAAAGAATGAATTTTTTGTTGGGCTAGAATTACGCTTACAATCGGCCCTCGTAAATTACCTTTCCGAGTCATACCATAGGCAAGACCTCGAGCTATCCGGCGGCCATGTTTGCCCTCCGGTTTTGTCGGCCCTGTTACCAACCAAGTATTGCCAACATTGCTGTAAATGACAACGTAGCGCAATGACAGGCAACGTAACGAACACATATGCCTCGGGTAGCCTCTTACAAGCTGCAGAATTTATTCAGGAAATACCGGGGCGCGAGCAATTGCATCATAGTGCCGACCGACGACTACTTTTTACGCCGCTTAAGGGAATCACATTCGACTTCGATCACCGAGAAACCTGCCCCGTCTAAGTGGAGCAAAAGTTTATAAAACCAGCGTTTCTGACTAACGCGCTTTTAGTTTCGCCCAGAACTTTTCGTTCGCTGTTTACCCTTCGGTAGTTCAGATTAATAAAGTTCAGAAGATTAAAACACTGATCAAGGACAATCATGATCAGATTAGTGGTAAGCGAAAGATCCAACTGCTTCGGATACCTTGATATAGATCTTTGTGATAAGGATATCGATCCTAGTGATAATAAAAATGGCACGGGAAATGGAATCGTTGATTAGAATTTGGAATGATTTCAATAGCATATTATTCGTAAAAAACCTTGCTAGGTTTGCATTATAGATTCTAGTGATAAGAGATATGAATATGGTATTCGGACAGAGATAATGATGGCGCGGAGAAAAGTAATTATTTAGAGTTGCTGATCATTTGAATAGCATGTCGTTCGTTAAAACATATCTAATATATTTATATTATATATGAATATGTAGATATATGTGTAATTATCAATTGGAAAAGTAATATAAATTGTAGTAAATTTTTAATATTTAAAATGGTCAAGTCTCAAGACATCGGAAGCTGTTGCGTCGCGTGTTGTGTTTTTCTGTGTTTATGGTGAAGTTTATTGTATAATGTAATAATATAACCGTTTAGTGATTACCAATATTAGAATCTTTCAACTCTCGATTTCGAATTAATGCAAAATGCATATATTCTAAATAAATAAATAAAGAATTTAAATAACAATTCTGACATTCAGATTTGGATGAGTGAAATTTTGAAATTAAACAATTTTGTGTAATACTTTCATGATCGCGACTTAATTTCGTTTTTAACTCGAAAAATATTCTAAAATATAGTTGAGCCTTTTTTTTAAAAGTCTCCTTTTTTCAGAAAAATTCTATACGACTCTAAAATACAGTTTTATAGGGCTCCAGAATTAAGTTTTAATTAAAACTAGCTCAAATGTAGTGCAATATAATAAACCCTTATCACTCCAAGTTGTTTAGCGCGAATAAATAATATAATATATACATTTATTTGATCAATAAATCGAAAGTCCCCGGTGACATTATTTCATGAAACAACTCCCCAATTAAAGGGTTAATCAAAACTTCCAGATACTCTCTCTGATATGGCTCTCCAACGTCCGCTCGGAGATGCAGGAGATGCAAGAGATGCAGATGCACATGCCGGAGGAAATGATGATGATGATGCCCGAGAAAATGGAAATGCCTGAGTCCGGCATGATGAAACCAAAAAGAGACTCATTTCATAATCCATGTCCTCCGGTTTATGCGCATGCGTCTTACTCTCCGCCACCCATTTATGTGAAACCCTACATGCCACCGGTTTATCCCAAAAAGGAGATAACCGTTCACGCAGCACCGATACAATATGTCCACCAACCAAGTGTCACCTATGTCAAACCACCACCACCACCACCAGTCATTGTTAAACCAGCATACATGCCAGTGGTACAATCCAAAGTAGTATATCCGGTGTACCAGAAACCAGAGCCGGTACAAGTTCCGGTATACCAGAAACCAGCACCAGTACACTTACCGGTTTATCATAAACCGATCTACTACGGGCCGCAAATGTATTACAAACAAATGTACGACATGCCGAAGGTCTACGTGAAGAAATACGAAGCACCGGAAGTGATGTATCAGAAACCTGCAGAAATCCATTATCAGCCAGAAAAAGTGGTGCACGTGCAGCAACCACAAATCAGTTACGTAAAAATTGCGCAACCAATGGTGCATCCACCAGTTTATCATCCTCCTCCGATGGTCAAACCACATTGTCCTTAATTCAGTCGGTGGGCTTTGTTAATTAAGATTGATACCTAATTAAGATCAACGCAACTGATTCCTTGGATTCAGAGGATAAATAGCAAAATGGAGTGCAAGGTTTACAGATGTTTCGATGGAGTTTGTATCCCATTAATAAAGGATTTTTATGAGTACCTTCAGGTGTTGTATTATTTGTTTCCTGGGGAATTTTGGAGGAGTTTGGTTTCTGGGTTTTTTAATACTGGAATTACGAATACCGTTAAATTGACGGGTTTACGGAATCGAATAAAATCAAATTACGGCTCGAATTTATAATTACTGAAACCTTTCGTTAGGAGACCGAACATGGAAACAATATTTCATAAGAATCTGATTTCCATAATAAAATAAAGGAAGACTGTGTCTACGCGACGATCTACTATTCTCTCAGAGTAGATTTCCTAACATCTCAATTCCTCAAACTCTGAAACCTCATTAACATAAAATAGTTTTAGAGCGTCTGGGAACTAAATTGCGCTCTCATCAACGTTAAGGTCGAATTCAAAGTGTATCCTACAGAAGCGCCTCTGAAAGAACAAAAGCAACGAGCACCTGACATTTCTTTCATTCATTTTCCCTGCGCTGAATACAATGATTGCTTAACCCTCTGCGACACAATTATTTTCGTGTCTAAACATCGAAATTGAATTATATAATTGTATAATATACAGAAATTGATTAACAGGTTAACTAAGGCTGCTCCACGAGTGACAAGCTCTCGGATCTCCTTTCCTTTGATCACAAACCGATTGCATCAAATTAATGCTAATTAGGGTTGACTCAAGAATTAATTAGGAAGCAGTCGGAATGCCTTATCCAATTGATTCCCGTGGATTTCAAGTATCATCGTTTTGCCATGCCACGGCGAGTGGTTGATTACGTAACTCGGCAATGAAACGAATCACTTGGTTCTTTTGAAATGGCATGAACACGGATCTTGTGGGTGTAACTGATTTTCCCATTCACACGTTTGTATTTCTATAGGTTGGTGTGTCGTGTCTACGTAAATCCACGGCATAAAGCACGATTATAAACATCCGGCCATAGTGTCTAATATTCACAAGAGCTTTCGAAATGTCCCACTGGAATCGCGTATAAAACGAATGCTGCTGAGAAGATCTTCTTTAGTTATCGCGCTAAGAACGACTCGTGAATTCGGGGACGCCATTATGAGATACTTTGTGAGTGCGCTTCTTTAAAACACAGTGGATTGTATTATAATATTATATTAATGTCATTCTATTCCGTGGCAATTGTATTTGGGAGGAATTTTAATAATTAAATTGAATTGCATTGATAAGTATATATTGTATAATTATGATTATACTGTGTACTGTATCATTTTATTCCACGTGAATTTTATCTATAATTAATTGAAATTTGAAGAATTGAATTGAATAGGATTTTATTAATTTATTAAATTAGAGTTGGATTGATTATAACTCATTAAAATAATTACGCGAAATCAAACTAAATTTTGGTGACCTATTAATTTAGGCTTGATGTTATGATAACTTATTTATAATATTGTAACTCTATATAAATATGGGATAAATCATATGGTTTCATAAAAATTAAATTAGATGTGTTTATGCAAAAGCTTCTAAAGTTTGTTTATGAAAACTTGTTCCATTCCCTAGAAATCATATCCTTATATAAGTAAACATTAGAAAACAATGAATTAAAATCTTGTTCCCTAATGTTTTAGTGTTGTTTCTTCGCTGTCGCATTATGCGAAGCAATGAGTCTAGCAAATGCCGTGGAACATCCATATTTTCAAAATTTCCGAAGTGTATATCACGGCAACGGTGCGACGAGCTATCAGAACGTGGATATCGATAATCACGGAAGTGTACCGATTTCGAAAAATTACCGGACATTCGATGGCGACGATTTACATTTGGAAAGTGAGCACGGCATTCGCCATGATATTGGATTTACGGGAAATCTGGAGGAGGGTTTATTAGGAGAATATAATTATGGCGAACAACCGTCGATCCCCGTTGAAGGTAACTCTGGAATATAAATATTATCGTATTATATATATAATATTTGGGTCTATGATTAATGCAATTTGTTTGTATCATATAGTAATCTACATGATTAACCCTTTTAGTACCTTACTTACTTTTAGTACCTTACATTTTTGAAGATATTTATTGAAATCAAGACACTTTTTCTAAAAATAAATGTTGGCTCATTTTTCAACGCAATATAAATACTGTATTAACAAAATACTTTATTTAGTTTCATATGGAGCCGTGCCAGAACACGTGGACCACATTCCAAACATTCTTCCAGAATATTACGAACACAATTTGCACGATCCCGAAATCCAGCAGCAAATATAGAAACCAATATTGTTATAAAAAAATACATTCTTACCATTCATCGAGGTGAGTGTTTAACAAAACCTCTGCTTTGGCGACGAAGGATCAAAATGAGGGAAAGGAAGTTAACCAGTTTGGCTAACATAATCAAAACTGATCTGTACATTTGAAAAGTATGCATTCTTGTAAATAAACCAAAGTCATGCCGTCTTTTCTGTTATTGCTAAATAAAAGTCGTTAATAAAATGATCACCGAAAGTATCGGTGGGACCACTGGTGTCGAGATAAGCTAGTATAATCTCTTTATTTTCCTTACTCCTTTATATCCAATATATATAATATAGGTTAATATAATAATTTATGTAAATATAATTATAATGAAAACAACGACGTGGTAATCATCATACTAGGCTCTCGTTTAAAATTTATATACAACGCTAATTTGGCTCGCGACTTTACAACTTTGGACCATTCACGCGAGAATCACGTCTCGAGGAGTAAAAACGCATCTCGTAGCAAACAAGGAACCCTAGGAAGGCTACCGATTTTTTTTTTGCATTTTCACATATAATGTGTTAAAAAAATATGTGGAAAGGAAAAAAATGTAGGAGGCGGACATCTTCCTAGGTTTTCTTGTGAGTGCGTTGCTCGGCTTGCGATTGAAATATCGAAGTTTCCAATCGAATTATTCTAATACATGAAAATCCACGAAATTATGAATCGAGTGAAAATATATGTATTCACTGTAATAATAAAAGACACGACGATATATTATTATGTTTACTGTCACCCGCCGTGAAAGCATTGTTTAGCGTAGAACGATGATCCAAGGAATCCTCACGGCAGCAGCGAAATTCCTTTCGGCATTTTAGGCATTAAAACACTAGGAACGCACTCGCACAGTCGCAATATGGCACGCTTTCACACACACAGTTCGATAGAATTCGACAATGGCATTAACAATCGAAAAATATTTAGATCGACGAATCACGCGAATTGATTCATCCGCTTCATCGGCCTCCAAATGTTTATATTAGATTTGGCGGAAAGTTGGGTCGCATTGTGCTTCGATGAACTTCTTCTTTCAAGGAAAATGCGAATGGCAAATCGAGACTTTTTAACACTAGAACTACCGACGCAGTCAAACTGACGGATCTGCAGTTTTTAATCAAAATATTTGAATACTTACCGGCTCATTGTTTTTTAAAACTGATAAACACTCCCGGCCGTAAGTCATGGGACACTTATTAATTTCAGATTTAAGTTGAAATTAACGCAATTAAAAATCCCAAGCATACTCTTAGAGTTTGCATTAATTATCTTGAGCGGTTACAACAATATTCGAAACTAAAATTAATACGATGACACACCGTCAATCACCAAATTTCAACCCCATCGGGAGTCGAGTGGTGAACTATAAATATGTGTATTTAAATAATACCCTAAGTCGGGAAAAATCTGTGAACATATTTGCAACGATTCTCGACAGAAATACAGGAAGAAACACAAAAAATATTACTGCAAGACTGCCAAACTTAGTTCGTGTTATAATCGGAAAACGGGGAGCGTATATTAATGAGAAGATTTCAAGCTTTGTATATATATTTTTCAATATATTTTAATACTTGAAAATTATACTTGGTGTATGGAATCAGTAGAATAATCGTTTGGTATGATATTTCGGATGTTTAATGGCGTTAATTTGAACGTAAAGCTGAAACTAGTAAGTGTCCCATGATTTATCAGGTCTATTAATTAACTATCATCCTCGAGCCATAATTCATATTTAATAAATGTTTATGTTGAACCAAGAATATATTCGGTAGTTCTAGTGTGAAAATTGCTTAATATTCAAGAATACAGTTTGAAAGCAGACTGCCTTCTAGGACTTGTAATTGTTTATAATTAATGCGAAATACATGTATACGAGTATCAAATATAGATTAATACAGATATTATGTGCCGCTGATTATCAAAGTGGCCTGTGTCAGTTTTTATCTACGCCACGTTCGAAATAAATTAATAATATTAATATTAATTAGAAAGAATATCTATTTCATACGTGGCATAGATCAAATATGTTTGTTTATTTCAAACAAATTACATTAACAATTACGATTAATGTATATACTTTTATCGAGCCAATGGTAAGATGTTGAAAGGCATTGATAATGAATTGATTTTATAATAAATAAGATCGGATATATTTATAATAGAGTATTATAAACACTTGTAATAATTATTTCTGGGAAAGCGACTCGGGCCACTTTCATAATGTTTTTTTATAATATTTATTTGGTGTTCTAGATATTGGCTACCATGATGAACCACCTGCGAAGAGGCTTTTAATCCGATCATTAAAAAAGTCATTATTCATGATATTGTAGATGAATATTGCGCTTTATATTAGAAAAATGCTTGACAGTTATTAAATACGACTGCGATATTTGGTGATAACACAAACAATCTTGGTTTGATATAATTATTCAAATAAATATTCGTGTCATTCAAGTTGATGACGATTTTAAATAATTATAACACCTTCCATTTACAAGAATATAATTTGGCCTTAAAATAAATGTCTTCGTATCTTCCTACATCTTCGTGGAAACTAATATTTTAATAACCTCACCGAATCTTCGAAAATATGTAAAACAAGAGGAAGTATTGAAGTAACTTTTACCTCGATTTCTTCCAAATATAATTACTTCCTAAATTGATTCTAATATTTGAATAATTTCTACAATTTAACGTCCCTGAATCTTCTAAAGAATGTGAAACAAAAAGACACATATTACGTCATTTCCCTTTAAAACAGGGCTGTCCAACCTTTTGGCTACATTTGAAGAAGAAAAAATGATGTCGCACATAAAATAAAATTAAACCGGGGAATCCCACAATTAATACATATTTTTAAAGACTCCTTATAAGTGTATTAACGGCATCATAAAAAGTATTACAACGCCACGTGAATTTAAAAAACTAAACAAAATAAGTACATACAAATTTCAATGTTTTAAGGGAATTTACGATTTTATGTTGGACCGCATTCATTACAGTACTGCCTCAGGTTGGACAGCCCTGCTCGAAAACAATCAACCGGAAGTACTATGGTAACTTCTACCATTTTCCTTCGAAATAAAATGATTCCCTACATTGATTTCATAATAAAACTCGCACGGTACTCCAACCTTCTCGTTATCACAAATATTACTTTCCGCTTTGTACTTTCAGGGATGAATTATGAAACCCGACGAGGACCAATGCAGAATTCATAAGCTTAAAAAAGAGAATCTAATCAGAAAGGACAGAACTTTCCGACAGATCTAATAAACATCTATCATTAAACGTAAGAACTTGACTAGATTACTTTAGTTTCATCGACACATCCTTACACAGTCTAGTTACTTTTTTCGTGCAACGACGGAGAGTGTGGAGTTACAAGATGCATGTTATAAAAAAATATCCCCGGAGAATGAACTAGGTACATTTAACACGTTGAATGCCGTGTGTGGTCATCGTTGACCGACGACAGAAATATTATTAAAATTCGAATCAAATATATCGTTGATATAAAATGAATATTTTTAATGTTACGATAACGATGCGAAGTAAGTAACGCATCATGGAGCACTTAAACGGTTTTATTTTTATATGTTATATACGCGTTGGAAATGTGCAACGCGAGGTATCGTATAACACGGATTCCGGTTCGGCAGTCAACGTGTTAATATGTATTTCGCTTGCTACTTCCGCTTTTAACGACCCTCGCAAAGGAAACGGCGCGGAGGTCGACAGATTCGAGAACGATAGCTAACAAGACTTGATCCCAATTCCAATTATAATTAGCGACAGCGTTTAATTATCTGAATACAGCACCGTGGCTTGTCAAACTAGATAATGCAGCTCCAATGGAAAGGAAACGTGAGACGCATCACACGTAAAACTCGGTCTTCGGACCCAATTCGTACTCCATTTCTTCGTTTTTGTACATGTCCATTACCTAAAAAGTCATTATTACGCAATCCCTTTAAGACTTACGATTAAACAAGTCGTGCAGATGCGGTGCGAATAAGCCAAGCGTCCGTTGTTTATTGCTGCTGTTTGTTATCTTGTGACGCGAATATTAGACAGTCAATTTTATCTAATATCTTGTGATACCAATATTGCAGAGGCAATTTAATCTATTATCTTGCGATGCAAATATTGCAGAGGCAATTTAATCTATTATCTTGCGATGCAAATATTGCAGTGTCAATTTTATCTAATATCTTGTGATACCAATATTGCAGAGTCAATTTAATATATTATCTTGCGATGCAAATATTGCAGAGTCAATTTAATCTATTATCTTGCGATGCAAATATTGCAGAGTCAATTTAATATATTATCTTGCGATGCAAATATTGCAGAGTCAATTTAATCTATTATCTTGCGATGCAAATATTGCAGAGCCAATTTAATCTATTATCTTGCGATGCAAATATTGCAGAGCCAATTTAATCTATTATCTTGCGATGCAAATATTGCAGAGTCAATTAAATATATTATCTTGTGATGCAAATATCGCAGAGTAAATTTAATCTAGCAATTAAATTCTATTAAATGCGCATGCACTATCTGTGTTCGTTGCGTTTATTGTTAACCCTTCGTTTCACTAATTTCCTGTAAAATTCACAGGCGTATTTCAATTGCTAGTTTCAAAGTAGAGGAGTGTAGTTTGAAGGCTTAATTATGTATTCTAGCTTGCGATCGATATCCAAATTTAGAAGTATGCGAGTCGAGTACGAGGATAATATTTACGTAGCGCGAGGCGAAAACTTTGCAGCGAGCAAAAAAAAACGTAGGCCACTTGCGCGAGGATTACTCGAAGTACTATGTTTTTCCTGACGACTTCGTTCTTGAGATATTATAAATATGGAGTAGTAAAGATATGGGAATAGAATAATTTTCGTAGCTTAATAAATATTTAAATTATATATATGTATGTATATTATATATCTCTGTATTTAATATTTCATTAGTATATTTCCAATTGATTCTGTGATGGAGTTTAAATATCCATCAAAATTTATATTTTTCTATCGAAATGAATATTCGTCAATTAATTAAAAGGAAATACAGGAACAGAAGTGATTATTTCATTTAATTAATAAATTATTCAGGAGTCAAATAACTTTCTTTCTAAGCCACCATTTCTGATTCGTAAAGTAAAAAGGGTCTTAAACCAGATTTCTGGCGTAAATAAGAAAGTTATATAGTTTTCATTGATCGCAAAAATATTGCGTAGGCTTCTGTGAAGAAAATGGTATAAATTATTTTTGCAATATGAATTTGCAAATATATTTAAATATTAGCTAAGTTTGGCGAGGCATGCACCTCGCACGCACTTCTCGATCGAAGAATAGTCGAAATTCTTCGAAAAATTCCGTAAAAATTGAGCCTCTGACGAGGATTCCAATTGCTCTACGTAATAAAGCAAACATTTTCCTTTGAAAAACAGTCGTAAAATACGCAAAACGACTTTTGGTTTCGCAAAGAAAAACTAAACAGTCGCGGATGTCGCGGATTATCAGATATACGTATCTGTAACCCTATATCTACATCTATTTTATTTACTTTAATAGTTATTTCAGTAGGAGATGAAGGGTTAATCAAAAACATGTGCTTATAGTCCAATTCCACAAGCTTATAGCGAAATAAAGGCAGCGTAAATGTTATTATTAATACGAATCACGTAATTAACACTAGAACTACCAAAAATATATAAGCAACATTTATAAAGTTAAGTATGCATCCTTAAAAATAAAGACGGACGGCAATAACAATAACTTACTCCATTTAATTACGTCAATTATTCAACGATATACCACGCAACCGCCATTTTGACGGCTTTGGTAGTTTCTAGTGTTAATGTGAACCATGTATGTAAGTGTTAGAAGAATGAATGATATGTTTAACCCTTTGACTGTGAAATAATATAATATATACGAAAGTTATAGTAAATTCTGCTCAGTGCAACGATTGTGCTGTTTTATTCCACTGATATAATATCGAACGTACTACGACATGCAATCATTCCTCAATCTTTCTCATTTTCAACAACACAATTCGGTCTCAGCTACTGTCATACGAACGTCATACAGCATAATGATAATGGTTTCTTTGTTCAAACATACAGTCAAAGGGTTAAAGCACTGAAATGTTGTCTTACCGCGTTCATGTCCTTCTGCAATTCCTCGAGCTGCTTCTCGTGGATGAGCTTCAGCTTGTCTTTCTCCCGGCTCTGAATCATCTGCGCGATCTTCCGTTCCTCCATGAATTTCTTGGTGTTGTTCTGTTGTTTCTCCCTCAGTCTGCCTTCCTTGATGCCTCGAGTCTTCAGGGTTTTGTCGTTCATCACTTCACGCATACTTTCCACCGATAATTTTGCTTGCCTCGCGTTCATTTCTTTAATTTCACGCTCATGCCTCACCGTCAACTGCTTCTGTTGTGCGGTCTGCGCGGCGACGCACAATTTGCACAGAGCGGTACGCCGCTCTTCCAGATGCGCACGAACCAAATCGCGTTCCTCGCGTCGCTGTCGATCAGCCAATCGGGACCACTGAACCGTCTGCTCGGAAACCGCGCGACGAACTGTTGGATCCCGCGCGAGTTCCGCTTTACTGTTATCGAAATAAATAATAAATATTCGAATTATATTTATGTAATTATTTAAGCAAATATTTATCAGTAATTAGGAATTAGGAATATATAATTCGAGCGTAATAAGACCTTATAAATAGTACTTTAGTATTTATTTAAGTGTTAATGCATTTAATAATTATCTGAATATTGAGGGGCAAAATCGTTGGCGGGAATTATATGATTATTAATTAGAAATATAATATTTAATAAGTGAATTAGAATTTCGGGTTCACTGTAAGATGTTATAATTCGCAAAATTGGGATAAAAATGCCGATAGAAGAATATGTAAAGCATCAGACTTACTTCTTTCCTTTTATAATCTTCTCGATGGCAACGCAGTGTTGTTTCTGGACGGCAAGTTTTTCTTTCTGGTGCCTCTTTTTAAGAGATTCCAATTCCTTCTGCTGTTTTCTTAACACTTTCTGATATCCTTTCTCCAGCCTCAATGATTCCACGGTAATTGGATCGAACTTCATTTCCTCTGAATAAATGAGAAATGTGCTCGTCAAATTTTATATTCGGCCGCAAACGACTCGACTCGACGCGAATGTGTCAACATGATTCTTTTTTACTAGAAGTTATTACCTCTTGGCTTTGCCGCTTCGTGATGATGATGATGGAACCCTGTCTCCGTGCTACGTTTACTATCACTTTCTTCAATTCCAAGGCCTCTCATTTTATTCTGCGACATGCTCTCCGCTTTCTTGAAGGCCCGCGGTGCCGTCAAAGCATCCATTAATGCTGAACAAAATAAGAGTTTCCACGATCTCGTCAAAAATCAAGATACATTGATTTCCCGATTTGAGATCATATTATGCACGTGGTCTTTTCGAAAACCTTAATTACCTTGACATTCATCAGGCACATAAATTTTGATTTCGATGTTGCAGAAGAGCATAGGCAGAGACATTGGGAAGTTGGCATCTGTGCGTAAAGCAATATGCCGATATCCTGCTTGTAAACCATCCAATGGTACGATTCTTTGACCCAACAGTTTACCATTCGACTCATCGTAAACTGCAAATCTTAAGGCAGCAAGATCCGGTAGGACAACTTTTCTAAATAGGAAGGGTTCTTCATTGTAAACTGGATTCAGGCCGTTTGCTGGAACTACTCTTGTACGAAACTCTTTGCGGATGGTGTCTGTTGGTAGACCGTACATTTCTACTTCTACGTATGTCCCGACTTTTTTGTCTGATAAAAATTGGCCCGCTATTACCTGTCACAATTCAAATGCATGGCATACACGTTACCCGATTGGTCCATGACAGTGATTATCATTGGTCGCAATTACAATTTTTAATAGAAATAAAACCTTGTATTAAAATAACTACACTAGACCAGTCTTTTTCAACCTTTCTTATCTCACGGCATACTTAAATTATAATCATCAATATGTTTTTGACTATGTTACGTATACTTTTATTATAAAAATGATATACTAATATATTCAATTTAAAGAAGTTGAGACATTGAACATTGTATTAACTACATTTTTTTACGCGGTTATTAGAAAATTGTCTCTTAGTGGGAATTTAACAGTGGAAGTATCACGTTTGCAATTTTATTGACGACTACAGTTTATTTTCCACAACGGAACATATTTATGACTGAACCCAATACTTATGCAATCACCTCATATGAAATTAATGTCTAACTACTTGAAATAATATAATATAATATATTAACATAAAGTAGATAAATTAATAAAAAATTAGAAGTTTTTAAAGGAGGACATACCTGAACACTACACTGTGTAGCAATCATACCATCGACAGGACTTTCGGCGAAAGGATCAAAGCTACGGTCAGCGCGTCTCATGAAATCCGGTTTCAATAAATATCCCGAGGAACCATTATACTCGAACTTCCCTTGATTTAATTGCATAGGTAAATCCGCAGTTTGGAAATTCAATGACACCATTTGACATCCAACGTTCCAGAAGACCTATTTTCATTAATCGATTATTCAAGTGGCAGATGTTCAGAACTCTCCGCGAACCAGAATCCGTGGTTTACTAAAGTTACCTGCGGCATGTAATTCGATGAGTCCGCCCGAGTGCCCTTCGGGTAAATTCGGCTCATTTGACGTTTATTATAATTAACAAATTCGATAGCAGAAGTTTTCAAGTAATTCAGTCCAGCAGTTTCAGCGAAGGAAGACATATTGTGATGAATATTTTTCTCTGCATTGAGATTATCTTGATGAGACAATGATCTCCGATGGATAACAATGATTACTGTAGTTGTTACTCTTACGTTCAGCGATATCGAATCCTGGGAATTTGATAGGTTGGGCATAATTGACCATTGATGAGAGCCACGGATGTACATTTGTAGTGCTTCCGGTGTAGGGTAACGTTACCGCCAATTCCAAACTTTCACCTAAACCACCTGGTCCAGTTCCGGGCGGCACTTTTGTTGACGTTATCGATTCCGTCGTAGAAGTCTCCTCCTGAATATTTATTATTCCTTTGTGTCACTTTTATTCATACTTCCAACATCTCGCAAGTTCCATTCATGAAAAACACTTGTCCTCGGAAAATTTACCTTCACCGACTGTTCGACAACTGCTGCAACAGCTGGCGGAGCACTGGCATCTTCTTTGACTTCGTCTTCGATCACAAACTGACCTTGTCTGAACAGTTCTAATTCTTGCTTCTCAACTTCCGGCTTTAGACGTTTGTTTTTTATCAGGATCTTACGCTTCATCATACTCGGCGGAGGTAGAGGAACACCTTGCTCTAGCTGTTTGGTCGTTATTTTATTACTAGTTTAATATGATCTACAAATCGGCAAATAGCTTTCGGGTTTCATGTATTTGTTCATTGCGTATATTATATTAGGTTTGTGCATAAGTTCGCGCTGTTTCTTGAAATCAAGCGACTTGATCTTTTTTCTTAAGATAAATAGTTTGTATTCGAATAAAATATCCTCCCTTAAGTTTTCCAGAGTTCCACAACATTTGTGAAAATGAACAAAATCGTAAGCGAATAGCTACATGGATTTCCTTATAAGTTATGTGCTGGTTTTTCTAGCATTTCTGGTAGACATAACATTATTTACAAAAATTGCAACGAATTTCATTCGCTACGCCCGTAATACTCGCTTAAGAAAGCACCGACGCGAAAGTGTTAATGTTAATTTCATAGGGAAACAAATTGCAAAGGTAAATCGCTGGTAAAGCAGCGTGTTTTGAAAAGTTGCGAAGTAAATTCAAGTCTGTAACTCACTGGGTATTCTCTAAGTGCATCCTTCAGCAACAGGTCGCCTAAAATCTCGTCGCAGTACTTTGCTAGTTTATATTGCTGCTTTTTGCTGCAGTGATTCTCAAAGCTTAGAATAACCGGATACTCGGATGTCACGAATGCAGTGTCCCGCACTGCGTATATTACATCCTTAAAAAGGATATCCGTGCACATAGCTTTCCCGTGAGTTATAATAGGTTCTTCATCTTCACCTTTTCCATCCCAACAATCCAACTCGACACACCTTTAATTCCACAGCAAACACGTTATCAAGCTACACATCATTTGAAGCATGATTAATCAATCACCTCTGTGTTCCACAATTAAGGATTGCTTCCGCAATATCTTTCATGCTTGAACTTCGTGTTAGAAATATTAGATGTACCGAGTAATAGAAGTAATTTGGGGGAGTTGAATATTTCTTGTTATTCGGCTATCATTTCTCATCTGCTTAAGTCGACTTACCTACACCCTGCTAACAAGACCTGTCTATACATCTCGACACTGCTTTTCCCGCCAAATTGTCGGCCGCTCAAATAAGTGTTATGACTTGAGTTGATGTAATAATGTGCCAGTGGTTGGTCCATATCCATGTAAACGTCCAGCCTATCCAAGAACACCGGCGCGTTCTCGTCAGACATCAGGTACCTTATGAAGCCGTCCTTCGTCATCGTTTCTGAAAGGACGTGATTGCTTCTGAAAGGATGCCGTTTCGAAGGTACAAACGAAATTCGTTTACTCAACACGTCAGTGTTAGACGGGGACTGAGATGGCAAGTAATGTTAATGATAATCTTACTTTGATCTCGCGCTGTCTCGTCTTGTTCATAATCATTAATGATTTCTGACGCCCTCTTCTTGTCGTATAACGGATAAAGGATTTCATTCAATGTTGGATCGCGTTGCTTCTCATTCAGAAACGTGACCAATTGTTTTAAGTTAATCGTATCTGCCTTTCCCTCGGTTCTAGAGTTTTAAGGAAATAAACAATGAACGGTTTAGCTTGTTTATTTGCGCGGCACGATTGCGCGGAGTCTGGTACGAAATAGTGGAACGGGTATAAATCTATTTCGAGTACTCACATGGATTGGAACAATTCCTCTATGTCGTTTCTGGGACAGATTTTGTGATAAAGCGCGTAAAACGCATCGAAAGTGAAATCGTCGGGCTCTATGACGTCATTCTGGACAAACGTGAGATTGACATTTAGAGATTTTTCAGACTTGAAACTTTGGGGTTTCAATGTTTGGATATTTGATATTCCAACAGTTGAGAACCGAAAATTTCTAAATACTGACAATTTGAAGGTTGAAATTTCGATATTAAAAATTTTTCAATTCCTATATTTAAATGTTAAAAATTCCGACGTTGGAAGTTAAAAATTCCGACATTTGAGAACTTGAAATGTTGAAACTCCAATAGTAGCGATTTCAAAGTTCCAACATTTGAAAGTTTCAACTAAAAAGGCGCCTTTAAATGCGGAAGCTTACAACGACGAATAAACATATGATCTATAGATCCCCAGAATGAACGAGATTCTACCTTTCCGCTTGGTAGGCCTAGATCCGCGAGGCACTGATAGACGAGCTTTTCCGTTTTCCCGGAAGCGAAAGTCCTCGCGACAACTTTCACTGGAACTTTTCCATTCGGATCCACCAACATCCTAAGTCGCATCCAGCTGGAACACCACGAATCCTTCAATTCTCCGCCAAAAATCCAAAATACTCGACCAACAAATTAATGTCGGAATAAAACCCTTTCGCATTTCTTTCTTCCATAATAAATCATGTTACGTTTGAATAAATAAAAGGCGTAGCTATATATAAACCGCCATGTTGGTACGTCGCAGATCCATTCAAGAAACTGTTGCAATTTTCTTTGATAAAAGACTGCGATGTAAAAAAGGAGGGTGCTAACTTTCCATGAGAAGGTGTTCTTTATACAAAAACACAGAAATGACGCAGTCGTAATTGCTCGCGTGAGAATACGGCGACGTTGAACATTTATGGCTAATTACTTCACGGTGTTCCGTGTAAACAGGGGGTGTTTTCGCGCAGTGGCGTAGGTGTACGTAAATGCATTAGCAAACTCACTGTTTCTTCAGGCACGTAAGCGGACAAACGTTGTTGGCTTTCACGTTGTGCGTAATCGATCGGACACCATCCAGCCATATCTGTCGTAAAATATAACAAGCTAAAAGATATACGTTCGACATTTTTCATTCTGGTTATTATTAATTAAGCTTTTTAGAATGTCCCTGCTCGATACATAATCTCTAACCAACAGAATAAATATAAATGTCAAAGTGAATTTGACTGGAAATCCCTTAGTTTTCGGGAAAAAAACGTTCGTAACAAACTGCAATTTATGTGTTAGGAATTAAAACTTTTAAGTTTGATTATTTTTAATTAAGCTTTTTTAAGCTTTAAAATTAAGCTTTAAATTAAGCTTTTTAGAATGTCTGCGCCCGAAAGATAATCTTTAACCAACGTAATAATCGAATAAATATGATAATCACATAAATATGGTAATCGAATGAATATAATAATCGATACAATTAAATAACAAGTAAAATGTAATAATTAATACCTTCGCCGTTGCTGGATCAGGACAAACCACATGCTGATAATTAATATTGGTGTAATCAACGCCGGAACAAATGGTTAAACTCTTCTCCTCCAGCTGGTCGCCATGCTTCGTTAAGAGTCTGTCGTACAGTTTAGGATCCTGCACGAAATTAGCAAAGGAACCGCGACAAACTTAATTAGAACCTTGCGAACGAATTTATCGAGGATATCACGCAATTTCGCGCGGGAGATTAAACTAGAAACGACTCGTGACAAAGTAGTTAACACGTTTAGAATCGGGTGGAAATCTTTTTATATACGGAAGACTCTGTGTATCATTTTCCTTGGCAACGCTATACCGGAAACAGGAAATCGACTCACCTTCGGCAGACCTCCAGCACGTATATCGCTTACTTGACACAGCTCTATCACATCTCCATCCTGGACATAAAAAGTGCATAAAGTAGCGGAGCGTTCGACGACAAGTTTTTTAAAAAGATTTTTAACACGTAAATAGAAATCGATTTTTATATTTTTATATTGTTAGATTCATATATTCTCTTGTCTTTTGGGCAGTTTCGGAATAGCGTCCATTAAAGTCCCTTCATTTTATAATTAAAAACTAGTTCGAACTTTTTGGACGACCCAGTGTTGCTTTCAGGGTTTCATGTAACGGGGATGTTTTTGGATGTTCTTTTTTGTTAAGAATGGATAAAAGGAAAGGGAGGGGAAAAATGCTTGGCCCTCACCTTCCCCTCGCTCTGCCAATAGATGAAGAAACCATATTCGTCGACCCTGAACATGCAGTTCAATTCCGTTTCCGTGTTGTCCTTCTCTTCCGTCCAACGGTCGAACATGCAGCCGAGGCGAAGTGGTTCTGGCACCTCGATCTGCCAGTTGAACTCGAACCTCTTCGTCATCTCCGCGAACTTCCACTGATTCCTGGCTGGATTTGATGATGCAGCTTTGCTTCACTCCTACCAACATACCAGGATACTCTATTTATGTAGGTGTGAGTCATCATTTTCGAAAGAATATTTGCAAATTTTATATTTCAACGTTTGAGAAATTGGAATGATATATTTCCAATATTTGAAGGTTTGAAATTTTAACGTATGAAAACCTGAAAAATTCTGTAACTCTAATACTTGGGGTTTGAAATTCCGATATTTTAATGTTTGGAATTTCAACGTTTGGATATTTGAAATTCCAACATTTGAGAAATTGGATTTATGTAATTCTAGCATTTGAAAGTTTGAAATTCCAACATTGGAAAGTAAAAAATTCTAACATTCGAATGTTTGATATTCCAACATTGGAAAGTAAAAAATTCTAACATTCGAATGTTTGATATTCCGACATTTGAAAGATAAAAATTCTAACATTTGAATACTCAATATTCTAACTCTTAATACTTTAAAATTCCAACATTTGAATATCTGGCATTCCAAACACTTGAATATTGAAAATTCCATCTGCGAGAGACTTTAAATTGCAAGATTTCAAAATGAGAAAATTCGGAATTCCAGCATTTGATAATTACAATAATGATAACAAAAAAAGCTGAAAGTTAGGAGGGAGTCTACTATAAATATTTTTACTTCTCGTTGAAATCTCCGACAGTAAAATGCCCGCCATTTATAAAGCTTCATCTTTCATTCTAGTGGCAAAGGGATTCCAAAAAATGTTTGCAAACTTTTCCAAAAAAGTCAATCTTAGGCCACGCTGTTTTAATAGGAAGATTTTCGTAACAATATTTTATTATGGCAACAGTTGCGGCATACTTTCACGATGCCAAAGATAGCGATTCGATAAAAAGTCTCAATGGCTAAGCGCGTTATCTCTGCTCGTTTATCCGTTAAAAAACGAGACAATGGAACAGTCTCCTGATTTGATTTACTTATCTAGAACAAACACTACCACGCATTCGATACAGATCGATTCTCGTTCCAATTGTTTCATATACAATATATGGCATCTCTCAATTGTATTCCCTACCGCGATCAGGAATTAATCTCGGAAATCGGCACAATACAATTTTTAACAACATTTTAAAGTAATTGTGTTAGAAGTCACGCTTAACTTCGGCGTCGCATAAAAGTAATGAATTTAAAGAGGTTAATAACATTAAGATAACAATTTTGTTCTTACATGGTCGAAATCGATGGTAGATGTTATATAAACATATTCCAGGGTTATTTTAAATAATAAAAACCTAGTATAAAACTCATTTA
This sequence comes from Nysson spinosus, assembly GCA_910591585.2. Classification (NCBI taxonomy): domain Eukaryota; kingdom Metazoa; phylum Arthropoda; class Insecta; order Hymenoptera; family Crabronidae; genus Nysson; species Nysson spinosus. Next base: position 1,981,875 of record OU342849.1, read on the forward strand.
TAATGATATGGGACTTAATTTAGTGTTTGCTCCGCTGGCATTCAGAAAAGTAGACAGTTTTAAGTTATTCCATTCCAGTGAAGTCTCGTTTCAATTTGACCTCTTGAGCTCGAGTGGACACCAATACGCTCTTTAGTTTCCTTTAGCAGAAGAAAATGGAGATTGGCTACCATTCGAGCGTACAACGGTAGCAAAAGAAATTCAAATTTTTCGAGCTGTCGGCTCGCATGAACGAAACTGTGTGTAAAACGGAAATTCCGCATCAGATATTACCGGGTTTTGTGAAAGCCATCGCGCTTTTGATGCAAGTGGAATCAATATTGTATCGAAGCGCAAAGTGTTTTTAACATCGATGCACCGATTAACCTTTATGCACGGATTTCTAATAAAATCATAGAAAGATTGCCGTCACGAAAAATAGATGCATGCGACTTATTACTGTGCACTTTTTAAGGCCAATAAAACTCTTTTTTTTGGGAACTTAAGTGTCATCAGAATAATCCAAATGACAAATGTTTTAAATATATTAAACATATTAAGTTTAATCTAAGTCGTTGATTTTTCGTTAAAGAGATTCGATGATGATTAATTATCGTCAATGTATTATTAATTATTACAATTTATTAAAGTTAATTGATGGTGTTAATTGAAAGCTGGCTGCAAAATGGACGTCTCTATAATATTTCTGGACAAAAAAGAAGAAGGAAAATGGGAAGATGTTTAATTTGGGAAAAAATTGAATCCGAAATAAATGATTTTGATTTGGAAACTGCTTAGAGTCAAGTCCAAATTTTAATCTAATATGCGGTGAATATAAGAAGATATTCAATTTGGGAAGAACTTCAATGCGAAGTGAATGAAATTGATTTGTGGGATGCAGGAAGTAAAACGAAGAGTTTAAGTGCACTTACAAGGTTAAGAGCAGCTTCTCCGGAGCGGGTTACACATTTTAGTTCTCCGCTGCACCTACGGAAAGATCGAATAAACCTTAATGCAGTTTCTTACTTAAAAAGAGAAGTCAAGGTCTCGTTTTCTATGTATAGCACTTCGTATACAACTCGTTTTCACTGAACTTTATTGCCAATCTTTCGAAAGTATATCATTCTACTGTCAAACATCGCCTTCCGCTGACTCCTATTATTTCTTCGTTTCCGGTTAACGTAAATCTACGATTCTCATTTCGATCTGAATTTACTAACCGAGGAGGCCATTTTCATCGCATAACGCAGGTTTTTTTGGAAACACATATTTTTGGATAATTTCTCCCAGATAGTCTAAGGGGTTCTGGTAGTTTTGGTCGTCCAGGTTTTTTAGAAGAAGGATTATATTTTACAATATAAATATTTGTATTACTTGATAATGGCGATGGAGGTGATATATAAGTCGTTGAATATTAAATTAAATAATTAGAATATAAATCACTCTTTCGATTAAAATTTACAATGAATGTAAAAAGAATGTAGAACTTTGTTTATTTCAAACATTTTAAGAAACAAGTAGCATCCACATATTCTTAGAGATCTTCGCAGTAAATTTCATAAAAGAGATATTATTTAGCCAGATTTTTTATGGAAATATTCACAATTTGTTTCATGGAAATAAAGGTCTACGAGGTTTTTGTGAAAATTCGTTGCTGTGCGAATACTTTCTACACTCACTGAATATTTAAATGGAAAAATTCGATGGAAATATAAATTTATTATAGTAAAGGGATTAACGCGTATAGAAAATATGTCGAATTTTTATAATGTTGACAAATGTGGTAAGTGGAATATCCATCAATATCGTTATCGCCAACGGACATCCCGAACCTTATCACAACGTTCTTAATTGGGTCACTCGGAAGTGAAACCCTACAAACGCCGGGAACGAATTTTTTCCTAAACATTTATTTTATATAAAGAATGCGTTTAATTTAATGGGGAAATAATAACAGAAGGATTATGTACGTAGAATATATAGAATTAGTTATGGAATAATAGAAATATCTATGGATAATAATAGTATGTACAATTGTAATAATAATATAATAATATGGAATATCCAATTTGATTTCATTGGAATACCTAAAAAATAGGACCCCCGTAAATAATTGAAGCAATCTTATATAATTTCATATTCTAGGATTTATATAAATCTGTATTTATATTGATCTAATTTAAAGAAACATAAAGAGATGTTACTTAAAAAATGGACCAAATTTAGACGTCGCTGCATAATTAATATTTTATTAAATTCTACTATTTCCAATAGATTTTCATACGTGTCACCTAAAAAAATATCTAAAAAAGTTCTTTGAAATTCTGAGATACAATTATAATTTATGAAACATAATAGCTCTAAAATAGATTCTAACCCGTTTTGTCTGACGAGGTACTCTAATAAAAAGATGCAGCTTGTACACACTTCCGGTGTCGGTTGTACTTATCGCAGTGCATTCCGAATTATCCAGGGAACAAGACACACCTCTGTATACAAACGAGGAGCACGTAAACAGAGGAGTGTTACGAAAATAATATGGCGTAAAATTCGTGTCACTGTTTCTTCGGTGACATGATTAAAACATTCCTGGCGGTGGTGAACGGACCCATTCTACTGCGCGTACCAACGGCGACTCCCAACTACTAGATCTTCCAACATAATAACCCGTTACTTCCTACATTTCTCTCTTTTCCAATTTCGACGTCGGACAAACATAACTCGCGCGTGATTAAATTTCGCAAAGTATCGTTATCAACCTCGGTAATTCTTCCATCGCGAGGCTTCGAGATTAAAATTTCCCGTTTTAAACTTCGCGAAGCACGACTTCGAAAAACTAACGACTGACCCTGGACTTTTATCTGATTCCATACTTCTCGACCTAGTAATCAAAATAGGGTCAATGGGAATTTTCCAATCGGAACTTTTAATATCAATAAACTGGCCGAAAGTCTTGGTACCCAAAAGCGACGGAATTGTGGAATTGTGGAATTCCTACTTAATGGAAAATGTGAAGCACGTGTTGAAACATTAACGGCGTGATGAACGGTTGGATGTCGTAATGTCGCGTGTTGTTTCTGATAATCCCGCCGATATCCAAAGAGAATTATGAACACGTACTGGAATCTCTGTCTTTCTTATATCATTTTGCACTCTGCAGATTCCATTTTGAATCCCGTATGTAAATCATTCCCGGCAGGCTAATAAAGATATGTAATCTCATACGTGTAATACATCGGTTATAAAAGGAATTGTTTATTTTACTAACACCGTGTTTTCCCTCGGCTGCCACGATTTCTTAAGGTTTTTATTGCCGCTTTAATATCTCTTCAAATAATGATGTAATGGCGACTTGGAATCAGCTTTTCAATGGCAAACCTCCTGACACACTTCCTCCGTACTTTTTATTTAATTAAGCATACATTCCTCGTTTATGATAAAGATTTCAAAGAATTCTTTATCTCTGCAATTATAACTGAAGAGTATACCATTGACATGAATATCAGGATTATATTTGCAAAACAGAGCAAGAATTCTGAGCACTTTTAATAAGCAGTATGCCATTCTAGAGGCAGCTGTATGGAAAATAAGTCTTGCTATTTTAAATGTAGGTTCTCGTAATTACACATTTAGGAAACATTTTTAAGAATTTTAAGAATTTTAACTGTTTTAAGAATATAATTGTAATATAATATAATTATAATTGTGTCCTTCATGACACAAACTGGCTAACAGGAAATAACCCAGTATAATGTCATCCAATATTGAATTAATTGCAGGCCAAGTATAATGTACCTTAGTCCAGATACAAGTTAATGTTTTTAAGCATCCAGGATCAATCGTCCATTTCCAAACACAGTCCGAAACAACTACTCACCCTGATTCGTCGAAGGTCATATTCCAAAACTCTATTCCTCGCGAATCCTCGACCCTCGACCCTCCACTCTCTCTCTCTCTCTCTCGCTCCTTAAGCTCCCCAACCCTTTCCTAGCCCTTTAAAACCTTTCCTAAATTCCAAGACAAAGATTACCGGTTCGGAATTCACGAGTGCGAGTTCTAAATACAAATCGTTTTGGCGAGTCGAGTTGCAACGACGGTTGGTACTTTAAGTCAGCGATCCATTATAACGAAATTAGATCAGAACTATATGAAGGTTGTGAAAAAACGGTGCATTTAATGCCGCAATGTAATTAAAGTACAGAAGAGCATGCTTTCATCGTGCAGCAAAAGCTTTGGACATTGAATTGGCATTTATTAACGTTCCGTTAATAATTCAATCATTCAACTTCCACGGTATCAGTTTTATTGGAGTCGCTATTAATATTATTATAGAACATGACATGTAACACTACTATAATGTGGGCGGCGATGTATAAATCGAACAGTTTTAAAATAGTTCGCTTTGCTGCTCGGTGTATCGTGAACAGGTTTTGCAATGTGAAATACTAGTGCGATGTTTAAACAATTATTGAGCCTTGCAAAGGTTGACGGAAAAAAATGCGTATTCCGGTAAACGAGTGGGTATAAAAGTGTCGTAAATTTAGAGCTTAATGCATTCGTATATTATATTATACTAAACATTATTAATGTTTATTAATCGATTCAAATGCAAATCTTTAAATGCCTCGAAGCAAGTAAATATGTATTCACACCAATTTTATAATAAGTGGGAACTAAAAATCGGTTCACGATAGGTTCACAAAAAGGCGGAGGTAAAGAACCGTCGAAGTGAGACGCTAATTGGCAAGTGGCTGTATCTCAATTACTACTCGTGAATCGATAGTTATCTAACTTCCGGTATGTGCTTTGAAGGGCGAATTAAACCGACGCGACATTGACCGTTCAATCACTTAATACAGTTAACCACCATTTTAAGACGAATGGAAGAGCAAATGAGGGTTATGACCTGTGGCAGCCAATTATAATTCACACATAATTCCTACCGTGCAATTACAACATGGAAAACATAAAAGCCGTGCTCAACGAAGACCCTCAGAAGACGATGACCACCGATAAAAAGGTAAAAGTCGAAGATAGAGTTAATGGAAGTGTGATAACAAGTTAATATTGTGATTGGCGAGGGTAGTCAGAGTGGGATCGATCGCAAACCAATCACATAAAGAGGCGCGACACTTCCCTCATTGAATCCATTTCGAGGGATGTCAAGTTTCGCGTGTGTCTTCCCACTTATCGCAGCGCCTCCAGGTTCCCTTGACCTCGAAAATCCCTCGGGATCCCTGCAATCAGGGTCGTACGTGTCCCCCCTTCCCTCCTGGCCCTGCCATTTTCTTATCCCGAGGAAGCCTTGGCAATCATACGGCGCTACTTTTAATTAGTAAATCGCTCGGTCGTAACGCCTGCCACTTTGCGCGATATGTCGATCTATAATGTCTGCGTATGTATGTGTGAGTTATATATGTGTGTAGAAGATAAAAGATACATATGTATATCTATATACAAGATAGTAGATGTATTCGTATATCTATGTAGAAGATGGACGACATATTCTTATATCTATAAAGAACCGAGTGTAGAACACAATGCAAATAATACACGGTTCACATACGGTACACATGGCGTAAACGCCGAGAAAGATAAACAGAAAGAGTAGCAGCTCGGAGGATAGAACGGGGAAGCCGTGGGGAGGGGGATAAAATCAGAGGGAGGGGAAGAAAGAGAAGCGTAGCAGCAAAACGACTCGCTGTACACGAAAGTGTACTCGGCACATAGCGCGGCCTTAATAATTAATAACTCGTAACGTGGCGTTACACGAACGGAACGATTACATCTTCGTTACATTCCTTGGATTCCTGGCGCAAAATAAACTGCGGACTTCAGTGTTACGCGTAACGGAGTATTCCGAAGAGTAAGTATTAAAGGAAGACATGGAAACAGTACTTTAAAGAGTTCGAATATGTCTGATTAATTTGAATACAAGATAAGTAAAACATCGATGAAGTATTCGGAGCTCTGTTGAGTTCAAGATCGAAAGCGGTATCTTTCCTTAAGCAGAAGTAATTATCACGCGCGAGTGTGCACGCACACGTACACGTAACGAATGTCCCTCGCATGTATACATATACATAAGCGTAGAATTAACATAATTGATATCCGTGCAACGTATCTCGGCTTACCGTTTGATCGGTCTCCTCGGTGGAATTACCGGTCGAAACGAAAGCAACAGCGGCTGGAGTACTGGCCACGATCTCACATTCTTCCGAGTTCCTTCCGGTAGCGAACTATCCGAAGAGGATAGGAAACGGACACGCGCGCGCGCCGAATAAGGGAAAATAAAGAAATGATAACGGTACGAGTTGACGCGAATTCCGGTGACGACCGTGCTCGCCTTTCAATCGCGCTAGTAGAAACTGACGGTGCAGCACCGTCTGTTGACGGGGAAGCTACTACTTAGTCTGGCTCGATACTGTCCTCCACTCCTCCACGCATGCGTCGTGCGCCGAGATTCCCCGTCCGTTTCTACTTCGCTCCGTCAATAACAACGGTATCTGCGATCTTTATTCTTCCTAGATTTTTTTAATACAATATTCCCATTGAAATGTATGCGCACTTATTTGTTATTCAATATTTCGTTGTCATTTGTTGCTGTCGCTTTTTGTTGCAAACGAAATTCCACGTTGTATTCGCGGTATTTGACTTTTTTAAGGAGATCTTAACTGTGGATGAATTTTGGGGAATACTGAAGATGTGGGATGCTGGGACTCTGCTTTCTTGGATTCTGGATTTCTTTGATATATTTTATGTAATTGTAGGTACTCGATGAGTTATTGTAATTATACTTATTACTTATTATTTATGATAGTTATGCAAAAAAATAAGTATGGCTGAATATATACTTTGTAGTTTTAGTGTTTAACCATTAGAATTGTATTATTATCCACCTTGTTTTAAAATGAATTTAATTCTTTCGTATTTAATTAATTTGTTCCCTTTTTAGGACATCTCATGACGTGAAAAGACTCGGTGTAATATTTTGGAAATTTTATACTTGTATTAATTATTATATAAGTCAAATAGCCCACCTAATTATACAACCTAATTATATACCTTATTTCACACGGAATTAATATATTTCTTATATATTATTTTCCTTATAAAATATACTGCCAATTAAGTTTGAAATCCAAACATATGTAACATTTTTTACGGCTACAAATAAATAAAAGAAATATCCTCCAATTGGAACATGAGTTTTATTATAACCCTTTAATTAAACCAAATTCCTAAACAAGAATTGATGAAAGGTACTAAAATATTAATCCTCATAGATCGTCAAATAAAGCAAACATTATTGGTCCGACATTACTGTTTTACGAGTGTACTCAATTTTTGTACGAATATCTTGTTTCGCGATAAGTTTTATTACTTTTATATCATATGTATTAATCTGAACGTACGAAGGTGAGTAGAACATATGTTTCTTGCGTAATCAATTAACGTTTAATTAAGTAAGTATTACAAATCAATTAATTATACTCCGCTACCTCTAATATTATGTTTCCTACAGATAGATTACATCATTCCTACCATATTATATTAAAATATTATAAAAGAGTACGATTCCAAGGTTTCCTAGAATCCCGAAAAATCTAAAAAGCGTTTGTCAAATATCTCCGAGGACTTACGCAACGTCTACGCGTTTATTTCTCTGCCGATGTAAATGAAATTCTTTTGAAACGCTTTACACAATAAGACTAGAAAAGAGTTCGTACGTATGTCATAAATACATAATGAGCTATTCACGGCGATTAAAAAAAGATTTCATTATCCGTGTAAACCGGTGTCCCGATATTAGTCGCGGCGGATGGAAAGAACGTTAGAAGGGTCCCGGGCCCTCCCCCACACACTCCTATTGTAATATTACAACCTCCCGTTTGATCTTTGACGTTTTACCGGGTATCCCTACTATGTGGTAACTTGGGCACATTCCCATTTTATTTTTATTAGCATGCCTGCAGATTGGAGTGGCATGTTTATTTACATTCTGCCTGTCTGCAAGTATAGATTACTGTCTTCGCTCTATTCACCGAGAGCGATATTTATATCGGCTGACTCAGACTTTCATTCTCCACTGAAATACCTGCCGTTGTATGTTCGCATGATTTTATTAAAAATTGTGGATTAGCCATTTTGATTGCTTTCATAGTTTCAGGGTTAACACTAGAAGTACCGAAGCAGTCAAAATGGCGGGTCCACGGTATTTAATAAAAATGTTTATATTTATAACGTTTCAGTTTCTAACATTTTTCGCGGTTCCCGTTGCACGATGGACATAAGTGAAGCAGCGGAACCCTGATTTTGAATGCTTTAACAATTCTACCGTTAAACGTAACATTTCTCTTGAAACTTGTTAATAGAAAAAATTAATGGATATCTTCTTATTATACTATTTTAAAAAAGTTATTGGGGTACAAAAAGTAAACATGCAACTATTTCAATTGCAAAGTTTGTGAATTATTTGATTCTAAGACGCGAAGAAGTTTCGTAGTTTCAGCTTTAATAACCCTGATATGATATTTTAATAACTGATATCGATTCAAGTATTCTTCTTAGAAATTCTAAGAACAGAATTTCGTATGAAATAAACAGACATATCCATTTATCTGACTCTCTTGATACGTCTGTTACATAATTCTTGAAAGATCGGTTAAGATAAATGGTATTCTCGTAGTACACGGATACTATTCGAGATTTATTGCGAACCGAAATCTATTTAAGCACTATTTTAATCGAAGTGAAGAGCTATCCACTCCAGTATTTTAAGACCGAGATTCTTGCCGATCTTCTTACTGAATTAAAGTTAACAAAATAATGTTGTTCGCAACATTTAAAAGTTCTAAAGTCCCAATAAAAGTTCTGTATTCGATTTTCATTATTATCTATTGCTTCAAAAATAATTCTAGAAAATTATCAGTGACAACGTCAGTATAGAAATTAAATAAATATTATATTGGAGAAAATACAGGACTCTAACTTTCACCCTTAAAATCCGCCATTTTATGAGAGACGACTTAATATTTTATTGATCTCTTTGATATTGATTGGATTTAATTGAGAAAATTAATTCAAATATTATTTTATGTGCCACTTTTTCGAGTTTAAATTGTGGAATGAATAAACAATATTACTTCCGATGAGTTATAAAGTTATAACTTATGTTGTTCTGCAGTTCCGTTACCTTCAGTCAGCAAATAAAGAACCGATAATTCAAGCAGTTTTATTTCTTTTCTAGCTGTTGGTATCAATATATATACTTAAATAAATCTGGAAATTTTTTAATTTCAATTTGACCCAATTCATTTGGGATTAAAACCCGAAAAAATTACTAGAAATCAACGGTTTGTGGAAAAAATTGTGACATTTACCACGTGAGCTGTAAAACTATACCGTGAGTGGAGAACGAAGATTTTGCGTTTCGGATAGAACATCATTCGCGCGCTCCCTGTGAAGTACTTGTTTAACACGGTCACTGTCGGGCCGAAGTGCGTGTTATACGATACCTCGCGGTACGCATTTGTTGCGAGACCAAGTCTTATGAATTCTATCTTATCGGAACAACTGGGGTTTTTTAAAACAAATATTCTCTAAAAAAAGATCGGGTCTTATTTCTGGAATATCAGATAATAATGGAAAGTTAAAAGTTAAAATATTCATTAATATCAACATATGGGACATTTTTCAACTCAAAAAATGTCAGGATTATTGTGAAAATGTTAAAACGCCATGATATCGGCACAATATATCCGCGACAAAAATCGCAGAGCTGATATTTCTCTTTTTGAATATTAACTAGATTAAAAAGATACACGGCGGAAATAAATCACTTCGGAATTAAAGAACGCATTTTCAGTGCAGGGGAAAGTAATTCGAAAGTATTTCGAAAGGGACAGTGAAAACGAGAAAACCAAGGGTTAGTCGCGACAGTCACCACAGCGAACACCTTTTTAACGAGGAAAACGAGTCCAGGTTAGCCAGGAATGTAAACCAGAGTCCTGAATATGCATAACATTTCCCTTTTTCCATCGAGTCACCGAATCTCCATCCCCCTGCCACCTTTTCTCTTTGCCAGACACCCCATCGCATCCCCCTGTCACCCTTCTTCTCATCCCTTGTTTCTCTGAGCCTTCGTTACGCTCCACCCAATACGAAATTAACTCATATTCCTCGGTTCCTTTGATGTTGCGGGGGTGGTAGTGGTGTTAAAGCGGACATCTGTGGCGTCGCGGTTGTACGTTTTGCGCGGCTGCACATGTGTTCGAATATGTACATAAATGCACATATGTACTGGCCTTTACTTCACGCCCAATGCGCTTCTTACGTTTGAATGTATATGTATTAGATACGCCGAAATATGGATGTGCATTTTAACCCATTGGACTCCGTAGCTGCCGCCATTGCGATATGCGTTTTCAACAATTGCATTAAAATTCATATCGTACTTGTCGTCAAGCAATCTCAATAAAATGAATGCGTAAGATTTACATCAATTTATATAAAAAGAATATTTGTAATTTTTTGATGGGTATTTAACTTGCCTACGTAACATAATTATTGAAAGCATTAATTAAATTGCACTCAGCAGCAATAATTTATATAGAATTAAATGTAAAAGAATAACCGAATATATTTCTGGTAGTTCTAGTGTTAAATAAAATATTATACAATATAATAATCGCCATAATGAAACAGTCGTATATTAGTTCCTCCAATGATCTCGCATAATCGGGCAGAATATTAACATTTACGACGGCTATTGGTGGTTATGAACAAATCGCAAACAATTTTGGTGGTTTTTTCGTATCAGGAATGCCATACGGCGCGCAGATAAAACCAGACGGCGGTCAGTTTATGTCGGAGGAAAGTTTTATAACGGTCAAAGATTTTCTTTATATCTCAATTTACCGTTTTTGCGAGCTACCCTTTTTCAACTTGATCATCGTGTATCACCAATTTCGCCTTCGGGGTTATTGAGCATCGTGGCTCAATAAAATCAAAGAATCCACGAACTAAATAAACTAAATAATATTAAGTCATCCCATAAATAATATCGTTTCTTATTTACCATATACTTTTACCCGGAATTTATCCAGATTTTATTTACATTTTATTCGGCTTATATCCGAATTACATAGTCGACCGAATATTCGTAAGAATCGAGTTCCGATTTTTAATTTTCCATTTTTGAGTTTCATTTTGGACCCTGAAGAGGTTGATGCTTACTAGATGTATCAGACGCATCAATAATTCGAGGCAAAAGCGTAATTATAGTGTTAATCATAAATAATCCATTCAACGAGAAGATTTCCTGCGGCACTGTGTAGTTCTATCACCGTGAAATTTTCCCTCTGGAAACAGAATTTCTATTCGCGGAACCGCGTATGGATTGTTTAAACAGCCGACGGCTGGATGTTCATAATTTGGAATTCTCTCCGCGGTCCACTCACGTTTCCGGTTACCCTCTTCGTAGCGTTATTAACGCTTACACGGAACATTATAGTAAGATTATCGCATAACTTCCGGAAAGCAAATAAGCGGGGAATCCGAATTATCTTATAGTGCTATTTAATTTTGTTATCATTCCGCCGAGTGCGGTGATAAGTAGTTAATTAAATTGCTCGATTAAGCTTCTCCGATCTTTAATACCGAATATACTAATATACAATTAAGTTTGATTTTATTAAAAATATTTTATAGTAACTGGAATAAAATATATTTTTAATTTTATTTTACAAATTTCTGGGTCCGCTTCTTGCGTCATACTACTTTTATTTAATTACCAAATTACTACATTTTAAACAGTCAAAGACGTTAATTAATGTTGACTTAATGAACTTTTAATTAAGAAATTCACTTCCATGGATTCCTTGTCGTCTGAGTTTACGTTATATTTAAACGACACGCCACGAGATAAGATTTTCAGAGCAGATATTAAATAATTAAAACAAGTTCTCCATAATCTTCAACGAGGTTTAACGATAAACAATGTCTGCCAACTGTTACTTTCTTCGAACAAAACCTGTTACGCTGTATTTGGAAAGCCATTTGATCTTGAACTTGCACCTTGAAATACTAGAATTGATCTCGCAAGTAGTGCCAGCCATCTTGTTCCGGCAAATAAAATAACTCGCTTCCTGGCCTTACTTTTGTCCCTGCATTTGAAACAGGTGAAAATGCACGTCGCTAATGGAATAATGTATTCCGTCATAAAAGTAAGATTCCAAAAGTTATAATACATTTATATTTATAATATCTAATATATACACTTCATCTAAATTAATTTAATTTTTTAACTTTCTACGGAAAAAAACATTTATACGTTTCTTGTCTCTACTGTAAAGTTTTAGTTTTAATGTTCGCAGCAAAATTGTTTGCCAACGTTGATATGTTGATATAATAATTAGGAATCCACTTGATTCTCCATAATATTAATTTTCTAAGGTACACGTGTAATGTAATAATTCGACAAGCGTAGTCTCGTGTATTATTATATATACAAGTTCCATATTGCACAACGTCTCATTCAGCGGAATGATGTTTTAATCGTGTTTAACCAGAAGAGACATTACACTACCCCTTCATATGCAAATCGTAACAACATGCAGCTTGTTGAATCCTCGCGCACAAACAGAACAAGATTATACACCAGCTTATGCAAAACTGTACAACATGGAAGTAAAATGTCGCACGGTTTTTATAATCACTGAAGGAAACCAGTGTGGTGGGAAATAGTTAGATTGTTAAGTTCCATGATATGTTTGTAATGGGATAAGATTAATCTTTAACAGTTATCATTAAAAGAAATCACGTTAACGTTAACGAGAAGTGATCTTGTTTGTGAAAATGCTTTTGGTAACAACTGGGGAGTTGTTGGAATAGTAAGACCAGGTCTCTTTATCGGAAGAAATCGGTACACCTTCAAAAATCTTCAAAAATTGAAAATCGCCAAAATCAATTCTAAATGGTCCAGATCGATGGTAAACAACGATCCCGAATATAGGACGAAACAACATTAATACAACTTGCAACAAGGTTAGGAAATATGCTACTCCATTATTATTAATTTATTAATCTCAAGTTCGAAATTCAATTGTATATTACGGTTTATAGTTAATAAAAAAATTTGCGTGAGCTCCCCCGTTGTGGAGTCGGGGACGTCGGGACCCCGACTGTGGATATGCAGCCATGTTTTATTACCTATGTGCCCTTTAAACTGCGGCGCTTGCCGCCTAATTCCTGACCTACCCCAACACCTATACCTCTCCCCGCTGCATCCCTTATCCTCAGTCGGGGTCAAGACGTCCCCGAGTTCACAACGTGGGGTCTGTCGCAAATTTTTTTATTACCTATGCATCGTAGTATACGATTCAATTTCGAACTTAAGATTGATAAATTAATAATAATGGGGTAGCATAGCTCTTAACCTCGTTATCCCCACTGCATAACATTATGTAAAGAAGTGTAGGGGATTTGAACATTTCTCCTGACCAAAAAATAGGTCGACCCAAAATCGCAAAAATGTGAAGAGGTACACCTTCAAAAATTCTCAAAACATGAAAGTCTCTAAAATCGGTCCTACATGGTCCAAGTCGATGGTATATGATGCCTAATGATGCTCTAGGACTATTTTGGGTCGAGAGAAGTGGTTAAAAAATTTTTATTGGTCAAAAATGGGTCGAACCCAAGTCGAAAAAATGTAAAGGGGTACACCTTCAAAAATTGTCAAAAATTAAAAGTCGCCAAAATCGCTTCTACATGACCCAAATCGATGGTATATGATGTATAAACATATTCTAGGACGATTTCTGGTCGAAAGAAGCGGTTAAAAAATTTTTATTGGTCAAAAATGGGTCAAACCCAAGTCGAAAAAATGTGAAGGGGTATACCTTCAAAAATTGCCAAAAATTAAAAGTCGCCAAAATCAATTCTAAACGACCCAAATCGATGGTAAATGATGTATAAACATATTCTAGGACGATTTCTGATCGAAAGAAGCGGTTAAAAAATTTTTATTTGTCAAAAATGGGTCAAACCCAAGTCGAAAAAATGTGAAGGGGTATACCTTCAAAAATTGTCAAAAATTAAAAGTCGCCAAAATCAATTCTAAATGATCCAAATCGATGCTAAATGATGTATAAACATATTCTAGGACGATTTCTGGTCGAAAGAAGCGGTTAAAAAATTTTTATTGGTCAAAAATGGGTCAAACCCAAGTCGAAAAAATGTGAAGGGGTATACCTTCAAAAATTGTCAAAAATTAAAAGTCGCCAAAATCAATTCTAAATGATCCAAATCGATGCTAAATGATGTATAAACATATTCTAGGACGATTTCTGGTCGAAAGAAGCGGTTATAAAATATTTATTGGTCAAAAATGGGTCAAACCCAAGTCGAAAAAATGTGAAGGGGTATACCTTCAAAAATTGCCAAAAATTAAAAGTCGCCAAAATCAATTCTAAATGACTTAAATCGATGGTATATGATGTATAAACATATTCTAGGACGATTTCTGGTCGAAAGAAGCGGTTAAAAAATTTTTATTGGTCAAAAAGGGGTCGACCCAAAATCGAAAAAATGTAAAGGGGTATACCTTCAAAAATTGTCAAAAATTAAAAGTCGCCAAAATCGCTCCTAGACCATCCAAATCGATGGTATATGATGTATAAACATATTCTAGGACGATTTCTGGTCGAAAGAAGTGGTTTAAAAATTTTTTTGGTAAAAAATTGGTTGAACCCAAGTCGAAAAAATGTGAAGGGGTATACCTTCAAAAATTGTCAAAAATTAAAAGTCGCCAAAATCAATTCTAAATGACCCAAATCGATGGTATATGATGTATAAACATATTCTAGGACGATTTCTGATCGAAAGAAGCGGTTAAAAAATTTTTATTGGTCAAAAATGGGTCAAACCCAAGTCGAAAAAATGTAAAGGGGTATACCTTCAAAAATTGTCAAAAATTAAAAGTCGCCAAAATCAATTCTAAACCACCCAAATCGATGCTAAATGATGTATAAACATGTTCTAGGGCGATTTTAAGTCGAAACAAGTGGAAGAAACATTTTTTCCGGTCAAAAAATTCTAAAATTAATGTAGAGGTATCTTTTTTCAGCCACCTCCTATTTTGTTCACTATTAAGTGAAAAAGACAGACGTGCGGAAATATTATTAATATTTGTGTAAGAGGCACTTTACTTGCCGAACGGGAAACTTGGTGGAACGTCAAAGATGAAAAATCTGTTTGCGGAAGTTATTTTTATTCCGCATCGAGTTTTTGAGCTTCGATGTTGCTGATACGGATGATGGATGGCATAATTCTTTCGACCCTGAGAAAACAGTCAGGAATTTTTTTATCGTATTGGTACGTCTCGATCGCGGCATCCAGAAGTCCACAAAACGGCAACAATGAATTGTAAATAAAATATGCAATTTATGGAAACGCGGATAAAAAGCAAATCGACTCTTTTATTGTCATAGATATTCGTTGATAACCACGAAATTGTTGTCCTTCGAATTTAATTTAATATACTATAATATAATGTAAGGGGTGCAACATATTTTCAGTATTATATTACATATAAATATATATAATTAATATATGTAATCCTGTTTAATCAACGAAGCTAATAAATTTTGATTCGTAAGAGAAACCTTATTCAGTATTTTGATGGATTTTCTTTCAAAGATATTCCAATTTTATTATTATTAGTAATATAAAATCAGCCAATATATGTAGATATAAACGTAGCAGAGAAATAACGAGAAGTTACAATTCTCATTGATTCATCGACCAATTATTCCCTTTCATGGCATTTCCAAATATGTCATGGCCGCTCGTTAGCAGTGCTTAAAAACTGTGCACCATTTTAGTGTTATTACCTTCTCTTTAACTTGGAAATCGCCGAAGTAGCATGGCATATTATGGAATAGAAAATGAAGATTGCCAGCAAGGAACGCGTGATTATAAAGGAACATTATTTCAGATTACTGAAATAGGTATAGCATTGATATGGCGTGCGATAAACCATCCGCCATGTTATACTGTCGACGGTAGTTGACTAGGGAAGTGTTTTATAAATGCGAATTATGTACGCTTTTACCTCGAGTTATCCCTGCATCTGATACCTTTAATGGGCATTAATCACCTTTCAGATTGGAACATTGTTAACGATTCTGAAGAATATATTAAAAAACATAGCGGATTCTCACTCTTTTATATATCCTTTAATTTCGATCAAAAAACAAGCCCTTTTATAATATTTCGAGTGTACCTTAAAATTCTAAAGTGCTCGATGAAGCTGGCATATCTTTTATTAGAATTTATCTCCCTCGATTTTCGAATTCTTGAATAAAACATGAAAACGTAAATTAAACGTGAATCTATGGAAAATTACCTGGTATTACGGCCAGAACTTTTTTATTAGATCCCGTAATCGATCGTTCGAGTACGTACATGCATACATACACATGTAAACCCCACAGTGCGTAATTTTTATTAGTTTTCCAATTGCCAATTTACAACTCAATGAGTTTGCAAACATTTTCGAGGATGGACAACTTCAATTTATAGTATAAAATATTTTATAACAAGCAGCGATAGTTTGAATAAATACTGTAATGCTTTTAGAGTATGTCTTAAAGCAAAATTTTGAAATTAGCTAATTTTATGTTCCAATAAAATGAAATCTGGCTTCCTTAGGATATTTATTTAATTCTTTAATTTAACTTCCTTGGAATATTTATTTAATTTTTAAATTTAGCTTCCTCGAAATATTTCTATAATTTAATAATTTATCTTCCACGGAATATTTATCCGCAATATTACTTTAAAATGCCACAAACTCGATGTTTCAAAGTATCAAGAAGTAATTTTAAAACGTAGCTTCCTCGGAATAAATTACAAAGCCACGAATAAAGTAAAGCTAGAGTGAAGTTATTCCCGCGGAACTTTCAGTTTCATCGGTTTGGTTCAACGATCTTTATTAGTCGGCAACCGGTTGGAAAACAAGTCGAAGGGAAGTTGAAGCGCGATTCTAGAATGGAAAAAAGCGAAAGATGATGTCGTTTCAAAGTCGTCAGCTATTCTCTTCCTGGCTCGAAGCGAAGAAAGCTCCAGCAGCTCGCCTTTGGACGCCGCAAATAAAGTTGAAGAACAATGAAATTCAAATGCCATTTTCGTAAGATCTTTCCGGAAAGACGTGTTTGACTTTCCTTGCATCCACGCCTCCGCCTTCTACGGAAGCTTCGAGATCATTTTGCCTTTCTAATATACTCTTTGTACGCGCCAAAGAAAAATAAAGATGGTGACTTCTTGTTGTGCACCGGTTGAAGTCCAGAATATGAATACCTTAATATTCTAATCTTTTATTTATTTCATGCATTCAAAATGAATTTCTGTATACTGTATACTTATTACATTCCACAGCAGTATTTTTAAAAGTTCTATACTTATAATGTTTACAGAAATACCACGCGTTAATTAATTATAACTAACGTATTAAATATTGTTATCGAACTTTATATTACTTTGAAATAAATAAGAGTTGTCTTAAAATGATTTGAAGATTATTATTTGCATATTGCGCAATTCTCTGATTGAATTTCGAACTTGAGATTAATAAATTATTGATAACGGAATAGCGTAATTGTACGATTCCTTTTTACACGTCATAAATCACTATAGTCTTCCACAACTCCTGTTCCACGAAAACATTAACCTACTTGAGTTATAAATAAACTGGAAGCGACTATAAAGCCAGGTTTGCAGTAATAAAAAAAAGTATAGACGAATGACATTTTGCGCTTAATAAAGTGTCGCTTAAAGAAAGAGAAAGGCGTGGACATACAAGTCTCGTCAAACACGGTTCGTCGGTTGAACTGGAAATTCTAAGGCGATGCACCAGAACTAGACTGGTGAAAGAAATGCAATATATAAGGTGGACCGTGACATTGATCGGCAGACAGTTGGCACGCGTGATACCGCAGTTTCCACGCCTCGCGTGTTACGCTTTTTGATTTTCAAAAATGAGGGAACTGGTGAGTTTACATTTGGATTACCGCTCGAAAGTATTCGAACGACGACAGAGTTTAAGGAGTTCGCTGGTTTCGGTTATGAAAAAGGATTTGAATAAGCATCTGCTGTTTAGAATGATAAAATAGTAACAAATACTAATATCACTGACTACTAATTTGTTTATTTTACTATTATTTTCGCAATAATTAGCGCATGCCTGGTAATTAAGACACCAACAAATTTAGTAGAAAAGTTCGAAAGCTATGCAGTTAGACTGAAGTAGTAAGACTGCGTCACTGGTTGCGAATATGTTAATATAGTAATCCGCCATATTGAACTAACATATTATTATAATTATATTTCGAATACCAAACACTCAACTCGACGAAATAATATCTTTGCAGATCATTCCTTTCTTGCTAACGATAGCGATCGTAAATGGCTACAGAAATGGACGCGGCTTATCAACGTACGACGATTTCTCATCCTATCAAAGAGCCCGCCAATATCCACCATTTCACGAGCAACATCAGCCTTTCCGGGAACCATCTTTTAAGTCGCAAAAGTACACTTCCTTTCGACCGCGACCTTTTCGACAGGAACCTTCCTACCACGACCAATCATCGTTCCAGGACCAATCATTGCCGAGAGGTTATTCGCCGTACAAGAACCAACAGTTTTCGAGTGACCAGTTACTCTTCCGAGATAATTCGCGATTTAAAGGGACATCTTTCGCGGAAGAAAATCCCTTCGCGGATCAACAATACAGGGAATATAAACAACAGACACTTTTTAAGAACGAACAGGCTTTTCGTGATCAACCACAGTTTGACAATCAGTACTCTTATCAGCAACAATCTTTGAGCGAGGATATTCGACCCTCTCAGGATGCAGGACATTCCTACATCACTGATGCTTTCGAAAAGCCACAGAATTCTTATCAAACATCTTTCAATTCTAATAAACAACTTGAGTCTATAGATTCGGATCGACGTCCGTTGTCTTTTGGTGGACACTCGAGCTACTTAAAATATGGTGAGTATTTTTGGAGTATGTTATTCCAGAATTATTCTGGAATATGTTAGGTCTGCCGGAAGATTCTCAGATATAATTAAACCTATAAGTAGAATTTTTAAATGTCATATTTTTATAAATCTGAAATTTGATTAGAATTTTTTCAATTTCATATCTTCACTGATCTGAAATTCTGTAAAAGTTAGTTTCAAATTTAGAACGATATATGAACACACACTCTGCGCCTGAATTTTAGTGCTTTCGATGTGCTTCGATTTAAATAATTGTATAAAGCTCAAAATATATGATTAATAAGTTTCCGAGTTTTTCACATATATAATAATTAAACGGTTAATAAAATTTAAAACGACAAATATCGAAGCAAATGTTTTTGGAGCAAAGGAAGAATTCCGGTTTGTATTTGTTGCCAGGTAATCACGGTCTCGGTTTTGCTTCGATACCTTTGATGCCATCCGATCAGAATCCTCTTCCATTGGCGGAGGATGCATCCACAACGGCTGGACCACCAACGGCACCCACAGCCACCCACAAACCATTACTTCAATCCACTGTTTCCGTTAATACTTCCGCTGTTACTCGGATACACACGTCCTCCACCATGAAGTCGGAGTCTTCGCAACCGACTACGCAGAGCGTAAAATCTAATAAGGTGAGCGAAATTATGGCGTCGGAATCATAATCCATGGCTCGGCGATCGGATATTTCCACGTTCAACTTTATTAAAAACGTTACCGCATATCCGGCGAACTTCCGTCGTGGTGTAATGGAAAGCGTTAATGAATCGTGCAAGGATCGGTCAGCTGGTACCATTATTTTGGCACATTATCTATATATATTTGCTTATCTCTATATATTTATTTATCCATATATTTGTGTATATATTCTTGGCAGACTTGATCGACTAATTTCTGTTTGCTCAACTTCTTAATTAATGTTCTCAGTTTCTTTCATTTTTAACTTATAATATGTATATCTCATGGGTGAAATTAATTCGAAATTATCGGTTTATTATTCATTATTAATTATTCAGTAATTATGCAGTCTATCTTATGTGAGACACCTTGTATATAGGAAATTATAAATCTCATGAAATAGTCTTGATTTTAAGATAATTAAAGTGTTAATAACACCAGAGTATTGCTACGTTAACTCATTAAAATAAATGAGATTCCTGAATTCAAAACATGATTCTATTTTGCTATCAATTCGAGAAAAATACAATTTGAAATTATTTTTTGTAGCACATTACAAAACACCAAATTTATAAGCTCCACGCGCAATACTATTCGGAGACCCTCCAGGGTAATAAAAAATTAATGTAATTCATAAAGCTGGATAATCATTCATTTCAATTCACGAGTACCGTGCTGTATACGACACGGCGTTATACAGGGTGTCCTAACTACCACGGCTACTTAATTATCTCCTTCAGCAGTGATAATAAAAAAATATTTGATGCATCGTAAAAAAATGATTCCAATGGTTTCTGATATCATTTTGTTGCAGACTTTTCAGAGTCACTCTAGTTAAAATACAGACACAGATATTATTACATACTTAGATGATCCGTGTTAAGTGAAACACCCTGTACACTACTTTGATCTAAAAGTTAATCTCATTCCTCCAATCAACAAGTTTGATCTACGCGAGCTTTAAAACTCTTTCCATGTACATCTTTTCCAGGCCACTCTCTTTAAGACGGTTCGATATGACGTCGTAATATTTTTACAACAATGAAATTGGATTCTTCCCGATTTAGTAGCCCGTATGTTATTTTAAGAGCTAATCAAATTTTGCTATTTCTTTCAGTTGGCTGACGTGGCGGCTACCCAGTCAACCCAGGCAGCCTGGACGAAGCCAAGTGAATCAGATTCTACCAGACTAACTTCGAACTTGGATCATGGTCATCCACCTTTGACAACAAGTTCCAGTTTACCTGCCATGGCGACGGAAACTCCAATCATCTCTTTCGAAAGAAAGTAAGGAATTGCATTGTCAAAAGTTATTACTTACTTCGTTGATTATCGCGATGTTGTTTTATACGGTACTTTCATGAAGAGTTCCTAGGTTACTTATATAGAAGTAAAAAGGAAGTTTAATGTTAGACCTTCAAAGTTTGGATTGGCAAATTGATATTGATACTGATTTTATTACGGGCCTGAAGAATGGATTCGCAATCTCCCTATAAGTCGCCTCTTACGACAGGCAGGGAGCTACCCTGGGCCTATTCTACTCCGGGCCCAGACAGGGGTTATATCACTGATTCAGTTTTGATCAGGAAATTCTAATAGCTAGAGTGATATGAATCGATATCTATGAAAATAATTGTCAACGTAACTTTGAAAGCAAGCTAACACGAAAACCACTTATCTTCTCTTAGAATGTACGACAAACATATTTCAACATATACCTTCTCACATTCTTATTCCTCGTGAGTGTGAACAGGGCGCACACTATATTGTACTCATAAATCATCTCCAATATTAATGCCTCGAAGTAATATAACACTTCGTTTCTTTATTTTTTTTTCAGTACACTGCCACCCATTCAATTTCACACAACAAAGCTCAGCGGCACTGCAACGCCGTCGACATTTTATGTTCCCGGAGAATTCGGGAATAAAATTCAGCAATCGGTGCTGAACTATTTACGCACGGAGGATCCAAATAGCACCCCTAAGGGGAACCTTCAGAATTCCGTGTTCAACTATATTTTACCAGAGGTGCCGAATAACAGCTTGAATAACAATCTCCAGACATCCATGTTAAACTATTTACTTCCGGACGACTCGAAGAATGTGCTGAAGAACAACATCCAAACTTCCTTCTTGAACTACCTTTTGCAGCAACAACAGAAACGCGGTTTGTCTTTCCAACAATCTTCCATGCCAGGAACACTGAACTACGCTCCGCTGACTACGTTAACAGAGAGACCGAAGTTCACATTGCCAATCATACCGATTACATCTTTGACAGCGGTTTCTCGACCGATGCAGAGTATAAACTATCTTCCCACGACGATGCCGAGAGTCTCCTTCATGACGGATACGTCGCAGTCGTCTAGTATTCCGTTAGGTATGCTTTGTCTTTTGGGATTTGTAAGGTGGCAAGGGTTCGAAGTTAAAATCTAGATATTTAAAAATCTAAAAATCTGGATGTCTGAGAGTGTGGAAGTCTATAAATCTATAAATCTGGAAATCTAAGTTCTAACAATACAGAAATATTGAGATTTAGAGATCTGGACATTTAAGAATCTAGAAATCTGGAGATTTAGAATTCTGGAAACCTAAAAGTCTAAAAATCTAGTAATATTGAAATCTAAGAATCTAGAAATATGGAGATTTAGAGATCTGGACATTTAAGAATCTAGAAATCTGGAGATTTAGAATTCTGGAAACTTAAAAGTCTAACAATCTAGTAATATTGAAATCTAAGAATCTAGAAATCTGGAGATTTAGAGATCCGGAAATCTAAAAATCTAAAAATCTACGAATCTAAGAATCTAGAAAACTGTAAATTTGGAGATCCAAGAATCTAAAACTCTGGATATCTAAAACTCGAAGAATCTGGAAATCTTGGAATCCAGAAAACTCAAGAATTTTATCGTAGATCGCATTCAATTCCACAAAGTCCCGTCGCATTTTCAGGGCGAGCAATAAAAACAGGGCAAACGGGTATTCCCCGGTCAAAAGTTCCCATACTAAAAACCAAGCCAAAAGTCTTGCTACAACTTAGCAGTAATATTCTATTGTTTTAATCACTGCATTGTTCTATTATTGTATTTGCTACAGTGTCTGCTTCAAGCGCAATACCCTCGGGGATATCTTCGAATATACAAGCAAGACTGCCCACCAGTATATCCAACAGTTTGCCAATGGGGATGAGCGGCGACATATCCGCCATATCTACCAACCTACCAGCTTTGAACTTCGGCCAGAGTTTCCAACACTTGGGTCAAATCAGACAGTTCGAAGTACCAAGAAGTCAGCAATATTCCACAGGTATTTTGACCACGTCATTCGGTATAATACTCTAAATAATTGTCACTGAATAATAATTCTAATATTTCACTCTAACTTGAGTCGAAACGATCGCAGTTAATGCGATACAATAAATAATTGGTTCATTGATTAATTAATAATCAATGAATATATCAAATTAATATGTGCTTTCATTTGTTTGATCTGTTTGCTTTTTGGAAGCCATTATGGCTTTGGTTTATTTCCACTTTTTCTTCGGAAATGTTTTTTGTGGTAATAAACCTCTTTCCATCTCTGTTTAGTGTCACGCATAATCACTCATTCGAACATTAAATAAGGATACAAATATTAATATTATTATAGTCACGAATGATGTATTCACATACGAGGAATCCAAACTTAAGGAAAATGTGCAAAATAAATGTCTTTTCGCAGGATTACAGTTGCAGCTGGGTGGTTTCGGTGGGGTAGATTACGCCCTGCAGCCAAGTAATCCTGCATCGCGGCCAATGGAGCTTGGGATTGCAAAAGTGGGCTTAAGTTTACCGGAATTACCTCAACCACATGTTCCCACATTTGCAAAGGTATATTTTCGAGGTTGTAATTACGCGTTGCTGCTGGTTAACTTAGTAGAATGTGGTTTAGTTGTTTCGCGTTTAGCCGCTTTCTAACCTTCGAATGGTTTGTCGTGCTTCGACGAATTGTACTTATTTCGACCTAAATATCTCCTTCCAGAAATGTTTCAAGGAAACTTTCGACTATTTATACGAGATTCAGAAATATTTAGAAATATTGAATTGCTGAGATTCTGAGACTCTAAAAATCTGGGATTCTAAAATTCTGAGATTTTAGGATTCTGGGATTCTAAGATTCTGAGATTTTAGGATTCTGGGATTCTAAGATTCTGAGATTTTAGGATTCTGGGATTCTAAGATTCTGAGATTTTAGGATTCTGGGATTCTGAAAATCTGGGATTCTAGAATTCTAAGATTCTGAAAATCTGGGATTCTAGAATTCTAAGATTCTGAAAATCTGGGATTCTAGAATTCTAAGATTCTGAAAATCTGGGATTCTCGAATTCTGAAATATTACATAAAAGTAAAACGAAAAGGTTATTAATGCGCAGAATCGCGGCTGGAAAATTGCAATATCCATCTCGAGGTATTCTACATTATCGTACAGTGCGCTGTTAAATGGATTTCAGAATTGAGTTATCCAATTACGCGTTTGATCATCAAAAACGCCGGAGTTTCACCAAGGAAGAGTATAACTTCATACAGAATTTACTGTTATTTCCAAGAATTGTGACGCAGGTGTCTTTTCTATGCCGAGTAGGGGGTAGGGGGTAATGGCGAAAGGGGGATAAACAAAAAGAAAAGTAGGAAACAGCGAAATCAGTCTTCCGCTCCAACTTTCTGATTTGCATTAATGCGCGAAACTTTTCATCCACCCGAAACCGAGCCAAACTACGAAATATATGGAGTGGCTTTGTCCGAGACAACGTGCCGACGTTATTTAATTGGCTAATAATTTATGTGACCTCGATGAATTTAAAGATCGTTGCTCGTTCTTAATGTAGCGGAAAAGTGAAAAGTGGAACAGGAGAAGAGGAAAATGTGAAGCAATTGGAATTATTTTGGTTAATTTGAAAGTGGCTCTTAATTGCTGAAATATTTCGACGAACGTTTATACTTCCGGAAATGTTTCACGGAAAGTTTCATGTATTTGTGCAGGCCGATTAAAAAAGAACTTTGGATTCTGAAATTGAAGATTCTGGGATTCTAGAATTCTGGGATTCAGATATATTGAATCTTTCTGACATTCTGACAACTGAAAATCTTAAACTTCTGACTTTCTTATTTTTACAGGTAGGGTTCGGGCAACAGTTATGGTAGCCATATTTAAAACACCATAAGGCTGTTCGAAGATATGTGCAATCATGAAGATATAAGATTGATTAGTATAATTTTATCGCCATAAAATGCTGAACGCTTAAGATAAGCTTTTTTACTGGCAGAGGCTACAATAAATCGTCTCATGTGATTATCAAGATTAATTATAGATATTACTAGGTTGTAATTAAATATTGTGTATTTAATAAATATTGTATGAAAAATGGATGGTCTTCTTGAATAATCCTATACTTAAGTACTTATATAATTTAAATTGTAAAATGCAACAAATAAAATATCGAACCTCTTTCAAGTTAAATATACTCTAAATAATCAGATATAAAATAATACACCTCCTTTAAGTTATACATAATTGAAGAAATAACATATCAAATATCGGACCTCCTTTAGGTCAAACAATAAAAAATTCTAAACCCAACAAATATTGGCCATTGGACGTATGATATTTCTATCATTTCTTCTCAAAATTACAACGCTTTCATGTTTTATATTTCAAAACTATTCGAGAATGCTTTATAATATAAACATTTTCGTCGCAGTACGATAATAAAAAATATGTTGCTCCATGCGGCAAGAAGTTTGAGAAACACTGGTTTCCATTGAAACGACTTGCTTCCATTATTTCATAAATTTCAATATAACAGCATTCTTGACTACTCTCTAGTTTCAAACGTTAAACTATTAACAAAAAATGGTAGACTTACCTGCAAAAGTGCTTCGTAACTTGTTGCATTTATCTCGAACCCGAATTGCTGTTCATCAAAAAGCTGTCGTCCTGAGTTTCGACATCATGAAAATCTACGACGAAGTTAAGCTGGGCGATCCATGGCACGCAATTACGTCGAATTACATCGAATCATAATTGTATTTCTTGATTACTTCACTACACAATTAATCGTAGTCCAGGAAAACAGATCGAAGAGTAGAGGTCCAAGAGAGATATCTTCGTATATCGTATTCAGTTTATACCATTATTTATTAATTTTAACAAGTGTCTCTGTGTGTACGCCCGCCGGCGCACGTATGTCGTGTACGTGTTGTATTTCCTCGCGTTGGTGAACATGCATAGGTATTGCCATCAGCATACAGCGTTTTACATACTTCTTTGTTCTCGCCCGTTTAATCTTAGCAAATTAAAGAATTGTCTCTTAAATCTATGCCCTGTATAGACCATTCGTAGTAATAATTAAGAAATCCATAGGAAAACACGGTGTTTGATCATTCGCACTAGATTTTCACACGCACTGTCAATCTCTCACTCACTATCCACAATGGCGGACTAAAATGGCGAGCGTGACGTCACAAGTGGCGCCGCTCTAGATGGCGTGTAAGGGGAAGACGTCGTGGCGCTTTCGTTTCCATGGCAATGGGACTAATCAAATTTAATTCTATAAATTGAAATTTCTCTAAGTTGAGATTGTAGGGGTAGAAATTTCTATTAGTTGGATTTCTAGAAATCAAATTTTTTTAAACTGGTTCTAAATTTAATTGGCCGATGACTGATTATATGAATTGAAATTTCTATAAGTTGAAGTTCTTGAATTTGTTATTTCCATGAACAAAAATTCTAGAATTTGAAGCTTCCATGAACTGAAGTTCTAGAATTTTTAATTTCTATAAATTACCATGGCAACTGGGCCTTAAGACGAATTTAATTGGCCGATGAATAGGACCCACGGATATAGACTTAAAGCGAAAGTATTCGCGTCTTCTTTACGCAGCGCCATTGTACTCGTTTCGAACATAATGTTATCTTGCTTGCTTTTTTATGTTTCAAAGATAGCAGGTAAGTAATTCTTATCATAATTCTTAGAATTTTCTGCGTATCAGAGATCATATTACGAGTCCTCGCAAATATTCTTGTCCTCCAAATATTCGTATACGCTTCCGCTCTTCGATTAAACATATATTTACATAGATATACAGATCTACAGATCATATATACTGATATATATACAGATCATATGTGTTAGACGCATGCGCGTAAGTATATACATATACATCTATATAGAACAGAATGTATCAGGTTAGAAAAATACAGTAATTTTATACCGGAAATGTAAGAAACGCTTTCGAATTTCACTAGCGACTCAGCTTCCTTTTCGGATCGTGGAATATTTTGCATTTTTTTTAAAATGCGAGTCAAAACCGACCCGCATTTATTGGCGAAGGCTAACAGAAGTCTAAGCATTTATGCGCTATTATTTTCATTTTCCATTTCCTCTTTTTGATACATTATTAAGCGTTTATTATCTTTCGTATCAATAATAACATATTTACGTCCATTTGATGTGCCTTTTTATCCTCATTCATTTTTATTGTACCAATTATTATTACTCGATTTAATAACGTAATCTAATGTTCTACCGTGAGCCTGCAATTTTGATTATCGTTTCGAGAAAGAATAAACTTCTCCGCGTAAAATTAAAATTCCCATCTCGTTCATATTTTTAGAAATTAATAATCATCAGATATTACATAATTAACGATAAAGCTGTGCTAATAAATAAGATTATTTCTTGGGTTCAAATAATCTTTTAAACTTTTAAACTTCTAATACTTTTTATGTTGGAATACTGGCACAAAATTAGTTATGGCGTGATAAGACGTGTAAAAGGGATATATTTATTCCTTGCGATTTAAATAAATTACGCAAATTAAGAGATTTATGCAAATTGAAGTAGCCCTCGCACTTTGAATGTGTACTAAGTAAAGTTACGATGCAAATTTGATCTTTGACCTGCTTGGGATGTTTATGAATTAAACAAAGATTTACTGGAAAGAAGCAAAACTTGTTGAGTTTGAATCGATATTAAATATTTCAGAATAAGGGAAAGAAAAGAAGAAGAAAGAGGAAAGAATTCTACGAGATATCACTCAATAGCCAAATGTATAAAGAGTTAAGATTTATATAAAGATTTATATAAAGATTTATATAAATCTTATATATTATATAAGACTTCTTATTATATTAGATTCCAAAGGAATTATTAAATTCTAAGGATTACTACATCTTTATATATTTTTACATATTTATAAGAGAAATACTCAAGTATAATTAAAGTTCGTGTAGAATCCATTTTTGCGGTATTTCGTTCGCAATAAAATCAATTTTGTTAAACAACAAAAATTCTGCTCATATGAATTTTAATTATATTTCGTTAATTCACTTAAAAATGCACAAGATTTGCTATTTCTAAGAACAGAATATTTATTATGAGATATATAATATATAAGATTTACTAATCCCAAGAATTGAATAATTCTTTGAAATATGTCGTTCTTTTACTAATACATTCATATCATCTAGTGACTCTAATATTATTCTAATATTTAGTGACTGCATCTAATTACTTAATTCACGCGATTCGCCAAGTATAGCCTTATAATTACAGCCAACTGCTTGAATATACACGGTGTCTTACTATTTACAAATATACAGAGGAAGCTTAAAGCTAATTGATACATCGTTTCGAACAATCAATAACGTAAAAAGTTTTGATTGCAAATGTTATTGCGGTAGCGATGAAATGCGTGAAGCAGCACGGGTTGCAGAAAGAGAATTCGTGTACCAATTTATAAATAAATATCATTTAGTAATCCATCATTTATGAAAGTTATGATGAACCGGAATGATGAGTGCTTATATTTAGTGAATAATGAATTATAATGAAATGACTTTATAGAATAAATATGAATTATATGCCACATTTAAATCAACGACATTTATGGACTGCAGTTATGGATATTATTTTGCAACATATTCATAAATGTCAAATTAAATGAGAATTTACGATGAAACCACCGAACATATACTCGATGAAATCGTGTTAAAACTATAATAAATAATAAATAAAACTAGAGAAAATCTTAATATCGCCTCTCAGTCATTTCGACTGCTTTCGAAGTTCCAGCGTTAAAATAATAATTAGATGCATGGAAAAGCAACAATGAAATGATTTACTAAATTAAAATAATTACAAAACAATGCAAAATATTAAAAGCCTTTGAAAATTATTATATTATAATCATTGTACCAAAAGCCATTGCAGCGAAATATACGGGTTCATATATTGTTTACTTTGTAACAAATATTAATACAAACTCTGTTACACGAATACTCTTCCTCCTCCCCGGATATCCTCTTCCTAGAATTAAATTCTCGTTCGTCGTTCATTTATTTGAACAACTTTACAATCATTTCACTCCGTGCATTCCATGAATATTGGATAGTTTTTCTTCACATCTTGGATGTCGATGCATGGACAGGTATCGTGCTTCGTAATCATATTGATATGTTTGAAAATTCGGTTATTGAAAACTTCACACTTGTTCGAGGTACAGTGAAAAACATCGTGGACAGATAAAACTCGTGATATAAGAGGGAGATCTGCGCCTCCGATTTTATAATATCATTTTTCTCGAATTCCTGATAACGGAGAAATTGATCGGATAATAATGTTCTTTAATAACGATATTCGAAATATCGAATCGGTTGTAGCGTGAAATATAACTTGTGCGAATTCGGCGACGACGATATTTAAAATATTGAACTGGATTTAACGTGAAATATAATTTTCCAAATAAATCCCAAATGAATTGAGGAGTTTCATTCGCGGCTTAATTCTTCTCATAGCGCACTTCGAACTTCTCCCTATTATTACCCCCATTAATTAATTAATTAATTAATTCACTCCATAATTATTTATACCCATTAATTCTTACTTCTGTATACCACGAGTCTGAATGATTCCGCACCAAACTTCTTCAAAAAATCACTTTATCTGCCACACTTTTAGCGAATGGAGTCTAATGTTAGACAACACAGTTCCGAGCTCTTACTTAATATTCATTATCTCTCTTGTTTATTTATAATAATCGAAACACCACGCACCACAATGCAGAATAAGATCAGACGCAACCACGAATTATTATTTATCTCGATCTTGAACATCATTAAAAAGTATTCACGATAGATCGCAAAATAAATCTTATCACGATCGATGTCTTTTATATAATACATAATATAAACCTATTTACGTCCGACGCCGAAGTATACATAATGTTCTCCAGTTTCCCGTTAATTAAACGGGCTAGTTTGCAATCAACTAAAAAATATTGCTATACCTTACGGACTACTATAATACTGCCGCGGCATATTAATATTCAAGGAAATATGTATCTGTGTACGTACGCGCATATTAAGTACTCTTAACAACGTATTCCTCAACGTGATCACTCTATTACCACATACGAGACCGGCATAGACCAATCATCTTCCAGGATGCATATCCAGCGAGATAAAGTACGGACATCGGCCGAAATCAGGTGAGCCAATTATCACCCGCGTATCGAAGTAATTAAATAAAACGAGATCAACTCCTTCGCGTTATTATAACCGCGGATCTTAATCCGCGTATCGCGATTTAATTGTTACATGAGACACGAAACTCTCGACGGGGTGCCAGCGCCCCTAAATCGTAGATTGCGTAAGTACGTTCGATGATAGGTGTATTCTTACCTCGTCCGTGTTGTGCTAATTCTAATCAAGCTCGAAGGAATCCTGGGGACAGCGTATTGTTCGTACTTTCTTTGTACAGTTCTTCGATCGTAGCTTTAAAGAACAGGTTCTTCGAAGCTGACTTAGAAACCCATTGGTTTCACTGTTTATTTAACTAATTACTTGGCATTTCAATTATTACTTTAATTCACATCCCCTCGGAATTACCGTGGTCCTCCGCGGAAGCGATGATGTGTGAGTTGGTAACGGGACGGCGGATACGGAGATTAAATTAATAGCGATCGGGATTTCTGGGGAACAATAAACTATTGTTAGTTATACACTTTGTTTACTTATAGATAATACATCTAATGGATTTATACAATGAGAGGGCATTAGAACTCGATTGGCTAGTAATTTCTTTGACAAAGTAGAGCGGGTTTTGCGATGCAAGCTTGAGTGGTTCATGATTGTTTAAATTGAAACTTATCGGAAAAGGCATCCTTATTCTTAAACGTAAGATAAATAAGATAAATTATATGCACTTTGGTTTGAACTTCCTTAATAATCCGCGCGCTCGTACTTCGAGACTCTTTTCAAATTTGACTAATGATTGTGACGTAAGTATAAAAGCTAGACGGTTTTAATTGATTGCAAAAAATTCTGTGGACACTTGCAAAATCAATCTGCAAATATGTTTAAACATTAGTTCAACTTTGCGGGACACAATCCGCGTACTCGTTCTTCGAAACTGTTTCCAAATTTGACTAAAAATTCTGACGTAAGTATAATAGTTAGAGAGTTCTCAATCATTGCAAAACATTCTGTGAACTTTTGCGAACGAAATGATGTAAGTTACATTTGCAATATCAATCTGCAAATATGTTTAAACATTAGTTCAACTTTGCGGGACACAATCCGCGTACTCGTTCTTCGAAACTGTTTCCAAATTTGACTAAAAATTCTGACGTAAGTATAATAGTTAGAGAGTTCTCATTCATTGCAAAACATTCTGTGAACTTTTGCGAACGAAACGATGTAAATTACATTTGCAAAATCAATCTGCAAATATGTTTAAACATTAGTTAAAGTTTGCGGGACACAATCCGCGTACTCGTTCTTCGAAACTGTTTCCAAATTTGACTAAAAATTTTGACGTAAGTATAATAGTTAGAGAGTTCTCATTCATTGCAAAAGATTCTGTGGACTTTTGCGAATAAAATGATGTGTACTACATTTGCAAAATCAATTCGCAAATATGTTTAAACATTAGTTAAAGTTGGCGGGACAAAATCCGCGTACACGTTCATCGAAACTGTTTCCAAATTTGACTAAAAATTCTGACGTAAGTATAATAGTTAGAGAGTTCTCATTCATTGCAAAATATTCTGTGAACTTTTGCGAACGAAATGATGTAAGTTACATTTGCAAAATCAATCTGCAAATATGTTTAAACATTAGTTAAAGTTTGCGGGACAAAATCCGCGTACTCGTTCTTCGAAACTGTTTCCAAATTTGACTAAAAATTCTGACGTAAGTATAATAGTTAGAGAGTTCTCATTCATTGCAAAATATTCTGTGAACTTTTGCGAACGAAACGATGTAAATTACATTTGCAAAATCAATCTGCAAATATGTTTAAACATTAGTTAAAGTTTGCGGGACAAAATCCGCGTACTCGTTCTTCGAAACTGTTTCCAAATTTGACTAAAAATTCTGACGTAAGTATAATAGTTAGAGAGTTCTCATTCCTTGCAAAAGATTCTGTGGACTTTTGCGAATAAAATGATGTGTACTACATTTGCAAAATCAATTCGCAAATATGTTTAAACATTAGTTAAAGTTGGCGGGACAAAATCCGCGTACTCGTTCTTCGAAACTGTTTTCAAATTTGACTCAAAATTCTGACGTAAGTATAATAGTTAGAGAGTTCTCATTCGTTGCAAAACATTCTGTGAACTTTTGCGAACGAAATGATGTAAATTAGATTTGCAATATCAATCTGCAAATATGTTTAAACATTAGTTAAACTTTGCGGGACACAATCCACGTTCTCGTTCTTCGAGACTCTTTTCAAATTTGACTAAAAATTGTGACGTAAGTATAAAAGGTAGACGGTTTTGATTGGTTGCAAAAGATTCTGTGGACTTTTGCGAACAAAATGATGTGAATTAGATTTGCAATATCATTCTGCAAATATGTTTAAACATTAGTTAAAGTTGGCGAGACATGCGCGACATGCGAGACATGCGTGTGCTCATTTTTTTAGTTTATCAGCAGGGTCCTACTATTGTCTAATCAAGATGAAATTTGATTGGGTGAATACTTCAAGAAAAATTAATTTCACCTTCATAAATAGCTTCCTAGTTAAATAACAAATTGTTTTTGTTTAAATATTTTTTTTCTATGTGCCCTAATAAACGAGATATTTAAGGAAAAACAATTGCGTTTTTTATTTCTGAGGCACCCTGGAAAGGGCCAATTTCATGGACAGAAAAAATGCCGTCCATCTAGCGGTGGAAAGGTGGAACTAAAGTCGCTTCACCCCTCCTCTGAGGGCCCGACGTTAGGGCCAAATTCGTGCCATGTCGTCCATCTAACGGCGAACAGGTGAAACTGATCGCGTTACACCCCTGCTGAGTACTCTGTGGTAAGGGCCAAATTCATGGACAAAAAAAATGCCCACCATCTAGCGGTGAAAATGTGAAACTAAATGCGGTGAGTTTCACATGTTGACCGCTAGATGGCGGGTAATTCTTTTGCCCATGAATTTCGCCATTACCACAGAGTACTCATAGCAGGGGGAGGGGACGAGTTTAGTTCCACTTTACCACCGCTAGATGGACGGCTTTTTTTTTGTCCATGAAGTTGGCCCTTACCACAGAGTACTCAGCAGGGGTGTAACGCGAACAGTTTCACGTGTTCGCCGTTAGATGGGCGAGATGCCACGAATTTGGCCCTAACGTCGGGCCCTCAGAGGAGGGGTGAAGCGACTTTAGTTCCACCTTTCCACCGCTAGATGGACGGCATTTTTTCTGTCCATGAAATTGGCCCTTTCCAGGGTGCCTCAGAAATAAAAAACGCAATTGTTTTTCCTTAAATATCTCGTTTATTAGGGCATATAGCAAAAAAATATTTAAACAAAAACCATTTGTTATTTAACTAGGAAGCTATTTATGAAGGTGAAATTAATTTTTCTTGAAGTATTCGCCCAATCAAATTTCATCTTGATTAGACAATAGTAGGACCATGCTGATAAACGAAAAAAATTAGCACGCGCATGTCTCGCATGTCGCCCATGTCTCGCCAAATTTAACTAATGTTTAAACATATTTGCAGAATGATATTGCATATCTAATTCACATCATTTTGTTCGCAAAAGTCCACAGAATCTTTTGCAACCAATCAAAACCGTCTAACTTTTATACTTACGTCACAATTTTGATTCAAATTTGAAAAGAGTCTCGAAGAACGAGAACGTGGATTGTGTCTCGCCAACTTTAACTAATGTTTAAACGTATTTGCAGAATGATATTGCAAATCTAATTTACATCATTTTGTTCGCAAAAGTCCACAGAATCTTTTGCAACCAATCAAAACCGTCTAACTTTTATTGTTACGTCACAATTTTGAGTCAAATTTGAAAAGAGTCTCGAAGAACGAGAACGTGGATTGTGTCTCGCCAACTTTAACTAATGTTTAAACGTATTTGCAGAATGATATTGCAAATCTAATTTACATCATTTTGTTCGCAAAAGTCCACAGAATCTTTTGCAACCAATCAAAACCGTCTAACTTTTATTGTTACGTCACAATTTTGAGTCAAATTTGAAAAGAGTCTCGAAGAACGAGAACGTGGATTGTGTCTCGCCAACTTTAACCAATGTTTAAACGTATTTGCAGAATGATATTGCAAATCTAATTTACACCATTTTGTTCGCAAAAGTCCACAGAATCTTTTGCAACCAATGAGAACTGTCTGACTTTTATACTTACGTCAGAATTTTTAGTTAAATTTGAAAAGAGTCTCGAAGATCGAGTACGTGGATTTTGTCCCGCCATCTTTAACTATTGTTTAAACATATTTGCAAATCGATTTTGCAAATGTAATTCGTATAATTTTATTCGCAAAAGACTATAGAATGTTTTGCAATAAATAAAAATTATTTGACTTTTGTACTTACGTCACAATTTTTATACAAATTTGGAAAGAGTTTCGCGGAATGTGTACGCGCATTGCGCCTCGCCAAATTTCACTAATATTTAAACATATTTGCAAACCGATTTCGCGAATGTAACTGACACATTTTATTCGCAAAAGTCCACAGAATTTTTCGCAATGAATGAAAATTGTCGATCTTTTATACTTACGTCACAAGTTTTATACAAATTTGGAAAGAGTCTCGCGGAATATGTACGCGCATTGCGCCTCGCCAACTTTAACTAATATTTAAACATATTTGCAAACCGATTTCGCGAATGTAACTAACACATTTTATTCGCAAAAGTCCACAGAATTTTTCAGTGGCGTATTTATTTAATTTCTATAGAATAATGAAACATATATATACATATATTAAATGTCGAGCAACATGTATGCTAACCGATGTAAGAGTTTTCGAAAAATGAATTTAATGTCTTACTTTTGTATTTTCTGGACTAATAATATCTAATGATCTACTTATATCTCGTTGGTACTACTGCATACCCTTAAAAAGAACGTAGCACTGCGCAAGCGTGACATTTTCAAGGTCAAGCCAGTAGTGCAATGACTTCCTGTACCCTGACTCGGGTCATCCCCGAGTTTAAAACGTGGGGAACCACGCAATTTTCTTTAATAACAAAATTATGAGCAACGCCACTCCATTATTATTAATATATTAATCTCAAGTTCGAAATTCAATCTTACAATACCAAGCAATGTTATTAAAAAATGGCGTAAAATAACTGTTCTAACAAAATCGCGCTTGCGCAGTGGAAATGCATTAAAAGAAATGGAAGCATATTAAATACCTTTTACGTGAATGCATGTTGAGGTATTCGATTGTCCATTGCCTCGTTGTTACTCCTCGCTCGCCGATTATTTTCTTTCTCAAGATGGCTCCTTAATTTATATGCTGATCAGTTTCCGGAAAGCCTTTCGAAATTCGGGGTTGAACACAGTATATATTACGGGATTGACAAAGCTGTTCATGTAACCCAACCACGAAGTGACGATGAAAGCAGTGACGCCTGGGCTGCAGGACATTGCCAACTTTGTGCAAATGGCGTCCATTATGTTGCACGTGAAGAACGGCACCCAGCAGATTAAAAAGACACCTGGAATCATTTATGTTATTATTCAATATTTGTACACATGTGTGTCATTTTTTTTTGAGATCATATGACGTTTCCAAAAATATGCAAAAAATGATTTATCACTTTCTGGTACCCCTGATAATATATAACAGAAAAATATACGGTTGACATACCCAACACAATGGCCAATGTCTTAGTCGCCTTCCGTTCCTTTTTCGCGGAGCTTTTTTCCCGCTTTTTCTTGCTCGCTTTGTTCGCCTTGTATATCGTGAACCTGGAACCGGAAGTGGCATTCTTTCTGTCTTTCTTGCAGGAAGATGAACCGGATAGGACACTCGGTGTTCTTCCAAGTTGAAGAGGAAGAAGGGACCCGGTGCTTTTAAGCCTTTTTAGCTCCTGTTTGTTTATGTCGTTTCCGTTTTTCTTACTCTGCGAAAGCGAACCTGGCGCGGATTTCGGTGGCGGCGAAGAGGAAGTCGACGATGATGGCGCTGAGGCGATTCGCGGATTGGGACTTGGACTGGAATTTGTTTCTAGGGGCTCGTGAATTACCGTGCTACTCGCGGCACCGTCGTAACCGGAGTCCTTTCGGGCATTAGGCCCGCTTGTCAATTGGGCCTGGGCCACTGCACTGAAACGGCAACTGCAATTCCAGTATCAGAAATATTCTGGTGATATTTCGAATATGCCCAATTATGGCATTTAATATTTTATTGATGTACTGACTTATTGCAGTTAGTTTATAAAAAGGAAGACGAACGTTCGTTCTTGTAAAGAAATATTTAATCTGTTAATAGGGGATGACGAGTTAACTCGTCATTCGAATTTATACGCTTTTCAATTAACATATTTACCTTTCTGTAAAACAAATTCATCCTTTCACTTTAGATTGGATTGGATTTTTATTACAATTGCTTAAGAAAACAATTTTGTAGAAAAGCTTGACTTGCAAAAAGGTGGATTTGATCTGTAAAAGGATGGAATTGATTTGCAAAAGGGTTAATTTGAATTGCAAAATATTGAATTCGATTTGCAAAGAGCTGAATATAATCCGCACAATATTTAATTCCAAATGCAGAAAGCTGAATATGATCCACAAAGTGTCAATTTAAATTCGAAAAAAGGTAAATATAATTTACAAAATGGTTAATTCTGAGTAGAGAACCTGCATCGTACCCCAAAATTATAAATCGCTTCACAAAACAATTACTTTATAATCCGTAATATAAAAAAGCGGAATAAAACTATTATACGAACGTCCGTCCACGAAAAAAACACGAAGAAACTCGGATAAATTGCAAGAGTAGATTAGATTCTTACGCTGCCTCCTCGACGACGGTTGCTAAAAAGAATTCCGTGCTCTTGTCGTTGGAGATGACCACGACAGGATCCAGGGGTGTCTCATCCTCATCTTCGTTACTTCCGGAGGCGGTGTTCGTTGGTTCCTCGATGCCAGGAGCCACCAGGGCTGCCGCCCCCAGCGCGGTTTCCGCAAACCTTGCCACAGAATACCCACTACGTGATCTTAGTCAAAAGCCTCTAAAAAAGCTTCTACACCTAGCATGCTTTTTATTACTTCCCGGCTTCTTCCAACGTCAATCCGGCAAAGACCACATTTAATCTATCATGCACAAAGCAATTATGCTCGCACACTGACTGCACCTGAAACTTCATCAGGAACAAAGGATCCCTAGTAAGTGCATTGTTGAACCTCGTTTCCGAGATCCCAGACGACTTTTTTATCAAACGTCTTTTCCATTAGTGTTCTGTAGTGTTACATATATTATATATGATATATACAGTATGGTATATGATATATTATACTGTTATGTTTTAGGTCTATCATAAGTTCCAGTTGCTTTTTCGAGCTAAGAATTTAGGAAAGTTACATTGATACTGTTTTTATTAATTGGGACTGAAGTATGGAGTCGGGTAAAAATACAGGGTCAGTCGTTAGTTTTAAGTACAATTTTAATAGGGAAATTTTAATCTAATATTTTGCGGTATTTAATCGAGCAGGAGATATATTTGTACGGCGTCGAAATTGGAGAAGAGAGAGTTATAGAAAACAATGGAACTGATTAGATTGGGGACCAAAGCTAAGGTAAGAATATTTATGAATGACGGAAACGCAGGCTGAAAAAGCGACGGAAGTTTGTCGAAGTCCTAATAATACGATATTATATAATATTATATATAATATATTGTTACTGTTTCTATGGAATTTTAAGTTGAACGTTGGTTGTGACTGTATTCATTCTTTCGGTTAATTGCATCCGGAAGAAGGATCTTTCGAGTGTTCTCATTATTCGAGATGATCTTCAATCTTGTAAAGAAATTTGATTAATTATAAGGAAATAAAGTATGTGTACTGACTTACTCGTTTGACTTTTCACATGCATTCATTTGAATCCTAGTACGTCTGCAAATTTTCAAACACAAAATTCCTTATGAAATGCTGTTTACGATAAAATGATGCGATTCGGAACTTAAAATATTAAAGTCACTGAAATATGTATTAACTTCTAACTTATTTACTTCTAATTATTACCCCCTTTTCACGTTTTAAAATCCCTGTTACTGTGTTTTTAAATATTTATGTTCCAATTAAAATACAATAAATTCGAAATAGGAAACCTAGGGTTTTAATATTTAGAATAAAGTATAATAAAATAGAATTTTTACGAGTATCAGAAACGATATTACTTATTGGTACCCTTAATACAATGTACACTAATGAGTTCGCCATTTCGTGCACCGCGCATATCGATTCATAGATAAAATTCGAATAACAACATAATCGTTTGTTTTATTGGATAACAGCGTGTGTGTCTAGAAATTATGCACCGTAATTCACCACCTGCAATATTCGGATATCGCGGATATCTGCGCTAGTATTCCACTAATCGGGTTACAGTTATCGAGTCAAATCACTGATCAATGCACGAGTATCTGAATGATTGGATCTAACTCGTGGATCAAACTGAAGACGATTTTATGTAAAGTCTATGTAATCCTTTTTCGTAAAAATCTGGTATTTTACTTGTAAATAATGAAACGTATTCAGCTATATTTATATATTTATCTGTACTTATTATTTATGTCTATTGTGAAGCGTTATAAATTTGAACATTTTTCTGAAATTCCGTGGACCAGTAATTTTGACTGTTTTGGTGGTTCTAGTGTTAATGTAGATAGAAAGGAAAAAAAGTCGATAAACAGAATGCGTAATAGGATGGAAGAGAAGAAGGTGGGTGGGTCGGATTAACGGGGGACTGAGATTACATTAGAAATATCGAACCCAGGGGAAAAGACAAAGTTACACAACCAAAATGTAACCGACGCTGTAAACACCTAAGTCTAATTTATCGTTGCTGTTTCTACGGCGGCATTACGTAATGGCGACCGCACGAGTGGAGGCCATAAATAATAATTAATCTACATCGGGATTCTTTATAACGATCGCGTAACTTCGGACTGGGATCCGTTTAAAGAAATTGCTAATTGCGATTTTAATAGACCCGCTCATTTACGTTTTTATCTTATATCGTAGATTAATATACAGGGGGTTTCATTCGACTATTTCATTCTACAGTATTACACTCCATTTAGGTATAGATTGCGATAAGTAGCCCGTAGGAACATCCTGTTTGAAGATAACGGCGGAAGTTGCAGTCGCTATCCCCTCCGGGATGCGGAGAATGGAGATTTTGAAATTCACAGGAAAGCCGAATATCGGAACCTCCGACTTATGTAATCCATAATTGGATTATGTTTCCCGTTGAGTCGTATTAATTGGGATATAATTAATCCATAGTTTATTGAATTGTGTTCGTTCTGATAGTATTTATCTATAGCTTTTATCTATGTAATTAATCCACAATTTATTGAATTAAGCCGATGATTCGTATCGCCCGAATATAATAAATATAATACTAGAAGCTTCATAAGTTATTGTTATAGTTATTCATAAAAAATGTAATATCGGCCACGATGTTCGTTTGTGTATAAAAATATAGGTGATCCAGGAATTCTGTAAAAAAACGATAACAGAAAAAGTTCTCGTAGATTATTAAATGGTTTATTTCACATGGGACACGCTGTATACCCAATAAAAAGTAATCTACGTATTACGGAAATAAGTAGCTTTTAAATATTATTAAACAGAAGATTATTAAACGGCTTATTTCACACGGGACACCGAGTATAATATCGCTATCTGATACTAGAATTCCGGAAGGTAAAGCATTGTCTTGCGAATAGACAGTTTAATGTTATCTGTTATAACCGAGTTCTGCAAAGTGCTTTTAAACTTCGTTCGCGCAATAAACGCGATAACGATTTCATTATGTCTTTTTTATCGGTTTAACAAAGAAACATTATTATAATGATATTCTTATTCTTAGCGGATTTGGCGAGGAACATTTTAACGGCGAGGTTTAATTGTTATTCTTTATTAATCTTCAGATATAAATTTGAAAAATATCATTTTTTCATTCCGTAAACATCAGGTATATCTGTCAAAGAAGTTTAGAGAATTTTAATTATAGATTTATTCAATTTATTATTTCATTAATTAGGATTTTTTTATATTACATTTATTTTTAAATATGAATATCTTCATATTCGTACGTTCGTTAATGGCATAGGAATCAAACAAAGCTTATTTAATTAAAAACTACGGCGATATTAAAATATTTCAATACACGTTGTAACGATTTTTATGGATATCAATGAATCTTGCATCAATTTTTTCAGTTTCAATATCTCATCGGTTGCGTCATTTTTTAAACTTTTATTGATACGCGCTTTCATTAGCGGAAACTACGTAACGCGTATTTTTACAGGGTACCATAATGGTTTTTAAATGGTTTAAAGTAAATAAATAGTAAAATAAATTCTAATATATTAAGAGTCAAATAAAATAAATCCTAATATATTTCCAATTAGGACAAAACCGATGTGAATAATAATAAAAACCAATAGGAGAAAGACATATCGAATTACAAAAACAAAAAGCCCATTAGATAAATCTTTAAAATAATTTCACATAACTCAATATAAATAATTTCCGGTACCCTTAATATTTCTCTTACGACGTAGCATTGTTTTAGACTTCCTTTTCTTATTGCTTTCCATGCAACATCCGGTTCAATGTCGAAATCTCTCAGACAAATTGGCCAGTTAGAGTGTACACCGTTTATATTTGTGAAAATTGAAAAAAATGGCTCTGCTTGAGAAAAGGGACACGTTCGAAATGAGGGCTCTCAGTCTTCGGTTCTTTGCACAGCTGGGAGTGATTCGTACGTGTAAAGATGGCGAATAAATTCGCAATACTTGAGAAGTCACGTGATCCTTTCCTGGGAATGCAATAGGTGCTTCCCGGAAGCGGAAACGAGAATTGCATTACTTCTTGATCATGCCAAAGCCAGCCTCTTTTTTACGCGTGCATAATTTGCTTATCATGCAGAAATAATATTTGGTGATTTAAGCAATTTTAAGCAATTATTTCCAAATACTCAGCCAATTTTTAAAACATACGATTAGATAGCAATTAAAGAGAAGCACATCACACAGCATATTTTCACAGTTTAATAATTAATTCTGCGTTTTACCATTCTTTTATTGGTCGGGTTACGTGATTTTTATTACTTTTTATTGACATGCTAATAAAAATCCTTCAATTG
The DNA here is from genome assembly GCA_910591585.2 of Nysson spinosus. Classification (NCBI taxonomy): domain Eukaryota; kingdom Metazoa; phylum Arthropoda; class Insecta; order Hymenoptera; family Crabronidae; genus Nysson; species Nysson spinosus. Next base: position 2,023,293 of record OU342849.1, read on the forward strand.
TTTTGATCTCTTTGCTGCTTATAATTCATTTCTGAATTTGATACTTGTTTAATATTCTCGTACTAAATTAATGTACATTTAATAATTAATACAGCTATTTCTAGAATTAAATTCAACTGTCAAATTATAAATTATAAAAATTATTATCTTCGTTTCCATTCCGCATAAATTATCAGTAATATTTTAATTACCTTGACCATCGGATCAAATATCAAAAGCAAAAATTTTCTTGATAAAAACAAGTATCAAATTCATTGTAAAAGCAATATATATTTTTCATCCAAAATGTTTGTGTTAAAAGAAAGTATCAGAGTTCATGTTAAAGGAACCTATATCTCTTTTATTGAAAACTTCCTAGATAAAAGCAAATATGAAATTCATGGTAAGATCAATGAATAACCGATATTATTAATTAGCGATTAAAATGGATGCTTATTATTAGTTTTAAGTACATAATTAATCTAAGCTATGCTTGCCTAAACTAACTAAATCAATCTATTTCCTACAATCTCAAAGATTAATCTAAGATAAGACATTCTGTTATCAGTGGAGAAAAGAATATTGTCTCACCTGCGCGTGTGTGCGATATTCTCGATTATACTGCCTGGCTTTATGTCTCCTAAATTGGGTTTCCTATTGGCTCGAGCCTTTCTCGCACGGTTTCGCAATGCCTGCAATTTCAAATTGATTCGCCGTTTCAAAGTAAATCAAGAGAGCGTTGCGAAATATACGAGATAAATCACGTTGACATTTGGGGAAGATAATACTGGATACCTGATATCGACGTTATTATGATTTATGGAGTCCTACTGAAAAATATATTTCTGTGTTACTGGATTCTTGCGGTGTCCGAAATACACGGGGGGTGCCGGAAAGTAATCAATTATTTTTCATATACTTTATGAAACTGCTTTTATTCTTTCATATCAAACATTATTCTATCAGATAATCTTCATCGTTATCTATAATCTTTGACCTCCAAGGTCACAATTCTCTTTTTGAAAAAATCAAATCCCCAAATTTCGATGCGAAACAATTATTTATTACCGAATCGATTACTTTCCGGTACCCTTAATATTATTTGATTTATTGTAATAATTACGAGACATTTTCCTCAGAAATATATTTTTCAGTGCAAATATTGAATAATCAGTTTTAATAGAAAATTATGTACATACATGTGACACTTTGTCACGAATGTCTTCTATTCAGAACCCAAAGGTATCCACTTATCGTGTTCGCTTTTGTTACAGCAAAAAATGATTCCTGAACACGCACAGATATTACACAACTTTTTACTTTATTCCTCGCAAAAGGTGTTTTACGTAACGTATGCATCATACTTCGCACAACGCGTGATGAACAACCGCGGATAAATCACTCATATTAGTGAAAGAGAAAATTGCTTTTTACTCCGACAGAAATGATTTGTGGACCCGTGTTGATTACCGATAAATTCTTGAACATCCTTTTTTTTCAACATCCCGTATGCGCTATAAATTACAAGTAATAAAAGCCGAAGGAATCCGCAAATCATATTATAACTGGCACTAAAAGCTTGATTACGAAATAAATAACATATTTCTCCTTAAAGTTTACCAAAAGAAAAAATGTTTTTCATTGTGTTATTCTTCTTGGAAACATCTGCTAGGCCAACGTTAGTGAACCAATGAATATCAATACTTTATTTATCATAATTATTATTAAAAGATCTTTATTCAAATCTAATTAAGTAAGTAAACTAGTAAAAATCTAGTAATATTAAAATATTCCATAAAAAATTAATTCCAAAATGATTAACGTAGTCTTATAATCGGAATAACTGTAGTTTCTGTGAAACAAATATTTTCGATGATAAGATTCTTTTTATTTTTGGATGGTTTTATCGTTGACAGAAAATTGGTAGTTCATTGTGAATACGTACCTTGAATATATTGTAGTAAAGGAACACCATAATGATACAAGGTATGTAGAAACTTGATAGACTCGAGTAGATGATAAAGTCCGTATTGAAGAAGAGGCATTGGTCCGGCGTCCGGTTGGGGGTGTTATTCAAACCGAGAACAATCGGGCTGCCGATCGCGGCCGATATCGCCCAAACCAACAGTATCGTCAACCACACTCTTCTATTGTTCTTGTGCTTGGCGTACTTTATCGGTTGGGTCACCGCTATGTATCTGCAATTCAAATTCGTTTCGCGTATACCGCAACGTGGCCTGCTCCATTGCCATTATATTATCGTAAAACCGCCATGGATTCTCCGATACCCTCTTACATCCCCCGTATAACCCGGGGTATATTCACCCCTCCACAAACTTAAGGAAACTCCGAGACCCAAGGAATCATTGAAACGGAAATAGCCAGACTGTATCCTTGGAATTTGCGGCGCCATTAGAACCAGTCTTTCGGCAGAACTGCTTATTGTGATATCGAAAATGTATCTCATAAAACTACCCGTTGGAACACCAATATGACGGCCGCCATGTGTGGAAAACAGACTATCGTGCCTCGTGGATTTTATAAGGAGAAAGTATTTCGAATTTATGAATTATTATAGCATGGTTTGTGTGTATTAATGTGGTTTATTAATGTCCGATGTGTTTGTCGATTATTTTCATATTATTTTCGTTTGGGTTTCTATAAAAATTTTTGTATCGTTTCCAAAGCAAACAGTCGGTTTCCATGATTGATTTTTTAATTAGCAGTGATTGTCGCGTTTCACTCGTTGCCGAAATCGAATAGTATTTACATAAAAACCATGCGTGTCAGTTGCGACAACCTATTTTCTTCCCAACTCATTTTGACTAGCGACGAAGCGTCTGCCAATCCGCGATACTTTCCGCGATTCGTCATTCGAGTCACGTAAATCGAGCGAATCAAGCGTCCCCTGTTTCTCTGATTTCTCGAATTTTTCGACAATCGCAATGGAGAAATCCCGGCACGAATTTTGGGGTAGGAAAACACGCTATATGCATGCAGCGTAGAATTGTTGTAAACTCGTTATTTTGGTCGTTTTTTTATCGATATACAAGATGCTTACCTGTCTATCGAGATTGCTACGAGGTTGAATATGGAGCTGGTGCTACAAGTCACGTCCATCGCGATGTAAAAGTCGCAAACGAATCCTGGCAGACTCCAAGATCCGTTCACCTAAAAAATTAATAAATATATTATGAATAAGTTATGAATATTGAGTAAAGAAGTACATCTGGATAGAACAAGTTTACTTTGAAACCTGAGTTCTTTTTTATAGTGCCGTGTTTGGAATTTTAAACATAAAAAGCGATCGGGGATTTTGCGGGAGAGTTTTGTAATACGACGAAGAATAATATAGTATTTCAATATATGTAAATATATATCGTGAAATCGTGTATAGATTATTGTAGGAATCAGTTTATTATAATATTAATAAGTGCGGTTTCAAATATTTGAATTGTAAGAAGTCGATTATTTTAATTAATTTTTTCAAATATTTTTATTGTAAGAAAACATCGTTTATTTTCATTAATTTATTTTCCAAGATTTAGTTTCGAATGTTTTACTTGTAAGAAACGATCGATTTTTTGATTAATATCTTTGAAATCGGATTTGTTAATGATAAATTGTTATATTACTTTAACAATCGCGATTTCAAGTAGTTTAATAGCGAAAAACAGTTAATTATAACATTAAGATAACAATAGAAAAAAAGGCAACTTCGAATTTGAGCTATCATCGAATCTATGATATTCACTCATATTAAAAAATTAATTATATCACACGCAATAAATAATTGCAATTAAAAAACTGTAAGTGTACATACACAGTCCTTTGAATTTAATTGGCTACAGAAAAAGGTTTGCAAGATCCCTAGTTGGTGATTTTTTTTTTCGTGCGGGAGGTCGGACGCCATCTTTGGATTGGTAACCATGATTACTCTCCGTCATTGCCGTGCAGATTTTTTGGTGTGTGCATGTGGTGCAGTTTCAATCGTTAGTTTTTATTAATTAAGTGAGTTATAGTGTCGAATTTGTGTGAAAAAAGAAGATTTCCCAATTGTCCAACAACTGAATGTCCTGAATATCCAATCCGAACGTCTTCAAATACTGTAAGTTGTATAATTATGTACATAATTTCCAACTTCGCTCTACAATTTTCTTTTCGAACGGCTTTCGAGGATGTTCAATGACTTCTTATTTGCAACTTCTTATCTTTAAACCTTCGTCCCTATTTCGGGATGACGGAAAACTGTTTACTGGAAAGTTATTGTAAATCTTTTACTTGGTTTTCTTCTTTCTGACTTTCTTTTCTTTTCTTTCGCATCCCAATTTTCGTTCGATCTACTTCTAAATTATTATTTCTTGAACTTAAGTCAGTTATATTAAATATTAATACTTGAACTACCCGCGATATATTCAGCTATATTTGCATATTTCTGTGTCCTTAAAAAAAGGATGAAGGAAAAAAAGGAAAATCTCAGAAAATGAAACCTTATAAATTTTAATATTTTTATGAAATTCCGAGGACCCGTGATTTTGACTGCTTTGGTAGTTCTAGTGTTAATTATGTCATTTCTGCGATTTTTAATTAATGTTTATGGTTATAAAATGAGAGAGCCGTTCTCAAACCAAAAAGTTATTGAATTTGCAATCCTTCTTTCGTGTGAAATATTAAGTTACACAGATTTTTATTACACCGTGTAATCAGAGTATCACATAAATATTAATGTAACACACGAAGGAAGGTAGGGTTGGCAGAGAATCTTTCTAAATCATGAAAGAAATCATCACCCTCTTATAAGATACAGCAGGGTTGCCAACGGCCACGTATGATGAATAGTGCGGATAATAATGTTTACTTAAGATCCATCGTCCCAATTTGCCAGTCATCGTTCAAGATAAACCCGCAAAGTCATCGCGCTAAGATCGCACATTTATTATATTATATTATCATTACTTTTATTCCCCCCACTAATCTATTATTTCTTTACCCGATGTTGCTTGAATTTTTAACAATAATACATAGAAATATTGATTATAATAATTCCTGATCTACCTATTTCTGCTTTTGCACTCTTATATGATTTATAATCAACTTTATTAACAACAAAGCCATCCAAACAGTCAAAACGACTGGTTCTTAAATCTTAAAAATTGCCAAATGTGCACAATTTTATACTCATAATTAATTCCATCAATGAACTTCAATTCTTCGGCCATAAATTATACAAATAAAAGCATAAGCATAACCCAGTATATTTTCGGTAGAAGACAACAAATGAAATGGTAACTTTTATAACCCGTGTTCGGTTGCACGGTAAGATTCTAAAAATCCTTGAATTATCACGTAATAGAAAGAAGTCAGTCGTACAGACTTTCGTGGGAAATATATTCGCAAGTCTTCTTCCGAAAAGAATGGAGTCGGTATTCCTCTCCGTAAATCGAGAGGTAACCTTTATCTTTGCTCTTTTACGTCACATATGCTACCCTTTTCCCTTTCTCTCCTCGTATCTCTATATCACCTTTTGTCGTTTTATTCTGGAAAACGTTCCGTCTCTTCGCAGTCCTCTGTTCTGCAACTGAAACGAGCGAAGCCTTGATTTATTCGCAGCATCCGTGCTTCGAGTATGAAATTGGTCAAGGCGAAAAGAACGAGCGTTTCCAAGTTCTTGGAACCGTTCCCATACACGTCTCTACGTTTTCTCCTTCATAGGAGCAATTTCGGAAATATAAGTCGGAAAATACACTAGCCAATACGTGTGCAGTTACCCGAATTCACCAGGATTTGCATATTTATTTGAAGATTATACTCCTACTCGTACTACGTAGAAACCTGATAGGTATTAGGTTCGCAACTAGGTCCACGACCTACAATATTATCACTTCAATTAACCTCTAAATACACATTTTTTTGAAAAAGTTATCTAAGTGGCGTTTTATATTGCCTTGCATATGAATTTTTTTTCGCGAAAGGATTGCTTTTACGAATCGAAGAGATAGTAATCGGGAGACGCAATATCAGGTGGTGCAATATACATATTATAATATGGATTCCAAGAAATGAACGACGCGTTGGTTACGACCCAATATTTACATAGCGTTTCCGGTGAGGCTTCCGTAAAACGTCTCCAAAACCCGTGCTGTTTAGTATGAAAAGATAAGAACCTCGGTTTGGGTTTTTTGATCCCGAGATAACCCCTTTCGCGGCAGGTTTGATAAAATAATATAAATAGCTTAACCGGAAAGAATTCGGGGCGAATTCGGGGGGTGGAGAGTTTTTTACACGGAAAAATGGTAATTCGATTTTTTCAAAAGGGGAATTGTGCCATTGGATAATCGTTGGTCAAGCATTATAGATAAAGATGACCTATTACTTAATGGAATACTTTAATATGAACGAATAAATCGTGTTTCATAAAATATGCAAAAATGATTGATTACTTTCCGGTAGATTAACACATAGAGCTAGGTTTTTTTGGGAGCAATGTGTACGTAGACAAGAACGACAATAATAGTAGCCCGGGGGAGGCTTCACATTTCTCATTACTGGATTTGATCGAAGCACGTTTTACTTTTGTTTTATCATTCGCGTGGAATATACCAGTTTATTCCCCATGGGACACCATTAACCCTTGGAAATTCAGGTATACGTGCCATTCGAGATATTCGAAAGGACGACTGCCGAAAATGAAAAAACATCGGCACGTGTACTGAACTGTAAATCCACGCTGCGATGTCTATGAATTTGATAACATTAACACCAATGCGCCAACCTAATTTGCACCATTTCTTATGAAAGTCTTATAGTCCATTTTCACTTGCGTCGAGATATTTAACCCTTTTAATGCCGACCTGAAAATGGAATCCGACCGAAAACGCTGAGTCCAATAAACGTAGTTTGTTATTATTTTCAAGCGTAAACATATATCGATTCTCGATTATATCCATATATCATTGTTCGGCACAAAAAGAATTAAGGGTTTCAATATGGTGTCATTTGAATATGACATTAATAACTTCAATAATTCTTAGCAACAATACTCACCATAATCGAAAGATATTTCATGACACCATCTTAGAATACAACTTTGACAGCGCCATTGAATTATGTTTTCTGAGTATCGTTCGGCAGATATTTATTACGGCCACGGCATTGGCCGGAAGACGCTCGACTGGTTTGCATGCCGTCGAGTTAGTGACTGTGAACTCGTGAGGGAGAATGATATGTTGGTAGCCGTGGATGTAGTTGACATTGGAATATTAGGACATGTTGGGTGCTAGCAATACCAAGGATAAATGTGACACTTATATTTCAAATGTGAATCAATACAGAGAGATTCATAGCTAATATTCGATTCGAATGTAGAAGGCAGTTCTTCTACTAAATCGCTTTAACCATTTAAAGTTCACACTGGTGAACCCTGACATTTTGATCTAACATATTCTAGTGTCATCTAACAAAGTATGACATCAAGTTTTATTATCCTCGTCACTTTTTGTGTCAAGACTTTTGGTCGAATTATTGGTATTATAAGTTAGGATGGAAAAGTCCTATTAATACTGTTTTTATTATTTGCGCCTGAAGTTTGTTTTTCGTTAGTTTTTCACGACACGAGTGTTATACGAGTTCCAAAATTTGCGTAGCGTTTTCGCAGCCATTTAATAATATTTATTACGCAACACGAACTCCAGGAAATCTTAGAAAACGGAACGTTATCAATTTCAATATTCCCATTAAACACCACATATCCATCATTCCAACTGCTTTGGTAGTTCTATTGTTAATCTGATATACTCGAAGGATAATCAATACTTTATATTAAAACGCAATGCATCCAACTGATGTTTCCTCACTAAAGTTATACATCTGCATCCGGTTTGCTCCACGCAGATCAAAATGATATCACAACCACTCTTTTCCAATGCAAACCCATCGTGGTTCGAGGGATCACATATCACGCGTCTTCCTCATTTTCGAAATGATTTCGACGTTTCGACAAATGCGACCAGCTGCTTCGAGCACAATGAATGCACTTCGGCCATACGTGCACGTATGAAATGGAGTGGTTCGTTAAAATTCGAGGATCCGAGTCGACATTCCAAATTTACACCTGACTTGATCCCCCGTGTTAAACTCTCCCATTGTTCATGAAAATTCAACATTTTATTAACACACCGGTCGAAGTACGAAGGAAACATTACTATTTCCATTGCAACTACAACCAAGTACATAGCAGTGCATTGTGGCTCCCATACAAATAGGATCGTTATTTATTGTACTACAATGATTACCGAAGTGATGTACGCGCAATTTGTTCGAGCTTGTAGACTAATAGTATTCCATGGAAACGTATATATTACTCGGAATATTAACAGGAGTACTGTCGGTTTAACTCTCCATATTGGTACCCAACTACTGTCAAGTATGTTGTCCGTGCCATTCACTTTAGGTAGCGCGTGTATTCGTATGTTGGCAAGCTTTGGATTAACCTCTTGAGGATCTCTATATACGCGAAGTTTGCGTCTTTGAGATTAATATCTCCAGTTTGAATATTTGCGAATCATCTTCGTACTGTGTGATGATTTATGGTAGTCGTTTCGAAAGTGTTACACAGATCGTGGGTGGTAAAAATTCTTCTTATGGGTGACGAATGTTATTCGGGCTTACCACAAACTCAAAATGCAATGAAATTCCATATCAAGCTGCAGGGATTGGAATTTAGTTGGCGTGAAAAATTAAACGGGCTTCGACTGACAAATATCGGAAGCTTGTTAGGAATCCTTCCGCTTCGCCGGAACGTGTCATATATATATCACGTATAAAAATACCACAATTTTTAGAATCGCTATTCGATACAAATTTTCAGCAAGTTGAACACTGAACTGTTAAATTGTGCTAACTCAGATGTTGTACGATACGTAGCAAGGTCCAAAAGTATGGGTCCCAAACATGCAATTTTGAAGCATTTTAAGAACTAAAATTCCAATGATTTTTTTAGTTACAAAGAAAAGTTAATTAGTCGTTTAAAAAAATGTATTGAAATGAAGGGTAATTGTATTGAAAAATAAAAATTATTGCTTGATTCTATTACCGCTTTAATACCCTTTTAAAAAATGACCGACAACTTTTGAACCTTACTACCAAAACCGACGGTACTCCATCTTGGATCACGTGAATTTAACATGTTTATTGAAATGTTTTGGTGTCAAATAGTGGGTTCATCGGGTTAGGAATGAAACATGTAAATTCTTCGATTGCTTTGTGTCCAAACATTACACAAACGAATATCGACGCTTTGTTACACCTTGTCCTATCAAACGCTTCGAATCGGTTTTATTGTCCTGCATGAATATTCATTGTTTATTCATTGTTTACCACGTGTGGACACTTTGACGATATAAATCGTTTTGCATCACGACATTATTGTGGGTGGATTAAAACAAGTTTAACGTTTGTCTTTAAAACGGTATTTAATCAACATCGAATATTAGTGGATTATCATTTTCATGGAATTTTATTCAGTCTTTCATGATTATATACTTTCAATATGACTTTTGTTTTACATTAGTTGATTATATAATATTATATCGAACTCATATTATAAGAATTCATATTCTTAGTTAATTTCATTTTTATTATAAGTTTCATTTAACGGGATACGTCTCTTTTTACGTGAGATACAAAAAAGGAAAGAATATAAGGACGAATATAATGTTCATAGAATATAATTGTAATCAATGCGATGAATTCATCTTTAATTTAACTTATTATTTAATATTCGTCCTTCGGAGGACATCTATAGTATATATGTAACACTGGGCCTTCTTAAAGGACATCTACAGTACATTATAGAATATTGGGCCTTCGAGGAATGTCTACAGTATAATACATAATATTGGACCTTCGCGGGACTCCTGTAGTTTATTACGCAATATTCACGTAATATCAGCCCTTCTACCGTTTATTATCTAATATCGGGCTTCGAGTGACATCAAGTCCTGATTTCCCGCCGACCCAACAACGTAACAAGCCGGGATTATTTCAAATACTTTTCGCCTCTCGATCCCGCAGGAGCGCCAATCCCAAGACACAGCGAAGGATAGTAAGTTAATTTGCTCGAAGCGTATTTTCCATCGACGTGTCGGGGTACGTTGGGTATCATGTCGGGCGTTTAAACGGGTAACGGCGTCCCTATTAATTCTCGTATCGAGCGGCTGCAGTACTCCAAGCGATTCACCCATCGTAATTCAATGACACGCGGCAGAGGGTTGGGGAGTGAGGTGGGTGAGTCTGCGGGGTGATCAGAAGAGAGAGGGGTACACGGATGGTACGAAGGCCGTTGGTAAAATTGATTTGGAATTGATATAATCATCAAAGTTAAGCTGACAGAGGAACACAGACAGAGGGGAAGTGAGGATACAAGAGATGTAGAAGAACAAGGATCGACGTACGAGATGAATGAAGATAGAACGAGTGGAATGCATTCTTGAATCCTTTCCTGAAACTCATGGAGGAGCGATAAGGTGATGCGCGAGTTTGAAGGAAGCTTTTTAAGACTCAATCGTGAATCGAGATGGTTGAAAGACATCAACACGGAATCAGGGTAGAAAGGGATGCTGGATAAAGTGGGAAGGGATGATGAAGTAGAATCAATGTGGAAGAATACTCGGATAGTTTTTCCAGATGATCGATTGGAATCCGAGTTACCTATTGGTTCCTCGATCTTATTGTTTACTAGGTAATTGCTTTTGACACATCCACGGAGTGCAGGTGTTTTGGAAAATGTTCCATTATCGAACTCTTTTCGCCGATACTTTTCAATTGTCTCTGATACTTTTAGATTCTAGACACATTATTGTGCAATTCATTAGTCCATGGACGTGGAATACAGAAACATTATAATTATCCAATTAATTCCGTTGTAACATCAACCAGTTCATCAAGATGTTACAAACAGTCGATCTGTGTTTACGATCTGTTTAATTATCGATACATTTTGTGCTCGTGACTTAGCTAAACTAGTAATTACATTAGTAACACATGACCACTGTCTAATCAGTGTGCTATGTAATATTCAAGCGTGTAAATAATTCGACAATTCGCACACAGAGACTGTTTGCTTTGTGCGACTACCCTCAAACGCGTTATCTCATTTCAAACATCCAGATTCAAGTCTACATGTGACGGGTACACGAGAGACCCAAAGCAATGCAATTATTTTCGTGTCGGTGGTAAATTATTTTAGGCTTTTCCACGCCATTGGGAAAATATTTTAACCCCACAATTCTACGGAAATTTTACGTAATCCTTGTGACATTAATCAATGTTTGAGGAGGTTCGGTGTTCAATTCAGAACCATAACGACTAAGGAAAGCCTTAGTGTCAAATAATTAACCGTTTAACGTAAAGTTAGGTCCACACCTAACCATCATAAAAATGATTAAGTAATACAAATATTTTTATTGGAAAATATATTTCTTCTTCTAAAAAATCTGGGTGACCAAAACCACCAGGATCATTTAAACTAACTGGGAGATATTTTCCAAAAATGTATGCGCAAGGAGAACGTGCATTAAGTAGTTAAGGAAAGCCACCGGTTTACTGATCAGACACCTAGTTCTTTCTTTCCCTGGATTCATTTTTATGAACACCGTTGATTGTCGTTTTTATTAACGTAATCAGGGAAGTTCTAATTGCTTCTTTTAATTGTTAATGATATCCCATGCTTATTATTCAACTAGTAAATTAAGATACATATTCAGCAGCATTATTCCATTAACCGCAGTATTTCCGAGTGCCAACGTGTGGTCTGCTATTGAGAAATTGCTAGCAATAATTTATAAGCTGCTGTAATGCACGGGATAATAACCACCTGTGAAACAGCGTATTATTCATTTTTAACGCAATACAATTGCAATTAAAATTACATAGATATGCTATTCAGACACGTGTTCAAATATGTTGTACATATTCTTTACGCGAGCGTAGAGTACATCGTGCTTTAAATGTCACGATGTGATCATATATTATTTTATTTTATTACATTTAGTCCACGATTTACACGGCACGGAAGAATCAATGAATTTTTATTTTAAAATATGTACCCTAATTTAAAAAAATGATTAATACTAAATTAAAGCTTTAAATCGTTCCTTCCGGAGAAATGATTTATCGTTAGGTCGCTTTCATAATTACCGGCATAAATACGTTATTAAGTTTTACATCGAAACTTATTATAATAATTGTTGATACTAGATTTTGCTGCACGGATTTTCTGGAAAAAGCATAGAAGTAGGTCGATCAAAATTCAGGTGCATTCGGCCGAAGAAGAAACATCGTATAGCGTTTTCCGAAGGAGAGTAATATCGATTTTATTCTGCGAGCTATCGCACCATGTATACATAAAAATGATGGACGTAACGTGATAACATAAAACATATTTAATATTTCCGAAAACATATGATACCAACAAAATTAAATAGGTTTAATACGAGAACTATTTCATCCCTCAACATTATATTTCTCTTTCTATTTCTGACTCATATTTCGAAACACATATCGTCAGAACTTACATTCTTCTCATCCTTGATATTCCGGCGCTGTTAGAATAATTATGCAATTTAAAATAATTGCTTGGCTTTTAACGCGTGAAATTAAATTAAATTGGATTTAGTGAATTAAATTTAATGAAATATGATTTAATATATTAGATTAAAACCTAGGGTTGCGCGCAAGGTTGTGTATTAATTCAATTCAATTCTATTAATTTCGCGTTCATATTTTGTTCCGTATTCCGTATTAATTAACGTTTTTATTTTTATTCGGCGATTTCAGAAAATAATTCCGATTATGTGGAATTAATATTTTCTTATTAAACGCTTAAAAATTTCGTGATATAGAGATATCGGTAATAAAAACATATTTGCAAAATATCAAATTATAAGAAATATATATACACTTCAATTTTGTTCCAAATTCTGCTTTCTAGTGTTAAACTCCTCAAGTTTTATTGGCAAACATCATGCGATCGTTAGAAAACTTTTTCGGAAATAATGTCAAATTATAACAATTGATGTTTGTGCAAGCATCCATGACAGGAAGAAAACAATTGCACCGGAAGTTCTTTCGCATGGCCACTCGAGAAAAGTTTCAAAAAGGCAGATCGTCAGCAATATCTCTGGTTGCAATTTTATTGCGGATGGAATTGAAGACGATATTGCTTTCGATGTTACAGCTGACCAGATACGAAGCGTTATCACTCGACTTTGATACGTTTCCTTGAACTGCTGGATGTTCTTAGAGAAGCGTTTCAAAAGTTCCTCCCGCGACTCTATTAGAAATAAATCGTGCACGGCCATTGGTTGAAAAAGCTGGCGAAGTGGTTCGGTTGTCGAGCAGTGTGTATTACTAGACGATATAGCTTACCGCGAGCGTTCTCACTGATATATCCCGACATTATAGCCATAGATATATAATAGATATATAATATATAGATATATAGTCCACTATAGAAGGCTGAGCCCAGTGAACTGCGTGTTGTGCTTGACACAAGGATAGGATTATAATCGAGGTCGAAAGCTTTCCCTGCTTTTTACCACGGAAGATCGGTTCGACCCGTTTCCTTCCTTCCGAAGGTTTCCCTTCGAGTCTTCGAATTTATTCGTTTTTAAGTATCCCTTTTTCACTTGGATTCAGTTCCATTGACACTTTTGTAATCCCTCGATTTATCTCTCTTTTGTCGTTCGATTAACTGCTTCTGTGTTGTTGTTCACTAAAATCAATATAATCTTCGATAGCAGAATATATTTAAGGTATTATTATAAAACTTAATTTGAATCGCATTCTGAAGGGAGTCTTCATAATATCATAATTCCATATAATTGGTAATTATTATTGAATGGCTTACGATTAGATTTAATTGCCATTATGGCCAGTCAGGAAACCGCAATGATTGCCATCTAATACTACGTGGGATGTGAAAGGGAGAACGTAGTAATTCAAGTAATTCGCTTGGAAGAAACTTACACGGCCATTCGCGTTGCGGAGTGTTGGATCCCTGAAACCACGGCAGTTTCAGGATTCGGACACGTAGTTAGGACTTAGCTGGAGATCAGATTAAATTTACGTAGATATATAGATATATACATAGTGAGATAGTCCTCACGCGACAAGGAAGAGCGAAGACAACGCATGCTAACTTCGTACTCCAAGCGAACTTGTCATCAATTTGGATTGTTACGTATCCACTCAGACAATTCATGTAGAAAGACATACGTGTACAGGTTTCGATGTAAATATTAATAACTTGTTATAAATGAATTTATTCATTCTATTATCATTGGAACTAATTAATTGAAAGAATCAGAAATCTAAATTTTCTAGATTCATTAGCTATTTAATTTTCAGTCAGTCATAAGTTTCGATAGTATCCTAATATTATTAATTGTTATAATAAGTTTCGATTTTATTCCACTAAGCTTGAAATTACTTTTTAGAATTTGTTTTGTATATATAAATATATTGCTGAGCGTGTATATAGGGGATTTATAATATGCTATTTATATCTATATCTATATAATAATAAGCTGTGGGTGTATATAATATTTTGTTTCTGAATAATCGTTCAGCTTAAGTTCATTTTGCGGAATAATTCTTGCATTGAAATAACGATTTTTTAAATAAAAAATAAAATTCGGTTTTACGCTGAAGTCATCGATGAATTGTCTACTGCACAGCAAGAAGATGTAAATAATAACAATATTTTAGATTAAAATATACGAAAGACATTTATATAACCAAGTAAAATGAAAGAAGATTAAATAATTCATAATTACTTATGCATCAAGCTAATAGTTTAATCTGATAATTACTCTCTCTACCAACAAAAGGAATAATTTCTCAAGATGGATTATTCCTTCAACGACGAGCTCATTCATTTTCTGCATTTAGGGAGTAAAAAAGCACGGGCAGGACACGTATTTACAACGAAGGCAACTATAATATTAAGCAGCTCGCACTTTTTAAAAACTTCGCCCGAGCTTTCGAAGGATTAAAGAAGAAGTGAGCTTGAAATATATATGAGGTGAAAAAACCTCAATCCGCTCGATGCGAAGTAAAAGATGCAAACTCTGTAAAAGAAAGCGGGGAATAGGTAACGTAATATTCTTTGCGTATTCTTTCGAATAATCTTTTAATGGAACGTGAAATATGAACGCCGTGGATGTAGATAAATTAAGACAGATTTGAATGCTCTGATTTTAATATAATTACATATAATATCCGCGTTTTTAGTATCAGAGGTTGTTTAAGTAGAAACGGTAAAAGTATCAGACGCGCGAAGTGGTGCGATTCATTACGATTCATTGCGCGCGGTTGAAGATGAATATGATCTGCGAAAGGGTTATTTTGAAGTGGAAAACCTATAAAAACATATATGCAGGGGAAATTCCAGAGTTATCGATACACGTAAAAGTCCTTAGATATTTAAACGGTCGAGGTTTTCCGTAAAACTTTTCCCCGCATAAAGTAATTTGGGGTACTTTTTACCGGAGCCTTAGCTGAAAAAAGGTATCCTGAAGGGAAGGATGTCGTTTCTTCATACAGGGTGAAAAACTTCCCCCAGGGATTAATTTAAGTTCAGTTTTAACTCGGATCAGCAAGTATTAGACCTGGGACCTTAAATGACGGATGTGAACGAAATGGATCGAAGTGGACTTTTTTGCTCGAAGATTTCTGTAACTGAGAATTTACCCCTAGAATCTGTCCGCTTCCTCGTTAAGATTCTGATACGATTTATTTTTGATTTAATCTCTTTTCGGGATTAATGATTTATATCTTGAGTCGTTAAAGTAATCAGAAACACGGCTTTTGGGTCATTAAAGTAATAAATATTGCGGTTCTTGGATCAGTAAAATTATAAGTAATGCAGTTTTCGAGCCGTTAAAATTATAATTAATGCGGTTTTTGGATCAGTAAAATTATAAGTAATACGGTTTTTGAGCCGTTAAAATTATAAATATTGCGGTTTTTGGGTCGTTAAAATAATAACACAGGTTCTGTGTCGTTAAAATAATAAAAAATACTCTCTTTGGGTCACTAAAATTATATAATCAGTAACGCGGTTTGCAGATCGTTAAAGTGATAAGTAATGTGGTTTTTGAGTCGTTAAAATTATAAGTAACGCAGTTTTTCGGTTATCAAGTGAAAACATAACAGTTTCTCACGTATTCACAATGGATCAAGTAGATCAGTTGATCTCACAGTGTAAGAACCTTGACGAAACTTAAGCGATGTGCCATGAGATCTTAAAGCACGTACCTCATTGACTCGGTTCCTTCACATTTCGCTTGTAACTTGAAGATGTGAAGATGTGATAGGGACATTCGGTAATTACCTGCTTCGAAAGTGGTTACCTTGGAAACTACTAGATCCTCGCGACGTCTGTCCCTATAACTTAAGGCACGTACCAGAAAATGGCCCCGGGAAATTCCCCTTTCACCGTAATTAGTGAATTCAGACCTAAAAGTGTTCGATCGAATGAGACTAACGGCGCGTTTATTTTACATCTTTAAGAATATTTGTTGAGTGACAGAAGTACAGAACGAAGAATTTTGTGAAAGAATTAATATAGTAATTAGAATGCCGTGATATAAATAATATATTTTTGTACATTTCTCAATTACTTGCTGGACAATTACTGAAATTCGACGTATTCGATTTTCGGGATTAACGATGGATTTTGAGATTTCACAGTTACGTAATCGCGAGCTCTCGGCTTTCGTAATCCAATTCTCCACGGAATGTTCTTGTGAAACTGGAAACCAATCGAACCATGCGCATGGATTATAATACTGTAATCTAACCATCATACTTCCAGGAAATATTCGTATCTCACGAAATACGGAAATTCCTTTCTCAAAATTCCGTATCGTTTCTAGGGCATTAAAATTCTGGCTAAAGTATTAAACACAGCAAATATTATTAATCCGAATTTTCGCTTCTCCAGATTTGATTTCTCTGTCAGTAGATTTAGGATGTGGCTAATTTTATTTCGGGAATTATTTCGAATAAATAATTATTGCTTCGAATGGTAATAATTTCGTCGATCGATTTGACTCGTTATAACTTAGTTGAAATTAATTTGTCTAATCATAACCTAGTTGATAGGTTTGATTAATTAAAATCCTAGCTGATAGATTTGGTTAATTAAAATCCTAGTTGATTGATTTCACTAATTACAACCCAGTTAATATATTTAATGAGTTCAAATCCTACTCGATTGATTACTACTTACAACATATCGTACTTTTAATATCCAAAGAGTCCAACAATTCAGATTTTGTCGAATGTCTGACTAAATTATGATCCCACGTTCACTCTCCATGCCACAACACATTCCAATCTTAACCAGATTTCATTGGTTGGAAATACACGGCGAGTATCATAAATATTCCAGAATGAAGTGTCGGAACGATGACTGACGAGAAAATGTCAAATTTATTGGCAACGTGCGTAGACTTCCCGCAGAGTGCAGCGTGAGATATAAAATTTGTATACACGAGATACATACATACATATATCGCACGTCACATATCGTGACCAGGTTTAGAAACGCAAAGTTATCGTTATTAATATTTCCTGCTATTTTATCACACTAATACTATAGTATAATATTATACAATAAAAACAATCCACATTATTGCATGTATAATGCATAACGATAACGCAACGAGCAGAATAATATATAATAATCTACCGCACATTATCTCGGTGAATATTATATTATAAACGTAGATGTTCAGTACAGTGGGAATCGTATACTGGAATATTTTCGTTTCGCATCCACGGTCGGCGAATGTTTACATCTGCTTAGACAGTTTTATGTAGCGCTCCGGTTGAAACTTGTTTTGATGGTACTACTGCCTCGAGACCTTATTATAAGTCACGGCAGCTTAATCCTACTGAAGCTGACGTCACAGGCTTCAGTAGCTTCATTTCCCTTGTGCTGATAAGACGTATCTGTGGGTTTTTAGTTGGAGCTCGTTTAAGTACGTGATTTCTACTACTACTGGGTCCCGGAAAGAATGCAGTACTGGCGGACGTCCCACTTTCGTAAGTCCCACGTTCACTTTGATCTCTCTTTGGTTATATACGCCATGTGTTATATATTTTATGATCGGTTATATATGTCATCCATTATATACAGACCCGGTTATGTATCTGGCACGTAAGATATTATATTGACGCTTCTATATGTATGTTATAACCTACACCATTTTTATCGGCACTGACCTTCGCCATAAAGGTGCCATCAATATTATATACGTCATGTATCATGTATTATTGAAGTTATGTATTACATACAAACCTTATAGAACCATGTAGTACATAATTGTACAAAACTTCTATTCGGTTATATAAATCTCGAATATTATGATATAACTTAAATCACCTGAGAATATTGAAAAGAAAATGGTCCCCTTTTGAGGGAAATGCTAGAATTCGTTTGGTTCATGAGGAATGTGAAACAATTAGAAAATTAATTATGTGAAGGTATTAAGCGAGAATTATGATGGTCGTTTAGAACGGAAACGAAGGAATTTGACGTCCGGTGATCGGTGGTACAAGTTGTAATCCAAATCCAATATCCTGGCTCAACTTTTACAACGATATCCTGTACTTTCCATTCTTTCCAACTTTTTCCTGGAGTCAACCTTAATGATTCGATCCCGTAGGGTTCCCTATGGAATCGATCCCCTCGTTCGTTTAAAACTTTTTGACAAAGAGGTGATTAGGACCTCGTTATTAGTGTCATTAAGCCTCTGTCTTAGAGAGGTACCTTTGGCCTCAGATTTCCTTCAATCTTAGGTTTCTTGGATTTTTGAAAAATTTGTTCGACCGATCGTTTGTTTCTATTCGACGTTAACTTTTTATCTGAGGATGACGAGTTAAGTTGTCATTCGAATCTACGAACGTTAAACTGAGTTCATTTAATATAAATGGAATTAAGTATGCATGAAAGAATAAATAATAAATATGTATGACAGATCGATGAATAGTAAAATTCCGTTCTTCGAACGGTGCATATTTCCTTGTATTTTGATAACTGGATATTCAAATATTGAAAATTCAGTTCAATGAAATTCGCAACTGCGAATATTGTACAGATACATTTGTACAGTCCTTTTGGTATTTGAATTATTTACTTGAGAGATTGTTTATGAACTACCGAAGTTTATAAACAATCTCTCTGTGCAGCTGCGGGACATTGATGTGCTATGCATTTTCGAGTAATGGCGTAAAACAGAGTTCGCGGTAATCATATAAATAAACATTTAATATAAATGCATAGTTTCGGAACATCCTCGCGTAGAAATATTGGAAAAATGATAAAGAATTATTAATTATTTCGGTGAATATTGCTGTGGCGAATTGAAGTTGATGGTTGAATAAAACCGGCATATATTGGATGACATATTTTGACTGAATCATATTATTCAAAATGGAAGTAAAACGAGAGATTAAAATTGATATTAATTGTAAGTATATTACAAGAAGATATTGAAGTAAATCATTAATGTAACCAAGGAATAACATCCTCGAAAGTCTTTCATAGAAAATAGTTGAGTTGTTTTTTATGTTAAGAATTTATATTTAACTTGTACTTAATTTAAAATTATTATATTTATAATAGATGTGAAGAATTGTAAGTTTTAAATACGATGTAATATAATAATATAATATAATTATATTATATTATATTATATTATCGCCATAAGTTTGAAAGCTTTTTATCCAGCAACATTTTGTCTGCGTAGCAAGGATATAATATAATAATATAATATAATAATACAAGATAGTAATTAATGTAAGTTAGAAAGCTTGTTACTCAGCAACATCTCGTTTTCGGCTTTGTTTTAAACTTCCACAAGTAAGAAAAGTTTATTCAACGAAACTCGGGAACTAATTGTATTTCAGTCCGGTTTCGAATATAGCTTGCAAATGGAAAATGGGAAAATAAGGAATTAACTGAGTTAAAGTTGAGTTCTCGTTCATCAAGGATCCAAGTGGTCCACTATCATAGAGATTCGAAGTTTGCCAATCGTGAGATTCGAGATATACCCCACCGGAACTTGTAATTTCGTTAATGTACGTTAATCACGAAAGTTTTGTATTGTGTGCCTTCTGTTGGGCAACGCTCTTCCCAAGAATTGCCCGTAAAAAGTTTTTACGGCGTCCCGATTGACATCGATACGGTAATTGCGTTTCGATAATCTCGACCCGTTTACGTTGAAAGTTATTGTCGTGTCTTGAAATGTTTGGTCTGCCGGGAAATGCTGTCTGTTTTCTTAATAAAGCAAAATAATAGAATTGGATGCTGTTTAATTTAATGAATAATGAGATTTCCATTAATGGTGATGACTGATTTGTGGAATTGGATCTTCCTTTGGAATTTGGAACTTTCAAATGTTAGAATATTACATTTTTAAATGTTAAAATATCGTATTTTCGAATGTTGGATTTTAACATTTTCAAATGTTACAATTTCGAACTTTCAAATGTTGTAATCTTAAATTTGCAAATATTAAAATATCATAGTTCCGAAAGTTAGAATTTCAAATGTATACATTGCACTGTTTTCTATACTTTATTTATAACACATAATTGGAGAAAAAACGTTTCAGGAGGAATATGGGAAACGAATGTAACAAACTGAAATTGCTGCGGTTCTAGTACCACCGACGCCATTTCATTTCTAATGGTTTTCATATAAAAGATGTTCCCGTCGACGAGAAGGGCGATAAAACTAACACATAAAATTCTTATACGGTGCTAAAACATAGTGAATTTGTCCGGTTTTACGTTCCATGTTTCATTTCGTGAATATTAATGTTGTTAATAATGAAGGAGGAAAGGTTTTCTCGGTTTTTTACACTTTTTCCAACCAGAATTACCAAAGCAGTCGAAATGACTGGGCCTTCATTTTTAATAGAATTATTTGAATAACTTTTAAACTCCAAAAGCTGGAAATTTGAAGTTCCAACCTCCCAAAGTTTGAAATTCCACTATTTGAAATGTTGAAGTTCCATAATCTGAATATTTCAAGTTCCAACATTTAAAAATTGGAAACTCCGACAGTCGGAGATCATAAATTCCAAGATTTCAAAAGAAATGAAATCTGTGTCGTAATAGGGGGATAATAGTTCATCCCTGCAGGGTCCGCGTAACTATATCGAATTCAATGGCTAAAATTCTGGGGAATTTCTCAACCTTCTGAGTTCTGGTAAAAGTCTCGAGGAGCGTTTCTCTGATATCAATTTCCCTTTCCCTGTAGAATACGTGCACGGAATTGATTGATTCCATTTCTTCTTCGGCGCCAGTTTAGTGCACAGGTGCAATATAGTGATAAACATAAACCATTAGGAATAAAGTTAGTCCGAGAAAGGAGGCAGTTCCATTTTCTTTCTCCCCTTTCTCTTCGAAAACGAAAGGAAATTTAAGGCAAAAACGAGAGAAGAGAAAGAAATATCTCAGAAGAATAAATTGAGTCGATCAAAGACCAGCGCGATTAACTTCATTGAAAAAAACCGTAAACCCGTTATCAAAATAAAAAGGTCGAACTATTTAATTTGTTAAGAATTTAATTTAACAAGTAGTTAACGTAGTTTGTTTCTTATTATTTTCATAATTCATGCCGACAATGCCTGGAGTATAATATGAGTTATGTAACCTTTTACGAGTGGAAGGTCAATTAACATCGTTCGTGTAAGATTTCACTAAAACACTGAAGTATTCTTTCTAGTTGAGTGCTTCCAGTAACTTGAAAAGCTGCCATGAATATTCAGCAGCACTCTTCTTCGTGAACTATCATCTCCTTATCGTATTTCTCAAGGGACTATCGTACAAGTTCAATAACTTGATGAATCGCATCAGTGCTAAAAGCAGTCGTATTATAAATCAATTTTTCAAGTGTATTAATCCTCGAAAATGATCCATTTCCTTATCACGGAAATTCGCGCTTATAATACATTTTTATAAATCAAATATACTAGTCGTTCTAATTACCGTTGATTACAGTTCATTTATTAAATTAATTTTCTTGAATTTTGAAGTTGGCCGTAATATTGTTCATATGTAATATATAGTTTTAAGCGGCTATTAATAAGGCCAAGAGTTTAGACTAATACTTCTTTATTTCAATTGTTCGACGAAACGTTTCGATAAGGTAGTTCTTATCCTCTTCATTTAATATCACACTTTGCAACTCTACTGCAAGATATCACGAATTGGCTCGAAATACTTAATTAATGAAATCTCGCACCGTTATCAATCAGTTCGTAGCAGCGAATCACGGCGTGAATGGAGCTAATCAATTCGATAGAAAACACTGCGATATAAATGGAGACGTAAAACTAGAATAATTCGCGAGTCGACTTCGGATCTTAAGCTGTTAATCATTCGTGTCTGAAGCAATGACTGGTGCTAGTAATTAAGGTAACGGGTTACTGTGCTACGTTTATTAGAGAATGCTATGCAGTACATGTGACATTATCTACTCCCCGGGGATAATCGATTACGTTTTACCTTAAACAGGGTACAGAGATCGTAGACATTGATATAAGACCCCGAAATCCGATGCCGTGAATTCGGGAAACAGATTGGTTTCAAAGTGAATGTGGATTTTAGTTTGACACTAGAACTGGAGACATTTATGAACGCGTTGGAACATTATATTTCGCGGTGACTGCAAAAATGAATTTATAACATCTCGCAACCTCCTTCGGTATTTATTCAAGTGGAAGGACTCAACACTGCGGCTAACTCTAAAGTGCTTACTCCATATATTCCAGGTTGCATAAAGTCACGTTGTTTTTTTTTGAGGCCATAACTCTTCCGCCCTGTGCAACACAATATTCGCGATTTAAGAATTCATTCCTTTCCACGTTTATCCTTCCGCATTTTTCGTTGACACTGAAATGTTCCTTAATTTTAATATCCGCTGGTGGTTTCCCAATGGTTTCAATTATAATATTTCTCTTTGCTTGTTGATATCCTTTTTTATCAGTAGTCTAAAATCGTTCATGATATCAGAAGCTATCATATTCGACAGTTTACGTCAATCACGATAAACACCGCGCCATTATACAGTAACCTACCATATTATTTAGTATTATTCGGTTAATGTTACGATTATTAACTTCCTGCACGCTGAAAGCTATTCATGTTAAAAAGCCATAGATGCAAATTAAATGAAAAACCCTCTGCCTTACACCTCCGTTCGAGCATCCTAGTCTTCAACCAATGAAGTTTGTTGCAAGTCCCGTTGTCAAGGCAACGAAGACGTGTCACGTGGTCTTCTCTCTTTGCCCCGCCCAGAATGCTTTCAAAGTCACGCACGTCTTCTTTGTAAAACACCATCGTGGATATCACTTGTTATAGTTATCGGGGTGTTCATTATCAATTTTTGCGCGCCATTTTTCTTGGCATGCGCGAGTAATCAGCCTCATTAGAGTAGGCGACGAAGTACCCGGGGTCACGTATTATGGGCGACGTGGAATAAAAAGCTCCTACAAATTGGTGGCTGCGAGAACGATCCCGTTTCGAGCCTTTACAAAGAATTCGCCTGTATGAAAGCCAGCTCTTATAATAAATTGGTCTTCGGTATAAAGAGTCTACCTGACGTGAATGGACTGCAATTCCGTTCTAGTCGATTACCGAAGAAGTTCACCGAGAATGCCGGTAAAACCACTCAGCCGAATTACAGACACCATGACTTTTGTTATAACCATCTGATTTCTGACTCCTGACTCCTTTCGCGAGTATCTTGGGACTTGTAATGTTTTCTGGATATTTCGATGACACGTTTCATACAAATGTAAACATTATATTGGGTGAATTTAATTCTGTGAAAAGATGACAACGGAAGGAATTGTATTTAGGGATGTTGTTTGGAAATTTGATATTCCAATGTTTCAAACCTTAGAACTTTGAGACTCCCGTAGTTAGAACTTTGAAATTTTTGTATTTTAAAATTTGAAATTCGAATATTAAGAATCTTTCATTCCAAAGTATGAAAGCTTAAAATGTTGAAACTGCAAGAGTCGGGAATTTGAAATTCCAACCTTTCAAAGTTTAAAATTCCACTATTTGAGACTTCGAAATACCGTTATTTAAAAGTCTGAAATTCCACTGTTTGAAATATTCAAGTTCCATAATTGCATTATTTAAAATTTCCACATTTGAATCTTGCCACCAATCTTGACTCCAACAGCTGTAATCTCAAAATCTAAGATTCTAAACCGTAAGATTTGAAATACCAGAACCCCTCAGTTACAATAACGATACAACTAATACCTCAAACTATTTCATATCACAAATTCCTCAGTAATTCCATAAATCAAATTACACACACTTAAACTAATTCGATCTGGATCCAATTCCAACTTGAACCCTGACAGCACTATCTATAATCACAATATAACCGCAATAATAAATTAAACCATATTTTACAGTCTCAGTGTCACAGATGGTTCAATATACTACAAGAATATCGCAAGAGCTAATTTAAATAACCCAGATAATGAGTAGAAATTAATGTGACAGTAAATGGAGTGGATTCTGAACTACAATTTGTCGAGCATTTTGTAGCCTCGAGTGTTCCGTTCATTATCTTGATCCTAGTATTGCGGTGGAAAGTGCGGCACAGTTTGCCGCCAGATCCTTCAATGTATCTTAATACCGCAAGCAGTAATTACTTCGAAGCCTATTATGACTCCTTACTTAACTTGGGAGCCAATAATCGATCGCGACGAGATAACGCTGTGTGCGAGTTAAATGAACACCCTCGAATCTCCTTGACAAATTACATCTTAATAGGCGAACTCATATAACACTATCACGTATCAATCACACGGCAACATGGTATCCACGTTTTAGTATCAAACGTACACTTAGTTTAAGTGGAAGTGTTCAAAGTGTCAG
The DNA here is from genome assembly GCA_910591585.2 of Nysson spinosus. Taxonomy (NCBI): domain Eukaryota; kingdom Metazoa; phylum Arthropoda; class Insecta; order Hymenoptera; family Crabronidae; genus Nysson; species Nysson spinosus. The sequence continues at coordinate 2,048,253 of OU342849.1, forward strand.
ACACTTTAATACTACCACGTGATTCGCTAAAAAAGGTAGGATAATGACAAAGGAAAAGTTTGGATTCTTACGTCGAGGCAGAGTCAGCGAAACTCGAGAACTGTGCGACTCGTTTCACAGTCTGAGTTACAAGTTCCCGGAAGTTGCGGAGAGTAGAATTTTCCAGTCAAGCAAGCGCGTTATAAAAGCCGAGGGAACTCTCCTGGCTCGCTCATCTGATAAAACTCAGCTGTTTTGTTGGCTGCATCTTGCGCCGCTACATTTACTCTACCAGAATACCGCGTCATTGTGAAATGCAAAGTTTTAATTGCAGTCTTAACAACTTGATGCCGTAACATCTCTCACTGTGTTCACAGTCAGTGAAAGTATTCGCATCGACTGCTTTGCGGAACAAACCTGGGGAAGTGTTTCTTTTATTTGTATGGAGTACTTATCAATTATGCGGTACACGGAATGCCTGGAAGTATTATTTATTATTATTTATTTGACTATTTATTAGTATTTTACTATATATTATTATTATTTATTTATTCTTCCAATAATAATTGGAAAAATATTGTGATCAAATTCGCGACTTCAAGATTTTAATTTCCTGTTTTAAACCTCGCGATGTGAATTTTTTGATTAAAACTGAAATCAGTGATATAACCCTTGTCTGGGCCCGGAGTAGAATAGGCCCAGGGTAGCTCCCTGCCTGTCGTAAGAGGCGACTTATAGGGAGATTCCTATAAGATTAATCCTATTAATAAAAATAGGAATAATTGGAATTTCCGATCTAACTTTTGATACCAATAAAATAATTAAGTAATTTAAAAAAACCAGCGACACTAAATTGTGTCGATAAAAATAAGACGATCGAGGAGTCATTGCGATTCAGTTATTTGCTCTTCTTAATACTTTATTAATTTACTAAAAAAATAAATGCTTTGTATGAAGCAAAATTTACTGGACGTATATATACGCCAATTAGCTAGCTTATTTCATACTTGACACCCTCGCAATTCCATTTATGTCGTATCAGGAAATCTTTTAACTGAAAGAATTCATTGTTTCATCGCATCGGTAGACGCGACACGTGTAATGTCTATTGAGTCATAATATTGAGCGCCATTTTATTGAGGAACAAAGCGGAACAATATCGTCGTGTGTGGAATGCACTTTTCCGGATTCTGCGAAGTCGTTGTTAGACGGAAGTCGGAATGTGTTAGAAACTTGGTAGTTGATAGTTTCAACGGCGTTCCTTGGGGGTTTGAATTATGTTGGCCGATCGATTATCGATCATAGTATCGATACGTGCCAACGAGAGTTCCCTGCGCGAGTCTATCAGTGAAGCATCGAGATGTTTATCAGACTTATAGCTTTACATTGAGACTTTAAATACAGTTCTTGGTTGCAATCAGTGTCTTCATCTGGCTAAACACTTCGAAGTGAGTTAAAACTGTTTTCCCCGAAGACGAAGTTGATTAAACTTTACACTACGTTTTCGTATTAATATTCAGGTCAAAGAATAGGTTGAAATTGGATAAATGGAAGGAATTAAGTATAGAAAATGATTCTTCCGTGTTTTTGATGCTTTAATATGACGCACCAAAGAGAGAATGATAGTTCGTTGACACGCGCTTTCACAGCGAAGTAATTTAAATGTATAATTGGATCTCTTTAGGTTTAGACAAGAAGCTTTCGAACTATCCATCTCCATTAATTAATTACCGGCACCGATATTCATCCTCCGTCACGAAAGCCTCTTTGTTATGGACGAAGAACGTCCAAGGAAGTGGAATGAAATTCTACGAGATACTTAAACTGCAACTGTGTTGACCGGAATTTATAATTAGGAGAAGTTTACCGAATTGCAACGACACTCGAATGAATTACGGTTTAAGAGGCATAATTAAAAATATGCTTAAGAAAGTAACGTAGAAAGACTTTCACGCTAGGAACACTAGAGTTGGGTTGTCGAAAGAAGGCACTCGTGACATGCCACGTGAACATTCGACCCGTGTAGATTATGTATGTTATATTAATGTTAGATATTAGTTTCAAAACTAACGGCACAGAAATGTATCGAAATCTTTCTCTCGCATTTTTCATTCACCTCGATTTCTCATCCGCGTAGATTCTGCCTTCACTACGAAGAACATAGTCAACGTGTCAAAAGTTATGTTGGTAAATCATGCGAGCCGTGAACTTCTCGTAACATTTTCGGTATCATAAACTTTCATTTATCTTCGGGAAGTCGACAAGAATATAGCTTACGCTGTTTGAAGAGTCGTCGAATCGTAAAATCCCCGAAACATTACGCGCGATGGTGTTTTGATTCACCTACTTTCGTTTCTTTCTTTATTTCCCTCCTGGAGTGGAGTACAATGGGCATCATTTTACGGTTCAAACACTCCGCCATTGCCGCGGGAACAGTCCGTGTTCCTTGAGGACTCTCATTTTTCATGGTCAGCAATGTGTTGTATTTGGGAAGAGAAGATGGAAAAGAAACGTAGAAAGAGTATCTGGTACGCAAACTCGGCGCGCGAAAAGGATCTCGGAAAAGGAACCTGAGAAACGAACCCCGAAAGGAAACCTGGCAAGGAAACCTAGAAAAGGTACCTAGAAAAGGATCTTGGAAGGAGAACTGGGAGGGGAACCTGGGAGGCGAACGTGGAAAGAGAAAGTGGAAAGGAAATATCGAAAGGGAACGAGGAAAGGTAATTTGGAAAGGGAAAGATAAAAAGTCCTGAACTACAGAGTAGGATGGGGTTTCACGTGACGAGGACTATCGTGAACTTGTCCAATATCGTGGATATGAAAGGAAAAGAGGACAGAAAAGAGGAGTGTTCCTACTCGAAACTCACGCCATTTCCCACCAATGATAGGGCTGGGTTTGCTACTTGCGTCCTTCCACCTAAGTCCGTCCAAGTGGATGATGAAGGGAAAAAGCCGGATAAAAAATATTAAGAGAAGAACTTTCTCATCCACGTACTTTCGAACTCTTTTCTTTCAACGACCACCTGGCGCGTTCCTTGAATCTAATTAGTAGCATTTGTTTTATTATATATTTACCAACTAAACAATTTCTTGGATACTTTTTATGAAAAGGATCTAAGGACTTAGTACACCTAAGAAAAGGTTATTTACGATCGATAAAAAAATTACTTTCTATTAAGTTCTGCTATAAGTTTCTTTCGTTTTTTTTTTCATAAAGAAATAATGCTGGAATTCGCTAAAATTTCGTTCAACGAATCGAATGTTTTTTTGAGACGAGGAGTTTTTTAATGAAAGGCTGGAATCCCCGGGTTGAAATCTTCCGTTAATCCTAGTTATAGTTTCAATCCCGAACGCGATTATTTAAAAAATGTTTCCGGTTTTTGCGAAACATTCGACATATGTTTATTCACCTATTTGCATTTCCTTTTCTGGATCCTCTTATCGGTCTTTTTAAGGGACATGCTCCGGAAAACGTACTGGATGTCAATATAGGAATTCAGATGGAAATGTTGTTTTAATATCCGAAAGGTTGAAGGATTTATTTCGAGATTCCGATATTTACATTCAATATTCCGCATATTGCGTGGAACACAAGTAAAAAGAAACTACGAAGTTCTACGTGGAAATCTTAGATTTCGAAGAAAATCAATCATTAAAATTTTGTTTAATTCCCTTCCTTTACGTTTCGCAAATAATTATTTAAAATCCTAGGAGCATAGTGCGATAAAAAGCCTCCCGTCTTTTTTTATCTTAACACCGAACATATATAAAATAAATATTTTCAGAATTAAAAATCGCTAACACCGCTTATAAAAATTGAAAATAGGGCCACAAAAACAGTTGAAACACATTAACAGACAAACGTCAAATCTTCGATCTCGAAACATTTACATAATGCTTTTTAAAATTTGTTATCGCGAAGTCACATCTAAGTGACGCCGGTCGATAACCGCTGGATACGGAATCACGTATACGTGACATCGGCTATGAAAGTGTTAAAACCCTTTGCCCCTAGGAGTTGAGAGGTATTTAGGGTAAGATATTTCGCTAGAAAGCGGTATTCTAATAGCACAAGTTCGAGACAGCAACTCGTAGGAGAAACTTAATGAGATAGTGAGAAGATGGCGGGGGGAGAGTAACGGTTTCGACGGATAAAGCAGCAAGGGCAATTCCTGACAGTGTAGTGAATAGACTGAGTAGGTCTTCAATGGCAAATATTATGTTAAATCTCTCGTGAATGGAACAATGCCGGCAGCTCCCTATTATCAGAGTCTTAAACGCCAGTATAAGGTATCGTATTAGAGCCATATTGTTATACCGTGAGCTGGTACGCCTGTCACAAAAGGGACCAGTCCCACGGGAAATACATACGTCGTTCCTGGAAGTTCACTCGATGAAAAATTTATCCAAGGTCCAGGAACTTTCCTGGACTTTCTTCGATCTGTCGGGAAAGAAAGGGAATCAATGGCTGAGCTTAACCGTCATTATGCAATCGTGCTTTGCTTGGGACACAAGTGTCCTTCGATTATTAATTTTCATCGGATCAGGTTGCCTTCCTGCGGACACTTTAACCCCCGCATAATCGGATGAGGTAAGGATAGTTCATACTTCAAAGAATTTGGTGGGCATAAAAATGGCTGACCAGTAGTTATGCGGGTGGGCCGTGCAAAGTGGATGGTTCCACTTGTCGAAGTACAACATGGACTTTGTGACTTGTTACCTCGTCCCCCGAAAATTGTTCGGGGACAGAATGTGGTGTTTGAAGTTCAAAGGCTTAAAGTTACTAGCTTGCGATAAGGTCATACCGGTAGTCCCGTATAACACGTTATTCTCAGAACACGATCTCGATATAACACAATAAAAACTGTGTAAAAATTAAAAAACTGTTCTGTATAAAATATAGAAAATATAATATTTTTTAATCTTATTAAATTCTGGAAATCTTTGATTATAAGTTGTACAACGGTTTCTATTATTATAAAAATATGTGCTCTTGTTATTGAAATAACTGGAGTATTTAAAAAAATATATTTTCGTAAATACGATCAGGTCTTATTTTTAGAGCAATAGATAATTATGAAAATTGAACATACCAACATGAAAACAGAACATAATTTAAAGTGCAAACGAGTTGGATTAAGGTACACGTGTAGGTGGCGAGTCGCCAAGTCTCGTTGTATGCCAACAACGTTTTGTTGTCATGAATAATAAATTCTGGAAATTAAGGTGTTTTCCGACCGTCGGAAATAGTTAAGCAACGTAAAACCTGTGGTCAAAATGGCTCCACCCTTTCATCTCGCTTCGTTTACTTTCTTTGATGTAACGCACCTGTTAATTAAACCAGCACGTTCAGAAACTTTCGGCAAAGTCGTTTGCTACTTTCGTACTTATTATTAACCTGCGCTCTAAATTATACTCATTTCCTTATGGAACATGTTTCTCCCGGAAGCCCTCGGATTAAAAATTTCCTGAGTTTTTGTAAACTCAGTTTTTATAAATGTCTGTTTCTTTAAATAATATGAATGCGTTTCTAAACGAAGCACCTTTGTTTTCCCACTTTTACTTAAAATATGTTCTTCCTCTCCATTGTTAATAACTCGGCAATCTGTTTCTCGTAGTTTTTAAGGCAATAACATGACAGGAAGTCGAGGCCTCAGGGCTACTTCCGTTTATAATTATAGATATCGTCCGAAGGTTTCTTTGACGCGAGCTTAAAGCTTTCGTCAAGTTTCGCGGGTTGTTTCATTCTACTTCGTTGTCTGCCTGCGGCAAGGATTTTACGACGAACTAGGTGAGAGGGAGGAAAGATGGCGGAGAATAAGAAGAAGCAAAAACAGATGAGTAACTGACTAGGGGGAAGAGATTGAACTGATTTATTACACCCTCGACTATGATCCCTTAAGTGCAGTATAAGTCATATAAATCACGACAAAGTAGCGCAATACAGGCCGGAGAATTTATTAATTTAATACTTTAGTGATTAAAGATCGTGCACTTAGCTCGCCTGCTAACTTTCTCTTCATGCTGGAATGATCAGCGACGTCTCTAATCATTGTAAATATTAATAACTAAATGAAATAAGTGACATAACGATTCCAGTCTAAATTAAGTCATACTAGGAATGCCACTAAATCATTCATAAATAATCGCCGCAAATTGTTTTCCTTGATTTGCAAATGGCGGGTGACTCTTGGCATATATACTCGAGGATACCTTGCCAGTATCTACTTCCTTTATCTCTTCTTTTTTATTTATGTGTCAACTATTACTCCCAACATCGTTTTCTAACATCGAACTTACAACCTCCATTCATTGTCTTGCAATAATAACGAAGAAAAAGTTATGAATTATACGCGGACCAATTGACCATCGGGTACAGGTTTCCCAAAAAGAGGATACGTGCGGGGGATGATTCGTTTCCCGTTAAATTAAGAATGGAATTCAATCCAACTTCATCCCTCGGCATCTGCAATATTCATCATCCCCCAACCCGCCGATAAATTGTCCGAAGAATAAATTCCGTCCGGCGTAGACTTGAAATCATTTTTTTTCACCATCCGCGCCATGCAAGATTTTCATCCGTTTCTTCCGATTGAATTAGATTCGGCTACCGTTTCACGTGAAATGCAAATGCGGCTGGAAAAAAGTCCGAGGAAAATGCTGGATATCCGATTCGTCACCGTGTCGGCTGATTCTGTCGATTTAAATTTAATTCGTAAGCCGATAAAGCCGATGGTGCGCATGCGTTCTGAATGTTACACGGAATGATCAGGAACCTCGAATTTCTTTGTGAAGGTGTAGTTCCAGCTTTTATTATGCCTCGCTTGATCTGCATCGCAATTACCCGCCATTTATTCCGTGGCTTCCGTGAGATACGTTGATGTATCCGGTCTGAAACTTCCGCTTTTGTGCACCCGATTTCCAGTGATCGGTAAATGTCGGCTGGCTTTCGCAGGCTGCCAAATGTCGAAGTCGATTATGCGGGATTACGTGGCGCCGGTTCAATCGCCGTTTCTTATTGGATCGCGTTTTTTGCGGGGTGACGTAACAATTTAACTACCGATTCCATGATTTCGTAACAAGACAACTAGATAATCTTTAGAAACGTGAATATACTAGAATTCTTTATATAACAACGAACATATTGTATTTTATAAAGAAACAGGATAAATGAAGTTAATGAGTTATAGTTGAAATTGCATTTATTAATTGAACATTTAGAATAAATGTTCGGATCGTCAGTTTTATGAAAGGTTAGTTATCCAGGGTTAGAACTATTTACTTCAATGTCGTAATTTCGAGTTCGTATATAATCATTTCTATTCCAATATCTCTTCGGAAGTAGAACCGACTACCTCGTTGTTATTCACTTCCGGTACCCTCATCCATTTTGCTCCGCGTTCTCCCCTTTCGATACTTTATTTATGCCCGCCTACCTCATTTCCTATTTCTTCATCTTCCCTCATTCTTTTTTCAGGCGGTTCCTCTCGTTTATCGTTCCATTCTTCTCTGCTCTCTCTCTTTATCTCTCTCTTTGCCTCTCTCTCGTTTCGGATTGGCCGATACTCCCTTCGGAGGACCGTGATATACCCTTGCGAGTTGGTCATCGAAAACCAATTTAGCAGGATTCGTCCTACTGATCGTACACGTCGTCAAACCACCCTACTTTATCCACCTTTACGTCACCACCAAGCTACCCCTAAAACCGTCTCCAAGTGCACACAAACCCCTCCTCCATTTCTACCAGTTCCTAGAAAAATATGGCGCATTCAGTGCACTAGTGCAGAGTCCATATTTGTTCTGACGGTATCACGTGTCGAACAAAGCTAGCCAGTAAGAGTGATCTTGGTCGAGAAAGAGGTAACGATAAGTTTGATCCTGGATGGAATTACGGTGGAGCTCTGGATTGGACGAAGGCTGGTGACAACGGGTCTTATGATTAATTTAAGTCTATAAAAAAAATTTCGATAAATGGTAGTTCTGTAAATTGGAATGACTATAAGTTAAATTTCTGTGAATTGAAATTCTACAAATTGGAATCCTATAAATTAAATCTTCTGAGTTGAAATTTCTATAAGTTGAAATTTCCATAAGTTAAAATGTCTATAAATTGAAATTCTACACATTGGAATTTCTATAAATTAGAATTTCTATAAATTGGAATTTGCATGGAATTAACATGGAAAATGCATTAAAGAGACTAATAAGAAAAGAAAATGAGAAAATGAGAAAATGAATGTATCAAAGTCTTCGAGTGAAAGAAAGGTTTCAATGTGTATCAAACGCAAATAGATCGAGTCCCTTTGATTGGTCTCATCCCACTAATATTCCGTTCTTCAAACTCTACGTTTCTCCTGCTATTCGCTCGTCTTTTCATCCAGTAATTGCACTTTTACAGTAAAAATGTTCTTTCACAACCATCTACTTCGCGATACAAATTCACCAGAGAGAACTTTTGATTCATATAAAAATATAAAAAGAGACAAATAAAGAAATCGGCCACATTATCTTCACTCGTGGAACACGCCGCGAGTGTCTTTAAAAGATTCACTCACCCATTCAAAAGAATGCTCTCCGCGAGGAATATCTTACATTTCTTCCCTCGGAATATTCCTTGAATTTTTGAAGGATTCCGTTATTGGATTTATGTTCGTACAGATGCACATGATCAGAATGTTCGTCAAATATTACTGGAATGACATCTCACGCAATGATTTTCGAAAGATATTTCAATCGAACCTGCCGAAGAGCCCAGAAAAAAGCTTAAATCGCGTATACTTTGTAATATTATTGTCTTCAGTGGATATAAAAAGATAAAGAGTTACGCTACTCCGTTATTATTAAGTTATTAATCCCACGGAATAACCGCGGGTTTCTCTTTAACAAGGAATTACTTCAATTGTTATTTCTTATTCTTTTAATTGGGACACCTAATTCGTTGCCGTATGAACAACAAAAATCGCGATTCGAGACGAAGTACAAATAGATATAGTAAATACATAATAAATAAATATATATAGTAGAAGATGACAAAGATTATATACACGGAGTTCATTTAATTTCTACTTCGTCCCGAGTAGTGATTTCTATTATATTTTTCTTCATTTATATAAAAAAGAAATTGAATAATCTCTCTACATTTAATCTTCGCGATTTTCCACTTCATTTAAAGTACATCTTTCGGAAAAGCAGTGCGCTCGAAAGTCACTAGCACTCTGAAAAGTAAATGTTCCCGAATAGAGCTGGCATGTAAAAAAGTTGTCTTTGCTCGATAAAAAACAACTGAAAAAAAAACATCATTCCAAGCAACCGTGAGAAATTGCTGTTTGCCAGAGTCGAGTAAGGCCTTAATTAAAAATGCTTGATTATCACGCTCTCCCGGCAAAGCGAAATACATTCGTTTCACTTTGCACCGAGTTCGTTTAAGCTTCTTAGTAGCTAAGAATATTTCGTAATTTGTAATAATAATTTAATAGTAAAAAACAGGATGGTTTATTAGGAAAGAAGGTAATATTTTCTGAGTAGTCCTTGAATGATAAAAATCGGCTAATTACAGGAATATTGAACGTTCTTTTTATTATTTTTCTTTATCAAACATAAACTCTAACTATCGAGTGGAGAAAAAACATGGCTTTATTTAATTAATTCGGTGAATTTTATTATACGAAATGAAAACAAAATTATTAATATAAGTAAAATTAATCGGAGATTTCGGATGAAACGTTATCGATACCGTGGTGTACAAGTCCCGTGTTGTACGAGGATAATCTGTACAAAAAATTAAATGTCACCGAAGTTTACAGCGTTTCCTAAAATCCAAAATAGATAGGGTACTCAAACATAATTGCTTTCGAGGGTCTCTATAAATACATAGATTCGTTTAATCGCTTTCCCGATATTACACAGCTATTCGTCAGGGTTCCATTAAACCCGCGGATTATCAGAACGAAAGTTATCGTCCTATCACGTGACTATAAAATTCAGAACTCCGGTAACTCGTATCGTGATTTAAACTTATAATGCGTTTCGCGTCTGACCACATATAGTCGAACTACTTGCCGGGCGTGGCACTACGCCGGCGCAGAATTAATGAATGCACCAGTTTTTAATTAGGAAGTTGATAAAACAACTCCCATTATTGAAATCATTGTTTCGGAACGTTAATATTCGCGTCGAGTATTACGGGGTGATTTGAAGTTGTTGGGGCGGCTCGTTTCTGTCGTGTATTCATTTCAACATAATCGGAACAAATTATGAGAATAATCAAAGAATTCGGAATAAAATTATGAGAATCATCAAAATATTCGAAATATAAGTATGAGAATAATAAAAAAATACAGGAAAAAATTATGAGAATAATCCAAATATTCGGAATAGAATTCTAAAAGTTATCAGAATCATCAGAAAAAAATTATGAGAATAATTATAATAATCGGAATAAAATTGTGAGAATAATCAGAATAATCGGAATAAAATTGTGAGAATAATCAGAATATTAATAATCAGAGTAATTGAAATTAGGAAAAATGAAGGCTTCCGAAAATCGGGTTATAATGGACTGTGATGTGTCGGCTATTCTAAGCGCGAATAATCACAAATCGTTGAGTGGTTGGAATAATACATAATCCATATGAATGCTAATGGTTGAATAAATGTTATATCATACATACTCAACGCATTCATCAGAAGCAATCGATATTCAATGAACGCTTTCTAAATAGCCGGAAAATCCAGCAGGTTATCCCACTTCCTCGCATAATTTGTGGATCAAACTTGTCGAACGTAATTCTGATTATTTTATTTCAATGACTCTGATTATTCTCGTAATTTTATTCCGCTTATTCTGATTACTCTCGTAATTTCAATCCGATTATTACGACTACTACAAAATCATCATTTTACTCTGATTATATTATTGGGATTTTTCGAATTATTCCGATTATCGTGATTATTCTGATTATGTTATTTTGACTATTCTCATAATTTCTATTTCCACTGATCTTACATTTTTATTTTGATTATTTCAGTTCTTCTCATAATTTTATTTTTAATAAATAATCGTATTTCTATTTCCAATAAAATTATGAGAGCATAATTCATCTCATTCATTATTTCCCCGTTTCAGTAATTTCCCCAATTTTTCCTACCTTTTCCGGAACACGTGTACCACATTCTACAACTATCACTTCGCGCTCCCTTAACAATGCAATGCTGATTCTACGCGAATCAAGTTCGAGAAACTCCGTGATACGATACAACGTAGAGAAGCAAATAACATTCCATTCTCGTAATATGTAAATACTGTCGCCGCGCGGTTATTTGTGTTATCCAAGTTTCCGCGCATTAACCTGTAATGTACGAATCGAAATATAGGACTAGTAGAGGAGCAAGATATAATTTCATAACAAGCCGCGGCAGTTCAAGTTGTAACGTTGGAAGTGGAAACTTGGTAATAGCTTGATTGCGCCTGTTATTCGCTGCTCGCGAAACCGACAATGTAATACAGTATCCGTCATTCTCTGAAATTATAATAGTTCATTATATTATATTACTAATTCTACCAGTAATTTGTAAAAGCAGAACATGAATGAGTAAGAATAATATTAATAATATTTCATCTAAGAAAGACTTACAAATCGCAAAAAGCTTGGAGAGCAAAGGGTGAATTGATTCACCGTATTTCGTCAGCAACGTGAAATGAATTCATTTTGATTGTTCGACGTAGATATTTGCAGAGGAGTAAATGATTTGCATCGGATGATTTCATTATTTGCCGCGGTTAAATATTGTTCGTCGGTGGAAAATATGTAAACAAACAGGTGTGTTGACCAGGCGGGTGTGTGAATGGCTGATAGTAAAATAAGCCTCGTGTCGAGGTGGGTGGTTCGAACGCACGTTAATTAAACGCGGAGATAGCTCTTGTCGTCGCAGGTACTTTCCAGCCGTGGCTTTCAGAATAATGGCGGAGATGCTTCTGCAGAGAACTTCCACCTACTAATCGAGTTTCGTCTAAAATGTCCTGCGGCAATTTCATCCCCCGCTATATCGCTCCTGGAGAGCGGTTAATATTAAATTCAACTAGACTTTCACTCGTTTTCTTAATATTCCGCGACATATCGGTAACAGAAAAACATCACCCTTCGTGAGGGTGTGCCGTGAATTTTCGTATTTTTGCTATTTTCGGATTATCATATTTTTGAACGGGTGTTGGAGTCTCCAATCGGTTTTGTACTATTTCCGAATTTCTGTATATTCGAGTGTTTGTATTTTCGTATTTTGTCTGTTTTCAGTATTTCATATTTTCCTATTTCTTCTATTTTCAATTTTTCACATTTTCGAGTTCCTCTATTTTCGTATTTTCATTCTGCCGAATTACTGTATTTTCAGATTTTTATATTTCCGAATTTCCGTGTTTTCTGATTTTCATTTATTCCAACTGAACTATGAAATATAATTCCCTACAAGAAGTTACCATATCTAGCACAATAATTATCGTAAGTTCTTCTTCTTAATAATGTTTTTTCGTCTTATAAACATTACGAATTATATCTTATCAAGTTAATAATGATTGCCATCGGTGGCCCGCATTATAATATTAGACGAATATTAAACAGAATTCACGCGAAATTGGCGCGGCACCCAACGTGTTAAATATTAATTGACTGATATACATATTTGTAGTATGAATAGTAATTATAATTCAACTATTATCGCAGTGAAAACTTGAGATGTCCCGATGTCGCCTAAAATGTTCCACCGAAATACTTCGCTCGCAATTTACCCTTCACTCGGCTCATTCAACTTCTTTGTTACCATAATTGCCTTATCGCTAAACTTTCCCCGCTAATGAAGTAATCTTAATCAGCCCCGCAAATTATACCGTGCAATTTGTCACCCACGATATTTTCGTGGCAATCAAATAAATGTTGGGATAATTTGTACACCGAGCGCATGTCTTCATTCAGACTTAGAATAAAAAACAATATATAATATTCAACGTTTTAATATACTTTAGAATTAATATAATTACAGATTTACAAACATTTGGATCGTGTTCTTAAATTTCTTGCAGTTATCGATATGTATTTGGAGTTTATTTCAAATTGTCAATTATGAAAATTTCAAGTAGTATGAGTACTCCACTTGGTATTCCAATCAGACTATATTAGATAAATAGATTAGTATAAAATAAAATATTGATATGTTTAGTATTTTATAAATTTTTTCGAAGATTAAACGAACAGAAAAACTATTAAAGCAGTCAAAAACGGGTCCTCGGAATTTAATAAAAAAGTTCAAATTTATGACGTTTCATTTTCTGAGATTTTTCGCGGTTCACGTTGCACAATGAGAAACTAAATAATAAATAATAAAATAATAAATGGATTAATTTATTTCTTCTATCCATCCTTTCTTAATCGATAATCGATAATAATGTTAATAAATATAATTTCATGGTTATAATCGCAATTAAGGTAGCAATATTTCAGAAATAATCAGCTCTTCTTTTGGTCCCTTTTTCCTTTGGCGCGTGTACAGTTGTAATCGGTTCTGTTTCCGCTACCGGAAATTACTGCTTGCGGCGTCTCCCGGAAATTCCTGAACGAACCTTTCTGATAGTAATAAACGAACCTGGATGCTTACTGATTTTCCTTTGGAAAATTCAACTCACAACCCTTTGTAATTCAGATGGATCTTAATTGGGGCGTCTATGAAAGAATAATCATTAATAATGGAACTATGACACCCCGGAAACTAGTCTGCAATTTTTTCAGAGACTATTTAATTTTTTTAACTGTTTAATTTGATTATTTTAAAAATATAATCTGCAACACATATTCTACGAAACGTTCTATAAAAATGTCCAAATTTGAAACAACAAAATATTATATATTTTGATATTTTATAATGCATTATTTATATAATCGAATTTCTGTATTTTCGTATTTTTACTGTTTAAATTGTATATAATATTTTATAATGATATTTTAAATACCAACGCAACGTTTTAGGTTCCGAATATTTTATAATCTTTTCTTAAATTTCATCTACCTACTTTCTTCGCCTTAATAAACATTCAAAGAGTTCAATATTTTCCATGCAATCCGACATTAAAATACGAAAGTGATCAAATACAATGCGCTCTTGTCAGACGTCCTTTTCAAAAAGGATCCGGCAGACACAAAGAATAAATTAAGTGGACGCCTTTTCCGAAGAAGCGGGCCAAGAAATCTTATCAGAAAACGTTACTTTTATTCTCGGTCGAGAAACTTTTTACGAGGGTGGAAGGACGTTCATGGATTCGGTAAGGATTCGAGCGATCGATGTTAATCTGGAAGCGAATAAATTTCAAGGGGTACCGTGGTATTTTAAATGTCAAGAAGAAATAACGTGAAAGCATTCGATTCCCAGCGGTTCGAGATTCGCGTGTCCACCTTTCGATTCTCGTTTGCAAATAAAGTAAACTCTCGAATAACGCGAGTTCCTACAACGCGAATTCCTGACCCTGGATTTTAACCCGATTCCATATTTCAGGGCCGTGTAATAAAAATAGGGTCGAAGTGAATTTCCTGATCAAAACTGAAATCAGTGATATAACCCCTGTCTGGGCTCGGAGTAGAATAGGCCCAGGGTAGCTCCCTGCCTGTCGTAAGAGGCGACTTATAGGGAGATTCCGATTCCATATTTCAAGCCTGATTAATAAAAATGGGATCAATTGGAATTTTTCGATCTAACTTTTAATACCAATAAACTGACCAGAAATCTTGGTATTAAAAAGCGCCGGAATATTTAATATAAAAATATAAATTGTGTATATCATTTTGTCCCCAATAGTGTAACACTGTGGAAGTCAATTTTTCGAAGTTTTCTTTTACACACGGAATCTTCCTTGACTTTGATACGCGATATATTCGTCGTTCACAATGAACTTTTCGTTTCTCTAACCCCGTGATAACGACTGCTTTAATTTCCTGCTTTTCTCAAGTTTTCCGAGCCAGCAAGCGCGGGAAGAACAATACTCGACGCAACCCACCCACTTTCCTTCCTTTTTCTTGAAAATAATTCCTGGAAAAGGGGACTACGTGAAAAGCTCTCTCGATGTGAAAGTTCTCAGATTTATGTGCCAGTAAGCAGTTCCCTCTTTGGTCCGTGTGTTTCCGAAAAGGAGAAAAAATATAAATCCTTGAAAACCGACGAATTATCTAATCCTCTATCAAAGGGTTTACTTCGAGCAAATAAGAAACAGAATTCAAGCGAATAACAAACGGAATTCATTAAAACCATTAAACCATTAACCTAGCCATCTTCTTTCTATTTAATTACTGAATTTAATAATCAACAAAGAAAATATAGTCAAAAAACAAAGGACGTCGGATGACAAGTTTTGCCCCCTTTTTTATCAATGCCAAATTTCCTTACAAATAACAATTTTAAAAATGATTCCATAATCAAATCATCAATTAATTCACTTTTTATGAGTATAACAGCAGATTCAAAAATAGTTGCAGAAATAATTAATGACCACTTCGTCAAATAACATGTTTTTTTTCAGAATGCTCAAAGTATTTGAATGATTATTTATAAGTCCGCACGAACTTTTCCCGGTAATTAATGTTACAGTTGTCCTGCATGTTTCTTTTCAATGTAATCTCGCGTTGCATCATCGTGTGACACGATATATTACTTCGAATATCCTCTTGTTATTCATTATGTTCTCGATTACATTCTGCACAGAAATATAGAGTATTGTGCAAACACTCGCGAAATATACAACGACGTGCCAAATGTTTGCACCGTGCACCTGTGCTTGCATGATACACATATACATATGCATCAGACGGCTCCCAATATGTTTCATGTCGGGTTTGAGAGAACAGATTATTTTGCAATTCTTCGAATTTGCATCATACATGCAATGAATCGTTAGATGGAAATTTCATTATCACTAGAACTACCGACAATATATTCAATTACATTCGTAGATTCACGGGTACATCTTAAAAAATAAGGATAGATGGCAAAAATAAATTAACTGACTCAATTATGTCTCCTGCAGAACAGGGGTCGCGAAAAATCTCCAAAAATGAGAATTTTATAAATTTGACATTTTTTATTACGTTCTGCAGATCCGTCGTTTTTATGGGATTGGTAGTTCTAGCAATATTTATAAACATATAACATAAAGATATTTAAAAACATTTAATTTGTAAATATTTTTGGTGTTAAATAAGTAGTTCGTGCTAATTTGAAGTCATATTGGATTTTATTTTTATTACAAGAACTTAAGGAAACAAATTTGTAGAAAAGCTTGAGTCGTAAAAAGATGAATGTGATCTGCGATCTGGTTAATTTGGAGTGCAAAAGGGTGAATGGATTTGCAAAGGGGTTAATTTGGAGGGCAAAATGTGTATCATGGTGTTTACAGGGTCACGCTGTACATATTAATAATTATTAATATCGGTCATGCATCGGGGTTCACTGAATTTGCCAGAACCTAATATTAAGCTACCCTATCTCGACATGATATATTCCTACTCCACTTAGATGTCGACCCTTTTCACGGCAGATTTCGCAGGAAATTCGAACAAACCAAACACCCGTGTATTCGTGGGTTTTAAGAAGACATTTTGAAACTTGCGTCCCAAGATTTGTGGGTGTTTTATGGTAGTATAAGGTTTATTTATACTTTGTACGCGGAGACTATTGAAAAATATGGCTTGATAAATAGATGTACGTAGAACGCGTATATATTATATTATATTATTATAGATAAAAATTATAGCATATATTTATTAGAAATGATACGTTTGGATGACAGGTTTTCGTCTTTCTTTGGTCAATTTTGAGTAATCTTTAAAGCAAAATATTCTATGATGTGAAAATTAATTAAGATTCTCCGAAGGCACGTTTTTAATTTCTAGAGATTTTAATTTATAGTATTCGGATTTATAGAATTTCAATTTATAGAAATTTTGATTTATAGAATTTCAACATATAGAGATTTTAATTTATAGAACTTCAATTTACAGAATTCGAATTTATAGGATTTCAATTTATAGAAATTTTAATTTATAAGTATTTTAATTTATAGAATTTCAACATATGGAGATTTTAATTTATAGAACTTCAATTTACAGAATTCGAATTTATAGGATTTCAATTTATAGAAATTTTAATTCATAGAATTTCAGTTTACAGTAATTCCAATTTATAGAATGAAATTTATCATAAGTCCCGTTCCCCTTCTTTGCCGTTACGCGCCTTTTCTTCATAAAACGTCTCTACATGTAATGGTCCCACGAATTATGCAACATCATTTTGAAGAGCCTGCACGTAATACTCGTGACATTCCGCGGACACAACGAGGATGTTGAATGTGAACGTAGTCCTCGACGTGACATGTGGTTGCGATGAACCGCATCGTTGGACATACGAGTCACGAGTCAAAGTAAATAGACGCATAATTCCGTTTACGTGAATATTTCTGGAGCTTTCTGGAGCTGGAATTAAGTCATATTAAGTCATATTATCATGGAAGTATAGGTTTCCTTTCGAAATTGGAGGACTCCATGTTTATTCTTTGTGACCCTTTTTTAACCTTTTTGCTTATTAGGAACTCTTTACTTCTTAGTACTCGGGTGAAAGCAGGTCAAGAAATTCCTATTGCTAACGAGATTTGTCGTATCTAATTACCTCGGCTACTAAAGTACAACGATACTTTACTTTCCTCCCTTTTGTCGGTTTCCACTGCACTTCCGTTTGCTTTTCGTCTCTAAGGGGAATACGTCGTCTGACATCATAGACGTTTCATAGGAACCACGTTATACTATTAGAAATCCTCTGTTACCTTTCTATTATATTATTATTCTCTTATAGTATTATTAATAATTACATCCAAATTGCAAAATCGAAACGATTCAATCGAAAGCATCGAATCGTAGTGAAAAAGTAACGGAACTTTTGTGGAAGACTCAACAGAATTGAAATTATTATTAGGTTATTATTAGTATTGGGTATTAATATACTCATTTTTCAACGAATTCCATCTCATCCGCGAATACACAAGCGTGTCGCACGCGATTTGCGAATGTTCGCTGACAGAATCTTGGAAAAGCGCATAATGCATTGTGTACCTGAGTGACAAGCTAGATTGACACTGACGAAAGTATGCGTTGCGTTTGTGCACGGATTCCGAAGCTTTTCAACCAGTTTATACGTATAAAGCACATGTCCGAAAGCGAAGCATGCTAACAGAAATATATTTCAAATGTCCTTCGTCATCCGTTTAGTGACTTTTCCGAGCAAACAGCATCGCGAAATGGATTATGAATTTAAATATTCTGACGTTTATACGAATTCGTATGTTTGCTTTGAAAAACTATCGCAATCTTGTATCTTAACATTAGAACTACGAAAGCAGTAAAAATGAGGAGTCCGCGGTTTTTTAATGAAAAATTTAAAATTCATATCGTGTTGCTTTTTTGAGATTTTTCTCGGCTTGTGTTGCATTATGGACATAATTGAATCGATTAAATTATTTTTGTTATCCTACCTTATTTTTAATGTATTATAATCGAATTGATTTTTGATAGTTCTAGTGGTAATATTAGAAGTACGCGGTTTAAGAATCGTAGGGATCCTCGTATAACGCGATACTTATATTAGCTAGTCCCTCATAGAACGACGTATTTTAATGGTGAAAGTTTGATTAATAAACTAGATCCACGTAATCCACGACATACCTTCCATCTTATTATTTCATCGCGATGCATAAAAAATGTGTTTACGTATTTAGAAAAAAAACGTAGCTTTAATCGTAATACCATCGATAAAAGAATTATGGCTTCCTGTAAAAGTGGTTTACGTATCTATAAATAAAGAGATAAGGTTGGCTCCCATGGTGGACGATATCTCTTTCGCAAGGTTCTCCTTTTTCCAGGACGACGAGCAAGGAGATAGGAAAAGGGCGATATCGCTCGTTTAATGGATAGTCCTTTTTCTTGGATTCCACGGGGATAGATGAGGTGTTTAATTAAAAGAAAGCCTGCGACAATAGGTAGTCTGCAGAGCGAGTAACTGATACCGGAAACGACAACGACGTTGTCGATTCCGGTGTCGGTGTCTCGAGGAGATCGATTGAAACCAGAGATATCGCCTGGGAGACAGAAACTTCGAACCCCGCGATAGTTCGGTGTTATCAACCTCGAAGAAAGTCATTTTCTGGCTTACGATTAGCTAATCTCCTCCGGATTACTGGATTAAGTAGTATTGGCTGCCCTGATTGCCGATGATCGTAAGGAATGAACTTTTTATTAACTCGAAAGAACCTTATATTTTTCCTTATATTATTATACATGGAAATCAACTTGTATCGATATATGTTTTCATAAAAAAATATATTACTCCACTCGTTTCGACTCGAAATGATCCTAAAATATATAATATTATCTGTATTTATTATATTATCTATTACAGTATATCGATAATATTATTGAATTCGATCATTCAGCAACAAAATCAAACACTTCGTAATTTTGAGTCTAATTTATTTATTTATTGATTTATTTAACGGGTGGCACAATTCAAATTAGCTTTTGAGAGGACATCATACTGCACTTTCTTACCGTAATTCACTTCAACTTCGAAAAAGTCCATAGATAAGATTTATTAAAATGTGTATACATTTGTTTAGACCCCCCCCCCCCCTCCCCCCATATCTATATTTCAGAGTATGATTTAGCTTATTCTACTTTACGCTCATACAAGGATTTATTGTTAGACACGAATTTGTATCCCCAACACGTAAGAAGACAAAATGGGATCGTTGCCTTTAATTAATTACGCAGTTGCCCTACCCATGTATGTATCTACATAGTCAGAGTGATTACAACGTTTGTGCTATCAAACTGTCCTTACATGCGAAAGAGTAATAAACTTCAGAGGAATCCGATGATTTGCTGCGTTTGAAGTAAATTAATTTCGCACTGCACGCTGAGATAATAAAGCATGATACGTGCGTAATCTAATCTCTTCCCTAATTTGTTTCAATTTATCTTTTCGTTCGTGGAAAATTATTATACATTCACCCCTTGGCATACAAGGCCGTCTGTGATATTATATGTACGCGTTATATCGAAACCGCGTTATATAAGTAAGGCGTTATATAAGTAACGCGTTATATCGAAACCGCGTTATATCGAACCCGCGTTATATAAGTAACGCACTATATCGAAACCGCGTTATATAAGTAACGCACTATATCGAAACCGCGTTATATAAGTAACGCACTATATCGAAACCGCGTTATATAAGTAAGGCGTTATATAAGTAACGCGTTATATCGAAACCGCGTTATATAAGTAACGCACTATATCGAAACCGCCTTGTACGAGGATCGCCTGTCTGTACCAGTCTTCAGAAAAGGTTTTCATTTCCGAAAAGCTTAGTTGCGGTTGAATTTTCGAGATAAATTTCGAGATAAGTTTCGAGTTCGCGCTATCGAGATTTACTGGAACGCATATACAGCGAATGCAATCCTTGTACGGGCATTCTTTATGGAGGATTGGCCGGCTCTTAATTCATCGAGGATATTACGGTTAACTCAGCGGGTGACACGAGGATGTATCGCAAGACTGCAGATTCATAAAGCAGATTCCTTGTGAAATAAACGGGTTAAAAGGATAAAGGATAACCGTGGACTCACGCAGAGAAAAATCAATGAAATAAAGGTCGAGCGACTGACTCAACCTAATTTTTTCGGTTGCCGTTATCCATTAAATTTATCGGTAAGATAAAACTTCGTGTCCCCTTCCCCATTTTCTTTCTTTCATACGTGTCGCTTCCTCCGAAACCGAGCGGAGAACATTGAAAATTGTTTCTAACGAGAATAAATGTTCGTAAATGTTCAACTGAATGGAGTTTTCTTCGATTTTCTTCGATTTTCTTCGATTAGGTCTTCCATAAAGTTTCATCGTTTTTTCGGCCCACTCTTTCGTTGTTCGTAGATTTTATCTCGCGTGATTAAATTTTGCAAAATATCGTTATCAATCTCGGTAGGTCTTCCGTCGTGAATTTCGTTTTCCAGATTACAATTTCACATTTTAAAATCTGTCACGTGAGCGAAGTACATTAAAGTAAACGTATATCCTTGAAATTATGTTAGTTTAAGCTGTCCGGAAGTTGGATTAAGTGAAAAAACCAAGATTTCCCTTCGGAAAGGTTCCCTGTAAGTCAAATTGGCAAAGAAAGAGCACGGACTCGTGGGACCACAAAACGTTTTCTTGTCACGAGTGGTGTTATCATTGAATCTTCAAACCTTTGCTCTGGTTAAACAGGGTCAAATCCGGTCCTCTAGTTTCCTTTTTGTAAGAATGTCCTTCCACTTACAATTCTGTTACGAAAGTTCACCCTTTTCGCATATTTTTCCATTGAAAAGACTATTGAATACCAATAAATAAATAAATCTGTATTGTTTTATCTGGAATCTCACAGTTATGGCTGCTTTGTTAAAGTTCAGTATTTTTATTATAAGCAGTGCTATTAGTGTATTATTTTATTTATGTTAATCGTGTCAATCTCGAAAAAGCTTCGGTTTTTATTAATAAAAATTGCTTAGAAAATAAGGTCAGGTTTTATCTTTGGAACGGATATAATAAAGAAAATCTAAAAGGAAATATGGATTCATTCGAAATTCATAATCAAACCAATTCGTAATTAATTGAGGCTATTGTTAAAAAGAATATTTTCGAAAATAACACCAGGTTTTATTTTTTGATAATTAGATAATAATGACAATTTAAGGTGAGAATTTAAAAAATATTTTTATTTATAATTCAATTCGTAATCAAAAAGACCTTGGTCTTATTATTGGAAAAAAAACGGTAAAAAAAGATAACAGAATAATAGCATTACTTAAAATAATAGCATTGAATTTTTACAAGCAGAAATTATCGAAAGATAATTAATTAATCCTAATATAAAATAATACAGATTAATTCCTTTATTACTACTCTCTTAAGCCCGAATAAAATAATAGTATAATAACATTACCAGTAATAATAATACTATAATTTTAAAGAGCAGAAATTATCGTGAAAAGTCTGATAAAACAATCCGGATGAATTTATTAATTACAATTCACTTAAGCCCGAATAAAATAATAGAATAATAGCATTACTTTGTAACAACAATACCAGATTTTTACAAGCACTCATTGCAGTGGAAATTCAGGTAAAACAATGCAGATTATAAAGTTCGGAAATATGAAAAACCTCCTATTGGTATTCAGTGACTGTGAAACGGAAGTGCCGTGAGTTTCTTAAATTAACTTTGTTTCCTTAGTTTATCGAGTTCCGTTGGTTTTCCGAGCTTTTGAAAGGATCTTAGAAGCTTATGCAATACTTGTTTGTTTTTGTTATTATGGATATTCTGCCGAGGGTCGGCGAATGTAAGATACTTGTTCCATGATCTTTTATGTGCCGTTTTTCACGATTGTGAAATATTTATCTCGAACGAGCATCGCGGGTGGAGCGAAGTTATCATAAACTGATCAAATTTAACGAAGCATGCATATATGTACATATCTTGAACATTTTTCGTTTTTTTTTATTTCTGGGTTCCCTCAGTTTTGGTTCATGTATCTTATAATTTGTAAATGATTTAGTTATAAATTATTTCTACGTTATTACATGTAAATTATTATCTATAAATCATCATTCAATCAACAAAAGACCTTTGTTATCAAATTTGGCATCAGAATAGTCATCCGAAACATATTATTTATATTATTCTTGTTACACAAGCTTAATGAATTCTATGTCCTCTCAAGAAACTGAATTAAAAAATGAAGTTCCCTTAAATATAATTACATAAATAATTTAGAGATAACAGTTTGAGGATAATAATTTACAGATAATAATTTGTAAAGCATAAAATACAGCGAACAGAAACTGAGAAATCCTGGAATTAAACGGAAGCAAGAAGTTGATCGAATTTCTTTGTCGTCCCAAAAAACATGTTCCCGATAACAAGCTCCCTGTTTTAAGTTTCTTTACAAGTGTTCTTTTTTATCAAGATTCTCCTTCTTTTTTACCGGCGTGTTTCGCGGCACTGGAACCATGTCCGTTGTTCATGTACTGCTTATCGGGACCATGTTTCTCCGATAATGCTTTTCTACAGATACATTTATCTTCGTGAAGTCAACTAGTGTCTTTTACAGAGCTTCATAGTTAAAACTACATTAGAACTACGAAAGCAGTCAAAATGGAAATATTATTTAAAAAAAATGCCAATCAAACTCAAATGTAAGAGATGATTCCTTTAAACCTCGAGTTCAGAGTTATTTCATAATCCTAGGAATTCCTTCGTCAGCCATTTTTTATTCATCGTAATGCAGCCGAGTTTGTCGGAAACTCTAGCATTGTTTCTTTCTAAAAAATTAAAGAAGCCCATGAGACGATCTAAGATCTTGTAGTATAATTGAAAAGAAGTTAATGCGGCGCAGAAACATGAATCGTGGACGAAAGCCAAAAACAAGAAAATAAATTTCCGGTTGTGTCGAAACGTCGAACGTTTCGAACGATAGTATCACAATGGCGGACAGGGAAGGTTTTTAATCGGGTATTCTTCCGACCAGATATATGACTATTATCCAACCTCGAATACCTTGTTTTCCGAGTTCCTTGTTGCTGAAAGGGATCGTTTCCCGAACAATTTCCGAACGGTTCGATTCCGTGGACCCTTCATCCCCTTTCATCCCCTTTCATTCCCCGCCCCCCTTCGTAGTCCAACCACGAAGACAAAAACCCCTGACGACTCCAGGACATTGTTATCTCGGCTCAAACTCCCTTTTACTATTGTTTCCATGTTCGCTTCATTAATTTTTCGAGGACGCCTGCTTTTTAACTTCTTTATCGTTTCGCTATGAATGTACGCCTGCCGCTTCTTTTTATTTATAAAAACCGGGCCGCTGTAGTTTCAGTTGGTTCGCAACTGGTGTGCAACTGGGAATATTATTGGAATGGAATATTGTAATGAAATATTGTAATGAAATATTACTCGAGTAGCATTGTAATTAAATTTAACGAAGTATCCTGCGAGTGTAATGAAGCGTGATATTAAATATTGTCTCTTGTTTGGTGACAATTACTTACGTTATTTTACTGCTTTGGATTATTAGTTGTAGTGAAGTACTGAAAGTACTTTTATATGAACGTTTATACGTTTTATATTGAAATTTGGGGAAGACAGTTTTGAAGTCACAGTGTTGCTTTATTAAAATAAAAGGAATTGCAGGTTAGTGGTTTAAGTAGTATAAACGATATGTAGTCAGCCGTGAAGATCGCAAAGCCAACTTTCTTTTTTTGTTTATAGCAATCATATTTGTAGATTATTTCTGTTGATCGATAATTTCTGAAGGTATACAGAATTTTTCTTTACATTTTTGCGATCTTGGATCGACCAATTTTTCGCTGGAAAAAATTGTTTAACCGCTTCTTTCGACCCAAAACGGTCCTAGAACATGTTTATACATCATCTACCATCGATCTGGACCAGTTAGGATCGAAATTAGAGACTTTGATTTTTTGACAATTTTTGAAGGTATACCCCTTCACATTTTTGCGATTTTGGATCGACCCATTTTTGGCTCAAAAAAATTTTTTAACCACTTCTTCCGGCCCAAAATCATCATAGAATATGTTTATACATCATATACCATCGATTTGGATGGTCTAGAAGCGATTTTGGCGACTTTCAATTTTTGAGAATTTTTGAAGGTATACCCCTTCACATTTTTGCGATTTGGAAATGACCCATTTTTGGCTCAAAAAAATTTTTTAACCACTTCTTCCGACCCAAAATCATCATAGAATATGTTTATACATCATATACCATCGATTTGGATGGTCTAGAAGCGATTTTGGCGACTTTCATTTTTGAGAATTTTTGAAGGTGTACCCCTTCACATTTTTGCGATTTGGAAATGACCCATTTTTGGCTCAAAAAAATTTTTTAACCACTTCCTTCGATCAGAAATCATCATAGAATATGTTTATACATCATATACCATCGATTTGGATGGTCTGGAAGCGATTTTGGCGACTTTTCATTTTTGAGAATTTTTGAAGGTATACCCCTTCACATTTTTGCGATTTGGAAATGACCCATTTTTGGCTCAAAAAATTTTTTTAACCACTTCTTCCGACCCAAAATCATCATAGAATATGTTTATACATCATATACCATCGATTTGGATGGTCTAGGAGCGATTTTGGCGACTTTTCATTTTTGAGAATTTTTGAAGGTATACCCCTTCACATTTTTGCGATTTGGAAATGACCCATTTTTGGCTCAAAAAATTTTTTTAACCACTTCTTCCGACCCAAAATCATCATAGAATATGTTTATACATCATATACCATCGATTTGGATGGTCTAGAAGCGATTTTGGCGACTTTCAATTTTTGAGAATTTTTGAAGGTGTACCCCTTCACATTTTTGCGATTTGGAAATGACCCATTTTTGGCTCAAAAAAATTTTTTAACCACTTCTTCCGACCAGAAATCATCATAGAATATGTTTATACATCATATACCATCGATTTGGATGGTCTAGGAGCGATTTTGGCGACTTTTCATTTTTGAGAATTTTTGAAGGTATACCCCTTCACATTTTTGCGATTTGGAAATGACCCATTTTTGGCTCAAAAAATTTTTTTAACCACTTCTTCCGACCCAAAATCATCATAGAATATGTTTATACATCATATACCATCGATTTGGATGGTCTAGAAGCGATTTTGGCGACTTTTCATTTTTGAGAATTTTTGAAGGTATACCCCTTCACATTTTTGCGATTTGGAAATGACCCATTTTTGGCTCAAAAAATTTTTTTAACCACTTCTTCCGACCCAAAATCATCATAGAATATGTTTATACATCATATACCATCGATTTGGATGGTCTAGAAGCGATTTTGGCGACTTTCAATTTTTGAGAATTTTTGAAGGTATACCCCTTCACATTTTTGCGATTTGGAAATGACCCATTTTTGGCTCAAAAAATTTTTTTAACCACTTCTTCCGACCCAAAATCATCATAGAATATGTTTATACATCATATACCATCGATTTGGATGGTCTAGAAGCGATTTTGGCGACTTTTCATTTTTGAGAATTTTTGAAGGTATACCCCTTCACATTTTTGCGATTTGGAAATGACCCATTTTTGGCTCAAAAAATTTTTTTAACCACTTCTTCCGACCCAAAATCATCATAGAATATGTTTATACATCATATACCATCGATTTGGTAGGTCTAGAATTGATTTTGGCGACTTTTCATTTTTGAGAATTTTTGAAGGTATACCCCTTCACATTTTTGCGATTTGGAAATGACCCATTTTTGGCTCAAAAAAATTTTTTAACCACTTCTTCCGACCAGAAATCATCATAGAATATGTTTATACATCATATACCATCGATTTGGATGGTCTAGGAGCGATTTTGGCGACTTTTCATTTTTGAGAATTTTTGAAGGTATACCCCTTCACATTTTTGCGATTTGGAAATGACCCATTTTTGGCTCAAAAAAATTTTTTAACCACTTCTTCCGACCCAAAATCATCATAGAATATGTTTATACATCATATACCATCGATTTGGATGGTCTAGAAGCGATTTTGGCGACTTTTCATTTTTGAGAATTTTTGAAGGTATACCCCTTCACATTTTTGCGATTTGGAAATGACCCATTTTTGGCTCAAAAAATTTTTTTAACCACTTCTTCCGACCCAAAATCATCATAGAATATGTTTATACATCATATACCATCGATTTGGATGGTCTAGAAGCGATTTTGGCGACTTTCAATTTTTGAGAATTTTTGAAGGTATACCCCTTCACATTTTTGCGATTTGGAAATGACCCATTTTTGGCTCAAAAAATTTTTTTAACCACTTCTTCCGACCCAAAATCATCATAGAATATGTTTATACATCATATACCATCGATTTGGATGGTCTAGAAGCGATTTTGGCGACTTTTCATTTTTGAGAATTTTTGAAGGTATACCCCTTCACATTTTTGCGATTTGGAAATGACCCATTTTTGGCTCAAAAAATTTTTTTAACCACTTCTTCCGACCCAAAATCATCATAGAATATGTTTATACATCATATACCATCGATTTGGTAGGTCTAGAATTGATTTTGGCGACTTTTCATTTTTGAGAATTTTTGAAGGTATACCCCTTCACATTTTTGCGATTTGGAAATGACCCATTTTTGGCTCAAAAAAATTTTTTAACCACTTCTTCCGACCAGAAATCATCATAGAATATGTTTATACATCATATACCATCGATTTGGATGGT
The DNA here is from genome assembly GCA_910591585.2 of Nysson spinosus. Lineage (NCBI taxonomy): Eukaryota > Metazoa > Arthropoda > Insecta > Hymenoptera > Crabronidae > Nysson > Nysson spinosus. Next base: position 2,075,602 of record OU342849.1, read on the forward strand.
CTAGGAGCGATTTTGGCGACTTTTCATTTTTGAGAATTTTTGAAGGTATACCCCTTCACATTTTTGCGATTTGGAAATGACCCATTTTTGGCTCAAAAAATTTTTTTAACCACTTCTTCCGACCCAAAATCATCATAGAATATGTTTATACATCATATACCATCGATTTGGATGGTCTAGAAGTGATTTTGGCGACTTTTCATTTTTGAGAATTTTTGAAGGTATACCCCTTCACATTTTTGCGATTTGGAAATGACCCATTTTTGGCTCAAAAAATTTTTTTAACCACTTCTTCCGACCCAAAATCATCATAGAATATGTTTATACATCATATACCATCGATTTGGATGGTCTAGAAGCGATTTTGGCGACTTTCAATTTTTGAGAATTTTTGAAGGTATACCCCTTCACATTTTTGCGATTTGGAAATGACCCATTTTTGGCTCAAAAAATTTTTTTAACCACTTCTTCCGACCCAAAATCATCATAGAATATGTTTATACATCATATACCATCGATTTGGATGGTCTAGAAGCGATTTTGGCGACTTTTCATTTTTGAGAATTTTTGAAGGTATACCCCTTCACATTTTTGCGATTTGGAAATGACCCATTTTTGGCTCAAAAAATTTTTTTAACCACTTCTTCCGACCCAAAATCATCATAGAATATGTTTATACATCATATACCATCGATTTGGTAGGTCTAGAATTGATTTTGGCGACTTTTCATTTTTGAGAATTTTTGAAGGTATACCCCTTCACATTTTTGCGATTTGGAAATGACCCATTTTTGGCTCAAAAAAATTTTTTAACCACTTCTTCCGACCAGAAATCATCATAGAATATGTTTATACATCATATACCATCGATTTGGATGGTCTAGGAGCGATTTTGGCGACTTTTCATTTTTGAGAATTTTTGAAGGTATACCCCTTCACATTTTTGCGATTTGGAAATGACCCATTTTTGGCTCAAAAAATTTTTTTAACCACTTCTTCCGACCCAAAATCATCATAGAATATGTTTATACATCATATACCATCGATTTGGTAGGTCTAGAATTGATTTTGGCGACTTTTCATTTTTGAGAATTTTTGAAGGTATACCCCTTCACATTTTTGCGATTTGGAAATGACCCATTTTTGGCTCAAAAAAATTTTTTAACCACTTCTTCCGACCAGAAATCATCATAGAATATGTTTATACATCATATACCATCGATTTGGATGGTCTAGGAGCGATTTTGGCGACTTTTCATTTTTGAGAATTTTTGAAGGTATACCCCTTCACATTTTTGCGATTTTTAATACGTACCGATAACTTGCAGCTGTATTGAAATATTAGGTAAATATATTTACCACTTGTGACCAAAGGGTTGAACTACTATCTGTAGAAGGTGAAATGACGAATCCGTGCAATTCAGTGGGATGGGAAACTATATAATATTCATTAGCCGGTGAAAGCGTGGATCGGAAGGGGGATATAATAACCGTGCAATACGAACCCTCAAGGTTCCATTACTCGAATCGGTTTCAATTCGAATTACTCCTTTATTCCACAGCAATATGTGACACCGTGAGCCTTTCACAGTTCTATTTATAAATTCATTCCGCATTCGGCCGTTTGCTTGCTTATTGTACGCAACACCGCAATTTCTATTTTCTGACGTTTGCACGCGAACAGAAGCGTGAAATTAATTAAAACGCTCTGCTGTACGGACGAAATTACGATCAACAGCATTCGCCAATGCCAACCGAGTAAAACAAAACTTCCTGGGACGCGTAAACGAGCCGCTGATGGAGATGAGAATGGGGTACATTAAACATTTCGTCGAATAAATCATTGATCATTCATCTAGTAGTTTCTCGGTATATCTACCGTAGGGTTCTGGCAAGATGGCATGCTGTGAGGATCCTGGGAGAGGAAAATATTAATATAATATTATTAATATAACATAAATATAAACATATAAGTATCCTAACCAAGAATGTACTGCAGCTTTTGCATTCCAAATTAACAATTTTGCAGATCACATTCGCCTTTTTGCAAATCAAATCAATAATTTTGCTGATCATATTCACCTTTTTGCACTCAAAATGAACAATTCTGCGGATCACATATTTACCTTTTTGCAAATTAAAGCAGTAAATAAATAATATGCATAACAATGCGAGGTTGAAATTCCAGGTGACACTTACGTGACGAGTGCCATCTTTCAGAAGCCAGTAGTTCGCGTACGTTTACTTGGCGGAGAATAAAAAATCCATATGAGATTGGAATTCTGGTTCGCGTGCCTCAGCATATCCAGAACGCTTATAAAAATGCAATGAAAAGGGAAGCAGTCTTCGTGCTGTAACTTTAATTCGATTCCCGTGTTTGAACGTTTCCAAAGAAAGCTTTTATGCGCCTCGTAAAAGAGCCAATCGGGACGCGAGGGAGCTCTCAACGACGCGATACGTGCCACGCGAAATCTTTGTCAATGATCCAACGATAAACGTGCCAATTAAACACTTAACGCTTGTTTGGTTGTTTGGCACAAATTTTGGAAGAATGTCTCCCAGTTAATCTAACAGGTCCTCGTGGTTTTGTTCGTCCATGTTTTTTAGAAGAAGTATATTTTCCAGTTAAAATATTTGTATTAGATGAGAATGGCGATGGACGTGACATACATGTCGCTGAATATTTTTACGATGGTTTCCGGATACGGAAACTTCATCGGCGTGGTTGCCGATGAAATACAAACCCGAGAAAATTGTCTACTTAATTGAACCGTTTTGTGCGAGGCTTCGATAGTTCCGCCAAGTTTCCTGTTTTATCGCTTATTTTATGACACGAGGAATTTAATTAGTCGCTGTAAATTTCGATATCGTGACTACGGTCGCACGGAGCGATATTGTGTTCTTATTGTTTCCTATCTTATTACTGACTTCAAACTTATCGGGATTCTTCGGGTTTCCAATTTCGACATTCAATGGAAACAATATCTTCATTCTGACGATAAAATGAATAATTAATATAGTTGATAGTTAATATAGTAATTCGTTTCAACCTTAGAACTACGAAGGAAGTTAAAATGACGGTTCCGCGATTTTTAATAAAATTATTCGAATATACAATGGCGAATTTGTTTACGATTTTATATAAATTTATTTTGTATACATTACAGGCATAATTAAATCCTTTAATTAATTTACATTCTCCAGTCATTATTTATATATAAATAAATGTATGAGTGGCATTTGGTACACGATTTTGTACAGAATAGCTTTTTCAGAGTTTTCATATTTCATTGTTATTAATAAGTACTTTCTTTGAAACTTATACCGTTTATTATCTCGTTTATACTCTTATTGTTGCATCGGGTCCATTGTTGCAATTCAGCAACAAACTTGTCACAGAAATGAGTTATGTTCTCTATGAAAACCTCTCGTATTTTGTCATTGAATATTAGAAATGAAATAAAATGGTTACTATTTAAGGAAAATTATAATTTGATATTTTTCGAGGAAAGCGTGTATCCGAGATTAGAAATCCGGCCGAAATTACTTCGCTTCTCGTTTCCGCCATACTCGAAATGGATTTGGCCTGTTAAGGGTTAATCTGATTTATTGAAGTTCCGATCTCAGGCGGAAGTTAGCGATTGTATCATGACGGACCCTCGTATCATAAAACTTCTCGTTTGTTGACCGCGTTCTTTGATTGGGTTAGCAATTTAGGTGACACGATCCAAATTTAAATGGCAAACTTCTTGATCTCTTTGTCTCCCGATTCGAGACATCACGTGGATGGCTGGAATCGTCGAAAATCCAGCCACTCCGAGGCCAGCACAAGTTTCGATCGCACTCGAGCCCAAAAGACGAAACGTTACGTGACTGGACTTGAACTTCCTGTACACCATCCTCCACTTCCGGACCCTCTTCACGTACCAGCTGTTCCTAAGACTCCCTTTTCGACTCGCCACTCGAGAAAGACGAACGATCTGGTTAAAAAAAAGGGGAACGACTGCTTGTCAAGTGAGGACTTCAAAAGAATTTTTTTATCGCTACATCTCTGAGATGCAAGGAATCCAGGAATCCAGGAAATCCAAGAAATCCAAGCGACTCGCAATTCATACTCAATTTTGGAACCGCGTTATATCGAAGTCGCATTATAGAAGTGCCGCGTAATCCGAGGATCGTCACAATTTGTGAATCGCGTTATATCGAAACCGCGTTATCCAAGGATCACCAGAATTTTCGAACCGTGTTATATCCACACAGCATCCCCTGGAAAGTAGTTTGACCCTTTACATCACAGCCCAACATCTCACAAGTGGTTGCGCACCATGTTTTTTTTTAGGGGAACGGACATGTTTGCAATCAATCTGTACATTCTTCGTAAAGCTATAAAACGTAACGATTCGGTTTCCAAAATTTCACTGTAACTTGAAATATGCTACAGGAGATGCTTCTTTCGTTTGGATCTTCGTGTTCTTCTACTTTCTTCGATCTTCCTTGTATTACCACCCTTTTAATGAATCCCCCTTTAAATGCGAAAGACGAGTTCGCTCATTAATTAAACGGGTAACCGTAATGAGAATTAAATCCTTGCGAACTAACTCATTATAAACTCCATTATGATTTCCGTCTTTAGTCATCGTTTCGTATTAGTAACGAAGCGTGAAATTAATCTGTTTGTTATTATAGCGTATCTCTGGCATTCGATTGATTAATATTGAATTGCGCATACATCTGCCATGAAAAAAGATAAATGATACACGGTCAAGTCTCTTTCCGCATAAAAAACCTAGATTTTTCTAGGTATTTCTAGATATACCTTTTTATATCTTGTTAGATATACCTTTCGTTGCAAAATTAAAAAGCAGATTTAAAGCAAACACAGAAATTAATCATTCCAGTTGCCATGTTCATTCAAACACCCGATTACTTCCACACGTTCTTATTTCGTGTAAACATTTCTTTCCCACCTTTTTTTATGTCAGACGTTCGAAGTTTCCAGTCCATTTGTTTGAAATCGTGGTTGATTCTCGTGGGTATTGAGAAAGGAATATTGAATACGAGCGGCGGGGGGTGGGTGGGTGGTTCATCTCAGCGTGAGGGGAATCAGAAAGTGGATGCCCGGAATTTGGTTCGCTATTTTCTACAAATTTCATACGTGCGACGCTGTTGTTTTGTCAATAAGGATAAATTAGAAAGTTCCACGCTTAGAAACTTCCCCCGGAAGTCCGTTTGTGGTGTGCCGAAGAACTCGAGAGGAGTATCGAGTTCGCGGGTGACTCGGGAATGCACGTACTGCGGTATCGCGTCCAATGATCTACCAGATCTGTGACAAAGTTTTCGACATCGCTATGAGTTGCTGAACATTGTATGAACTTAAAAGTGCTCGCTTCAGCGCAAGTTTCCTGCTGCGTGTCACAAACTTTCATAATTTATTTTCTAACGAAGCGAGGATATGTTTGCATCGTTTTCCTGGAACGGAGTAGTTGGGCTTTGATAAAAGATGCTGTTACCGTAGGTGTCACGTCCAATTAAATTAAACAAACTTAATTGTATTCAATAATAATTGTATCAAATCATCAAAATTTCAGTCGCCAATTTTACTCCTAAATGGGCCAAATCGATGGTCAAAGAAGTAAGTGGATTAAAAATTTTGTGCAGACAAAAAAGGCTGAACCCAAAATCGCAAAAATGTAACGAAAAATTCTGTGTATCTTCAGAAATTCCTATTATTTTGAACAAATTCATCAACGGAAGTATTAAAAATGTAGCCTACCATTTTTATTTACCTTTAAACAAAATCCGTTTCAAAATCCGGTTCAATCTCGCGTTAAACCTCGGATCTTACCGTTATTTCATAATTCTATGCATTCCTTCGTCAGCCATGTTTGATTAATCGGAATCGAGCCGTGAACCAAACCAGAAATATATTGGCGTACACATCTATCTCAGCACAATTGCTACACGGTCCGCTGCACTTCCTAAATGCACGAGTGTAAGTGTTGCCAAATTTATTACCTGGCCGCGTGCTATTACCCCCGAAAAAGTCAGTAAAGCTTTTTATAAATCTTTCCCGACAATTTACGGCCAGAGTTGAAAACATATAATTAACTCCATAAATGTCTTTGCGAACGTGAGCCTGCAGATTTATCCTTCGACTTTAATATATGAGCTGTTATTTTTCAAAGTGGTGTAAAACCAATTTTTAGAAAGAATTGAATATCTGATTCAACTTTGGTTGCCGCTACGGATTGGTATCTTTTTTTATTACCTGCGATATTAAATTAAAAAGAAAAATGGATTGACATAAAATAGGTTCAGCTTTAAGAAGTCTGAATGAAATATTTTTCTGCTACGGTTTGGTATCATCTTTTTATTAGTTATAATATTAAAATCATTTGGTATATCATTAATTATAATTTAAGCTGCATCTTCCGTTTGCCGGAAATTCGTTTCATTTATTATAAAATACAGATCTTATTCCGGATTTTTAAAGAGGGATCATTTTCAGGTTTCGTTATTATAATATTTCTAATAAATATATAAATCTTTGAAATCAAGTTCTATAATAATAATCAGACGTTTTAATCGCCAATGAATTACCATCAACGCTTATTTCTTCTCTGATTATCATAATTAATTAGTGGTATCAATTTGAAATACTATAATTGATTTAAGAGACCATGCTTCATTTAGCCAGTGAAATTATTCGATTAAAGTGTAAAATATTAAAAGAAGTCGGTTCGAAGAAAAATGAATAAATCCCCAGTTAAAACTCTTTGAGCTGCCTCGCAAAATGAATTCTCACTTGAAACTTAATCGCACGGAAAGGTTCTTTTTAATTGCAATTGAAATCTACAAGTTAATCACATAAAGGGAAGCCGTGGGACAAAGTTCCAGCAAGTAAAGTAAGTGCGCTAATTTTCCGTGTAATGATTCCGTTCGATTCTCTGAAATCTGTTCCGAAGAATTACTCAACTGTGACAGGGAAACTGACGCAGGACCCCAACTTTGCTTATCATCGAACAAAATGGAATTATTTCAATTATTTGGCAATTATTTCCCGTTTTAAACCTCCCGAACCACCTTCGCACCGTACGACGATTTCCGGTAGCCGCACCAAAAACGCTACGCAAATTTTGGCTCGTAACCAACGCGTCGTTCCCTTTTTTGAACTCGTATAACACGCGGTGTCGCGAATGCATCTTATCCACCGACACGTTTTCCGTTGAATTTCCTACGAAAAACTAACGACTGACCCTGGATTTTAACCCATTCCATATTTCAGGGCCGAGTAATAAAAATAGGGTCGATGTGAATTTCCTGATCAAAACTGAAATCAGTGATATAACCCCTGTCTGGGCCCGGAGTAGAATAGGCCCAGGGTAGCTCCCTGCCTGTCGTAAGAGGCGACTTATAGGGAGATTTCGATTCCATATTTCAAGCCTGATTAATAAAAATAGGATCAATGTAAAATAATTTTAATATGACTTATCAAATGTGGTCCACTCGTGATCGATCAGTATACCCAGATGGCATCATGTTCCTGATAACGATAGGATTAGAGTGCTCGCATATCATACAGTTGGCAATGCTTCCTTTTTCCGATGCGCGCGAATGCCAGGAATAATCGAGAAGTTTCCGGTCACACTGCTTCTCCAGGGAAATTAACGACAAGCTATGAAAGTTTCCGACGGCACGAGCCAACTTCCGGGAAGGTGTTAGTTTAGCGCCGCACCCCGACATCCTGTGTCTTTAATTATTCGTTAGAGATGCTCGAAATGTTGCTAAACAGAATAATTCATGTTGATGTGCATACCAGTGAACTAACTTGGTGCACGGAAGATTCGACTCACTAATTCAAAACTTCATCTTCGATGTAAGTCGATCCCCGAGGATTGTCTGTTTGTGCAACGTATTCCACTTAAAACGTAAAACCCAATCATACAAGGATATATATTTCGCTGTAAAAAATATTGGTAATCTAAAAATTTCCATAAAAAGGTAACAGAAAGCATTCTGTTTCAGAATATTTGCCGTTCGAAGCCATTTCTATAACGCGTTAAATATTTTCCGTATTATCGAAATTAAAGGAGATCATTAATTGGCTTTCTCTGAAAGATTACAACAAATTACAAATACTTAATAAAGAAAAAAAAACACGGATCCAAAAAGGAAGTTACGGCGTTCTAATTTATGAGAAATATGACAGGCATGGATTTATAATACAATTATGTATTATACATATATATTATAATTACGTATATCATTTTTATCGAATTAAAATGCAGTAACTAACATTCTCATATAATAATCAAGGCTTTTCGAATAGAATGATAACACAAAGTTACAGCAAGAATGGAAAGCAGGGTTTTTGAAAAAGTGTAGTTAATGAATTTACTTCTATAACAATGATATTATAATTGCATATATTATTTATCTGGGAATGTATTGTTAACTTATGTGCATAAATAATATGATAACCTGCTCTTGTAAGTCTGGAACAACATATCGAATATCCTGGATAATTTCTGTAACACCTCACTATATGTTCATTCGATATCCGAAGCTCGAACATAATCGATCTTCCCGCGTGCCAATATTCTGTTTTCCGATCACGTTTCTCTTATGATAGTTTCAGTGAGCTGGGGAGTAATATTTATCACGCCTTCCAGCGGAAGTGGAGGATGCGATGCATTCTTGACTTCCGCCTGCCTCTAATTCCCGAACTTACATACTTGGATTTAAATGTCTTGCTTCACACGAAAGTGTCTATTAATATTTCTGTTATGGTTTATATAGTAACGGTAATTATTTAATTCATTTCGAAATTAGCTAGATTTTTGTTGTAAACACGTGAATATTCTTAATTAGCCTATTTCTAATTCAGCTAAATCTATTTAGAAACTCAGGAAAACTCAGTCTTTCATCGACAAAAATCTTGAAAAACTGAGAAAACAGTTTTCTAATTCAGCGAAATCAGTTTAGAAATTAGCTGATTTTTAATTCAGCTAAATCAATTTAGAAATGAATCAATTTCTAATTCAGCTAAATCAATTTCTAATTCCGCTAAATCAATTTAGAAGTCGTTTTATAATTCAACTAAATTAGTTTAGAAATGACCCGTCATCAAACTCAACTAAACCAATATAGAAATGATCCGATTTCGAATCCAACCAGATTCATTTCAAAGTCATCTACATTTTTCTTCCAACAAGTTGCATCATACGTCCTCCACAGTCCCCCACAAACAATAATTAGAAAGGCACGTAAATCCTGAACTACTTAAAACAATAGAATACTAGATCGCTCTTGCACTTGGAAACGATAGTCGACACCCAGTCACAATTGCGGTGAATTTAACAGAGCGAGGTGAAACGCGCAGGTAACATGTCCAGGTGCAACCGCAGCCCAAACTCGGTGCAATTTGCGCGAACCGCTGGCCGCATCTATATCCACCTATGTTGACCGTGTGATAAATGATGATCAGATCCGGAATATCTCCCGTAGCCGTATCTCCACCGCACACCGGCGTAAATCTCATTATCAGTGCATCCAACCGATCCTCCCTGATAAACCAACTCTTACGACTCCTCGTCATTTCGAAACCCGCCAAACATCCGCGGCAAAACTGACACTTCTTTTCTACAAAAGAGATATAATCATCTATGTTCGATATTACTTTCGCAAGGATTCATGATCGTTTCAACCAACGGCGTTAATGGATCTCTCAAATCAATTCTATAATAACAGAAATACATTTAGTGCTTCTTTATTTGATTTATTTTAAACAGCACTTTCCTTTACATTAAAATACTGTTTTTCACTTGGAAAGAGTTCATCCGCGGAATTCGAGGAATCTCTCGCGTGCATTGATATTCGTCTTTCGGAAGGGAATCTTTGAAATGCTTTAAACGGAGTAGGTTTTATCGACGCAGTCTCTCGCAGGAATGTCGACTATAATTCTATTATTTTGAACTCGCACAGAACTGAGGCATTGACGCCTCGTACTGTAACGTGAAGTTGACACATTCTCGATCAATCAACCGTCACGTGCAGGTGCTTTCGGATCTCTGTATGTACTCCGTTAATTCTACTTCGGCACTGACCTATCACCGACTACTTTTATCCCCCTACGTAGCTGTTAAGTGGTGACGGATCAAAAATATGCCGGAGCTCAGCCTATTCGATCACCTTTTACCCGAAAAAGAAAGAGGTTCCACGCCAATGGCAAGGTGGTCGTTTATAGTCACCGACAGTGTTGACTATTTTATTGTATATTTTATTATCCTAATTGAACTGCAATCAAATATAAATAACAAAATACACTTCAATTATAGCAAGTATTGCTATCAGAAATATTGGAGAGTCAAAAGGATTTCAGTTTAATCGGTGCAATTAAATAGTCGGATCGAGTGTAATTAATTAAAGTATACTTAGATTAAACTGTGGGTGACTCGCAGAAATGTTGTGCCGTCGAAACTATCACAGTTTAATTGATATCATTAATAACGGAAACTTCATTTTGACGTTTATATTTCCTCACTTGGAAAATTTATTAACGCACATACGGCCCCCGTTCTAAAAAAAAGGTTAACGAAAGCCGAGATAAAATGATCCCGTTATGCTCTCGAAACGTTTTAATCCTCTTATTTTCCACGAAGAATTTGAAGACCGGAAGTTCATTAATTATCACCGGGCGTAAATAATTAAAAGCATCCGCTCCATTCCGTATGAAAAATTCTCAAGCTTTTTCGGGAAAAGCGACTTTATTACGAAATATTTCGAAATATTTCGGTGTTATTATAATATTATTTTACGACTTGATATATGTACGTCTAGATCTTAACCGATTCCATTTTCACCGACTTCCATACCGATTTCTTCGCCAACCGCGTTTCAGTAATTTTCCAGAATTTAGTTTCCGGTTTTATCCAGAATCTATCGAGAAGTTACTCATCCAGATTTTATTCCGATTTAATTCTGCTTATATTTGGATGACATATCCGTCCAAACAATATTCGTAATCACTATTCATATTAATAAATTAAAACTAGAAAAACCAGCGTCGTTAAAGAATCATATTTAACATTATAATTGATTACTTTCCGGTACCCCTAACATTAATAACGCCATTAATAATTTTAAATAATTCCGTGTGATATTAATTCAGTTTGTGGAAGAATTATAATATGAAAGGAGGCAATTATGTTTTCCATGTACTTCGCATCGAAAATGTAAAATTCCTTTGGTGACAAATGCTGGCAAATGAATAAAATATGACGAGACTTTTGCAGTGTCAGGCGTCCAATCGGATTCCTTGTGGAGGACCTAAAAAACTATGCGCCGCAATGTATTGACAGCTACTTTTTCGAATTCTTTAAGGATTCCCAGGAATACAATCAATGCGGGTTATCCTACATTCGGTTCGATTTCAAAGTAAATTCGTTGATCTGCATAATCGAGTTCCTCTTATATCATAGATTCCGGCGATGATAGAAACTCAGAATAGTTTGCTTCCATAAACGCGATCGAAACGCGAATTTATATTCACCGGAAACGGTCTCCTTTTCAAACCGTGTACCAACATTCTGATATCTCTTGTGCTAACTTATATTTATGATACATTGGATAAGTTATACTGCAACTTATGTGAAAATGCGCGAGAAGCTCAAAGGAAAGAGGATTCCCTTAAAATGGAAATCCAAAGAAAAAATATACAACGCCGAGTATAGATTCACTGAGGATATTCAGTTTATGGAAACTGCCGATTCATCGATTATGAATTACGATATTAACACTAGAACTACCGAACATATACTCAGTTATACTTACACATTTATTTATATATAAATGATGGTTGTCGGAATTAACTTAATTAATGGATTCAATTATTTGCGTTATTTCTATCAAATAAAAGTATGTCAGATCTCAAAGAATTCGAATAATTTATCTAAAAATGGCAGACAAATCATTTCAACCGCTTTGGTAGTTTCAGTTTCACCTTCAAATATAAAGAGAACGATTTAGTTCTTAACGATTTCATTCTTTCTAACGATCCTTTTAAACAATCCTCGCGAAGAATTAATGGACAAATATACAGCACAGTTTAATTATCCAATGCTTTAATACTCTGAGATAAAAAATGTATTAAAACTCCGATCCTTCACGCAGTCCTGAATAAAACATTACTTTCCAATAATGAGATCAGACTAATTGGCAGACTTAGATATGAATGAGAATGCAGTCTGAATATCGAAAATGCGCGAGTTATTATGATATTAGCTGCAAATTAGCATTGATTTTATGCAAATTCCGTGTTACTAGATTCACTGTTTAAAGATTATTCCGAATATAATGAATCAGTCTGAAGTTAGCACATATTCCGTTCCCCGTGGAATCTCGGTGTTGAGACTTGTAAGGGTTGTGCGAGTCGGCAATAAATTCCACTGGTGCACGCTTTAATGTGGCGCAACAGGAGCACCGGCGCATACTCGTAAATCGTAATCAGTTTAATGCCGCTTGCACGTTAGTTGGGGAATGGGCCCACGAAGTACGACGACTTTCGCGTTGCGGCTCGACCATCACTTAAAACCTGACCGCGTGGCCTGCCACGGAAGGGTATCGTCAAGGACGAAGAGGATGGAGGGCAAAGGATGAAGGACGAAGGACGAAGGGCCGCTAAGGTTATGAAAGAGAGAAACGACTGGGGAAAGCGTATGCGTGGAGTCCTCGTGGAAAGAGAAGGGAAATGGACGCAGCGATCGATTAGCTCAACCTCGACCCTTTAGTCTGGCAAGCTGAGAACGTAATTGCGACTTGCCTCCTCTTTCTTCCTCCCCTTTCGTCAACCACCCACTTCTTCTTCCCTTTAAACCCCCTTTCACTTATCGAGTCACTACTTTTCCCTTTCTTCGACTTCCTATTTTTCAGTGTCATTTTCTCGCTGCCTACTTACTTCTCGGGATCACCGTAGTAATTATCTTCCCGGGGAACTCCCTTCGTACGGGCTCCTACGGACTTCCAGGTTTAATTGGTTTCGCAACGACCCATTTGTAAAGATAATTGTGGATCACGTGACTTATGACTCGGTATGTTCTAACCAATTAGCAGTGAGCGTGATGACTGATAATACTTCGTTATTATCTGTTCGTACTTAGTTTTGTTGTTTATATTTAAAGTATTGCTTCATGCGAAATCCTGCAACGCGAATTTCTATAACGCGAGTTCCTATAATGCAAAATCCTGCAACGCGAATTTCTATAACGCGAATTCCTATAATGCAAAATCCTGCAACGCGAATTTCTATACTGCCAACTCCCGCAACGCGAATTCCTACAACGCGCTATACAATGAAATACGTGAAATCTAATAAAAGTTGAAATAAAATTCTGTATATTTTACAAATAACAAAATGAGATTTCTAAGGTTTCCATAAATGCAGCAGTCTATTTTACGACATGATTCTTCTGCACGTATCCTGCAGCACATCTATCATGTAAATACAGAATTGAGTGTAATTCAATTTGAAACGGTCTGTTTCAGAAATGCGGATGATTATGCATGCTACATACGAGCAAGATTACCTAAGGAATTAGAGTTGCCGAGGAGGCGCGTTGAATTTTAATTACCTCTTTGGAATCGACATCGGAGTGGTGAGTTCTATTAAAAACTGGCACGCCCAGGGCGTTCCATTCCTTTTCCACCATAGTTATGTCCCTGGATCAGTGATTGCTATTCAATTCACGCGACGATAATGGAGTTTTCAGTTGCCACTTGCAGCGAGTCTTAAGCCCTCCCCCCCCCCGTAATTTTCGCGAAGTGTAACCAACGCGCACTATTCCTCCGGTTGGCTCCCCTTTCATTTTTATGTCCAACCATTTTCCTGACCTTTCGTATCCTCTCCGTAAATCGCATTTGCAGCTGACCTACGTCATGTACTTCCGGTGTCGTTTACGCGATACCCTTGCTACCTTGCCGCGGGCAAAAGACATTTCCGTCTCTTTTTCTCCAATTTAAAAAGGCGATCTTTCATCTCACTCTCTTTGTTTTTGTTTCTTTGACGTTTTCGTTTTTTGTTAATTATTGGATCTGCCAGAAAGTTGGATTGCTTTTTTGTAAGAATAATATGGGACTGTTTATTGGTATTAGAAATTGATATTGATACTGTTTTTGGAAAACATTGTGGAAGACCTGATACATCGAAGCTCGATCTTATCGTTATCAGAACCTCTTAAGCATACCTTAATACCCTATCATCTGGAAATTACGAAATCCCGTCTAACAAGCTCCACTATACGGCTATATCGTAATTTCCCATTTCCTGACATTTGGATTCCAACCAAATCGCTGTTTTGCCTCCATTGAACCTTTCTATTGAACCACCCCAGTTACGATTTCACCGAACCTCCCTATTTCCACCCTCTCGCCTCCCCCTTTCCCTCGATCACAACTTCTCGCTTAGTCTGTCACTTTCCACCCTTCCAAAACTGTTCTAAATTCCATGGTTATCCGCCTTTAAATCCACTTTCTGTATCCACTCGAATCAGCTTGGAACGTAACCTAACTGGTTCATCTGATTCCAGCATTGTTGTCTTAATTGCAGTAGATTCAAATCTATATTGTTCATTACCGATTTCGTATTTCACTGTCGACGGCTGTGATAAGCGGCAGATAAGACATCGTCTCGTCTTAAGCGAAAGTGAAATGTCCCTGTTTCTTGGATTCAGTGTGATTCATTAGTCTTTTAGCAAAACACCTGCTAACACTATTTCACTATCTTAACACTGAAATTACCGAACATATACTCGCTTGCGATTAGACATTTATTAATCTATCAATTATGGCTGGAGGATTTATGTTAATTAATGGATCCAATTATTCGCGTTATGTATGTAAAAAAAGTATATAAAATCTAATACAATTCGCCGTGGCATATTCGAATAATTTAATTAAAAAGGCAGACAAGTCCAGTTTTAAAGTATGAATTATAATTATAGTAATCTTTGTATTCACTTTCCAATATAAAGTGAAAGTATAAAGTGAACGATTTAATTGCTTTTAACGGTTCTATTTAATTAAGAATGGATTAAACATTAATAAATTGGGAATATTAGATTAATCGTTCCTCGATTTTATTTCGAACTTAATCTTCATCGTTGAATATTGATCTATGATAATCCCGAATTTTAATGTTTAATCCGTATTATTGCACGGGCAATATTTTTCTATCGTGCCGTTATGACAGGTTAATCGGCAAATAATTAATTAACATCATTAATGTTCTATCACTCACACCCCGCCGGTCTTAATTACCTGCTCGGATTAGACACGTCATCTATATCCGTATCACTATATTTTGCCGTATGAAATAATATGGTGATACAGTATTCATGAATGCGCGTTTTCAGCGTGATATTATTCGAGGTTTAGACAGTAATTCGATTAACCTTTTCAAGGTGGAATTTTTAATGCGATTACCAGAATTATGATATTAAAAAATATATAAGAATCGTTTTCATGTATCTTATGACAATAGGGAATTATTTTCGGTATAGTAAATTTGCTAAATATTGCACATTTAATATTAATATTTATGAAATTATGCACTTTCAATAAAAGCAATGACGTTCAAAAAAATAAGCTTAATAAGCGTTCGGAAAAAGTTGTATCATAACGTAAACTTTTTCGTCAGATTCTCGAAAAAATATATTTGATGTGTTGTAGAATTTTAATAATTAAAGTAAAATAATTAAAAATGGCAGTAGCGCGGGTAAGAAATGTTTTTTAAAATTGCCAGCATAATTTTGGCTTTCGTGAGTTAACATTATTTTATCTTGGAGCGAATCGAATTGATAATAAAAAGTGACAGTGTGACTAAATGTGAACTGTCTTGTTCACGTCGGCGCTTTTCAATGAGATTTAAACCTATTGATCGTATCATGTCGAGCTATAGTTAATTACATTCTAGCCACACGAACTGAGTGCTAAATCGAATTAGTGAGATGAATACTTAATTTTTCGAAGTATTATTAATATCGTGGAGAACATATTTTATATAATTCTTATAATCACTCGAGTTTTAAGGTTCTATAATAAATGATTGAAAGTAGTGATCAATTATATCCAATCAGTAGTCAAAAATTCTCTCAACATAATTCTTACCTTAGAGAAATAATTTATTTTAGTTTACCTAATTAGTCGAGTTACGTCCTTCTAAACTCAATTATTAAAATCAGAACTAAATTTTATCCAAACAGTCATTAAAAATCCTCGAAGTCTAATTATCATAGAAAATAATTATACATAATTCGATCTAAGTGCCGCAGAATTATAATAATTAATTTTTCGGTGCATCATTTCATAGTATATTTTTCTTTCACAGAAGTTTGTGACCAATTCTCGAAGTCTAATTATCATAGAAAATAATTCCACATAATTCTATCTAATTCTATATAATTGTCATATTCCATTCTGTCTAATTCCCCATAATTGTCAATGCAGTCGCAACGTTCACCGTAAATAGAGCTACTTGACCTTGTTTTAAGGCAACGCATAAAGGGTGTACATCACTTTCCGCTGTAATGGCGTAAAATATATATGTACTCGATAAGCGTTATCGTACATTATCGACAATTTCACGTGTTGATGAGTATCCATAGTCGATTAACAGCCAGCTTAACGCGGGACCGGTGCACAACGTGTTAATATTAAAGAATGATTTTCATATTGATAAATTTCAAAATGGCCGCGCAAGTGCATAAGGATAATTAATACCCAGAAAATCACGAAGCCGTGCTCAGAGTTGCGGCATGGATCACTGTGATCAATTATTTTTCCAATCTCAACAGACTTCACTGCTTTCACGTCATTCACTGTCAACTCGATGACTGATCGTAACTCATAGAAACGGTTCGCCCCAACGTTTTACCGGCGATATTCATTATGACTTTCCATCGTATACTATTATGATATTGGCAATAATAAACGGGAAAGCGTTTAACACATTAACACCGGTGGTTCAAACGGGAATAAATGTAACGAGAGTAAAAAGAACGATAGAAATTTATGGAACAATCTAATGGTTAATTAACTGGATCCTTGGCGTGGCAATAAAGTATGACGTTAATTACCGTGCAATAAAAAGTAGTTGATTACTGGTCGCAATAAAACTACTAACCTAATTTTCTAATTGTTGTCCGCGTTAGGTTATACAAAATTAATGTCCAATGCGCATCCTACAGCAGATGTTAACCTACTTCGAGACGCGACATTATTTTTAACACTGGAACTACCAGGGTAATCAAAATGGAGGGTGCGCATTGTTTAATGGAAATATTCAAATTCGAAACGTTCCAGTTTGAATCGTTCACTTTTAATACTCGAATTACCAAAGCGGTAAAAGGTCCGGTTTTTAATAAAAATGATAAATGATAATATGTTGCATAATAAACGTAATTAAATCGATCAATTTCTTTTTTTTATCTATCGGAATTTTTAATTTGCCGTAGTTCTAATGTTAATAATTTATTTCGTATGTAAAAGAAGTTCGTATAACTTGAAACTAGCTAAACTAAGAAAGAACAATAATGTGAGGACAGCAACAGAATTATTACTTAAATGTAATAAAAAGACACAATTGTTATAGACGTTTTTATGATTATTATTGTAACAAGATAAATAGCATATATTATAAAGACGGATATATATAATGCATGATTATAACACAATGTAGAGAATAATATATAATAATCTATGCATATTACTTCGATGAATATTATATTATAAACGTAGATTTTCACTTCGTAACGTTCCATTTGAAAATTGTTTCGATGGTACCCATGCGGCGTGCCATTATTAGGAGTCGCAGCAGTGTAATCCTCCCGAAGCTGACGTCACGGGCGTCAGTAGTGTGATTGCCCTCGTACTGATAAGACGTATCGATAGTTTTTCCCAGTTAGATCTCGTGTTAAGTGCGCAATTACTGTCATTATTGGGTCCTGGAAAGAAGGAAGTCCCGTCGCAAGTCCCACGATCGTAAGTCCCACGTTTATTTCGATCTCGCATTGGTTATAATAGGTTATGCGTTATACATCAATTTCTTAAGCTACATGTCGCGTTACATTTTTAATGCGTCGCGACATGATAGCTGCTACTTTGTGCCAATGCGAGAAACCGGTGAAATGATTTTAGACATATTCGAGAATAGTTTATAATATAAACATTTAAGTCACTGTACCATTACGAACAAATATGTTCGTTCACGCGGCAAAGCGATTGATACAGGTTATTATATGTATACTATTCAGACGGTTATGTATGCATAATGCATAATTATAACACAATTTACTGAATAATATATGAAAATCCACGCATAATATATCGATGAATATTATATTATAAACGTAGATTTTCAGTACACTGAGAATCGAACGTTTTTGGGCGTCGCACGTCCGTGACCTACGAATGTTTACATTTCTCAGACAGTTTTTGCGGCGCTCCACTTGAGAATTGTTTTGATTCACCTCTGCGTCGTGCAGATACAATACAATATCTTACTCGTAATATCTTATAATATTTTACTGGTAATATAATATTGTGCATATAATGCACATAGGTTAAGAAATAATTAGCACACTTATAACATCCTCCCAAGCTACTCGATGATAAAAATATATTTTGCAGGAGCAATAAATCTTGCCGTAAAATCTGCGGATGCCAACGGCGATCAATAAATTCTTAACAGTTCAGCGCGTAAAAAGTTGATGAATTAAATGGGGCGCGTAGTAAAACTATGCGTACGCTTTTCGCGAAAAAAGTTTTAGTCAGATTACACTCGCGCCGTTTCTAGTTATATTTTCCCGAAATTAATGCCAAACTACTGCAGTTAAATATAAATTCGACAAAAATATATTTCTCTTTAGACGTTTTAGTTCGCGGTTTATGAACACCGTGATATTCGAGATGGATATCCATCGGTTTCATAAATACCGAGTGCATATTGTATTTATAATTTTCCACCATACAAATCCCTTTTTCGACAACGGCTTATTCTCGGAATTATAAATTTTAACTCCGCTGTTCCATCGCGAGGTTCGCGGAGTTTTCTGAAATGCATCTTTCATTAGTTTCCATCAGTTCTTTCGGATTATAGAATTTCCGTTATTGCGGAAAATTTGATTCCCCGCGGTGTATCTTGTAACATTTTTTATATTATTTATATTTTATATTTTTAGACACAGGTATATTTAACACTAGAATTACCGCAGCAGTCAAAATGACGGGTTCAGGGAATTTTATAAAAATGTTCAAATTTAGAACGTTTTATTTTCTTTTCACCTTGAAAAATTCACAAAAATTTATCGATTAATTTATTTCTTCCACTAATATTTTTTGAAGGATGTATATATATAAAATATATATTTATGTATGTATATATAAACATACAAATCATAATACACAATAATATATCAAAATTATAAGTTATTTCGAATTATTTCGAATATTAAACTAATAATTAAAGTACGAAGGACATTCTAGTAAAACATATTAATATTCTAGTTTTCTCATAGAAAATTCAGTTTCGCATCCTGAAGATATTTTATTACCGCACACGAAATGCAATGTTATGAATTATTTCGACGATGAATTATTAAATCCCCGGAATTTCAGCAATGCCAACCTCGCAATTGTTTTTCTCTTTGATTCCCGCACTTTTCACAACATTTGCTCGTTTATTAGCTGCGTGCTTCCGGCAAGTTGATTAACTTTAAAAAGCGGTATTCCATTTTGCGTTGCAGACGTATATTAAGCCATATTTTTCCAACAGGACGGTACAGCAATATTATTAAAATAAAATCGTATGAAATATGTTTATAAAATTCAAGGAAATCATTCACACGAAATATTCAAGGATTTCGAGCTTTTTTCAGCAGTCATTAAATGAACATTTCGTTGTTTTTTTCTCGTTTATAATCTCGCTATTAAATAGCCAATCTGATATGGTTTTGGAAGTTCAGTAATTTAATTATTAATTTCTGAAGATATACATTTAAGTTCCGCGAAACAGATTTCCAAATATATATTCCATGACCTATGAATGGTTTTTATTGCAATATTTTGTTTTATTGCGTGAAAATATTTCACGGAAAATCGTGGAACTTCGGAATATCGTATTCGAACAACTAACTGGTCCAGGGAATCTGATCTGCATGAAATTATCTCGATGCCACCCTAAGCTGTTATCAAATTATCAGACAATTCCAAGGTAGTTGGTTTGCTCCATTGACAGACATTTACTGTCACAAACTATCCTTGCGGTTGAACATAATAATTTATGAATTAGACTTGGATTTGTTTACAGAGAAAGCTAATGTATTGTAACAATAATTAGACTGTTGAGATTTTGCGAAATTTAATCGCAAATAAATAAGTTTAAAATTGATAAAAAGAGCAGCATATTATTTTATTAATTACTAAAAAATCGTATATTTTGAGAAACCATAAACCTGTCTTAGATTCGTAACAAAGAATTATTATTTATTACATCAAATCCATTTACTACCACCATAATTATTATCCATTCTCGCCGAACATTTTAATATTAAACCCCCACAAATAGATATATTTCAATAATCAGCATCGAGTTAAAATAAAATTTTATCCTCGCCACCTGGCACCATGTTTATTTAAATTTACATATTAATGGTATGCAAACCCGTTAAATAAACAACGGTATTATTCGAAACGGGTTAATGCCTGATAAGTGTGCAATAAACGTGAATAAAACACGATATTTAGTTAACATTGGCGGGGTGAAATGTTTGTCGAGAATTAATTTCACTGAAAGTCTGAGAAAAAAAAGAGAGCAAAGTGCGATTGCTCGCGTTAAGGAATGTAAATATTGGTCATAAGAGGTGGTGGCCGGGGTGGAGGGGGTTGTGTAAAGTAGTAGTAAAGATTTTGGGGGAGATTGGGGAGTCTCCTCGGCATTCGAGTCTGTAAGAAACCCAGTTTTATAGCAACCCTCTTGAAAGAAGAGAAAAAGAGGAGAGACTTTAAGGTTCGGTTTACTTTGGAAAAGTGGCGGCCATAAAATAACGCAGATAATTAATTTGTATCGGTAAAAGATCGAATTTGCAACGCAAGTGATTCATTGGTTACCTAATATTTTAATCATTTTTAACTTCTCTCTGTGAGAAAACGTACTTAAAATGTTGCCGAAAGGACATTTTTCAAAGGTTTCTTAGAAATGCTATCTGTAATCAGTTTCACATACGACTTGGAAGAAATGTATTTTATCTTATATTATTAATTGTTATTGATTATTATTCAATGTATGAGGCGTTCGGTCGTAAAATATTTTATTTTATGATACTAAAACTTTCTAGGTTTCTTGGACTACATATTTTTGTTTCTTGCTTCTTTGCTACACCGCACAATTTCGAAACCGCGTTAAAAAGAGACTCGAGTGTAATGAAATAAATTGAATACGACTGACATCAATTATTTCCGACTATTTCAATTATCCGCGAAATTCGACTCTAAATTGACGAATAAATTTCAGAAACTGTTTTAATCAGTAGATGATTTATCATTTATTATGATACCATCGAATATTTCACTTGGCAGTCGCGGTAAGAAAAACAAGCAGATAGTTATTGTTCTACTTTTCGCGTAATAAATGATCGCTTAAGCAGGCAGCCACTCGAATGATTTACTCGACGTGAGTTTTAACTTTGACGTGAAGCCGTCGAAAAAGATTCCGCAAGAAGAGCGAAGTAGAAAAGGAAAGCGTGTCTGAAAAGTTTGGGTCGCCACATAATTTATGGCGCGCGCCGGTGACGGCGTAAAATTCTTCCTTCTCCATTTTTTTCTTTGTTTCTTTGTTTCCAAGCTGATAGAAACACAGAGATATAAAAATGATTATTTCGACCGTTTTTAGCGACATTTTTGTTAACTCGAATATGATTGAGATATAAACATACATTTAGTAAACTATGTGTTAAAAACAAGAGAGAAATCCGAATGCATTTCATAGAGTCGCGTAGATTCGGCGAGATACTTAAGTTTGTATTTTATTATTATTATTTATTACAAGGCTTGCTTCATACTATAATATTACCAAACAATTAACTAACATTTCTTTTACATTCCCTGCACGTTGGAATGTTACGAAATAGTGTAATATTATTTATTATAAATTCTTTTAAAACTTTGAACTCTTACCGAATGCTTTTATATTATTTATTCTGAATTTATTCTATTTCTTTGAACTCCATTTCGCACTTGATATTATTTATTCTACATTCATTGTACGTTTTAGAATATTACCAAACAGCGTAATATTATTTATTTTAAATTCATTTCACACTTTCCTTGTAGCTTTCTCTTCCCTTATCTCGTAAATTCTATCAGCCCTGAAAAGGGGGTTCCCCGGCGGGATCGATTTTATGGATACTTATCCAACAGTCCGCAGCTTGCAACCTTACTCTCCTCGATTCTCCTCTTCGTAGAGGATGTTCCTAGCGACTAGAAGAATTTTATCGTTTCTTTATCCGCTAACTCTACGCCAATAGCATTTCTTCTCTCCTAATTCCGACAGATAACTATTGCATGTCAGCTTTCCAGTTACTTTCAGCCTTTCCACTTCAAAGTTTGTTGAACTCCGTCGACGGAGTTCGGAATTGCTATAATTAACTCGTTCACCTCTGGATACAAGTAATATGTTTCGGATAAAGAATTAGTGTATTAAGGCGGAGAATGTGGAATTTCAACATTTGGAAGTGTGAACTTCCAATATTTGAATATTTGAAATTTCAGTATTTTAATATCTGAAATAACGACATTTGAAAGTTGGAACTTTCAGTATTTTAATATCTGAAATAACGACATTTGAAAGTTAGAAATTTCAGTATTTTAATGTCTGAAATAACAATATTTAAAAGCTGGAAATTTCAGTATTTTAATATCTGAAATAACGACATTTGAAAGTAGGAAATTTCAATATTTTAATATCTGAAATAACAACATTTGAAAGTTGGAAATTAAAATTTTTTAATATCTGTAATAACAACATTCGAAAGTTGGAAATTTCAATATTTGAGTATCTGAATTTCCAACCTTTGAATCTTTAAGACTCCAACATTTAAATGATTGATATTCCATAATCTGAAAATTTGATATTCCAACCGCTGGAGATTTAAAATTCCAAGATTTCAAAATTAGAAACTCCAGAATAGACAAATAAAAATGTCCAGCATTTGACAAATCGAACTTCAAATTTGTAGTTCTCTGGAAATGAGTACTTTCACAAACGAAATATGATTTAGTATGCCTCGGGATTATTAGTCATTCGAAGCCATTTGCACAATGCATAAAATACTTTCCATATTACCGCGATTAAAAAAGACGATTAAATGGATTATTTCACGCGGGACACCTTGCAAAAAGGAATATGAAATTGTTTTCATATAAAGCCCCCTGCACACGCGTTATTATATTTTATATATGTATACATATCGGCTAAAGATTTTCCTCCATTCTCGATGAAATCGATAGAGTTCAACTAAAAATATTCCAGTATGCGGCCGTGAAGAACAATTTTTTCACGCACTACCGGCAATGGCCCCTCGTTTAAAGTCAATAGGAATCTTTGTGAACGTAACGATGTTTTTTATCAAGAGTTCTACGTGAAAGCGTGGAATTTGTAATTGATTCTACGCAAGTAGACGTATAACAAGGCAGACCAGAAAGGGAGCAAAAATTGTTCCGTTTATTTCCTCCGGAAGGCTTGATTTCCCGCGCTCTTTTGTTGCTGATTGCCTTCGTTATCGAAATACGTTCGATTGATGTTCCGTAGTTAGTTATTTTATACTTATATTGATGTTATCAAATATATTTACAATATTGAGATTAACTTGATTATGTTTCATGAAATAATTTCGCCTGGTATAAATTTAAAATTTTATCCTCTTTTTGTAACTCACGGTTTTTAAAAAATTATAATATCTCGATACTTTAAATATAATATTTTAATACTTTAAGTATAACACCAGAAATATAATATTATTAATATTATAATATAATATCGCAAATAAATCACGTCAATCTCTATTATCGCGATTAAAGGACACAGTTTTCCAGGATACAAGAAACTCGCACCATTCGTGCATTCTACTCATATTATTTCTAGTAATTTATAGGGAGTTACGTTTATGAACGATGAGGTATCACTTGAATGTAGCTGATTGCCAGCTCTCAGTTTCACATGGTGCTTCGTAAGCTTTCCGCTTAATCGGTTTTAATTAGAGTGTCGGTGGGTCGAAGTAAACAAGTGGAGCTAGTTAGGCTTCCATTCACCGTAAATCGCGGCAGAATTGCACCCTTCGTTCATCCGGCATTCACTTTTTCGCGTCTTGCCGATACGCGGAGGTACAATGTCCATTAAATTGGATCTTGTTTCGCGAGCAGCAAGATATCATTGGAGCTTAAACGAGTGCGTTTTCCTAGCGATTCAACTTTCATGGAAACCCACCCGGTCGCTAGTCACACCTTTCAAACCCCTTTTTACGTGAGCTGTGTTTTACTATCGTGTTGTGTCCGTTTTGTAAAGATTTTTAGTTTGCTTAATTGTCGCGCTGGTATTGGATGAACGCTAGAATTATTTTTATTTTATTATTCCCATTACCGTTTCTGTTTCATTATACCGAAAGCACTCGAAATGGCGGGTGTATAGTTCGTCATTTTTAATAATAATTTCAAGTTTCGAGTGGAATTTATTCCAGCAAATAAAATGGCGACGTTGGTACAAATGGATGACACTGAAGTAAGAGATATACAGTGCATTGTATCACAATTATATTAAAATTTATATCGAGATGTAGACGGAAGATGGAGAACACTGAAAGAAATTGTTAAATCATTTTTCCCTTATTAAATAATTAACATTTTGAACAATAATTTCAAGTTTCGAGTGCAATTTGTTCCAAGAAACACAATGGGGATGTTAATTAAAATGGAATGACACTGAAATAAGAGATATACAGCATAATAATTGTACTAAAAGACTAAAAGATTGGAAGCGTGAATATTGTTTTTTCTAATATGCAACACATATCGATTTTCATATGCTCGCTCGAGCAGAAATTGGGTGGGTAGAAATACTCGGTATATATGTACGTAAACAAGTCTATTTCCAGTGAATCTCTTTGACCCATTCGGCGTCATTGAGTTTGCCAAGTTAAAGCTTGGTTTGCTTTCAACTACAGCCGCTTCAAAGCTCGGAAGATCGCACTTTCGTGAGCCGCATGTCGCGACGTCTCTACTCTGACAGTTCGATCACTCTTAACACGTAAACTGGCAAATCGCAGCCCTTATTACACGGTACTGAGATTCGAAAATTGGAACCTTCAACGGTTCGAAATGTGAAATTCCACAATCAGACAATTTGGAATTCCGACAGCTGGGAATTTGAAATTCCTACAGCCGAGAATTTGAAATTCCTACAGCCGAGAATTTGAAATTCCTACAGCCGAGAATTTGAAATTCTAAGACTTGGAAGTTCGAGCTTCTAACATTTTATAATTTGATATTCCAAGAGAACTTAAAACTCCAATATTTGACCATTTGAAATTCCAACATTCCAATAATTGAAATTCCATAATTTGAAAACATGAAATCCTAAGATTAGAATATTTGAAAATGTTTACTTCCAACAGTTTAATATTTGAGATTGCAAGTGCAGTGCTAAATAATCTTTCCACCGGAAGAGAAACACCGTACTTTTTCAGCCGCCGTTTGTTCTCGTATTTTATACCGTATTTATTTACCGAGAAGCTCCTCAAGTAACTTGCAATTTTCTTAATTCGAAAAAGCAGATTCCTGAGCACGATCACCGCTAAATAAATTTCATAGCTACCGCCAACATAAAGGGTCTATCTTTTTCCGTTTACTCTTTCCGCGTTATCAAGAAAAAGTAGTGCATTACTTAATATACTTTGTATGGCGTTTATAAGTCCTTAAGTACCTCTCAACTTTAGGATTCCCTGGCATAAAACACTACGGAAGAACAACGTCTACGTAAACAGTTGTTTTATTCAACGGGATCAACGAACGAGGTGTCTCTTTAATATTCATCATCGACCGTTCCAACGTGTTATCATAATTTGATAAGCGCCAATTGTACCAACCGGAAGCATGCACAAGGTGATATCATTTATCGAGCGTTAAACTAATCGAATAATTTAACTTCTTTCTATCGACATTACTTTCGCCTTTCACTGTGCGCAATGCTTTTAAATGTGCAGAAACTCTCAGATGTAGGAATTTCAAATTCTCGGCTGTAGGAATTTCAAATTCTCGGCTGTAGGAATTTCAAATTCTCGGCTGTAGGAATTTCAAATTCTCGGCTGTAGGAATTTCAAATTCTCGGCTGTAGGAATTTCAAATTCCCAGCTGTTGAAATTTCCAATTATGGAATTCCAAATTGTCTGACGGTGGAATTTCACATTTCGAACCGTTGAAGGTTCCAATTTTCGAATCTCAGTATTCCACTACAGGTTGATATCAGAATTAACACAAGTCAACACTCTTGTAATGCGCATGAGTTTTCCGAGAGTGGTTTTTGAGAATCATAATCTTAAAAGAGGCAAGTTAACCAGAAGCCCTACAAGGTAGCCGTAGAAATATAGCAAGAATATAGCGGTAAATGTTTCAGTCTTACTTCCTCGCGGTAAACTTTACCGAAAACAAACCTGTGCTCTAACGTGCTTTTGCACATGTGCGAAACATTTGAACCCGTAGTAGTTCCCCCAGGTAGCAACTTCTCTTCGGGTACTTTAGCTTGTTCCGTTGTGCACAAGCAACACGATGGTGCGAGAGTTAGTTTTCCTGAAAGACGAGCTGATGCTGCAGCTGAAATAGAATCCACAATTTCCGCTCTCCGATTGCTCTTTCATCGCAAAATAAACCTCGACGAACCAACTCAGCTGCGATCCACTCGTTTGATGCACGATTAAAACACGGTTTTATTATAATTGTATTTATTATATTTAAAGACGTACCGAATGAGAAGTGAAACGAAGTTTGTGTAGAACTAAATATTTATACTTCTCTTAGTTTAATAAACCTGAAAACCATTATCAGGGAATTTGAATGCATTGCTAGTGATGCGTGTGATCATTCTGATATCAATCTGCAGGGAAATTTCGTGATTCGGAAATTGGAAACTTTAACGGTTGGGAATTTGAAACTCTACTGTTTGACAATTGGAAATTCCTAAATTCGGAAATTGGATATTGCAATATTTGACACTTTAGAAGATTGGAATGTTGGAATTCCATGATTTGAATACTTTAAGTCATAAGATTCGGATAGTTTAAATCTCAAGATTACAATATTTAAAATTCCATGATTGGAATATTTTATATTCCAAAATTCGAATACTTTAAGTCCCAAGATTTGGGTACTTTAAATCCCAAGATTAGAATATTTGAAATTCCATGATTTGAATATTTTAAACCCCAAGATTAGAATACTTGAAATTCCACGATTTGAATACTTTTAAATCCCAAGATTAGAATACTTTTAAATCCCACGATTTGAATACTTAAAATCCCAAGATTAGAATATTTGAAACCCCACGATTTGAATACTTCAAACCCCACAATTTAAAATATTCCAAATTCCATGGTTGGAAAATAGAAAATCCGATCAGCTGTAATACGAAATTCCAGAATAAAAAAACCCAAAGCTCCCCGAACATTTTGACTGCTTTGGTAGTTCCAATATTAAGAATTGCGACGTAAAACCTCAGAGTTGCAGTGAACGAATAATTACGTCTCAGGAAGTCGGGAAACGATTATTTACTTGTTTACGTTGGGATAATGCATTTCCTCGAAAGTGTAACATTAGTCGAAGTAGTAGAGCAAGGATGAACGAGATAAAGGGTCTTAATTGGCTTCTAATCACTGCCTCCAGGTGATGGGTAGAGCCATTAATCTTACAGCTGTTGGTTCCGCCCAATTCTGTCGTTTCTCTTCCTCTTCGGATCTTGCTCCAAGCAAACTGGACCACATTGGATGCTGGAAGAATAGCTGGATAATTTTCCCCGAAAAATATCCTTCAACTTACTTGATCTACGGATGTTATCTATGTTGAATTAACTACTCGCAATTAATTCAACATAGATAACATAATGAAATAATTATTTCTGCGCACTAGGCATTGTCCCTTCGCAGTGTTTTCATTGGAAAATTAAAAATTAATCAACGCGTAGAAATATTAATAATTGGAGATAATTGACGGACGAACCAAAGCGTGTTTATTACGTTTATTTATCCGCTGACTTAATTACTTAACTATATTAATTATACTATGCCGATTATAATTTGATAGATTTCCTTGATGTCGTTTTTTATATTATCATTCGGCTCTTGTTTTTTGTTGGCTACATTGATGATTAAGGATCATCGCAGTGTCTTGTTATGATACAGCTGATAGGTAATGTCTTACGAGGTTGTCAGAATGAAACAGGAAAGTGTCGTAGCATTTGGTTTGGGTGACAATTACATTTGAAATTGCCTTCCAAATTGGCCAGTGTAATTGCTCTCTCGAGATGCAATTAAACCGATAGCCGTTTTCGTGGGTCACCAGAAGTGCCACGTTAATTTCGCTCTAACGTTCTCGCAGCGAACTTTGCTTCCACGTTGAACTAATATTTATATATACATTTTTTAATTCTGGAATTTCATATTTACAGCTGATGCGATTTTCAGGTTTCAAACCATGGAATGTCGAATATTCTAAACCTTGGGATTTTAAGTATTATTAGTAGAAGTTTCACTTAGTGTAAGCAACTTAATAAAACTTGTCTACCAATTCAAATGTCGTCATATAAAACAAACATTTCAATTCACGTTGCTGCTAAAGAATTGAAAACGAATGCGATAAATTGAGTATCAATTCTGGAGAAATAAACCTTTAAAACTAAAATATCGGGACACGTTTCGTACAATGGTTTCCCGCGCGCTAAGAATCCAGTCAGAGTGGAAGGAAAAATGGATGGATTCCGAAGATCTCGTAGGAAATCTGAAATTTATCGGTACGTTTGGAGAGAAAGGGGTTGAAGGTTCTTGCAAATCGTGCGCGGAGGGGGAGGGTCGAAGGTATCGCAGCTTAGATGGAGCACAAAAAGAACGGCATCAAGAAATAGGGTAGATTTATCTTGGTGGATAAACGCGGATGGAAAAGACAACAGTGATTCCTGTAGTTCGAGACACTCGAGCTTTCTCCATTTGCTTTCCCTTTCTTTTTACCATTCCGTTTTACCATTCGTGGATCGACATTTTGATTTCTCGTGGATTTTACATTTGTCTTTGGAGCAATCGAATCAAAGCAAGGGAGGGAAGACGTTTCACTTAAATTCCAGTCGCGAGTTGGATCCCTCGACTTCCTGTCGGATCCAAGAAGAAGTATGACGAATGTTGCCTTTCGCGGAAACGTCGAAGATGACGATATAGAAAAATCCCTGAAGCTTTATGTCATTTTAGAATCCTTCGTGTCACCGTGAAAGAGGATTCGGTGAGGAAAAAAGGAGCTGCGTTGAAAGATCGAGGGAGAATAAAAAGTTTGAGAAATAAAGCCGACGATGAAGAAGACTCGAATGATGAGTCGGGCTTAGGAACGAAAAGCAAATATGGGGTCCGCCGAAAAACAAACATGGCGCCCGTCGAAAAACAAATAACCTGTAAAGTGCAGAGCTAAGTCTAAAAGCTCGAAGCTCGAAGGATGTATTTCGAATTTGATATTGAAATATTCACCCGCGAATTAAGTAGCTTATACTTTCCATCGTAATCTAATTATATGTAATATGTTATGCATAGAAAACTCGATAGACTTTGTCATCTACTTCTTGCGCATGCTTGATATTATCCCTGTTCGGTTTCTCGGATTCACTTACCGTCGCCATTTTTCTTACGTCCGCACACGCTTCATGAATTTTTGATTTTTCTAAGAGCTTTGCGAAATGACTGCTCTGACTTTCCTCTTATTCATGATTCCTACATTCTAAATTCTTCCTAGAATCCTCGGCCCGATTTCCGACTTTCATCTACGCCTCCCAGAAACTTATTCTTCCGCCATTCTCATATTTCACTGCCATTCTTTACCTTCACTTGTCATCGTACTTCTTTTCATTCGATATTCTCTTCTCCCGACTTTCCACAATTCTTTATATTAACTCTTTGCATTCAAGATGCGACTCTCTGTCGTCGCTCAGTTTATTGCAGATTTAAAATACAATAACAAAAATAACTATCGTAAACCTTACCATTTCTAACGATACAATAACAAGAATTAACAAAGGACCTAAGAAATAACTTATTCTCACAAACAAAGCCTCGCATAAAAAGAAGAGTTTCCATATTTTCGATTAAACATTTCACGCAGAATTACATAACACCCCGCATACTTTAGCAAATAAAATATTAACAAACTGCGAACATAAAAACCGTAAAAACTAAGTAAAGCCAGATATCTAAATAAATGCGTTTCCAAATGCCGTATGTTGGAACCACTGTTCAGTCTCATGATTGAGATTGTTGGTCACATTGATGGCCGTCTTAGGATTAGCTCCACATTTAGCAGACTCCAGTGTCAGTGAGTATCCATGCATGTCTCGTGCATGTATGTGTTCATTCGAATATCGTAATGCAAGGGTGTGTGTTAACTAACACTTAAGTGTGTTTGGGCAGACTTGAACTAGTTATCGGTGTGTGTAAAGGGGTGTGTTCATGAAACGGATATCTACAGGCGTCGTGCCGTGCTTAGGTTCGAGCAATCGAGCTATTGGCAATACGGTCAATTGGAATAGCTGGATCATAGAGGCGCAATATATCCGAGCCATTACGTAATTCCAGCGCAAACGCCATCAGCCTTGCGCTGCTACCACAAAAGGACGATGATAAGATAAGAAAACAAGTGGAAAGAGAACTTGGATCGAAGCAGGGTTCAATTAAAGCCGCGCTAAACTTTACGATCGTTTTATTGCTAGGATCATAACTGCATCCGTGTGTTCGGTGCCCAGGCTTGTAATTGCGTGGGAATTCGGAAATGTGTTATGTATAGCAAGTTTAAGTAATTTGATAGGGAATTTCATTACTGTATTGTAACTATGAACCTGGTGAGAATGCGATGTTACTTAAATGATCCATGAAACTGTTGCAGGAACAACTACTGATTCTTTTCGATGGCAAAGCAAATAAGGACATGGAAAATACTGGGGACTTTGAGGCACGCGGGGATTCTACTTTATTTGAATGTCACTCGAAAGTTGAAAGGTAAGTTTTCAACTATCCGTGGTAACTTTATGCGAGGAAGTTCAAGGCTGCGTGAAAAAAGTTTGGAAGTCAGGTGTCCGTTGAAAGGAGTCTTCGGGAGAAATAGTTGCACGTTAATGCAAAGTAGATTCACGGAATTAGAATAATGATGCAAAGACCGGGTATTTAATTTATGATCGATCGTCCGTGTACTATTGTTATTAAATGTGTAATATAAACTGATATAATAATGTCAGAGAACTAAAGCAAATAGTTGAGGCATTATTAAAGTAATTACTTAGTGTTATTTTAACATTGCTGGAAGCTCGTTGAGATTATTAAATAAAAAATCTATTTCACTCGCCGAGGGATACGGAGCTTCGGATTCCAGTTAAAAACTAGGAACCGATATAAAGTTTAAATATTGCAGTATGTTACGTGATGAAATTTATTTAAACTTTATTGAAGGTCCGAATATATGGGACGCTGGAGATGTCGGCGAATGATCGCTTCAATTATTCGCTACGTCGTGTTATAATAAAATTACTCGTTTTGTTCTTGCGAATTTCAATTAATTTTCACCCTGCATATTTAATTAATTGACACCATCAGCGGAGAGATTTTTATTAGATAATTAAAATCCATCATTTCTCTCTATTTATGACGTTATTAGATTAGTTCACTTTTCATAGTTTTGTTTAATCCTTTCAATGCAGAATATACTGTTTGTAAACAGTAAATTATATTGTTTATATAATACTCTCATACTGTATTATATTGTTAGAGTAATATATTAAACAATATCAAGATCGGTAAAATATTGAACGATGGTATGATGGCCATTAATTGCATCTGTTATGTATTAAATAATATATTATACAATTGCAGGTTAAAATGAGACATTATATTATATATTATATTGAAACTCGCCCATCGATTATACTTTCTTCAAAATGCATGGGTTAATACTGTTTATAGACAATCAATCTAAATCAACTGACGCATTAAAATATTTATAATCTCATTTAAAAAAGTAAGCTTTACCTTTAAAAATCTTCTACGGATTAATTACAAAAATGCTAATTATATCGAATAATATCTCCCTCGAAGCCATTTGTCTTTTGCCTGAAACATTTTTTATGTAATTAAGAGTTTCGAAAATATTTCAATTTTCAGTCTTCGGTGATACCCCCTCCGCGTTTAAAGTTACCGTTTCCGTTTTTTCGAAATTGTCACAGTTGCTAAGTGTCTGAAGAACTTCATTTCCGTTGGATGACATAATCTCCTTAATTATGAATCATGTCGAAAATGGTTTCTTATTACGGTATTGCAACTCTACTCTGACGAAGGAGAGGTTTCCTTGAGGCAAGGAAAATGTAGATACACGAGTAGATCAAACAGATTTCATTTTCGTTGTAATTTGGCTGCCGTCACCGTTGCCATCATACGTTTGCATATATCTGCTATGCATATATATAACATATACATCCATTCTCCTTGTCGTCACTCACGTCGTCAGCATCGTCATACGGCCTCGTCTCTTGAAATCGTCCCCGTTTATTAAATCACCGTTGTACCGTGGAAATGCAAATTTTCTCGGGTTCCACAGAATTTTCAGGTATGTTCCGTATGCACTCGAGAAAATAGGAAGTAGGGAAAGACCGTGGGAAACTACTGTTCCCTCGACATTAATGCACCGTCGGATTGCGCATAAAGAATTGTGAAATACTTCAAGATTTAGCGGTAGTCTTAGTCCAGATACGAGTCAATATTTTGAAGAATACAATTGTAATATAATATAATTATAATTGTGTCCTTCATGACACAAACTGGCTAACAGGAAATAACCCAGTATAATGTCATCCAATATTGAATTAATTGCAGGCCAAGTATAATGTACCTTAGTCCAGATACAAGTTAATGCTTTTAAGCATCCAGGATCAATCGTCCATTTCCAAACACAGTCCGAAACAACTACTCACCCTGATTCGTCGAAGGTCATATTCCAAAACTCTATTCCTCGCGAATCCTCGACCCTCGACCCTCCACTTTCTCTCTCTCTCTCGCTCCTTAAGCTCCCCAACCCTTTCCTAGCCCTTTAAAACCTTTCCTAAATTCCAAGACAAAGATTACCAGTTCGGAATTCACGAGTGCGAGTTCTAAATACAAATCGTTTCGGCGAGCCGAGTTGCAACGACGGTTGGTACTTTAAGTCAGCGTCCATTATAATGATGTTTTCTTATCATCATTTATGAGCCTCAGAATTGTACTGTTATCAGCATTATTCTCACGGATAGTGCACTATGGAATGTTACGTACTTCGTAAGATATTCGTTGCTCATTCGCAGGAGTTTCTTACATTTTCCAGCAAATAACTTTCGTAAATTCTTGTCACTGGTTTAGATAAGTTTTATGCGAGAACGTAAGTCTTCTTGAATTGGTTTTTATGGAACACCATTTTTGAAATGTGCTACATGCTTGGAGATACTCCAAAGGCTTTCGGGTTATTTCCACCTAAATCGCTTCTAACTGTAGAATAAAACCCACGGTATCGTTGGATCGTACAAGGACTTTTTTGACTTTGGTTTTCCCATGGAACGTCATATTTTATCGTTATTAATTTCTTCGAACCTCAGACCGCGCGTGTTTTATAAGAAAATCTCCATAAAAATTCATCCCCCGACCGAGCACTTAGGAACGGTTGAGAAATAGAAATTCTTATTGGAAAGTTGTAGATCAGGTAGTAAAAAAGTCCCGGTAAAAAGTAGTTGATCGCAGAACTTTCCAAACTATTAGGTGGCCAAGAAAGTTCGATTTTCGTGCTTCTGAAATAACTGTCAATTTTATCTTAAATTATACATTTTGTGGTAAAATGGTGTCCTCCATTTTCTAGGATTCTCTTTCATAAAGTTGTACATTTACAAATGATATTTATATAGAAATCGTTTTCATAGACAAATTTTGTACTAAAAAACATATAATTCCAGCAATTGGAAATTTGACAATCCAACCTTCGAAAATTCGAGACACCAACATTAAAAAATGTTGCTACCAAAATAAGATGATAGAAAAAAAAACACAATCGTTTTGTAAGACCCCGTATTTTTCGCAATAAATTCTCCATAATTCAGGAATTCTAATCCAGTAGGTGTAACGAACAATATTTTTCCAATATCACTTTAATACCGACGTATCGTACGTGATTTAAATCGTACCATAACTCCGAAGCTAAAGTTTTAACGACAGCAGGAATACATTCAGCATACAATTCGCGATTGTTTATCAAAAGTCGGATAAACAAGCTTCTCCATCCGAAGTCATTGAGTTCCGATAAATGAGTCAGCGCTGGGAGGAGGACACCGCGGTGAAAAAAAAGAATATCTCGCGTACCGCGAAATATTTGTTTTTTTTCAGTGTTTTTTAGTTTTATTTGGTCGTCACATGCCCAGCTAGACAATCCCTGTATAAACGGTGCATTTCTCACGGTGAAATGACCCGCGCACTGACCGATGTTCCCATATGCAAAACCTGACAAACTCAATTTCTCTTCTCGCGCTAGGAACGCGCCATTTTTTGGTCCCACCATTGTCCTTTCTTTATCCTCGCCTTTTTGCGCTACCATTGCCATCGTTCTTTTTGCCTTTTATTGGCGAAACACGTACTGATATTTGGGATCCCCGACAAAGATTGCGTTAAAAAAACAACTCATGGAATTTATCGCGAATATGGGATGGGAAATGCGTTTACACGAAACGAGCGAATTCTGTGTCCTGTTTTTGATGACATGAACGGAAACCATTATTGTTGCTTATAATTAGAAGCTAGTAATTATTGGAAGTTGTATCGAATGATTCGTAAGTGGCAAGTGTTTTTGGCATTGAAATTTCATATTTGGAATTTCAGCATTTGAGAATTAAAACTTGAGCTTTGGAATTTTACAGTTGCAACACTTGGAAATTTAAAATTCCAATAGTTGGAAATTTGATATTCCTATATTTGATAGTTTGGAATTCCAACATTTGGAAATGAAATACTTGGAGATTTGAAAGTTTAAAATTGCAACATTTGGAAATTGGAAATTCGAAGGATTCTAAATTTAAGATTTCTACATTTGATAATTTGGAACTCTAACGTGAGTTTGAAAATTAAAAATCTCGACATATGTTTGTTTTAAATTGAAACATTTGGAAATTTGAAATTCGAAGGATACTAAATTTAAGATTTCTACATTTGATAATTTGGAACTCCAACGTAAGTTTAAAAATTAAAAATCTCGACATATAATTGTTTTAAATTGCAACATTTGGAAATTTGAAATTCGAAGGATACTAAATTTAAGATTTCTACATTTGATAATTTGGAACTCCAACGTAAGTTTAAAAATTAAAAATCTCGACATATAATTGTTTTAAATTGCAACATTTGGAAATTTGAAATACATGTTATATATATAATATAAGTAACATAAATAAAATCTACAACATCTAACAATTTATACAACACAACAAGTTTCTAATATTTCAGAATTTTGTATTCTCTTCGCTGAAATATTTCATATATGCAAATATATTATTAGCATTGCAGGAGTGCAACATTATTTTAGTAGAATACGTAGGAATCTCGGGTAGAAATATAATACCTTTCACAAATTATGTGCCACTTGTCGGTTTGCTTTACATACATTATGCACCTGATGCGCGTAATTGTAACAGGAAACATTCGTGTCGGGCATAATAAATGTAACCGCAACTTCTTTATTATGCAAACTTATTAATAATGTAACTTTCATAGTGGAAGTTATATAAAAATAATATTAATAATCATATAAAGAACCATCCAACTAGCGGTTTTGCACCAGCAAACTAACGATAAAGCACAATACGTGATTTCCTTGAAATAAGAATGACGATTATTTTCTTTCCCTCTACATTTCCAAAACCAGCAACTTTGTATTTTCGTATTTTCGACTATTTATTCCGTTCCGAACGACAAGTTAAATCGAAATACCATCTCGGAGAATTGTATGGGAATGCAGGGGCTGTTGAAGGTATTTCGTAAAAATGACATTTTCTCGTTGCTTCCTACTCTATACCATGACACATTCATTCCTGAGACCCAACAAAAGTGTGATACATTCGATATTCCGTTGGATTCAGTTTTCATGTTTACTTCGAATACCGAAATGATTCCCTTTGAGAATCCAACAGTCGTTTTCGGTCGCCTAACACACCGCGCTTTTTCTTCGTTTTTCTTCGCACCTTGTCGAAAGGTATTCCAAAGCAATTTGCCGGGAACCGGCTTGCCACTACGACTGAAGACAGTTCTTTTGAAAACCGCTTTATTTTTCCGCGAAAGTGTGCATTAACGGGAACATTTTCGAAAATTGCTTCTTCCGATAAAGCTCGTACGAATCGACTTGAAGAATCATACTTTAAACAAGGCTTTGGAAACAAGTAAAAAATGCGAGTTAAGTAAACGACGATATTTCCATTCATTTAAAGATGCATCCTAATGTATCGCTAACTTAAGTATAAACTATAATTCTTTTCCAGTATTCTACAAACTTGTAGATTCCTTTTTTGTCAAAATCTGATGTTTTACTGTATATACGTCCCCGTTTATGATTATAATGATGAATTAATTTAATGATTACTATAATAGATGCCCGTCTGTGCAATTATTGCATGATTATATCCAGTTCTCCCGATATTATTTCTGCTCTCTTGACTCGCTTCTTTAAAGACAACAGCTCAATTATACTTTCCACTGAAGACGTCTGGATAGGGAAATAAGGTGTGTTCATCGTGCATCGATCAAAGGTACTTTCGAGAATAGAATGCCCTCATTTTTCTTGCAAAAAAGGGGAAAGGGAGGAAAGAGAGAAGACTCCTCGAAGCAGAGAGCAACCACTCGCGAACGCTTTGGCGAGCAAAAGACTTGCACTTGTTGCGCGCGTGGTATATCTATGTTGTGTGTTTCTTGCACTCTATCAATTGCTCAATGTCCTCCATCTCAGCTACTTTTCTTTTGGAATGAAGTTCAATTTACATTTCATTACGAGCGGCTACATTGCAGTCTGTCATTGATTTGTTCCACTTCAAGGACTCCTCGGGAAATTTATTACCTCTGGAATTGCTCGAGTGCAATTCCACTTCATAATTCGAGTGATTTAATTAGTGGTGGGTTTTAATGAATAATGCAATTACTTTGTTCAATCTTAATATGTACTTATATCAATCACTGGATACTTGGAACGTTGAATAATTGGATACTTAGAACGTTAAATAGTTGCATACTTAGAACGTTCAATTATTGGATCGTTCAATCGTTGAACACTTGGATCATTGAACACTTGAATCAGTGGATCATTGAACACTTGGATCTTTACATCATTGAATACATGGATCATTGCATCATTGAACACATGGATCAGTGGATCATTGAACACATAGATCAGTGGATCATTGAACACTTGGATCCTTGCATCATTGAACACATGAATCATTGCATCATTGAACACATAGATCAGTGGATCATTGAACACTTAGATCTTTACATAATTCAACACTTGGATCGTTGCATTATTGAACACATGGATCAGTGGATTATTGAACACTTGGATCTTTACGTAATTGAACACTAGGATCTTTACATAATTGAACACTTGGATCTTTACATAATTGAACACTTGGATCTTTACATAATTGAACTCTTGGATCGTTGCATCATTGAACTCTTGGATCGTTGCATCATTGAACACATGGATCGTTACATCATTGAACACATGGATCAGTGGATCAGTGGATCAGTGGATCATTGAACACATGGATCAGTGGATCATTGAACACTTGGATCTTTACATAATTGAACACTTGCATAATTGAATACATGGATCAGTGGATCATTGAATACATCGATCAGTGGATCATTGAACACTTGGATCTTTACATCATTGAACACATGGATCATTGCATCATTGAAAACTTGTATCGCTGAATCATTGAACCCTTGAATTCTTCGATGATTGTACGCTTGACTCGTTTGAACTACTTATTTTTGCTCCAAAAACGCAAGCATCCTTCGTTTTCGCTTGGTTAGTGGAATAAATCGAATGCTCGGCAATTCAATGGCTCCGAAGATATAGCCTCTTGTCACCCGATTTCACTCGCGTATCGCAGTCATCACTTACACAGGCACGATTTACAAGTAGGGTAAAGAGGGGTGCCATGGAGTGGTAGCGAAGATAGTTCAGGGGTAGGGGGTTGGAACTACCTTACGCGTAACCGCTTAGAAACGTGGCGTAGACCCTTTTCCTGGCGAAATGGTAATCGCTGGGTGTCCAGGTCCTCCTAAATTGTAGGAATCGCCAAAGCGTTAAGGTTCGCCCATGAAAATCCCTGCTGACGATGTGCCGGAAAGAAAGTCGACGAGGATGATGCTTTTGCCTTCCGCTTTTCCCTTTCCACCAGCACTTCCTGTCTCCCTTGTAAAGGCCGAAGGGCGGGAAACGAAGTCAGTGTAACTTAGTGTAATATCTTGGCTAACAAGCACGTAATCAGCTGGGCGCGGCGGAGTACCTTCGTTATCTTCTTCGTGGACTTTTTATGTCGTTAGTTTGCGGGACAAGAACGTTCTTCGACAAATCTGTTTGTTTTTTAACTTGGAATCAAGAAAATGTATACGCGACGGTATTAAGCCTTGGCACTCGAAAGACGACTCTCTAAAATGTTAGGTATAAGCAAAAGTTTTAATCTGGTTTTTCAACCCCCTGATAAAATTACGGATTCTGGTGAAATTCGGATATTCCAAGAACTGAATATTTGGGATTTC
This sequence comes from Nysson spinosus, assembly GCA_910591585.2. Classification (NCBI taxonomy): domain Eukaryota; kingdom Metazoa; phylum Arthropoda; class Insecta; order Hymenoptera; family Crabronidae; genus Nysson; species Nysson spinosus. The sequence goes on from OU342849.1 coordinate 2,114,745, forward strand.
AACGTATTTAAATGTGGTATTTCGATATTTGAAAATCAGAAATTCCGACAGGTGGAGGTTGTAAATTCTAAGAATTCAAATTTATAGACCTCGAAATTAAAAAATGTTAAATTCCAATGTTCGGAAATCTATAATTTTCATAATTCAGCAGTTGGAAATTTGAAATTCCAGCAATTGAATATTAGATATTCCAATATTTGGAAGTCTGGAGATTTTATATTCCAACATTTAGAATTTTGAAATTCCGAGTCTGGAAATCTGAAATTCCACACAAAAAATGTTCCACGATTTTGGAGATTCTTTAATCTGGAACAGTTTCCCAATTTTTCCAGCACAAGTTTTAAGACGAAGCTTTAAAAAATGCGGAAAATCGTTTCCAGAATTCACTTGCTCCTCCCGTATTTCTATAAAGCATTACAATTGATTTCCCCGAAAGTCGATGATTCGATGACTCGCCGCGAAATACTTGAACATTTTCACGCGAAGTAACCGCCATCGGAACCGTCCCGCGATAATTATTTTAATTACACTCGCCACACTGACATTCAACTTTCCGTTGATCCCATTAATTATCTTAGGGTCCGTATTAATTACACGCACGGAATATAAATTAGTAGCGCAGCTCGGTAAGCCATAAAGTTTGAAATTGCAGACTCCTCGGTTTGCAGGTGTCAGGTCCATCATGATTAACCACTGATTTATTTAAAACTGATCCCCATCAATTTAAAACTTTTCCTTGAAGCACCAACATCCTTTCCTTCCAAATGATTATTGATTAGCGGCTCATAAAAAATAAGGATATCGATACATCCTGCGATGCTTGCCCAGTATTTTACCCTACTTCAATATCGAAAGATACATTTAAGATATCAGGGAAATATTTTAAGTAGTTTGAACGAACTACCGATTAGTTTTCCGAGGCCAGAATTACCCCAACCTGGAAAAGTTTCGAAGACCGAGATAAAAAAGAGAACTGACAGTGGATTTGTCGGTCAGCGCGTGACAAGCAGACATTGGCAGTCAGTAGAATAAGACAGAATGTTGGTGGACGAACGTGGATTATCTTGGAAGAAAAGGGAACCCTGAGAACCCAAGATGGGACAGTTGAGTCCCATTTAAATGGTTCAAGCATTCCAAATGTTTCTTGTAATATGTTTAGCTATTAAAGTTTATCCGACTTTACGGTGTCAGCTCGTGCTATCGTGGACCTGTTTAAAATTAAGGCTGTTTACAAAGCAAAGTGCATGAAACCATTTTCAGTAGGTAATGCAAACACAAACAGTTTCCCTCGGAGTTACGGATCAACTAGATATGCGCGCGCACACTTCTTTATGTTTACAAAGGACTACCGTGTTAGGAGGTGTCGTGCTTTAGATTGCATTTATTCCAACCGTTTATTGCCGCCATAAAACTTAGCGAAGCGGTGTGGTAGTTTTATGGTAGCTTAAATTACAAAGTGAGCTTATAACCCGCTGGTCAGATAATCTTATCTTTCCCTTGTGTTTATGGAAATTAACCAACCAATATTTGCGAATGCCTGGCTTTTGGGTAAAGCGCGAGAATGAAATATTATGTTGAACAGGGAATGAACTATTTTTAATAGCGAAATATAATTTCTAGTAAGAGTCCACGTCATTGCATTATGTTTAAACACCGCCAAACTATGACACGTAGTGCAAATATTACTTTACACAAATTATGTTTATTGTCTAGGAATAATATGCGCGAAGTAGTCGGTAGGTTAATTCTTGAAGTCAGAGCACTTTATTTATATAATTTTAAGACATAAAAATCATGAGCATGGAGTTCCATATTTAAATGTATACATTATAATTTACTTCACTTATTGTTTTTTATTGAATTTTCAATCAGGGACAATCGGAGTAAATCTTAATGTCGTGACTCAGTTGATCATTCGAGTTGCCGTCCGAATTGATGGTGGATGGTACCTAAACATGTTCTAGGACTATTTTGGCTCACGGGTTAAAGTAATTCCCTAGTCAAACAATATTCTTGACATTTCCCTGACACTTCCCAAGTGGATCCCTAAGAGCTAATGTTATCACTGGGAGTACTAAACAATAACGCGTAATCATCATCAGCTTGAACGGTCCTCTAATTGCGCATAAATCGTTAATGGTAAACGAGAAATCCTTGGAGACATGTTTGAGCATCGGATAACCGGTGAAATGAAAGCGAATGACGAATAAACTGATATCTGACTGAGCGGATATCCGTTCCATGATGTCCCCGCGATTCCCTCGAGGATATTGAATATCTTACACTCGGTAAACATACAAGATTGCAGGGATATATGGATCACCCTGAAAGGCGACCTCCGTGACCTCACTGCCAACGAAAAAGGAAGAAAACACCATAGAAAATGTACTGATTCGATGATTTATATTTTATCTGAGAATTCGCAGGGTTTTGTTAACGAGATTTATTTGGCATCGCTTATCGCGTGGTTCCTGGAGCCATCTTTTTGGAGACAGTTAAATAATGATAGCAGGTATCATGTTATCAGAAAAAGGAATTCGATGAAGATACGAAGCTCTTTTGATAATCGAAAACGTGATGCTTGGATGTCGGATTTATTTAAATCAAGATGGAAACAGTTTAGGAAAGTTGATTATAACTTGGAAGAAATGTGTTATTAATGTTTGTCAAATTTTCGATTTTTTTTTACCTTTTACACTGGAAAGGTGACTCTTAGAATTACTTAGAAATTAGCATCTTTATATAATTCGGTGATAATTTAAAATCCAATGCCAAAAATAACTGGAGGAAATCTTAATATCGCTTCTTGTTAGCCGCAATAAATTATGTGGCGACTGAGAGTCGCCTCTCGAGTGCACAGGGTTAACTCTCTATAAGGGCATGTAATTTTAAAGTTTATCGTATCTTTGGTTTCGTTTAATTTTGTCGCCCTTTTGAGTGGTTCAAGTAATCATTTTTATACTATTTTCGCGAAACGTAGCTTCCTTGGGTTCGCTTTTAATTAATTTCGCGTTATACGATTTTCTTTTCCGCATGAAAGAATCAGGTTATGGTGGGTTAAACAAGTTTGCACAAACGAAAGCCGAGTTACAAAATCCCTGTGTTTTTCCACGGATTTATTACGAGATCCTAAAAAGACATGGTCGGTTAACCTTATCATCCTTTTTCTATTTCTAAGAAAGGAAGCACTTTGAAGTTCCTTTCGCCCTTCTTCCTGCTCGTACCAATCACATTGAGCCCTTGAAAGCATTATTTTTCGAGATACAGCCGCATATAAAAAGCCTGTGCAGCTTTCAGAATCTGTGTTCGCCGTTCATGAAACCAGGGTTCTCTTTTGGGTTCTCTCTTTTCTGTTCTCTGGGTTTTCTTTTGGGCTCTTTTTTGGGTTCTCTTTTTGTTCTCATTTGGGTTAGGGCTGAGTTAGGTCTGGGTTCTCTGTTTTTTTTCTCATTTGGGTTAGATCTGGGTTCTCTTTTGGGTTCTCATTTGGATTCTCATTTGAGTTAGGTCTGGATTAAGTCTGGAATCGGTCTGGAACCGGTCTGGATTCGCTTTTGGGCCCTGTTTAGTGTTCCCTTTTGAGTTCTCTTTCTCGATAATCGTAGAAATGTGTTCTTTGGAAGAAAGACTTCCGTTCAGTCGCTTATGTAATAAGTCAACAAAGGACATTTAATAAATACATACCGTTATGAATTATAAGGACGTACTAGTCATTTCTGGACTAAACGATATCTTGTTATGACCGCAACGCAATAACAACGGTCTGTCGCGTAATGTCACGCACGATTTCACATAATTATACACCGACAGACATAATTGAGCGTTTCCATGCCCTGGATATCGTCACTTTGGCTTTAACCATGTGCTGCGAATAATTATACCGGTTAATATCACTCTTATATGTCGAGTATAACTGAAAAAATGAATAACTCAAAGCGCTCCGGCGATTCATAATAAATGAAGCTCCTTTTATTAATACACATTGAATCGCGGGGGTGGAGTTGAATAAGGGCGCAAACGAAATCTCAAGTGATCCGTTTTATCGACTTGGAGCAGATCCGCGGGTTTCTTTCTGTAGGTGAACTTTTTAATCAAATTTCCCTAGCATTAACTCACTCCTGTTCCCTGCTCGGAAAGTCCTTCCAATCACGGTTATTCGAATTATACTTCTCACTTTGCCACCTCGTTTCTTACCTCGCGTCTCCTTATTACACTTTTCTTCCGATTTCATCCTCTTTACTTTTCACTTTCACTCCTTTCTTCTTGTATTGTCTCTTCTGCTTTCTACGCTGCCAGGATTAAGGACAGGGGAATTTGTTTCATTAACTGATAGCGAGTACTCGGTCGTTCGTGAGTTACTTGATATCTCGTTAAGTTTGTGTTTAGTTCGCGGCGAGACTGGGATTTAAGTGTACTTTTTCATTGGAGAATACTAGTTCTGTGGAATATTGTTTTTATGGGAATTCTACTTTTTTGAAGCTCTTGGAATGAGAATTCTATTTTTATGGGGTGCTAGGTTTGGGAGAACTGTTTTATTGGGGTACTAGGTTTTGGAAAACTATTTTAGTGGAATACTAGGTTCGACGATACTAGTTTTATGGAATACTATGTTCGAGAATACTATTTTTTTTCAATATTAGGTTCGAGAATACTATTTTTATGGAGTACTAAGTTTGGGAGAACTATTTCATTGGAATACCAAGTTCGAGTATTCTATTTTGGGGGAATACCAGGATTGGAAATACTATTTTGATGGAATTATAGTTTCGAGAATACTATTTTTATGGAATACTAGTTTCGGGAGTACTATTTGTATGGAATACTAGCTCCTGGAATATTATTTTTATAGAATACTGACTTCCTAGATTACTATTTTTATAGAATACTGTGCTCCAGAATATTATATTTTACTGTTATTGATTGTTAATTATATTACACTGAATATTACATTATATTATAAGATACTGCCTTCTAGAATACTATTTTTATGGGATACTACCCTTAAGGATACTATTCTAATACAATATTAGGTTCATAGAACACTATTTCCCAAAATATAATTTTTATAACACATTACATTTAAGTACAACATATTTATCTACAAAGAATTTCCTACTTACTATATCATAATATATTATTATACAAATTGCTCTCCAAATACCCGAATTACATTAATCATAACTTCACCCACATTAACAATACACAAAACATCAATTATCCAGATTAATAAGAACAACTAGATGATCTAATATCAGATAAGAAATCTTCGCAACTTATCGACACAACTTCCATAATCACATTGAAAAACTACGGAAACTGATTAAACAAAGCTCGACTACCGGAGATTTCGTTTACCGGAAGATTGCAAGCAAGTCGAGGCGGCAACAGATTGCAAATTGTAGGAGCGTCGCCATATTGGCGAAACTTAGCTTGATAATGAGAAGCTGTAAAAAGGGTAGGAGTTAAGAGAAAAAAAGGAGGCGAAACGAAGAGGATGGGTGGTCGGAGGGTTCGTCCTCGATTAAGGAAGGAACATGGTTAAAAACAGAACCGTAATTACCGGGTGCTTTGTCACACGGCGGGAGATTCCAAGCTTCGAGACACAAAATCGTAAATTCGGCCTCTAATCTCGCGGCACTCGGGCGGACCAAACTGAATGTTTTTCCCGCGCCACATAAATTCCTTTAAATAACAATTAAAGTAAAATCCCCCGTCCCCCGGGGGAAGAAGAATCTCTTAATTAAATGTCGGAGAGAATCATCTCTCGATACTTGATACAGCTAACATAATTAAGAGTGTATTAATTGTGATAATAAATGATCGCAGTTTTTAACGCGTTATTATTTTACGACGTAAAAATAATAATCGGAAATTTTATTCTAATCTCGCGATATTCGAGCTGAGTAGTTAGAAAATTTTTAACCGGCCCCCGGTGACCGCCAATGCCAATATTATTAAAATTCCAATCAAATAATCTTTGATATTCGTCAAATTTTGAATATTTTCATTGTTAAAATACAATGTAAAGTAACCAATATATCGTAGGATGTTTGAACAGATTTATTGTTAGACGTTACGGACGCGTATCGCGAGGTATCGTATAACACGTATTTCTGCGCGTCGCTAACGTGTTAATGGCAATAAGGAATTCGACATGACACTCCGCAAGGTAATTGGGTCGACGTATGAGAACGTACGCTAATGAGAACATAGTTTGTGTAAGATTTAACAGAGTATTTATTAGGATCATTCGTAACTCGGAAGTTTTCATGGACTTCCGTGAAAAGCAGGTATTTGCGTTAATAATTACCCTCATTTTGCGTGCCAAGTGAATCATGGGAATCAAGTTAAGGGATGAAACCCGAGCACACATACAACGAGAGTTTTAATCTCAATCTGACATGACCTATCACGAGTCTTAAATTCTGTTTATTTTCTACATCGTGGTACAAGGTTTCCGCCAAAACACATAATTCGGATAAACGAAGTACTGCCAGCGAATGTCTGCGGCATACTTTCTCATTCTACTTCGAATTCCGTGTGGATGCAGTTTATGAATACATATTGCAAGAAAGATGGTTATTTAATATATAATGTATTATTAATATAACGGCGCGAGTTGCAGAAATCAATTTTATTAAGAAATCTGAATATATTGAATTCGATTATATAATAATATTTGTATAATTCGATTATATAATAATATTTGTATAATTCGATTAATCGAATTAGTTGGAACCAAGGTGGTTGGGTTGATTAAATAATTCTGATCATTAAACATGCATGAATGTATCCAGATCATAATTGCAATTAAATCTGGAATTAGTTATTACCTAAAGCTCAGAAAATGGTGAGAATTTTCGTGACATTGAAAATTGTAAATTATTATTTTTTTTACTCAAAACTGTAAATTATTTTACGCTCTTTCCTACATGTCGAACTTTCTTATATCTTCATAAAACATGATTCTGGTCTTAAAAGAGGAAACCTGTAAAGAGTGAAGAGCTTCTAAGTTGAGGCTGGAGTTATGGTGTTTGCGTTAACACGTGGCTCCAAAGCAGCGTTAATGGTATGCTTATCCCGTGCTTTAAAGTTTAGTAGACGCCATGAAAATTCCATTGTTTTTAACGAAAAGGTGGACCTGTTCCAGGATGCTGGAGGACGTAAGTCCCCATTTATAAACAAGGAACCCTCTTTTTCGTGATTGATAGAGTCTCTGGTAGTATTATACGTTCAAGATAGAGTAAGAGAATGGAAATTGATTACCGTTAGGGAGAATACATGCACCTGCGGCTTGGTTTACCTCATATGGTGCGTTTTTTGCGACGGAGAAAGCAATCGATGCTTTAAATAATAAAAAACTACAATCTTACACTCCGGTGATAATTACGTACGAAGATGGCGACTGATTCCCATAAATAAATCGTGTATACTTAATTCGCGTAAAACATCTCCGCCTTGTTTACTCGCCAATCAAACATTTGCCATAATCTCTACATAAATAACGTAGAACATCGATATCGTAAGATTAATAATAAGAGGGGGAAGTCAATGATGGCGGTGATACAATATGCTGGCGCGTGGCAGACAAACTTTATCATGACTCTCTTAACAAGAATACAATAAAGTTTCGGTAACTGGGATTATTTGTTCTGGGAATATAGGAAGCGGAATATATTACTTCGAAATATAATAGAGAGGACACATTTCCGTAGCTCGTAATATACCATTACGAATGTACTTTAGGGTGATCTTATTTGTGTCGGACTTTAATATTTGAACGATAAATAAAGCACGAATTCCGCGACATACGTTGTAATATCAATTATGAATAAATGTACCTCTGCATAAGGAAGTATTAATAATCTACCGTGATGTATGGGACGTGATTTGTCGCTCTGTTAAGCAGTAAGGTCTTCCGCTTTTATATCTCCTACGGGATTATCTGAAAAATGGAATTTTCCGAAATATCTGTGATATTCAATATTTCGAAAATCTGGAAACAAGTTTAGTAAAATTACAGTCCAAAATACGTAGAATATTAAGTATTTAAAAAATATCGAAATACGTTTATGAAAACCGCGTTCCATGTTGCGTAGGATATCTTCTGTTTATTAGTTATATTATTAAAACCGTAATAAAAAATGAATGTACGCTACTTTCAGAAATAACCTCACGTTTCACCGTAATGTTGCAGGTGTTTATTAAATATTATATTATCCCTTGTGTAAGCAAATTATGGAATGAATTCCGAGTTAATTATAGAGTCCAGAATTTGCGTAAACGACTGAGCTTATCGCGTACTAAAAAGAGGTCTCGTTTTACGTGCCGCGTTTCTTCCGAGCCCATATCTATTTTTTCAAAGAAGCTTGTTTGTAAGCGCCGAGTTTCAGATGAAGCGGAACTAATTAAAAGGGCGTGTTGGCAGTAGTCTTTAAATATAACGAGCCAGCATATTTGCGTTTGAAGGAAGTAGCAAATGATGAGCCCACCTCGAGCAATTTTGCTCATCAGGTTTCTGCAATATTTAATAAGGAATAATATAATATAAACAACCTCCGACTAATTCCACGGTATTACTCCAGATACGAGTCAACATTTTTAATAATACAATTGTAATATATTGGGTTGTTCGGAAAGTAATTTCGTTTTTCTTTGTGAAAATGAAAGACAATTTTCGTATAATAAATAAATATTTTATTATATTATATATTGGCCATTCTTTTCCAATACTTGTTGCCATCTTTCTGGCAGTAGTATGATTCCACGCTCATACAATTTTTGTATAAAAATATATTCATAAAACCCTCTGTCGGGAAAAACGAAATTACTTTCCGAACAACCCAATAATATAATTATAATTGTGTCATGAAGGACACAAATTATTGTATTATATAGAGTTGTACTGGTGTTACATGCAGTTTGTTATTCAATTAATTATTCACATCACTTCTCGCTCTGTATTCAACAGTTGAAGATGGTAGTGTGACGTGGTTAATATAAAGTTCGTTGATAAGCCACGTGGAAATGAGAATACTTTTAAAGGGAAACTTGGAGCAGTGGAACAATACGTTCTATTTCTCGCGCGATCGCATTTCGATTGACTGGTTCTCTCAGCTAGGAAACCTTTCATGGCAAGGCACCTGATAAAAGTGGCTTTTAGCAAAGGACGAGGAAATGAGGACGGAACAATTGTGACGTCCTGCAAGGACTCCCTGTTCCATCCGGTACCTTGAACTCCGTGCACGAATAGGAAATTATAATTCCGCTAACCCTCGCTGAGATAACGAGTTTCCTGGAATCGCGATTCCACGGTTATCTATCTTCGTTGTATTTCGAAAAAAACGAGAGAGAAAGATCGACTTGCTGACGTAGTCCGATCTTATCGTATCTTCTCAAGAAAGTTGACATTAACTCTGTTAATTTTATAATAGAGACGTATACAAATTATTATAAATTTGTTGAGCCACTACCTGAACTATGATATTAAAAAATATGCAAGAAGCATTTTTATTTATCTTATGATAATTGAGAATTATTTTCTGGTTAGCAAATTTAGTAAATATTGCAGATTTATGTTTATAACGGTTTCGCGAATGGAAATATCTTTTTTGTAGGATGTAAATTAATTGACACGGGGGCATCGAGTGGTTGAATATATTATATTGAATTAAATTAATACTGGTTCTGGTATCCTTTACATTTTAAAGCCCCGGACTTCCCGGATATCATAGTTTTTATCGAATAACCAGCGCCGATGAAATACGCGAGAGATTAAACATTTTTATTGCTACTCGCGGAACCGCGAAACAATTGAATTAGAGGAACTAATCCTGTCAAAATCCGAAATTGTAATACACCACAATTGGTCTGTCGGTTTCCAGCGATTGCTTTGGAATACCAGGAAAAACGGGTGTTCCGCCGAGTATAAATATACTATAAAATAATAAAATTAATTACTTACAATTAAAACAATCATGCGTGACATATTACGACTTCATGTATTAGTTATTGAGTTATTGATGTTCGAGTATAAACAGATAATGTGCAATATATTAATATACATATTAAAAACAGTCTATAAATTGCCGGTTTCTTAAATTAATAAAACCGAACAGAAATAAGCTCTTGGTTTTATTTATTATTATGAATAGGATTTTGAATTAAAGTATTTTTTAAATGTTTCCTTTAAATCTTCATTATTTTCGATTGTCCCCAAAATAAGGCTTGGTCTTTTTTCGAAAATCATTAATTAGAATTCCGAGACAAATTCTGGCAGACAATTCGAATCAGCTTAACGCGCTTTTTACACGCATTAATTTTTGAAAAATATTTCCCAGTTAGTTTAAAGGGTCCTAATAGTTTTGCTCGTCCAGGTTTTGTTCGAAAAGAACTATATTTTCCGATGAAAATATTTATATTACTTGATAATGGCGATGGACGTGACATACGTCGCTGAATATTTTACGATGGTGTCCCGTGGACGAGTATGTCACGTTGTTGTACGTTAAGCGGTTAAAACTTGGACAAAGTTCCAACTGTGGGAAAAAAAAGGTAGATGCGATCCAATAGCCGAAGAATTTCGTCTGAAATTCCGAAAGTTCGGTGAACATGTATTAGGTGGCCTTAGAGATCAGTCTCGTCTAATCCATGACTGATGGATCACGCGCGTGCAATCCGCTTCAAGAAGTTCTGGCTAACGCAGTACAGGCCTGGAATCCTTAACGAGTTCCAATGTTGCCACCACACAAAAGCGACATCGCGTAGAAGCCACGTTCCACGGAAACTTTCGCACTCATAGTTGCCTCGGCATTTATTCCCTGCATTTGCATTCACAATACATTATATCGAACATCGCGAGACATGTAAACAGAAATTGGACAAAATCATTGAAACTCGTGGATTAAACAAAATTTTGTATTAATACATTTTTGTAGCACATAAAGTACCGTACAAATTGTGAATTAACTTTCTTTCGATATCTCGTATCGTTTTGGAGATAATAGCTGAAAACAAACTTATGATTTTCGGCGCATAAAGAAATGGCTTCGAATTCTTGGAATTTTCTGGTTTCCTTAGTTTTCTTGGTGGATATTGAAAAAGGGATTTCATATTCTTGGAAAATCTCTTGGACTTGAAACATCCGTTAATTCGATTAGCTATTCCATTACGTTTCTCCCTGGCAAGTGTGTTATCAGGAGTGCCATTTCGGACAGCTATAATTAAATTTAACGAACAGTAATCACCGTTACTGTGAAACGTGATTTTGAATACGTCGTCCAGCGCAGCAGGCAACATTTCTGAAATAGTTCATGTTTGAAATTGGCGTGTGGAGATTGGCTGTAATGGCTGAAGTTCCTTTGTCTTATACTTCGCATATTAATTCCTCGCTGGAAACACAGTTATGCGATTACTGTGGATAAACCACTTTCGCGTTATTATTGGCGTGTCGAATTGCTGGGAAAACAACCGGGACTTATTAATTGGAGGTTTAAAATGTTTAAATTAAGAACCAAGAAACAATTTGGGAACTCCGACGAATTGCCACCTTTTTTGTCATCACGAAATTATATAGCAAATCAAAACTTTACAAAGGGAATTTTTTGGCGAAAGAACTTCATCGTGGAATAATGTTAGAATATTACTAAAACATGAATTAAATATGTCAGTAATATTTGTATAATTTTCGATATTTTTAATGTTACGATAACAACGTAAAGTAATAACCAATAAACCAATAAATCGTAGCACTTAAACAGTTTTATTTTTAGACGTTACGGTCGCCTGTAGAGAGGTATCGTACAACACGGATTTCAGTCCGACAGTCAATGTATTAAAAAGTACGTTTTCCGTTTTTAAGAAGTGCTATTCACCCGATTAATTTCAAGTCACCCCTTCGCGATTAACTTTGCCGCGTTTCGTTTCCTTGGCCAGATGCCGGCTGAATAAAAGCCTTTCCGGGTTAGTGTCTCTCGCTCTCTTTCTCCCTCTCTCTCATCGTCCAGAAATATTTCCAAAAGGAGAGCGGAAACAATAGAATACAGATGGCCTGATTCCGGTTTCTGTTCTTCCGATTTCTGTCATTACCGTCGAAATCGCCGCCACGTGTAGATACGCCATTTTATTCCGCCAATCGCTCTCCATGTCGGAAGCCCATTCCGAGTCCTTCGAGATTTTTATCTCGCCGAGTGATTTGTGATTATTTTACCTCGAACTTTCTCGGTCGTAGTCTTATTTTTTTTATTATGAATCGGATTTTGAATTATGATATATTTGAAATGAGACCTGGTCTTACTTTTGATTATGAATTCGATTTTGATTATAAACTGGATCTTGAATTAAGGTTTGTTTCAAGTAAAACCTGGTCTTACTTTTGATTATGAATTAAGATTTCTTTGAAATAAGACCTGCTCTTACTTTTGATTATAAATTGGATTTTGATTTAAGATTTGTTTAAAATAAGACCTGCTCTTATTTTTGATTATAAATTCGATTTTGATTTAAGATTTGTTTAAAATAAGACCTGGTCTTATTTTCGAAACAATTTTTATAGAAAAATCTTAGTTCAGGTAGTAAAAAGATTAAGTTCCGGAAGATCCTCGTAGCGTGTCACGTGTGACATTCGATCTCCGGAATTTTCCAGCCGACGTTTTCCTCGCACAATGTTCCTCATCATTCTTAAACAAGCCATTCAATATTAAATGTATTTCCAAGTAGTTACCCTCGTAGTACACGCTTCGAAAGGATTAAGGAAATTTGGTGCTCGAATTTCTAAGTAAGGAAGTCACCCTTTGAAAGGCTTTTAACTGGTTGCTTTCGGAAGGTACTCGATCAAAGCCTCGTAGAAACCTTTCGGCAGCTTCATGAAATCCTTTGATCCCATTGGCGAAACGTCCATCAACAGGTGAAACGAATTGGTTGACTCAGAGATATAGGTGTGCCTGGTTCGGTAGACAAATCGGCAAAAGACAAAGATAGGAAATATTAGGTCTGCCAGAATATCCTCTCGGTTTTTTAGTAAAGGAAAATGATAGAATTCTATGGTGTTTATTAATATTGAATTAACAATGTGATGTACAGTAATGATGATAACTGATTCGTGAAAATGGGTCTTCCTCAAAAATGTTGCCAAGAATATCATCATCTATCACGGAAGGTCTTCCAAAGCGTGGTTAGACTTCGAGGTTAAAGTCTCCGTTCTTCAATTTTTCGAACCATCTTCCGCGTGTTCTTTCAGATACCGCGCATGCTCCAAAGACATTTAACAAACTTCTACATGCTTCCGCAGCGGTTTTTCCGAGTTGATATTCGTAAAGTTTACAGTGTCGTAAATGAACCTTATCGACGAACATCTTTCCTTCGATATTCCTTGGTAAATACCCATGATAAAACATTTGTTTCGATATACGTCGAAGGGAACCGATGATAAAACATAACGATGAATATTAATATCGAATTTAAATTAAACCAGACGCGTATATTATAAGACTCAAACCCCGCGTGTCAAACTAAAGCAGAACAAAAGCTCGCGAAGTGTTCCCAGCATATTTCAAAATCCATCAGGAATATTTCCAAGGATAATCAAAAGGGTACGCGATATTAATTTAAGAATGTAGCGCCGAAAGTTAGCAGATTTATTCGGGACGCCAATCTTCATCAGCGAATATCAGGTTAAATCTTTCAGTGGCGCGATGAAAAGTTGTGTTCTTTGGAGGAAAGAGCTCCATCCGGGCTTTCATAACGCGTAACGAGCTACCGGATGAAATTCACTCGAATTTCAGGTTCCCACGAGGTCCTGAACTTCCGTTCCAGAACCCTCCTTCGTGGCTTGAGCTTGCGAACCGAGTATCAAACTGGCCAGGTATCCAACGAGGATTTATGAAACACAAGCGATTCCCTCTAAAATGTTGCCGAACGTGAGTGGCGTACCACCTCCCGAACAACTCCGGAATCAAACCTAGAAGGAATCGAACTTCAATCGACCGCTCTTTAATTCTTCTTATGTCGTTGGTTTCTTCAAAGAAAAGGCACACGTGGCATGTCGACTTTGAATTTTCTATTCATCAACACTTTGAAAGATTGAATTGTAAACATAATGCTTCCAACTACTCTGATAATCCTGCACTCAGCTGATGCATTGGCTTCTGCTTTATGCACTTCCGGTGCACTCTACGTGTCTTCCATTATCTACAACTCATTCTAAACTCTACACGATTCCGAGTGTTTTCTTGAAATTATTGAAAGCTTTAAGTCTTTGCATTCGAGTATAAACTGAGGGTTACCGCAATAATTTTAGTGGCGACTGAGAATCGCCACTCGGAAATAGTTAAAACATGGATACACTAATAATTGTTCTAAATATCTATTTCAGTTAATCATAAATCCCCAGTTTGAAGTACAAATTGAATTCACAAATTAATAACTTCTCCCTTCTCTTATTTTATGAAATGGAAGGTTACACTTACTTCTTCCAATAAATGTTACAATATATTCTTTAATATATTATTAATAAATTACAAGTGTCATTAGCCTCTTATTAATAATAGTTCCTCTTTTCTAATTCAATTTTTATTTGTTTCAGATGCAGCTACGTGATAAATGAATTCGGCTGTAACTAATGCCGGAAATCTATCCTGGATGTCAGTCGGAGTACTTCAAGAAAAATGGCGGCGCTGATCTTTCTTCGTGGTGCGTGATCCGACGTAACTAAGGAGGATATATTAACCGGAGAGGTATGTTTTGTTTAGTATAAAATATCTCCTCTGCCAGAAATGGACAGCGGTTCTTCCGCTTAATGAATACTCGAGGAAGTTTATCAAACGGAATTGCTAATTACGAGGCAGAACAGAAAGGAGAATGGTTTAATATTCCTCACCTAGAAATACATCGTAACCCTTTATAGCCCAATCTTTTTCATATCTAAAAGGAAAACGTTGGAACGTAAATCTAGTAAAACACGATTCTACCGAAGAAACATTACATGAAAGTACTAACGAAATTATTACTTAAAAGCAGTAAAAAAGGTGACGATCTTTCGTGTACTTTTATCAAAAAACATGAATGGCTTCAAAGTTACATGGAGCTGTTAAGGGGTACTACTTGAAATAGACTTTTACCATGATATTCTGTTCTGGTTTTCTGAAGTTCTGGTATGAAATGACGAATATTTGGATAGCAAAGAATTTGTTGATGAAAGATGGTTTTCAAGGTGAAAAAAGGTGACGAGCTTTTGTGTACTTTTATCAAAAAACATGAATGGCTTCAAAGTTACATGGAGCTGTAAAGGGTTACTACTTGAAACACACTTTTATCATGATATTCTGTTCTGGTTTTCTGAAGTTCTGGTATGAAATGAGGAATATTTTGATAGCAAAGAATTTGTTGGTGAAAGATGGTTTTCATATCTGGATCCATAGAGCTGGAATGTCTTTGATTACATCAATTCCCAGCAGTTTATTCTTTTTCTCGTGTTATCACTCTTCCAATATTGTCCTAAAAATCTTGTCTTACGAGATACATCAACCGGACAATTTCCTTCGTAAGCACGTGTCGGCGGGTTCATTGATAATACTTGTCGATATCCAACCGAGAGATTCGATTATAGTCCGCCCCCATAAATATGTCCGGAATGATTACAAATTTGCCAGATTTATTCGGCACATCCACCCATATATTCCCACCAATGGAATCGCTCCTTCCGAACTGTTCCGTAATCCTGGAATTTACGCGACACAATTCTCCATGAATTTGAATACACTTGAGACCGAGTTTCGACGCACGGAAACATTCACTTCCTGATTCCAATGCGAGGTAGGTACACGTTTTATTTGATTGTTTTCCTCCGATGGAGATTTATGTGATTGTATCTCTTGAATAATAACCTTGTATGAGGTACGCGTAAAAAGACAGACAGGGTAATTTAACCCTTTGCACCTGGGGATGTGGCTTTTTATAGCCAGTTTATTGTGGCAATTCGAGTGGCAACTGAGAGACGATAATAATATTTATTCTAGTTGTCGGTCAATTTTATAGCTAGTAATAAAATATAACCAGAGAATATTTTAATTTTGCCTCTCACAAGATTATATTCTTTGGAACGAGAGTCGCCTTTTCTTTTACCGTAGTCAATCTAGTGGCGACTGAGAGTCGCCACTGATATTTTAGTTTAAGACTTCAACTACAGCCATATTCTTTTTAAAGAATTGCAAAGTAAATAATTCGCGTTACGGAAATTGCAGAATGTTAGGTAGAACTCATTTTACTTTCAAAATAGACAAGAAATAGAAATATTCATTTGGACGGAAATCATTTTACTCTAAAATTGGACAAAAACTAGAAATATTCAGTTGGTCAGAATGCATTTTACTCTAAAATTAGATAAAAAATAGAAATATTGAGTTCGGAAGGATTCATGTTACTCTAAAAGCAAACAGAAAGATAGAAGTATTCAGTTCAACGGTATTAATTTTATTCCAAAAATGACGGTGCCGCATTTTTTCCCGAATCCGAAAATTGTCAAACTTCCAAGAATATTTAGGGAGTTTGGTGTGTGGTATTACCTTCGACAATTTTACTGGATATTTTGGCTGTTATCCAAGCCAGATGCAAGGCTAATCATGAGCACTATCTATTAAGGAGTACCATTACAGAACCAGGTCAAAGCAACTTCGGGAAATGCCAGTGTCAAAGCTTATTCACCCAATTTTCGATGCTCTTAGGTTTACTTGCCATTCGCGGAATTTTTGTCAAATTACAAATATATCATAATTATATTATACAATATAGATATACATATATTAGGTGTACCAACATCTAACATCTAAAATTACAATTAAAAATGATCAATACTCTATCAACGAACGATACAATAACAGCCATAAATCTGAAAGTTATTCGCGTCGAGTTATTCGGAAACTTCTGAAACAGTTCATTTCCATGGTGGCTACCTTTAGAAAACGAAAAGGCCAACTACAGCGCGGAGTTTCCGAATGAGAAAAAGAAGCGTTTTCGCGAAGTAAGGAAAGTTCGCGTAAAATATTTTCCCTGTTTAAGTAGAATCGGCTTTTAATGTCTGACGCAGCTAGTCAGACAAAGATATCTATGACATTCTTCCTGAATTCGAACATTGAATTTTACTCGAAGCTGGCAAGCATACTTTCTTCGAATTTTATATATAGATTGCCGTCTATTACCGGATTGGTTGTTCATAAAAAAACATTGCCGAATTCGGCTTAATGGTACAACCATTTTTCTCTTGCAGCCGTATCTTCGATCTGATTGAAAGACTCCATTTCGAACCCCGAACCGTGTAATTGATGAAAGCTGACATCCACTCTTTTATCTTGATCAATTTCAAACGAGTGTATTTTCTTCTTTAGTCTGCTGTTATTTATAACGAGTTGAACGATATGGAAAATGTTACGGGTTGGGAATGTTTAAAAAATTCATGAGTAATGGAGACGTTGGTGTTTTTGTTAAACGAAAGTGGCTGCCATTTGCAAGTTTATTAAATCGCTTCCATTCTGGAAGACATCTGAAATAGATTTGGAGGCTTTTGTCTTACTAAGCACATTCGACTTCTGTATTATACAGGTAACCCTCGTGCAACGCGGTATTTATATGTACAATGCGGTTTCGATGTAATGCGATTTCGATATTACACGGTTTCGATATAACGCTGTTTCGATATAACGGGATTTCGATATAACGCGGTTTCAATGTAACGCTGTTTCGATATAACGCGGTTTCTATATTACACGGTTTCGATATAACGCTGTTTCGATATAACGGGATTTCGATATAACGCGGTTTCAATGTAACGCTGTTTCAATATAACGCGGTTTCTATATTATACGGTTTCGATATAACGCTGTTTCGATAGAATATGATTTCGATATAACCCGGTTTCGATATAACCGGGATTCGATATAACCCGGTTTCGATATAACGCGGTTTCAATATAATGCGGTTTCGATTCACGCGATTTTGATATAACGCCCTGGGGAGGGCTATAATTGGTCCTTACTAATAGAAACCGATTAAGAAGCACCAATCCAAAATCACTAATGCGCGAGTATTATGGCGCAGATAAATGTTGAAAGACGCATACGCGAAAGGAAGATAACCGAAGGGGGAAAGAAAAGATTAAGAGAAATGGAGATAGAGGGATAGGAAATGTAACAGGGTGGCACAAGTAATCAAACCCGCTGGCGGAAATCCATTCCTACCAATATAATAGGTCCTCGGGCAAACGTTAGGCTGTTTGGCCAGAATTAGGGACACACCTGTGACTTCCTGCGATTTCGCTCTCGTGATTCCCAATTACCCGCCATCATACATTATTTTCATTGAATTAAGTGTTAACGATACAATGCGGAGCAAAACGAACTTCCCGATTTGGTTTGTTTACAATTTTCACGTAAATGACAACATTTTATTTCTTCTTCAAATAATATATTTGTTCAGAGAATTTAATGTATAAAATTATACAATTTCTGTAATAGAATACACAATATATACAGGGTGGAACAAAATTATTTTCCCGATTTGGTTTGTTTACAATTCTGAAGTAAACGGCAGAATTTTATTTCTTCTTCAAATAATATATTTGTTCAGAGAATTTAATGTATAAAATTATACAATTTCTGTAATAGAATACACAATATATACAGGGTGGAACAAAATTAATTTCCCGATTGGGTTTGTTTACAATTCTGAAGTAAACGGCAGAATTTTATTTCGAGTTCAAATAATATATTTGTTCAGTGAATATAATGTTCAGAATTACACAATTTCTATAATAGAATATAGGATGGAGCAAAATTAATTTCCCAACTTGGTTTATTTACAATTTTGCAACAAATGACTGAATTTTATTTCCACTTCAAATAATATATTTATTTAGCATGAAGTTTCTAGATTTAATCGTCCAATTAAAATCGAAGGGAAATTCTCTAATGGCTGCCGGAAAATAGGGAAGATAGCAGATGTTTGAGAGGGTGGATCTCAGGAAGGATTTTCGTAATTCGTTTCAGCAGCTGCAGTGCTAAATTTAGATTTCAAACAGCCTAAAAGCTTTTTCCTTGATAAATTGCAGGGAAAATTGCAAAGTCAATAAACACGTTGCGTCAAAAGTACCACTAAAAAAAAATACGATGCATCCGATTTCTTAAAAATCTCAAGATCTCATTGTCTGCTTGTTACATTATATCTTAATATTTCATACCAAAGAAACTACACCTATTTCACATTCGAGCAAACAAATCTTTTGCTATAATCCATTTATTTATTCCACGAAAGTGCTCCCGGAATTTCGAGTTTCCAAGAATCGGGTTCCACGATACGATGGCCGAAAGATCGAATTCCATTTCACGGGACACATACTTGAACCTCACTCGAAGGCCATCGAGAATCAATCGCAACATTTTCCGATCGATCGAGGTAAACCTGCGAGTTGTATTTACAGAGCTTTCCACGAGGAAATTGTTTTCTTTTTCTTGGATCAGGCATCGAGCAATCTACTTGCGTTGATATTAATAGTGTAAGAAATTGAGTGGTGTGTAACGAGAAAATTGAGACGGTATGCGAATGGATTAAATTTGCACATTTAACCCTAAAACTACGGACAATATATTAAGCTTTATTTATATATTCACGTGTATGGAAAACATTAATTAATGGATTCAATTACGTCCAACGTGAGCCGGAAAATTGTCAGAAAATGGAACCTTATCAATTGGAATGTTTTTATTAAATTCCATAATGTAAGGAAATATTGCAAATTATCGTTTCCATCGGGAAGACTTCTTTTCAAAATGATTAGAGTTAGCAATATGGGATGAATTCAAATATTAAAGTTGATGCAATAATAATAGTAATAATCGTTCACTTTGTTTAATTAAAATGAATACCTTTATACTACTTTCGTGAGAATAATAAGAAACGAAAGGATTAGAACCCCTGTTCTTTTATTTCGCGAAGAACTATTCTGTCTGTAGACGGATTTGTTTTTATTATCCGCTTTAGTATTCTTCTCCTCGGAGTTTATTAATCTCTCGTTTATCGTCTGCCGACAGAAACCGTAGACAATGCAAGATATTCTCACGTTTCTTTATCATTTTTTATTAAAAAATCAATGACTGTACTGACCATGTGAATCCAGTTGGAAAGAATTCATTTCTACACCTAATAATTTTGTAGACGAATGTTGAAATTAGTTGATTAGGAATTTCGTACAAATTAATAGAAATCCAAATTTGAACCACCAGTTAGTAAGTGGTGCGAAAAATAGTGTCAGTTGTTTATTTTATATTAATTACAGATTATAAATGATATAATTAAATTTCTTGAGTGATGTAGTTGGTCTTAGTATTATTAATATATAGTAGTTATTTTTTGCGGCTATTAATTGGTCTGATTAGTAAATAAAAACTAGAAAATAAAATTTAATCAGACCAATAAATAAAATTTGGTCTGATTAATAGCCGCGAAAATAACCACTATATATTAAGATTATAGATTACAATTTTTATATTATATTTACATCGATTATAGATTATAATTTTTGTTGGAGATGTGGGTGAAATCAGTTTGGCTCGGATTGTAATACTTGATAGAAAAAGGTACCTTGGTTTTACACGATGTAAAGGTTACGGTGGCGAATGTAATAGTAAATGCGATCTTAAGTGCGACGGGAAATTTTCTGGGAAATTACTTCCCACGGTAAGCGCTCCGTCAATTGAGGCCAGGATCGTTCACGGCGAGATTGACGAATGGACGTGCCGTAATTGTGCGGGTAGAAATACTTCGGATAAAAAACCTTCGATCCGACCTACCATCTTTCCTCTTTCGTTCTCTTCCGATTACTTCTTGTCGCATTTCATCTTAATGAAACCAACTACCAGAATTATTCCTTCGCAGATAAAACGATGCAGTTCCTCTCAATTACGTAGTAGTTCGATGAACATTTTCTGCTGTAAGGTCTTAAAAGGATTCTTAGGATTCCAAGGATTCTACTAGGATTTTCAGGATCATACTAAGATAATACTAAGATTCTTGGGATTCTCTTAGGGTCTTACTAAGATTCGTAGGACCCTCCTTGTGGTTTACTAGGATTCTTAGTCTACTATTAGGATTTTCGGTAGCCTACTAGGATGTTTGGGATCGTTTTAGGAGCGTTCTTTGTTTCTTAGGAATCTAGGATCCAACTAAGATTCCTTCTACTAGGATTTCTAGGATCCTCTTAGGGGTTTCTACTAGGATTATTAGGACCCTCCTAGGAGTTTCTACTAGGATTATTAGGACCCTCCTAGGGGTTTCTACTAGGGGTCCCTAGGAATCCTAGTTGGATCCCAGAGGGTCCTAGGAATCCTATTTGGATCCTAGGGGGGTCCTAAGAATCATAGAAAGCTCCTAAGAGGGTCCCAAATATCCTAGTATGCTATTCCTGAGAATCCTAATAGGAGACAAAGAATTCTACTAGGTTGATTAGGAACCTCTTCGAGTCTTCTCCTAGGATCTTTAAGAATCTGCTAGGATCCTACTAGAAATTCTAGGACCCTCCTAGAATCCTACCGCGATTATTAGGCTCCTACTAGGATTATTAATTCAGAACCAAGGTCGCGTGAAAGTTCCCAGGTTTCTATTATTCACATTTCTCATTGTACAAAACTTCTCCTCGTAAACAGCGTGCGTGAAAGTCGAATAAAAATCAGAAGTACTCAAGAAAATGAGAAAAGGTTTTACGATAAAAGTATTGCTAATATAATATGCTACCGGTGCTGTCGTCATCCAGGAGCTAGCTGAGAGGGAGCACCTAGCATATTATCTTTTTACCGTTGACATTTCGACTGACGTCACGGACATCGAGCAGTTAGAAAGTTTATACGTTGCACGGGAATTAAACATAACCCAAAAACGTTGTTATTGCGCGAAGGGAAAGGTACAAGGATCGGGAAAGCAGGGGAAAAAATTGATTCGCTTTTCAATGGAACTATAAAAACTTGCGCAAAAGGTAATAACGGTGAAACGAACGTTCAGCTTTTCTAGAGATCAATTTGAGTGCCTTTCTGGGGCTGTAAGCTTCGTTAAATTCTAACTGCCTTTAACTATTTATTGGTTTTAACCCTCTGCTACGCCATGTAACTCTGAAGTCACACACTCGACTATGTATTTTTTCTCTTGTTTCCTTTTTCTCGTTCTAATCATTTTTAGAAAAGTACGGAATAGTTGGCTCGTTTCTCGTGGAATTTTAGGTAATAATTTGATTGCTTTCGCGGAATATCTTTTGGTTGTAGTTGGATCCTACAAGGATTCAATTAGGATTTTTAAGATCCTACTAAGATTTTCAGCACGCACTGAATATGTTTTTAAGATTTTTTAGATCCTAGTTTCTTACTATAATTCGATACAAAAATAATACCCTAGTTAACAAACGATAGAACAGTTTTAAATCAAACCAACCCCAACTATAAAACCACCGAGATCTCCCAAACCTATAATTTAAATAAGAACTCCATTTGCATGTTTGAAACGTGAATCATATTAAATATGATATTGATATCGATATGATTGATATTGACTCGCTGTGAGATAGTTGTTTTATATCTCCTGCCATCACTGGGAAGGAAAGAATGACATTGTGGAGGACCCTATTTAATATCCTCGAAAGATCTTATATCGTACGGTACGAAGAACCCCTGTAATACGGTCGTTAATATCCACAAATCAGAAAGGCGGATTTTTTCGCCGAGCACAATCGCTGATAGGCGTGAAATGACGGTAATCGATCAAAAACTCCCTCGATTTCCAAAGTTCCGTGGTATCGAAGACTTTTGAATAACGAACGATCATTTAAGGATATGAAAGATATATTTGAAACTAATCTTACTGGTTTCAGTTTTACGTTCGAATGAATGCTATTAAACATCCAATATTAAATTCTATAATTATACAGATTTTGTACTCCAAATTAATCATTTTGCAAATAAAATTCACCCTTTTGCAAATCAAGCTTTTTTACAAATTTGTATTCTTAAACTATTACAATGAAAATAAAATCAAATGTAAATTTATTGGTAAGAAATTCGACATTTTATTGTATGTAACATAAAGATGTACATGAAACACTTATTTAATTACAATTAACAATTCATTATATATGTAATTATTATTTCAACGGGGTGAATTTGATTTGCGAATGGATGAATTTGAAGTGCAAAACCTGTGTCAACGTAGCGCGTTCGCGCATATTCGACACGCGAATGTTTACATCTGCTTAGACGGTTTTTGTAGCGCTCCGCTTGAGAATTGTTTTGATGGTAGCACTGTGTCGTGTCATTATTCGAAGTCTCGGTAGCTTAATCCTCCCGAAGCTGACGTCACAGGCTTCCGTAGTGGTATTGGCCTCGTGCTGGTAGGACGTATCAGTAGTTTCTTAGTCGGGTCTCGTTTAACACGTTGAGTGCCGGGCCGAAATACATGGTGTACGATACCCCGCGACACGCATTCGTAACTTGCATGTATATACATATTTTTAAATCATAATTTATAATTTATTCTTGTTACACGTGAAAAAAAATTTATTTAAGTGCTTGACGATAAATTAATTACTTTACAGCGCTATCGTAACATTAAACATATTACGAATATTAGCGATATATTTAATTCGTGTTTTAAGCATTCAACGTGTTAATTAGTGAAACAATTAGTTGAACTATTAGCTTCCAGAAAGAAGGCAGTCGTAACATAAGTCTTCAAAATGATTTCGAATATGGATTTGAATACTTCTTTAAAGTAGAATTTTTGTGCATATTTTTCTTGGAAGACAATATTTATTATTCAATAATTATCATATTAAAACATTCAATATTTATTATTCATAAACCTTGTAGTCTGCATTTAGTTTGTGCTTGTTGTGCATCAATGTACTTTGATATTTATATTTAATTAAATTAATTCATGATCGCAACACATTTATCTTGCGTTATTTAATCGGAAAGGATTTTGATCAATTTGTTTCGATTAATAGAAAAATATTAAATGTACGTGACGTCCCATCGTTATTATATCGAACAAAAGCGCCATATTGTCTGCTTCATGCGCGAACTAATTTCCCGTACGGTAAATTATTATCCATAACGCGATCTATCAATTCCATTGATGCTGCCGGTGCCATTCAATAAATTAACGCCGTGATACAACGAAGAAAGTAATCAAGTCCGAAAGCTCGACCAATTATAAAGCAAACATAAATTAGGATCAAATTCATAAACCTGGAAGCCAATATATGTGTTCCATCAAGGATAATAAAAGGATTCGTGCGATAATATCAAAATAAATATAGACATAATTATTATATTATTAAAAAGACATTTTGCAGGAAGAATCATTTACGAAACTGCAAATCAAGTTAGAAAAGAAATTACAATATAAACGAATATTGTACATCGCATTTTTTATTAATAACACAATGCTGATTTGTAAACAAATTAATTAGCAATCAAAAGTATTATATTGGAAAAAATTGAATACATAGAATTCATAAAATATTCTTGTCAATAAAGATGCAGGTGATGCAGTTTTAAAATAATACCTTATTATATAATTAAAACATTGTTTTCGAATAAGAATTAATTAGAAGGCTGAAAAATCAGATTAGAAAAGCAATTATAAATGAATATCATTCGCCTCGTGATTAACAGCACGTCATTAAATCGTAAATAAGTAATCAGATCAATTATAAAACAAACACAAATCGTTATAAAATTCATAGATTTCAATGTAAAAATATGAATTTCATCCGAAATCAGGAAATCAGGTTCGAAAAGTGACGATAAACGAATGTCGTCCATCCTCGTGATTAACAGCACGTCATTAAATCGTAAATAAGTAATCAGATCAATTATAAAGCAAACACAAATCGCAATAAAATTCATAGATTTCTATGTAAAAATCTGAATTTCATGAATTCCATGAGTGTCGTACATCAGCTTTATTATTAATAGCACGTCGCCAAATCCTAGCTTTAATCTCCAAACAAAGTAATGCGGACCGCTAATTACGGGGCGGTGTTAGTTTATGAATTTCCTGAGCAACTCTGAAGCCTCCACGTGAATGTCGATATGGTCGGAGGTCACGTAATCCGGGTACCTGAATTCATTCAGAATCCAATTACAAGTTAGTTAACAGGCTGGTCACTAGTATCACCTATCCCTGTTACCACAATGCATTAGTCGAAACTTCCCCCCCAAAAAAGGGAAACATCTCAAGCCTTCTATCACTGCTTCTTATCACGACGTCTAGCAATTTCATCTCAAACCTGGCATTCGTTTTATCCCCTTTGAACTGAACTTGACTGATGTGCTCGGTTTCGTTGAGAGAACACTTTCCCTCAGCCCTTTTCCTAACCTTCTCTTCCCTCTGACACTTTCCCCGACCACTTTTCCTGGTATCGATCAACCAATCGATCGATCGCCGAGTGCAAATGGAAATTGATTATTCGCCATCGTGGCTCCTGGGATGGCTAGTTTTTAATCGCCGATTGCGTTAATGAGAGTGAAGATTAAGTGAGAGGCGGCATTGCACTCTGATTGCTGAAGCGATTTCAGGTTAGAACTCGCGGAATTAAGTACTGATAAGGATGATAATGATAATGATAAAGATGAAGTGCTAAGTGGCATTGCACTCTGATTGCTGAAACTATTCGGACTTGGAACTCGCGAAATTCAGTCTCGTTGAATATGGTATAAATTGAACTTGGTTAGTTCAGAAGTGTTTTATCAGTTCGTCGTATAATCGCGTACTTTTAAGTCGATTAGACTTTGTAATGTTTAAGAACTGGTCAGTTTCGTGGCATTTTCTTTATTCTTCCATGCATGAGAGAAATAACTATTTAAATTGTGCCCGGAATTTATTTGCGTTCAGTAATCCTGGAATTTTGTGTACGCTTGAATTCGCTTTACAACTGTATTTAGCACAACCGTTTTGGAATGCCCTGGGGATCACGAATTTAACGCTTGAACAAACTATCTCGCTGAAGATGTACAATGGCGAATCTGGTCGCAAGCCAAAATGCAAATACGTAATAAATAATGGGCCGAGAGCGATGCGTGGTTCTTAAATTGATAATTAATATGTATATCGTTGTTAAGGCGTGTTGCAGAAGTGTAATGTAATCCACCCTCCGACTAATTCCGCGGTAGTCTTAGTCCAGATACAAGTTAATGTTTTTAAGTATCCAGGATCAATCGTCCATTTCCAAACACAGTCCGAAACAACTACTCACCCTGATTCGTCGAAGGTCATATTCCAAAACTCTATTACTCGCGAATCCTCGACCCTTGACCCTCCACTCTCTCTTTCTCGCTCCTTAAGCTCCCCAACCCTTTCCTAGCCCTTTAAAACCTTCCCTAAATTCCAAGACAAAGATTACCGGTTCGGAATTCACGAGTGCGAGTTCTAAATACAAATCGTTTCGGCGAGCCGAGTTGCAACGACGGGAATCACATATTTCACGAGAATTGACTAATCTTTTATTCTGTGCGTTATTGATATTGCATTAATTATGGGATTCACGTGACATAAGTCTCGTGTAAAACACCAATGAATTATGAATACGGTAGTATTGTAGGAATCCATAAAAGCCATTATTTTTGAAAGCTTGGCGCAGAGAAATTTATGTGATGTAAATCAATAATCCATTAACCTTAATAGATGCGATACTTTTATATTTATTTCGTATGTGAAATCTGAAATCTCTCGTCTCTCCGTCGCAAATTGAAGATGGAAACGCATATTGTTTAATATATTTACTATATTATATTTATATTGTTATAGACGAGTAACGGAATTTAAATAACGTGATAACTTAACTAAATAAACGGGCCACTCTTCGAAATGATATTAGCCTACTTTTATATCGAATGTCATTAAAGTAAATTAATTGCCCATTCTACTAATTAAGTCGGACACATTTAGCTTTATATCAAAAACTCTTTATCCCATTAATGTCTAATTAAAATCGATACCGTTTCTGCTTTAAAGCTGAACTATTAAATCGATGTATATTAAATGATATATTTATAATTATATTTTTGTATGCACCTCGGTGCATACAAATAATTGAACCAAAAATGGCGAACCAGTAATTCTCATCCCTCTAACACTCCCGAGTGTTAAAACTCATTTTTAAAAATCGCCGTTGGAAATTCGAGTAAAAATGTGCAATGTCTCAAGGCGCATTCCCATCGCAGTGACGCAGAAGAAGCTGACGTATTTCGTGAAGTGAAAATACCTCGAAAAGGACCAACAAAATGGTGGAGCGTCTGGTGAAAAGAGTATGTCGCGGTGTGTGCGAGAGACGTCGAGGATTTCGTCGTTGACCACCTTATATACAGTCCTCTGATTTATGGAGGGCACGGTGGTACACGCTCCCGGCAAATGTCCCCTCTTTTTCTCCTTGTTCCTGCGCAGACTTCTCGACACGTGGTCTGCGTTGACAAGGAATACACACTTGGTTCCCAGCCTGATGGATGTCATGACACACATCTCGTTTTTTCAACGTACGACCTAAAATACCCTTCGCCTAGGAGACAAGAATCTGTGAAAGATATCAGGTCTCCGGGAAGTTCGATCCCGTTTTACAATTATTTCCAACACTTTCGAAAGTGTTTCACAGAAATTGATATAATTCGTTCTTTTCACCGTTACTTGTTGTCATTGGTATTATTAATTAATTCCTGGTAATAATTAAATTGTTATTAATTACTGACGATCGAGTATGAAGTCGTCTCTCGAGTACAAAGAGTGAAATAATACCTTGCGATTATAAGTTTATTATTCAACCTGATCCTGTTATCAAGCATGTTAGCACACGCTCGTTATCAATGTCAGCCAGCAAAGGGAAACACGAGAAGCATAAAAACCGCGGGAAAGTTATGCGCGAAGATAATTCAAGCTCGAGGACCCTCCAAGGCTAAGTGTTTCCCTGACCTCAAGCTTGCGAGTGGCCGGGTATTTCGTGAAGAAAAATGAGCCACCGTCGACACGAACATTAATATTCATAGAAAGTACGTGATCCGCGGTTTATGGCATGTGTACACAGCACGAATCAAAACTGGGCTGAACCGGTTAAGTAATAAGCATGCAGACGATGAAGCGATCGTGTTATTAACATAGACCTTGCACCCGCCGGCGATCTATCGTGTTATTCCACCCCCCGTGAAATGAGTGGAGTAGCGAGGTTAGCCTCTATTCGAAGGTTTAGAGGAGGAAGGGGTTGAAATTACCCGCGGTCACGCCAGCCGCCGGAGGTTTCACCCTCATTCCACCCTTTTATTCTCTCCTCTCTTTATCCAACTATCCAAAGTCACCCCTCTTTTCTCTTTATCGCACTGGAATTGCAATAAACCGCCACAAATTTCCTTTTGATCGGCGTCGATAAGCTACGTGACTTCTTCTCGAAGCATTTCTATGCCGAACTTTAAAAACGGCACCGGGAAGGGTTCCGGGATTTATGATACCGGAAGTTGTTATTGAAGCGGGATACGTTTTGGGAAGTAATGTTTGACCTTATTGCCTCTGGTAAAGTAAACTTAATTGGTTAATGTGAGGTAGTTAATAATGCTGTTGGGTTTTGGGGACTCTTTGGGGATGTTTGTGTATTTGTGGATAAAT
The DNA here is from genome assembly GCA_910591585.2 of Nysson spinosus. NCBI lineage: Eukaryota > Metazoa > Arthropoda > Insecta > Hymenoptera > Crabronidae > Nysson > Nysson spinosus. Next base: position 2,143,419 of record OU342849.1, read on the forward strand.
TGTTTATACTTAATATTGATAAGCTTTGGAATTTTTAATCAGTGGTGTGCGACAAATGTAAATAGTAATTTTTTAAGAATTCCGATATATGAAATTTGCGTAAGTGGTCCAAATCGATACTAAATGGTTTATAAACATGTTCTTCGACCATTTTGGATCGAAACAATTCTTACACAAATTATTATACAAAATATGAAATATTTTCACACGAAGATCGTATTCCGTGAAAATGTATAATACCTCGCGTTAATGGCTGCCTCTTCAGCAACGTTAATTTAAAAGTTCAGAGACTCTCTCTCTCTCTCAAAGAAAAAAAATGGCTAGTGCCAGGGAAAAAGTGGAAAGGAAGAATGTCGTGGTATGAGTGGAACAAAAATAAAGCCGTATTTTACGTAGTTAGACGTAGCGGGAGTTTCATCTGTCAAGTGACAATGGCAGAGATGTTTTCCGACGGCGGCAACGGAAATTACGTAGAAGTAGTCCCCGAGGAAAAGGATATCTACTGGAATGCAAGGCATAAAAGTGCGCGGCACCACTTTAATGCGAGAAGTCGTGAAAGCGAAAAAAAACTGGCGAAAGAACTTCCAACTTGACTTACGATTACAATTCGACTGCAAGGAATCCTCAGTTAACACAGATATTTTCAAATATTAAACTTATATTAATTAATTTTGTGCTTCTTCCGGGGACAATTTTATTTTAATATCATTTTTAATGTTTGCTATATATGTGCGGTTTTATTCATTCAATCAAAGCCAAAATAATATGAGATACAATTCTTTGTGTTTTTGCGGAGAAAAAATGCAGCATTTTCATAATAAACGAGTCATATATAGTAATACATATCATATATTATTATATTTATTGAAATAATACTACTATATATATCGGCAACAATTAAAACAAAATTTAGCTCCTTCTGGAAAAAAGTTTATAGTAATATATATTTTTAATTCTTACTGTATATATAATAATGTAACTTCAACATACATATTTATTAGTTACATTAATAAAATCATAAAAATATTGTCCCGTGTCCATTTAACTCTTAACAATCAAGTATGCTTTTTTACCGTAACTGACCAATAGTGTCCAACAGACACATCAGAATATTATATTAAAATAAAGTAATTAACGTGGTATAAATTTATTCCTATTATATTATATAATAATTGATTTCGGAAATCGTACGCTTTTTGGGTTAAATAAGAAGTCAAGAAGACCGTGCCATCTCAGCTAACTAAAAGTATCCTAAACGAAAACCGATGTTTACGTTCTGACAGTGTCGTCGCGGTGTATTACAGCTACGCGAGTTTCCAGTAAACAGTTTAATACGGAACTCGTGAAGCATCGTTTAAGCGGTCGACGAGGGGTTTTAGCACGTTCCATGGTGTTTATATTTAGAAGCAAGCGTTTCGATTTTATCATCACGATATAATCGGGAACAGGTTAGTCACCGGGAGGATCCCATCGTGAAAGCATGGTGAAAGAAGTAAGGGGATGATTTAACCCTTTGTACTCAGAGGCGAGTCACAGACGCATTCAATTTGGAATATAAAGCGTGTTGAAAAATGTGAGGTGATGATTTAACACATTTTTCCATTTATTTTTAGTTAGTGAATTTTAAATCACGGATAACTGGAATAAATCTTAACGTTGCCATCTTAATCGCTGTTCGAGTTATAACAATAAATTGACTGGCGACTGAGAGTAGCCACTGAGTGCAAAGGGTTAATTATATAAAATGTGTAATATAATAATTCGTTGCAATCGTTCTCAACTACCCTGTTTTATGGGTTTAATTTATAAGATTATAATTTCTAATTTATAAGGACGATTAATTTCTGAGAATTATAGTTATAAATTAGGAATTCCATGAGCAATCGGAATTAAATATCGAAAACCCGTTAAACGCGAAGGTAATCCGTGTTGTTAGAGGTAACAATAGTATTATCAGATAACACGTAGTGATAGACACATGAATACATCCAATGAAACGCATCGACGAATTTGGTCGGCAGTACTTCGAGCTTTGGTTTAATTAACAAATTCTAGTTTTATTCGTTCAATTCCGTATCAATTCGCTCCACAAAGCGGATTAAAAATGGCGGATTCTAATCTGCAACTTCTCTTACCGTTCTCCGCGAAATTGTCAACTTGTACTCGTTGATGTTTTCCTTAAATTTTCAATTTTCAATTTGAATTCTAGCAAATTTTATATTATCCATTACATTATTATTAAGAAAGAACTTCATGTATTGCTTGCATATACAGTCGAGTCTCTTTTTAATGCGATTTTGAAGTAGTGCGATGAAGCAAAAAGCAAGAAAAAATATGTAATCCAAGAAATCTAGGAAGATTTAACAACTTAACGCGCTTATCCATTTATTTTCTTTCGTTTTATATTTTTCTGTTGGCAATTAAACGAGAAGGAAATAATTCCCACACACAAATAAAGCTTTTACTTCTTTTGTGCTGCTGGTATTTCGAAAAATTATTCCTTATTTTAGGTTGCATATTTTCGAAAAATTTTATTCTAAATTCCGAGTCTGATATATTTCCAAACGAAAGAAGTAATTAACGACAGAGCAAAAAATGGCAGACGTGCAATTAATCACTCGTCATAAAGACACGGTGCGATTAAGAAACATTCCAATAATGGTCACGCGTGTTGGGCATTAACGTGCAAATGATATCTCGGTCACGTGACGGTCTGAAACATCGATGATGTCTCGCGTGACAAACGAAGGGCCGATGATAAAAATAGGATGGTCGGATTTAATTAAGTGAGAAGACGAGTAGAACAATATTTTAATGGCAATATACGATGTACGTTCTGTAAAGAAGGACTTTAGTTTACAGTAATGTCAATTTATAGAAATTCTAGTTTACCGTAATTTCAATTTATAGAAATTCCAGTTTACGGTAATTTCAATTTATAGAATTTCAACTTATAGAAATTTCAGTTTATAGTCATTGTGACTTATACAATTTGAACTTATAGGAATTTCAACTTACAATAATTACAATTTATAGGATTTCAACTTACAGAAATTTGAATTTACAGAAATTTCAACTTACAGAAATTTCAACTTACAGAAATTTGAATTTACAGAAATTTCAACTTACAGAAATTTCAACTTACAGAAATTTCAACTTATGAAAATCTCAATTTACAGCAAGTACAATTTATGGGATGTCAACTTATAGAATTCCAACTTACAGAAATTTCAATTTACGGTAATTACAATTGATAGAATTTCAATTTACGGTAATTACAATTGATAGAATTTCAATTTACGGTAATTACAATTGATAGAATTTCAATTTACGGTAATTACAATTTATAGAATTTCAATTTACGGTAATTACAATTTATAGAATTTCAATTTATAGAATTTCAACGTATAGAGATTTCAGTGTCTAAAGACTTCAAAGTCTCCTCCCTCTTTATCCGATTTAGATCGACTCTCACTTCACCCACGTCTTCTTTGTACAACTCCACTATGCCGAACGATATTCCAGATTGCCAGTTAATTTGTGTAAAGCACTTGTATTTGGGTAGTTTCACTGACAATTCAGTACTCGCACTATTCCTACCTTCGTTGGTAGGAATAGTGCAAGAATAGTGCTTTCCAGGTAATAACTCACTGACACACAGTGCACGGTAATCGCAGTGCAATAAGGTTACCTGTGCACCGGCCATACAATTAATTCCTATAAACACAACCCGGAAATAAATCTGATTTATTCAGTGACACAATTAACCGGTAAATGAAGCTATCGTTCATTCGTTCCGGCAAATGGCGGGACAAACTCGTACATTGTCGCAAACAATAGAAACCGTCGAAGAAAATTGGGCCAGTCGTACCAAGTGTACTACGAAGTACGAAGTACCATGAAATAAAACTTTTCACAAAAATGCGATGAGTCGATAGAATGCGAACTACTTCGCAAACTAGGATTCCCTATTTACGACATTTTTACGAGCTTTCAATCGAAATATCTTCCACGACCTCTGCGAAACTTATCTCCACGAAGAAGGTTTATTCCTTTGAGGGCAAAAGTGTAGAATTCACACATTCGAAGCTTACAATTAGAAGCACTTATGAATTAAATACTTACGTATAAAACAGAATTAAAATATTAAATAACGAAAAACCGTGAAACTGTTTCAAGCCGAGTATTTTCTGACATTTATATTATAATATAATGCATTCAGAATGCACTAATGTTTGTAGCGTCGCTTTGTTTGTGTTAAACAAATAAAATGCCGACATGCACGCATGGGAACACACGAAAAAGCAATTAAAAACTGCTGGAATAGTCAATATGAATATTAAACAGAAAAGTACGACGGATTTAAAAAACGTCAATCTTTGCGCGATATAAATTTCAATAAAAACTACAAATCGCATGTTTTTAAGTTTGCCTCGATCGAAAGAGTTCCCCATTCCCGAATTGATTACACGCGGCTAATATTTATTAATATTTACCGTACTCTCCGGTAGCAGACATAACCCGACCCCAAAACACCTGATAAAAAAAAGTCGACTTACCAACACGTAGACAGCGAATGGCATAACAAGAACAGCAACAAGTAGATCAGCAACCGCCAGGCTGACAATAAAGTAATTGGTAACAGTTTGCAGTGCTCTTTCACGAACAACGGCAGCGATCACAAGAACGTTACCGAACAATGTCAGACATGGTACAATCACGAGAATCAAAGCCCACCAGCTGTTAGCGTTCGTTTTTTCATCCACATCGGTGCACTCATCACCACTAATTACACCAGTCCCAGGAATGATCGAAGAGGTGCAATTCACGGTCCCACTTAGGTTCAAACTAGTCCCGCCATCGTAGTAGGCCGTTAGATTCACAAAGGCGCTGTAATTCAATCGATTTAGGTAATCATTTAAATCGTCGAATACAAACAGATCAGATATGCCAGTATAGTTTTCAGTGTTAGGTGTCGATGATGATGATAACAATGAGTTGGATACATCCAATGTGGTGATAGCAGGCTCAATGGTTGTCGTCTCGTTCAACCAATCACCGTCCATATTGGTTGTCCCGATATCCCTGTCTTCGCGCGATAGTAGATTACTTGCCAATTTGCTTTCGTCATGCTCAATGACTACGTCGATATTTCTTTTAATAATGTCATCAGTAGTTCCAGGTGATTCTTCTTGGAGCCGATGTAATTGGTCCACTGAGAATCGCTGGATAATGGATCTGACGAGGGTTTGGTTAGCCTGCGCCGCCATGACAGTGGATTACTTTCAGCCGGAATATTGTCTCGAGCCAAGAGATATTAGTACGGGCCAAGATATTCTTGCGGCCAGAGTTTAACGTCAATCATGAGATCTTGGAACGTCTCGGCCGACATTCCATCCTTTGGAGTCTGTCCGACATCTTTGGGATATTTATTTTGACTAGGTTTGTGCTTCTTTAAATGGTCCCGCTACTTTTCAGTGCTGACAATGTTTTGTTTTTATGTAACGAATGTTTCTGATCGGTTTTGTGGGCCGCAGAGGTGTCGTGTTTGGGTCGGTTTCTCTGGGCTCGCGGGGTTCTCTTGATTCTTGGATTTATCCTTTCCTTGGCTTCGAAGAGTATTATTGGAATCCTGTTTCTTCGGTACTCCTGGAATGGAAGGACAGTATGAGATGAGTAAAATTATCTATTTCAGGTTTAATTTTTGGTTTATAGAGGTGGTACAGAGTTGGTGTGTACATGCGTTGTTACGGAGTTCTGTGCTTTCTGTTTGCGAAAGTAAACTGATAACGAAGTGATAATGAGTTCTATTCATTTAAATGTGGAATATAAGCAGTTAGATTCTGATAGAAATGTAAAATCACATCAAATCGCGAGAAAAGGAATTATTAAGTCGAAGAAGAAATTAATTAATAAAAATAGAATATAATGTTTTCTGGTTTAATGGTTCGCATTCGGAATAAAATACGTTCTTTCCTATTTTTTGTCTGACTAATCTTATAATATTCTATAATCTGTGTTTTTTTAAATAATATATATGATATTTTCTAAATAAAATTTCTGTGAAATTAATTATCACGGTGCAGCAAACGCGAACATTGTTTCGGAACAAGTTGAGAGATAAGGTTATCCACTGGTTACAAGTTAATAGGTCAACTTTTCCGATAGTATTTTGATTAAACTGAGAGCAGATTAAAAAATGACGCCTCGGGGTGAAAGTATCGAAATGTTATTCTTCCCGAATTCGGAACATCTCCTGATAAATTTCCATTAGAGAGATGGATTTGAAATTCGAGTACCAAAAGTGCCTTTTCTAGTTGTTCGATTGGCGGACTTGTTTTTCCAATTAAAGTAATACGAATATCACTGAATGATTTACCTTTGTAATTACTTCGGAACTAGATCAATAAAAAACAATCGAAATCCTGTTAAATGGCTCCAATTAAAAACAAATTCTGGAAATAACTAGGTGGAATCTATTCCTACGTTTCTTTATTTATTTATTAGTTCAATTTAACAGCTCAGTAAACATAACTCTTTATACATAAAATACAAACAAGAAACTGTTTTTATAATAAAAATAAAATTTATCTGTCCATATTAATCTAACTATACTTAAGAGTTATTAGATAATTTAAATGTTACGGAATCAATAATCAAAATTCCGAATTTCCTGTAATTCATCTTTTTTATTCCCGGAACTGATTCCTCAACGGCTTTGCCAAAACTAAAGAAAATGGCGGAAAGTGTACACGAATCGACAGAATGACGATAAAAATGATCGAATAATATTAGAATATTATTAGAACAAGTATCAAGTGTAATATATTATCAATAAGGAAAGGCGATCCTTATCTCATTATCCATGTCAGAGATAATCCACTCGGACCCTTCATCCAGCAAAGTCTCCCATCAGGGATACCAACAAAATGATGTCCTTTATGACACAAATTGGCTAACAGGAAATAACCCAATATAATGTCATCCAGTATATGATTGATTGCAAGCCAAGTGTAATGTACCCACCCTCCGACTAATTCCGCGGTAATCTTATTCCAGATACAAGTAAATTCTAATTCTAAACCCTTTCCTAGCCCTTTAAAACCTTCCCTAAATTCCAAGACAAAGATTACCGTTTCGGAATTCACGAGTGCGAGTTCCAAATCCAAATCGTTTCGGCGAGCCGAGTTGCAACGACGGTTGGTACTTTAAGTCCGCGATCCATTATGGTATCACTGCCCCATATTTCAGTGTGGAATGAATGTCACCCTGCAATCTCGAAATTAAACGTAAACGCACGAGGTTTTTTTTACTGGTAGAAAAAGTTGCTTGATAAGAAGCACTTTTCTCCTTAGGAGTTAAAAGGATCGAAGGAGCGCGCACATAGAAGGGGTGGATTGACAGATGGACAGGCATTATAGTGTTTCCCGAAGCGGTCTTCCGGCAGATCTAAGGGGTGGTGGAGGGCAAAGAGATCCAGGAGACCTTGAGACGCTTCAACACCGTATCCCAAGGGAACTGATGGACCCTCTTACAGTCAGAAATCATCTCCTTATCCCTTGGGACCTTCTACTCGCGCCTATTCTCTGTTCTACATACACTCAGTCGCACAACTGTCTTAGCTCCACGTTTATCGTATGTCACTATCTCCAGATCCGCAAATTTCTCAAAGCATACCTCGCTGTATACTCCCTGGAAATTCCTGGAGAATGTACGAACTTAATAATATACAGAGTCTTCCCTGGAATTCACTCGCGCGTGTCATTCGGAGTCATTCGGAGTCATTCGAAGTCGTCCGAAGTAGTCCGAAGGAGTTAGGAGAATAAGTCTCAATGTGGACTTAAAGGAAGACGTAACGAAGCTGATTCTACTGATTTCGTGACTTATACAGGTTTTGCAGGCTTAATTAACCCTTTTGTAGCATAACATTTATAGCCAGGGTTGTTCTAAGTATTTTTCCAATACTTTATTTGTTCGATAAGGATATATTGTACTTCAAACGGTAACGCATACGGAAACTATGGTAATTCGATAGCGGCATTGCATACGGAAGACGCGCGGAATATGAAACAGGAATTTATGCTCCACTTCCATGTCAGCAGGAAAGTTAACCTCAAAGGGAAGCTCACCTAGATCGTAGAAACTTTGAGGAACCTGGAATTAGTCTATTTCGTTATAACATATCTAGCTGCCCCATCAATTAAAAATTTTCTGTCGCATCATGTTTCTGTGATTTCCAGCAAATCAACATAGCTCTCGTAAACTTTCTCGTAAACGTAATCATTTGATATTCCAGAAATTATTGGATGACAATTATTGAGATGAGTCGTAAATAAGTTCCGTTTTAAATTAAAGTTTATTCGTCAATAAAATGAACCACAATGGAATTGAATCCAATATATAATAAATATATATTAAATAGAAATATTTAGTTTACATTAATGTTCATCTTCGGTACGTTTAAATGTTTTTAAGTCGAATTTCAAATCATAACATTTCATACAATTTATGAAGAATGAAACATTTCAAATTTCAGATTTTCAATTTAAAAACATTAAAAATATGTTCAAAGTGTAACATAATGCAGTGAACCCAAACGTACCAAAGGTGAATATTAACGAAATGTGAATATACTTTTCACTAAAACAGAAGAACAATATCGCAAAATAATTAAACAGAAACAGTGGATATATTACGGTTGGTATTTTATTAAAGAAAATACGTGGTCTCGTGGAGGTAGAATTTCAAGATGGACTCTGTGGAGTTTCCGAAAAGAAATGAAATTTTTTAGTGCGCTAAAGTCTTTGAGATGTGGGCTTTGTTGACGCAAGCATTCACCCTCTGTGGAGGGAGCGCTTTATGCCTAAAACTACCCTCATATGTAGCCTTTAACGACGCTTCTTTCACCCCAATTCTCCTTTTTAAATAACTACTCGAGCAGCCGAGGGAATTCGAAACGAACTCCTCGAAATCTGTTAATACACGTATATTGAAAACTCAACGATTTTCAAAATGGCGGGGATCTAAAAGCCTTGAATATATTCAATATAAAATTCCATAAAAAGAAGAAACAAATATAATGGTTCACAATAAACGCGCACTGCTTTCATTAATCTCGCAATTTTTTAAATGTTATATTAATAATTGTAGTATTTGGATGACACATGTACGAATTGTGCTTTGATTTTAAATATTGGGAAACAATTAAATATTATAAATTGAGCAATAATGTCTCACATCAGTATTTAGGAGCACATTCCACTAATTGAAGTGCACAGATTGCCTGATGTGAAGCTCGCAAGATCTCTCATTTAAGTAGAACTTCTTGCTAATTGTCAGTCATTAATTACGCCATTATTTCGCTAATTAATCTAAGTCCTGGTGGGTTATTGCACAGGACGATCTTGTCCGCGTGATTCATTAAACAGGGTGTCTCGTATGAAATAAGCCACCCAGTTATTTTCGAATTTTAAGTATTTTTTTGTATCATTATCCTATTTTTCGAATGCTGCAATTTCAAATTCCGAGGTTTCTAAATTTGAAGCCTTGGAGTTTTTAAATTTACGGGTGTTGGAATTTGAAGTTTCTATATTCTCGAATATCCAAATTTTTAATTTAAAAATGTCGGAGTCTCAAATTTCCAAACGACCAATATCCCATAAAAACATTTTTACCATTGTTCTCGTTTTACAGATTTTTCCCAGATCACCCAATATCGTTGAATAATTAGGTAACCTATTTTACGTTGGATACCCTGTATATACTATACATATACGCGCTGCCGTTGGCTTCCTGCTCGCTCGAAACCTGCAGAAACAATCAATCTTGGGTGCCGCGATTTCATTTCTTTAGAGACGGAAAACGTCGTCCCGAAAGGATAAATTGCATATTGTATTTTGCGAAGGTTGAAGCGCCTCTTTTCCAGTTGTATGCGTCATCTTTGTACAATTTTCTCGCATTTGCGATTCCATAAGAAACACAGAAAATACCTTGGAATCGTGGGAATCTCACGGTATCCGGTTATCTCTGTGGTTTATACGCGACATGCATTGGTAGCTTCGTAAACCTGCAAATATTAGGTCTGCCAGAGAATTCTGTTCGTTTTCTAGTAAACGAAAATAATAGAATTTTATGGTGTTTACTAATATTGAATTAACAATGTGATGTACAGTAATGATGATAACTGATTCGTGAAAATGGATCTTCCTCAAAAATGTTGCCAAGAATATCATCATCTATCACGGAAGGTCTTCCAAAGCGTGGTTAGACTTCGAGGTTAAAGTCTCCGTTCTTCAATTTTTCGAACCATCTTCCGCGTGTTCTTTCAGATACCGCGCATGCTCCAAAGACATTTAACAAACTTCTACATGCTTCCGCAGCGTTTTTCCGAGTTGATATTCGTAAAGTTTACAGTGTCGAAAATGAACCTTATCGACGGACATCTTTCCTTCGATATTCCTTGGTAAATACCGATGATAAAACATTTGTTTCGATACATGTCGAAGAGTACCGATGATAAAACATAACGGTGACAAGAATGAATCATATACATTTGATTGAAACACTTTCCTTCTTCTAGTGTTAAATATCCCTTGTTTTGTTCGTGAGACGTTTAAAGGGCAGGTAAACGCAACAGGTATTATATGCCACCTAGAAATTTACTGGCGAATGCAATTCTTTCCGGAATTCTGTGAGAAACTCTTAACGATATAATTAACACGTTGACAACCGTGGGAGTCACTGGTGATCGATGATGCGAATATTATTAAAACTCGAATCAAATATATCGCTGATATTCGTAAAACTTTCAATATTTTTAATGTTACGATAACGATGTAAAGTAAATAATGTATCATAGAACACGGATTTCGGTTCGGTAGTCAACGTGATAACATTAGAACTACCAAAGCAGTCAAAATGACTTGTCTGCCATTTTTAGTTTAATTATTCGAATATTCTACATCGAATTGTTTCAGATTTTATATACCTTTATTTGATATACATAACGCGAATAATTGAATCCATTAGTTAACTTGATTAACCGCGGTTTTTAATTAAAATATTTAATTTAAAAGGAATTCAGGAATTTTGAATTCAGGGATGAATAGAAATTAATGAAGGAAGGAATTAACGAGTGATAAGAAAATCTGCGGGAGTATTTGTAGCGACGGATAAAAATGATCGTGGAATCCGGGACGCAATCTCAATTTTATTTTCCAATCCCAAAAAAGTCACATTTTATTAGAAGGATCATGGGATAATATAAGCCACGTGATAAAGGCAATAAATTTCGTTTCGACTTTCCACCCATTTTAACGGTATCCAAAGGAAAACAGGAATTTCCTGGAGGGAATTTCCCGGCGAGGAAGAACCGAGGGGTTCCAAAGAACGTTCGGAACAGGCTCCCCAAAACGACAGCCAGAAATAGAAAAATAAACGTTGTGTCATTCGAATAATTGATTGTTTCGCGAATTACAAACTAAATATTCCAATATGCCACCGTGAATATTGAATTCACGAAAGATTCCAATAAAACATGAGCTTCTCTGTAAACACGAAACTATACACGAAATTTGGAATATGAAAACTACGAGTCTTTAACTGTGGGAATATCCAAATTTCAAATCTCCAATTATTGGAATATCAAAATTTCAAGTCTTTAACTATTGGAATATCAAATTTTCAATTCTTTAACTATTGGAATATTAAAACTTCAAGTCTCTAACTGTTGGAATATCCAAATTTCAAGTCTCCAACTGTTGGAATATCATAATTACAAATCTTTCATTGTTGGAATATCAAAATCTCATATACTTTAAATATTGGAATATCAAAATCTCAAATACTTAAAATGTTGGAATATCAAAATCTCAACTACTTTAAATATTGGAATATCAAAATCTCAAATACTTTAAATACTGCAACTCCAAATTTCCCCGCGATAAATATCCCGAAAGACAATTCCTTCCATTATCGTTTTCCACCGAGTTTTCCGAATCACCGATACTTTTCACGCGGAAACAAATACCGCTGTATAATTAGGTGGTCTATTTTACGTGGTATACTCTCTACAATCATAAAATGCAACGCTGCAGAAAACGCGGATAAGTGCACCTCGCAGTACACCGTCGGGAATTTTGGAGAAAAAAAAAATACGAGTCCGATAAAATTCCGGGCAGCTTAGTTGAGTTTAATTGAAAGATAAATTCGGATGCTTAGTGCGCAGAGGTTACAATGTACACCGCGTTAACGATATCCACTTTAAATTAGAAAGATAAAATCGAATGGCGTGCGTAGAGCCTCGAGCATTCATAATTTCATAGGTCAAGAACGTTTTCGAATTAACCTTTGTACGAAATTCGCGAGGGTGGGTTAAGCTGCTAAAATAATGATCGCCGAATTTCGTGCAAACGACCCTTATTGCTGCCCACTCCTCTTATCGCTGTAACCGACGATTTCATTGGTTAATGTAAGAGAACTTTTATCATTGCATCGTAACAGTGCTGTCGCCATCGCTGTCGGAAACAGCTTTCTTTCTTATTCAACCGGAAACCCCGAAATCGAAAGGTTCACTTGGTTGATGCTCCTCGAATATTAACTTGATAATACATTTCAATCTTTCATATCTTGGAATTTTTAAACTACAACTCTTGGAATATAAAAAGCACAAGGATGCAAATGGTGGAGTATACAATTTTGAAAACGTGGAATGTAGAATTTCTGAATGTAGTTTCACATTTTCGAATTTCGGAACTTCAGTCTTCCGAAAGTTTTGCTTTAGTTTTAAATTACTTTCAGCTTCCACTTCTTGCGACCACTGAATTATTCGATTAACCAACACGTTAATATTTGCATTCCATAATGTTTCAGGAATATATTACTTTTCGAGCGTGGTCAACTTTTTGATTTCGGTATTCTTATATTTTGCGCACCACCCCCACCGCCCCCGTCGGGAGAATATTCCCACATTTATTACGTGTAAGTATGCCGCGAATATCGATTAAACATTAACAGTCATTAGGCCGAATTTCTTATTTCCGTGGCGTTCATTTTGCAAGATTTCCAATAAAAGAAGCTTCGGGTGCGGAAGAAGAGTCATTTTAATGGAGGACCTTAATGAAAATTCCTACCGAACATTTCATGTACCACTTTAACGTAGCTCGTCAAAGAAAAAAGAAGGGGGAGGTTGGTACGACGAGAGGGGAAGATGTTAAAACCAGGAATGGAAGGACACTCTAGTCGATGCAGAAACAAACGGCGTAAAAGAGACCTGAAAACGAGACAAAAAAGCGCTCCTTTTTCCCCTAGATATACCTAGCACCCTAGAACCCATTAGTTTCACCCTTTTACTCTTGCACCTTCTCATTAATATCCATTAATACATTCGCTACGTCGTTTGCCATTCTTGAACTATAACTCTGCCTCCACTGTCTTCCACCCCCACGCAACTCCCCTCTCCCACCGTTAAATCGCCATCCCCATTTAATTAATAGCAGTCGAGGCCTGTTAGCAATTCAAATCACGAGCACTTAGATCCTTGACATAGTGGGAATTTTCTCGGTCAAGAAGACTATGCGGCCACGAAAATGTGGCTGGCGTGTGTGTACGTGTATGCATGTGTGTGTGATCACGCGAGGAACATGGAGAGGATAGGTCTAATTGCGATCATAAAGGAAGTTTAATCATACCATTGATTTCCGGTGGAACCACACATCCCTAGACTCCCATCAGAGGATCACCAGTCTTGGAAGTTTCGGTTCGATGATGTGCATGAATTATTATGAATTATTATGAATTATGATGAATTATTAACTGTCAGCTGAGAAACAATTTCACTAAATGGAACAGTACCTGGGTAGACCTTAGAAGGTTTACTTGGATGTGTCTAAGTTATTATTAATTATAAACTGTCAGGTTTTAGAAACATTTCACGGAAGGGAAGAGTAATGGGTTCACTGAACTATTTTTGACGGTAATTTTCAGTTCCAAGATCGTTAGTCGCGGTGTCCAGGTTTTCGCACTGCGATTTAAGGTGCCAGCTAAATCACTTATAAGTCTCTTCATGGTGTCAACCACTTATCGTAAGCCTCTCCTGGTGTCCTTTTCCAAGCGTTCGCAGGATTCACGTATATCAAGGATATAACTCCAGTTACTGTGATCCGTGGATAGAATATACGGAAGCCGTCTTAAATCCCGCTATTCAGAGCCGGCAAATCGATCCAATATTTTGCAACGGGATCAAAAACCCTATAACTCTTGGTACCCGATCTAAAGGCTGCCATTGTATCGCGTCGATTTATTAAATTCCCCATGAGATCGTTCGGAAACATCATCACTTTCTTCAACGCAACCCTGGTAGCTAAGTCTTTTTTAGAGTACACTGATCACCAGGTTGTATTACTACCACGATTATTAATTCCAAATACCACTCGCGTTAATCAAATGCTTAATGCCACTTAAATTAATTCCGATCCTCTCGAACCCTGCGAGACGATCGACATCGAATTTCCAGGAGGAAATTCAACCCTCTATCACTGAAGCTTTGGAATCCTTTGGTCGAATGAGATCCATGCACGCTTGACGTGCTTTCCATTGAAGCGCTTAGAATCGAGAGCAATTATGAGACTCGTATTGTCCATTAAACCATTCACCCAACCTTTGAACACTTCCTTCTAATTTACTTGACGTTCAACTGATTACAATTCCTTCTTTCAATTCGTTATCACTTCTTACAGACTCAGCATGTAAGATTGATTCAAATCGTTAGCAGTGCACTGGAAACACTTAAGTAGCCTAACCCTGAAACCTCATCAACGGTCCATCAATTCACTACTTGCATCCCAATCAGTGGTGTGGGATGTGTTTCAATTACATGGCAACTCGTGTCCTCTACTTTTTCCAGTTCCAGGGATTTCTTAAGTAGGGTTTTGCGCCAGTGGTTCACGCCGCTTGAGGTACCTGTGGATTCCACAGTCGCGATCACGGATTAACATCGAAACCCGTCGTTATGTATCGATATTCCTGGGCGACGAAGTCGAAGGACATTGGCCAGGATCGAATGGCGTCGCCGACGAGGGGTGGCATTGTCGTCGTCCTCGTCGTCGTCGTCCTGGACGCTTATCTCAATCGTCCAGGCACCCACTCTCGAGCCACGTCGTTGAACGAACGGCGAGCGACTGGCTGTCTGCTCGAGTTTCCACACCGCCTCGAATCTCGAATGCTCGCGCGTTTCATGGAGGGGTTGTAGAAGGGGATGAACGAGAGGATGTGAAAGGGAGTGATAGAGAGAAAGGGATGAATGAGAGGGAGAGGGTGGACTAAAACCTCCAACTCCTCTCTCTCTGGCTACCTCTTGCGCGCACCCTGCTCACGACCAACTCCTAATTCTCAACCCTCCCCTTCTGCGGCTCTTTCCACCCTCCACCTTCTTTCCCGATACTTCTTCCTCCTTTTACGAGGAACGTCTTTGCTCTCGCGATTCTTTTTTTACCCCCCTACAGGACTCGTGAATTCGCTGACTCAGCCAGGTCTCGGTGTCCTCGATGCTGTCATGGCTCACTGCTGTCTGCTTTAATTATTGGATTCCATCTATGATACTCGAAATGGTTATTTAATCATTTTGTATCCGGAACATCAACCGGAAGGAGACATTTCTTCCGGCTACTTTGGACCTGGTGTGTCAGGCGTTTATTTTGAATGTGACTTAAGTCCATTTGTTTTGAAGTGATATTTAAGGGTTCGCTGTTTGAATCAATTTATAAATGTTGCTTACTGATTTTCATTTTATAGTTTCTTTGGAATTAGTTTAAAGGTTTGAAGCTTGCGGGTTGGTAGTTGACGAGCGGCATGTCAGTGGTAGTGGATGTATGAAACAGACAACAGGAGACAGTCGAGTAGCGACAGCGAAGGAGTACGGTTTAAAATATTATATTTCTGTTCTAATCTTAATTATTGAATAACACCAAGTTATTTATTCACTTTCCGTGATTTCGTTTATTCGGAGAAGCTTATCTCCCTGCAGTAGTTTAATATTTTTGCGTTTAGAAAAATGTTTCATTTTTTAACCCAATCAGCTTAATTAACATTATTTAAAAAGTAGGACGTTTTCGGTTGCCATAAATGGACTTAAGCCACTTTCAAAATAAAATTCTCGTATCTTTGATGGTATATCTATAATAATACACACAATTCTATTTTCTCATAATATAATAAATACATTCCCAAAGAATACGTGTAAAGAAAGCCGTGTATAAAAAATACACTGTGCATGTGGAAGCCTTAGAATGTCCAAGTTTTTATTTATAAATTAAAAAGAATTTGATTGCAACTTTTATGAAACTTGTCATTAACTATAAGAAACAAAAGAAAATCTCGTTTTAATTAATAGTTTAAGTCAAATATATTTATTTCTGCGGAAACTTATTTCACGTCAATTCTGTTCTCCTCACGTTTAATTAAAATTGACGAATTGAATATTATTAAAACCGTAACGACCATTTATATAATTGATAACTAGACATAGATAAATATAAATAATACAGTAAAACATTATTTTGGACTATTCCCTCGAAATAATACAACTTCAAAGAATCGTTCATAAATGCCAGCATAAAAAAGACAAAGCCAGAATGCCTTGGAGTTTGAGGTGGAAAGCGAGAAATCATAAACGACATGCATTCCATAAATCTAATATTAGATCCTGCTGGCTTCCAGCAAGGTAGTTAATAGGATTTATCGAACGCTTCGTATTAAACGTATCCTGTTTAACGTCTGACTTCCGGTGCCCCAAATTGCCCCCCGCTAAGAATACCAGTTTAATCTGTTCGCCAAAATTCTGATCCTAGGATCATATTGTAATCACTCTGATAAGGATTAATTCACTTTCCAATACCCTGCTCAGTGTTAACACGTAGACTTCCTTGGTGGTCACCGATGACCGACGATACGAATATTACTAAAATTCTGATATAAGTTAAAAATATATGATATAAATTATAGAAATATTTATTTCACATATTTTCAGAAATTTTATTTGTCGTCGGTGTCGGTATTGCAATGCAAAACGAAGAGAGCTGATGAGTTTTGTTTATTAATTAATTGCATGTTTAAATGCATTAATAAATAAATCTATTAATTATAGTTTAGTGATAGAGTGTTTGCGACTGTGCTAAAATATCAATTATTCCATACAGTCTATTTTAATGAAATAATATTCTAAGTTATTACATTTGATTAAATAATTAAAGTTCTTGAGTGAAGTAGTTGGTCTTTGTATTATTAATATATAGTGGTTTTTTAGCGGCTATTAATTAATTATTAATTAATTCTTGTAAAAATTCTCGACTGAAGAGGGTAGCAAATGTGTTACTGAAACGTTTCGTCGACGTATTTAAATAAAGAAGTTTCCATTTAATTGTTGGTTTAATTAATAGCCGCTAAAAAACCACTATATATTTAATTAAATAATATTTAATATATATATATATCAAGCATCCACAGAAATAATAATAATAAAAGAATACGATGATCGTAAAAGATCATCGCAATGATTTCTTTATCGCAAGACACAGATGTGATAATAATTGGTTATATCTTCATATCTTTGTTCCTTTCGGAATTATAATAATATTCCGAATCCAATGGCCGTCGTTAAACAGGATAAAGATCCATTTAAATATGGCGGCCGAATAATAATATTTTCCCCGCTTTATTCCGATTCGAATCGTGGGAATAAAACGGAACGTTATCCAAATTAATTCCACCCGCGACTGGAATCCATCCCCCACATCTTTCGCGAAATTACAAAAGAATATTCTCAAACAAAAGCAACCCTCTCATTAATTTAAATGGGTTGTCTTCGAGCGAAGCCACTCGGGTAACAATATCAAATTTTTCAAGCAATTCATTCGCGAGTTTATTACAAGTACTGTTAATAAAATAATACAAGTTCCTCGTTTATTTGTTCAAGTTTTTTATGTGAATTCAGTGACGTGGTTGGTTTTATATGAAACAATGCATAATATGGAATGCGATTTACAAGGATTTTTATGCGGGGCACCTTTCAAGTGTTTTAACGAGTAAATTGTATTTTTATTAACGAGTAACGTGTTTTTTATTTGGAATTTAAAAGAACGAATCGTGTGTGATTTTTGGCCGCGAGTTATCTTATAGGGAAAAGTCCGCTCTTTTGAATGCACTTTGGTGCATCAAAATAACTTCACGCATTCCTTAGTTACAGACACTTATTCGGCGACTTTCATTCAACTTTTTTCGCGAGTAAAACCCACCGCTCGGAGGACGCCCCGGTTTTTTAATTATTCCGGAAGAACGAATCGTGGCATATCTTTGCCCGCGATGTATCTTATAGAGAAAAGTCAGCTCTTTCGAATGCACTTTGGTGCATCAAAATAACTTCACGCATTCCTTAGTTACAGACACTTATTCGGCGACTTTCTTTCAACTTTTTTCGCGAGTAAAACCCACCGCTCGGAGGAGGCCCCGTATTTTTAATTATTCCGGAAGAACGAATCGCAGCATATTTTTGCCCAATAGTTATTTTATAGAGGAAAGTCCGCTCTTTCGAATGCACTTTGGTGCATCAAAATATCTTCACGCATTCCTTAGTTACAGACACTTATTCGGCGACATTCTTTCAACTTTTTTCGCGAGTAAAACCCACCGCTCGGAGGAGGCCCCGTATTTTTAATTATTCCGGAAGAACGAATCGTGGCATATTTTTGCCCAATAGTTATTTTATAGAGGAAAGTCCGCTCTTTCGAATGCACTTTGGTGCATCAAAATACCTTCACGGAGTCCTTAGTTATAGACACTTATTCGGCGACATTCTTTCAACTTTTTTCGCGAGTAAAACCCACCGCTCGGAGGAGACCCCGTATTTTTAATTATTCCGGAAGAACGAATCGTGGCATATTTTTGCCCGCGATGTATCTTATAGAGAAAAGTCAGCTCTTTCGAATGCACTTTGGTGCATCAAAATAGCTTCACGCATTCCTTAGTTACAGACACTTATTCGGCGACTTTCTTTCAACTTTTTTCGCGAGTAAAACCCACCGCTCGGAGGAGGCCCCGGTTTTTTAATTATTCCGGAAGAACGAATCGTGGCATATTTTTGCCCGCGATGTATCTTATAGAGAAAAGTCCGCTCTTTCGAATGCACTTCGGTGCATCAAAATAACTTCACGCATTCCTTAGTTACAGACACTTATTCGGCGACTTTCTTTCAACTTTTTTCGCGAGTAAAACCCACCGCTCGGAGGAGGCCCCGGTTTTTTAATTATTCCGGAAGAACGAATCGTGGCATATTTTTGCCCGCGATGTATCTTATAGAGAAAAGTCCGCTCTTTCGAATGCACTTTGGTGCATCAAAATAACTTCACGCATTCCTTAGTTGCAGACACTTATTCTGCGACTTTCTTTCAACTTTTTCCGCGAGTAGAACCCACCGCTCGGAGGAGGCCCCGGTTTTTTAATTATTCCGGAAGAACGAATCGTGGCATATTTTTGCCCGCGATGTATCTTATAGAGAAAAGTCCGCTCTTTCGAATGCACTTTGGTGCATCAAAATAACTTCACGCATTCCTTAGTTGCAGACACTTATTCTGCGACTTTCTTTCAACTTTTTTCGCGAGTAAAACCCACCGCTCGGAGGAGGCCCCGGTTTTTTAATTATTCCGGAAGAACGAATCGTGGCATATTTTTGCCCGCGATGTATCTTATAGAGAAAAGTCCGCTCTTTCGAATGCACTTTGGTGCATCAAAATAACTTCACGCATTCCTTAGTTGCAGACACTTATTCTGCGACTTTCTTTCAACTTTTTTCGCGAGTAAAACCCACCGCTCGGAGGAGGCCCCGGTTTTTTAATTATTCCGGAAGAACGAATCGTGGCATATTTTTGCCCGCGATGTATCTTATAGAGAAAAGTCCGCTCTTTCGAATGCACTTTGGTGCATCAAAATAACTTCACGCATTCCTTAGTTGCAGACACTTATTCTGCGACTTTCTTTCAACTTTTTTCGCGAGTAAAACCCACCGCTCGGAGGAGGCCCCGGTTTTTTAATTATTCCGGAAGAACGAATCGTGGCATATTTTTGCCCGCGATGTATCTTATAGAGAAAAGTCCGCTCTTTCGAATGCACTTTGGTGCATCAAAATAACTTCACGCATTCCTTAGTTGCAGACACTTATTCTGCGACTTTCTTTCAACTTTTTCCGCGAGTAGAACCCACCGCTCGGAGGAGGCCCCGGTTTTTTAATTATTCCGGAAGAACGAATCGTGGCATATTTTTGCCCGCGATGTATCTTATAGAGAAAAGTCCGCTCTTTCGAATGCACTTTGGTGCATCAAAATAACTTCACGCATTCCTTAGTTACAGACACTTATTCGGCGACTTTCATTCAACTTTTTTCGCGAGTAAAACCCACCGCTCGGAGGAGGCCCCGGTTTTTTAATTATTCCGGAAGAACGAATCGTGGCATATTTTTGCCCGCGATGTATCTTATAGAGAAAAGTCCGCTCTTTCGAATGCACTTTGGTGCATCAAAATAACTTCACGCATTCCTTAGTTACAGACACTTATTCGGCGACTTTCTTTCAACTTTTTTCGCGAGTAAAACCCACCGCTCGGAGGAGGCCCCGGTTTTTTAATTATTCCGGAAGAACGAATCGTGGCATATTTTTGCCCGCGATGTATCTTATAGAGAAAAGTCCGCTCTTTCGAATGCACTTTGGTGCATCAAAATAACTTCACGCATTCCTTAGTTGCAGACACTTATTCTGCGACTTTCTTTCAACTTTTTCCGCGAGTAGAACCCACCGCTCGGAGGAGGCCCCGGTTTTTTAATTATTCCGGAAGAACGAATCGTGGCATATTTTTGCCCGCGATGTATCTTATAGAGAAAAGTCCGCTCTTTCGAATGCACTTTGGTGCATCAAAATAACTTCACGCATTCCTTAGTTACAGACACTTATTCGGCGACTTTCATTCAACTTTTTTCGCGAGTAAAACCCACCGCTCGGAGGAGGCCCCGGTTTTTTAATTATTCCGGAAGAACGAATCGTGGCATATTTTTGCCCGCGATGTATCTTATAGAGAAAAGTCCGCTCTTTCGAATGCACTTTGGTGCATCAAAATAACTTCACGCATTCCTTAGTTACAGACACTTATTCGGCGACTTTCTTTCAACTTTTTTCGCGAGTAAAACCCACCGCTCGGAGGAGGCCCCGGTTTTTTAATTATTCCGGAAGAACGAATCGTGGCATATTTTTGCCCGCGATGTATCTTATAGAGAAAAGTCCGCTCTTTCGAATGCACTTTGGTGCATCAAAATAACTTCACGCATTCCTTAGTTACAGACACTTATTCGGCGACTTTCTTTCAACTTTTTTCGCGAGTAAAACCCACCGCTCGGAGGAGGCCCCGGTTTTTTAATTATTCCGGAAGAACGAATCGTGGCATATTTTTGCCCGCGATGTATCTTATAGAGAAAAGTCCGCTCTTTCGAATGCACTTTGGTGCATCAAAATAACTTCACGCATTCCTTAGTTGCAGACACTTATTCTGCGACTTTCTTTCAACTTTTTCCGCGAGTAGAACCCACCGCTCGGAGGAGGCCCCGGTTTTTTAATTATTCCGGAAGAACGAATCGTGGCATATTTTTGCCCGCGATGTATCTTATAGAGAAAAGTCCGCTCTTTCGAATGCACTTTGGTGCATCAAAATAACTTCACGCATTCCTTAGTTACAGACACTTATTCGGCGACTTTCATTCAACTTTTTTCGCGAGTAAAACCCACCGCTCGGAGGAGGCCCCGGTTTTTTAATTATTCCGGAAGAACGAATCGTGGCATATTTTTGCCCGCGATGTATCTTATAGAGAAAAGTCCGCTCTTTCGAATGCACTTTGGTGCATCAAAATAACTTCACGCATTCCTTAGTTACAGACACTTATTCGGCGACTTTCTTTCAACTTTTTTCGCGAGTAAAACCCACCGCTCGGAGGAGGCCCCGGTTTTTTAATTATTCCGGAAGAACGAATCGTGGCATATTTTTGCCCGCGATGTATCTTATAGAGAAAAGTCCGCTCTTTCGAATGCACTTTGGTGCATCAAAATAACTTCACGCATTCCTTAGTTGCAGACACTTATTCTGCGACTTTCTTTCAACTTTTTTCGCGAGTAAAACCCACCGCTCGGAGGAGGCCCCGGTTTTTTAATTATTCCGGAAGAACGAATCGTGGCATATTTTTGCCCGCGATGTATCTTATAGAGAAAAGTCCGCTCTTTCGAATGCACTTTGGTGCATCAAAATAACTTCACGCATTCCTTAGTTACAGACACTTATTCGGCGACTTTCTTTCAACTTTTTTCGCGAGTAAAACCCACCGCTCGGAGGAGGCCCCGGTTTTTTAATTATTCCGGAAGAACGAATCGTGGCATATTTTTGCCCGCGATGTATCTTATAGAGAAAAGTCCGCTCTTTCGAATGCACTTTGGTGCATCAAAATAACTTCACGCATTCCTTAGTTGCAGACACTTATTCGGCGACTTTCATTCAACTTTTTTCGCGAGTAAAACCCACCGCTCGGAGGAGGCCCCGGTTTTTTAATTATTCCGGAAGAACGAATCGTGGCATATTTTTGCCCGCGATGTATCTTATAGAGAAAAGTCCGCTCTTTCGAATGCACTTTGGTGCATCAAAATAACTTCACGCATTCCTTAGTTACGGACACTTATTCGGCGACATTCTTTCAACTTTTTTCGCGAGTAAAACCCACCGCTCGGAGGAGGCCCCGGTTTTTTAATTATTCCGGAAGAACGAATCGTGGCATATTTTTGCCCGCGATGTATCTTATAGAGAAAAGTCCGCTCTTTCGAATGCACTTTGGTGCATCAAAATAACTTCACGCATTCCTTAGTTACAGACACTTATTCGGCGACTTTCTTTCAACTTTTTTCGCGAGTAAAACCCACCGCTCGGAGGAGGCCCCGGTTTTTTAATTATTCCGGAAGAACGAATCGTGGCATATTTTTGCCCGCAATGTATCTTATAGAGAAAAGTCCGCTCTTTCGAATGCACTTTGGTGCATCAAAATAACTTCACGCATTCCTTAGTTGCAGACACTTATTCGGCGACTTTCATTCAACTTTTTTCGCGAGTAAAACCCACCGCTCGGAGGAGGCCCCGGTTTTTTAATTATTCCGGAAGAACGAATCGTGGCATATTTTTGCCCGCAATGTATCTTATAGAGAAAAGTCCGCTCTTTCGAATGCACTTTGGTGCATCAAAATAACTTCACGCATTCCTTAGTTGCAGACACTTATTCGGCGACTTTCATTCAACTTTTTTCGCGAGTAAAACCCACCGCTCGGAGGAGGCCCCGGTTTTTTAATTATTCCGGAAGAACGAATCGTGGCATATTTTTGCCCGCGATGTATCTTATAGAGAAAAGTCCGCTCTTTCGAATGCACTTTGGTGCATCAAAATAACTTCACGCATTCCTTAGTTACAGACACTTATTCGGCGACTTTCTTTCAACTTTTTTCGCGAGTAAAACCCACCGCTCGGAGGAGGCCCCGGTTTTTTAATTATTCCGGAAGAACGAATCGTGGCATATTTTTGCCCGCGATGTATCTTATAGAGAAAAGTCCGCTCTTTCGAATGCACTTTGGTGCATCAAAATAACTTCACGCATTCCTTAGTTACAGACACTTATTCGGCGACTTTCATTCAACTTTTTTCGCGAGTAAAACCCACCGCTCGGAGAAGGCCCCGTATTTGAATTAACCCATTCGTTACGGGTGCCGGATATATCTGGTGTCACCGGCGAACACCGAAGGCTATCGACGTGCAATATGCACACTTTTCGGCGCGGTACTCAGTTCAGTGGCGTCACTTCGGCGGATCGGACTGCCGTAACGAAAGAGTTAAGCAACAATTTCCAGTTATTACAATCAATTATTACCTTCACAATTTCATGGTTTTATCTCTTCATTTAAAACAATATATATACACAATATATATTATAATATATTACAATATATTAATCCTCTCGGAAAGTATTATTATATTTGTCAACGAAAATGTCCGGCGAAATTTGATAAACTACTTAAGCACTCGAAGTACCCTTTTGACAATAAATAATGTCAATAACCGGTGAACTCCTGTGCAGCTCGTTAGAGTGTTATACAAGGAAATTTGTCGTGTTACATAACTGTACAATTAAGAATTACGGAGTTCTCTTCGGATCCATTACGCGATGTTTAGTGGGGGGTGAAGCCTGGGGGATGTTTTTCGGGGGGTGGGTTAACCGTAAATTATAGGAAGAAATAAATTCAGATTAAATACCGGTGGATATTTTGGAAGAGGATTAGCGAGTGGCTGCTCGCATTAAAGTTCTAAATTAATAACAGCCTCCACGTTTCCAACTTTCGAATATCTTTCGAATACCTTTTGAATATCAGTGTTATTAGAATTCCTGCGTGGAAAGCATCGATTTTCAATTAGTGGTACTTATTGTTAGACTGCAATGAATTGCAGCTTTGGAAAAAGTTCATGCGGATTTTAAAATCAAAATTCAAGTATTTTATTTGATAAAGAAAAATTATAAAAATTCATTCGCATCGAGGATCCCGCGACCGCAAGGATGTACGATGAAAATTCCTCTCGAAATTTTCCGATGGAAATTTTGGTGCACCGTCGTTTCGTAGCTTGTTTTATATTAAACACATACCACATTAATAAATGCATATTTTAAAGAACCTACAGTAAACTCCCTCTCATCCGGCCTCGCTTTAACCGGCTATATTTTCAAGATCCTTTTCCGCGAATCAAATTTCCATTGCTAATTTTAAGGAAAAATGTAGTGCACTGTTTTCAGAGACAACGCATTACTTCGTCGGAAAATAAATTGGAGTTACTGATTTTTCTAACTAAATAAATAAATGTTAATAAACGTGTGCGAAAAATTAAGATATAAGGTACAGAGAAGAAATAAAATGGCGTTTATTAATTTGTACGGACATATTTAATTATTCAGTACTTTTTTAATTTAATGATATACGTGTCAAGTGGTACAAACAGTTGGGTGACATATTCCTCATTATTAAATTTTATTACAGTCGGAGACATTGTTCATTGGCAGTCGTATAATTACCGCATATAGTCCTGGTAAGTTTGTAGCAATAACTTATTATTTTATAATAATATATTTTGTGTTCTTTTACAGGTGGGTTCGGAAAAGTGCGAGTGCAACACTGGCTTAATTATATTAAGTTAGGAAATAATTTAGGCTACATATCGAACTTGTTATTTATTGCTTAATGTACGATAGAAAATTAATATTAAAATAAATTATTTAAAGGCGAAACCAATGATTCTTTATTTAACATAAGCGAACCGCATCCCATATTCCACCATTGCTTTATTATGTATAATTCAGGGATTGGTTGGAACATGATGGGCGAGGAGGTGTTCGATTGGCAGAATTCCAGGATTTTGACGTCATTTCTTGGAATTGCCCGCCCATTTGCCCACCCTTTGCCCACCTTTTTCCCGCCTTTTTGCCACCCATTGGCCGCCTTTTTGCCACCCATTGGCCGCCTTTTGGCCACCTTTTCTCGAAAATTCCTTGCCAAATCGCGAAAATGTATCAGAATATGATGTGCGGGGAGGTATTCGATTCGCAGAATTCCTGGAATTTGACGTCATTTCTTGGAAATGCCCGCCCATTTGCCCACCCTTTGCCCGCCTTTTGCCCGCCTTTTTCCCGCCTTTTTGCCACCCATTGGCCGCCTTTTTGCCACCTTTTCTCGAAAATTCCTTGCCAAATCGCGAAAATGTATCAGAATATGATGTGCGGGGAGGTATTCGATTCGCAGAATTCCTGGAATTTGACGTCATTTCTTGGAAATGCCCGCCCATTTGCCCACCCTTTGCCCGCCTTTTTCCCGCCTTTTTCCCGCCCTTTTCCCGCCTTTTTGCCACCCATTGGCCGCCTTTTTGCCACCCATTCTCGGAAATTCCTTGCCCAAATCGCGAAATTTATCAGAATATGGTTTGTGGGGAGGTATTCGATTCGCAGAATTCCTGGAATTTGACGTCATTTCTTGGAAATGCCCGCCCATTGCCCCACCCTTTTCCCGCCTTTTCCCCGCCTTTTTCCCGCCTTTCTGCCACCCATTGGCCGCCTTTTTGACACCTTTTCTCGAAAATTTGCCGTAAAATCGAGAAAATGTATCAGAATATGATGTGCGGGGAGGTATTCGATTCGCAGAATTCCTGGAATTTGACGTCATTTCTTGGAAATGCCCGCCCATTGCCCCACCCTTTTCCCGCCTTTTCCCCGCCTTTTTCCCGCCCTTTTCCCGCCCTTTTCCCGCCTTTTTGCCACCTTTTCTCGAAAATTTTGTTGGCGTAAAATCGAGAAAATGTATCAGGAGAACATGATGTGCGAGGAGGTATTCTATTCGCAGAATTCCAGGAATTTGACGTCATTTCCTAGAATTGCCCGCCCATTTTCCCACCCTTTGCCCGCCTTTTTCCCCCACCCATTTCCCACCCTTTTGCCACCCATTCTCGGAAATTTCTTGCCCAAAATCGGGAAAATGTATCAGGAGTATCAGGAATTCTGGATATTCGGGAAGTTGAAAGAAAATAAGTTCTAACACCAAATGTTTGTAAAACAATTATTTAATAATATTGTAACCTTCATAACATACAATTTCTATGCAATATTATACGCTCGTAAGTATAATATAACAATTATATAAATATATACAATAAATAAACACTTATAAATAAAATATATCGACGATGGACCTCCCTTCTATCTTCTTTGATGGCAGACGTAGTGGCCACCCTGTAATTATTAATAAACCAAAGCAATAAGTTATGTCCGAAACATGAAATACTACTTGATATATTTAAATTAAATAATTAAATAATAATTAATATATATATATATATTTATTTACTAAGATTAACCCTTTGTAGTTGGAGGCGACTCTCAGTCGCCACTCAGTTCACTGCGACAACTCAAACGTCGATATAAAGACACGACATTAAAATTTATATCGTCAAATTTAAAGGCGACTCTCAATCGACTTACAGTCGTCTCTGAGTTGCCACTCGAATTACCGCAAGAATATTAAATACCGCAAGATTAATAAATATTATTAATATTAATTATACAATAATGAAATTATGTACCTTTCCTACATTTTCCGGAATTTTGATGGAAATCCAAGGCGGCATTTTCAGTGCAAACTTAAACTTCCAGTTTGCCGTGTAAGTTCTTCGGCAGAATGAAATATTTCACATTACGCGATCTCGTAAGTTACATCGATACTTACAACTTTCCCGACTCCCGGGAATTTCTGATTTACCGGGAACTTTCTTTTCTTGTCATTTCAGAATTCACTGGCATTCGGCCCGACGGCTGGATTATTATTTTCGAATTATATAACATCCGTCGGAACTTTCTTATCTCGCCGATTTTTAATATCTCACTGCAGCCAGATTTCAATTTAATGAAAATATGAAAATATTAAAAAATATTACAATTCACAATCAATAATTAATCAAAACTATTACACATCGTATATTGATTTAATTATATCGTGGACGAAGAGAAGCAAAATTTGGAACACCAACCAACAAACAAATTGATATCTGACTAAATATTTATAAAATATATCTTATATAAAAATTAAATTATTAACGTAAAATTGACATTATTTAATAAACTCTGAATGCTTGAATAAGAGTCTTATATTATATTAGCAAAAGAAAGTATCCAGTATTTAACCCAAAAATTGCAATCGATTCCCGGAAAGTTTACTTTCTGTCGGTTACCTTGTTTTACCACCGAAAGCCTCAATTATTGAATTCCCATGAAAATGTACACACGACATGCTTTCACCCGATGACATATTCGATTAATCGCAATAATCGAGTACCGCGCGCATCATATTCGCCATTGAAAATATATTCAAATTATGAAATTGACTAATGCCTAGTTTACCCTTCTAAATATCTAATCTGATAGCAGAATGCAAGGGTTGTACACGATTTTAATTCGTCCTGATAAATCCGATAAAATCGCGACTCGATGAGCGAATGAACGTTTAATGTGTAACAATCACGGATGATATTGATTGACAAAATAGCGTTTCGCAAATGAAACGAACGGACGCGACTCGGTTACGGAAACGTAATTATGCGCCGGTATTAACAATAATTGCGCGCGACAATAAAGTGCATTATCCGAGTGTAAATAATTCCAGAGTGCAATCGGGAAAGAAACATTCCGGCTAAATCGAAGATTGAATTATGCATTCGCTATGCACTTTGACCATTCATTTCATTCCACTGTTTTAACACTAGAACTACCAAAGGGGTCCAAATGACTGGTCTGCAATTTTGAGTTAAATTACTCGAAAATACCACGGCGCATTGTTTCCGATTTAATGCACTTTTCTTGGATTTGCATAAAGCATATCATTGAATCCATTAATTAATATAAATCCTTCAGCAATAACTTATATATAAAACAATCTTGAGTAGTTCTAGTGTTAATGTTTCGGATTCATATATATATATATATATATATAAAATAAATTATATATAATAAACTATAATTCACGATTGAAGTCAGCGAATGCCTTCTTCCCAGAACCCTGCAACACTTAGGCACCTATATACCTAATAAGTAGTCAGAGTGATTCATAATCAGACGCAAATGTATACCAACAGAAGCACCATATAGAAACGCATCCGCAAAAAGTTTTTTCATTTTCCGTAATAAAGGAATATTATATTCGGCGAGGTAGCATAATAGTAGCATAATACGTATGTAAATGTAATAGCACGGAGTCTCGTGAACCCGATGAATACCTGGCGCGCGATAAGGTTTCTTTAATCTGGAATTGGATCTTTGAAGGCGCGAAGAGCACTTGCAAGGACAGCGCGAAAAAGAGGCGTAAAATGTCCTTTCAAACTTTCTCTCTAACCAAGCGGAAGATTGACGGATTAAGGAGAGCCTCTTCTTTTTGGCTGGGATTCGACGTACAAAAGTAGAAGCAGCAAAACTGCTAACACGAGCCAGGACAAGTTACGAGTGGACTTTAATGAAATCTACGGAAATCGGAGATCTCTGCGGATAGCTTCCGCGAGGAATCGAAAGACGAAGTTAATTCTATTTTGAAATACTTTTTCTACGTTCGAAACCACCTGACGAACTTTTTATGAATCCATAGGGATCACCGGTGACCCAGCAATTATTAGCAGCTATTAGCTCGGTAATAATTGTAAGGTATTATGATTAATATTCTTTTACAATTATTACCGATTACCAGGTCTCACCACGTGGAGGTTGCTGCTAGCGGAGACCCTGGTGGGTGGCTGGGTGGCGGATTGGGTTCCGTGACCGAACCACCCACCGATTTATTCTAAGTTCTTAAGGCAAATTTTATTTCTAGTTTAACTCCAAGCAAGATAGAAGAATCGGACTTAGAATATAATCGCGGATACAATCTTTTAACTAAACTATTCTTATACTAACTATTCTTAAACTAAACTTAGCAAACTTAGCACTAAGTCACTGACTGAACATTATTTCAAAGAGCGAATGTACTATTGGGGGATTGACTCTAAGAAACTAAATCGCGATTCAAAGTTCGAACGATCTGATGCCCGCCGAGCCGTACTCAGAGTTGGACCATGCAGAGGACTTCCAATCTATATGGCCTGTCTAGGCGCACGAAGCCAGCACCTGGCGGTAGTAACAACGACCGAGTACCGCACGCAGCCTCTAGTCGGATTACCGATACCCCATACCAGGCGTGGTCCGATCTATCGCGACTCATGTCACCGAACGACATATTACTCGACTAAGAAATTAGTCAAGCAATATCTCGACGGTGCTTACGTCGCGACCGCCCATACTCTGAACATGGTCCTTCCTTGCAGGCGCTGGGCCCTCTCAGATCGAACAAACATGCTATCCAAGTATTATTATATAATACATTTCGATACTCTGGAAGAGAGTAACGAAAGAGCGAGAGAATCGTCGCTCATCATTGCAAAGTAAACTACTTCATGGTGCGAAAGAAAGCAAAGGAAAGCAAAAGCTAATAATTCGAGAATTTGCAAATATTCGCTCTTCGTAAATACGTCTATCAGTGATTTAGGTCTAAGCTTAATTTCTAGAACAACACATTCTTTGCCGCTGTGTAACTTATACTAGTTGTAATATTAATAATTCATCTTTAATAATAGAATACAAATCGAGCAAAACAGTCTTTGCAGAGAACGTGTTGAACCAACTCTATGTAATAAACTTATGTTGAACGAACTCTACTTAATAAACTTATTTCTATTTTCATTTCTCTTGTATAATTCTTTCTTCCTTCTTCTTTCTTCGTTCTTGTTTCTTCTTTCTTCTCTCTTGTTTCTTCTTTCTTCGAGCTCATTTTCTAAGAACTATGGAGCTAACTACGTATAATATGTATAATAACTATCAACCGATCTACCGATCCATTAACCCAAGCAAGCATGCGATTCATAAGCAACATTAAGAAATAATCAGGAAATAATTAGGAAATAATTAGGAAATAAGTAGGAAATAATTAGGAAATAATTAGGAAATAATCTGGAAATAATCTGGAAATAATCTGGAAATAATCTGGAAATAATTTGGAAATAATTTGGAAATAATCTGGAAATAATCTGGAAATAATCTGGAAATAATCTGGAAATAATCTGGAAATAATCAGAAACCAGTAAATACTCAAATGATCAGTACTGGTCAGTACTGGTCAGCAGTGGTCAGCAGTGGTCAGTATTGGCTGGTACTGGTCGGTAGTGGTCATCCTAGAAAGAGGAGGGTGGTAGTTTGGGAAGAGAGAATAAGGAAAGAGGTCCTTCCTTCTCGACTGAATCCGGCGGAATGAAGGATCGTTGTGCCGGGGGGTACTTATATACCCTCGGTTCTGGAGGATCTAGGAAGGGGTTAAAATTGGTGGGGAAGACCTCCCTAGCCTTCTTCTTCGAAGAATTAACCGTCGAATATTGTTTACTTTCTTCGATCGTTATCGATTATATTCGTATAATTATTAACTTTTAGCTTTATGAACAATATTTTTTCATGCATTTTTCAAGATTTATGCAAATGACGTTATAATTGGGGCATTAAATACCAATACACTGAAACAATTCCCCTTTAGGCAGTCGTTTAATAAAGAAACTTCTTCGAATGCACTTGAAATTTTATTAATTTGTTATTATTTCGTCAGATCTCTTGTTAATAATTAATTAATATAATTAATATTGTAGCAACTAAGAAGTTATTTAATAAATTTATTAAATTGTCAATGCAGAATAAAATTTACCCCGAGCTTGCACTTCTTGAGGCGATGGAATATTACGAATCAAAGATACTATGTTTCCATTATTTTATTAAACTGCAGCTTCCGGATGCACCAAAGGTTGCACGGTGCATACTTCCGACTCGTGTGCAATAAGTGCAACGATCGTTGCAACGATAAATAATTTCTTTAAACAATTATTAAAGATATGGTAGAGATATTGTTTTAATTTCTGCAACGGTTACGGTTTGTTGTGGTTTGTTGTGGTACGGTAATCGGCGGTTCGTTCGTCAAACAAATGTATTAATTATACCTTAATTATTACATTTTTAAAACCATTCGATTCACGAGTTGATGTAATTGTTACTTAACAATTAAAACCAGTGAAAATCACGCCGATCAACATTTACATAAACAATAAGTAATATTAAAGCGTGAGCATGTACTTTGAAATAATGCTCACGTTTTAATATCACCATATATTTAGTAATTGTTTAAAGAAATTATTTATCGTTGGAACGATCATTGCACTTATCGCACACGAGTCGGAAGTATGCAGCTTGCAACCTTTGGTGCATCCGGAAGCTGCAGTTTAATAAAATAATGGAAACATAGTATCTCTGATTCGTAATATTCCATCGCCTCAAGAAGCGCAAGCTCGGAGTAAAGTTTATTTTGCATCGATTATTTAATAAATTTATTAAATTACGACTCAGTTATTATAAAATTATTTATATTAATTAATTATTAACAAGAGATCTGATGAAATAATAACAAATTAATTAAATCTCATGTGCATCCGAAAGAGTTTCTTAATTAAACGACTGCTTGTTCATCGTTGAAGGGGAATTGTTTCAGTGTATTGGTATTTAATGCATCAATTATAACGTGATTTGCATAAATCTTCTAAAATGCATGAAAAAATATTGTTCATAAAGCTAGAAAGTTAATACTTATACGAATATGATCGATAACGATCGAAGAAAGCAAACCAGATTCGACGGTTAATTCTTCGAAGAAGAAGGCCAGGGAGGTCTTCCCCACCAATTTTAACCCCTTCCTAGACACTCCGGAATCGAGGGTATATAAGTACCCCCCGGCACAACGATCCTTCATTCCGCCGGATGCAGTCGAGGAGGAAGGATGTCTTTCTTAATTCTCTCTTCGCAAACTACCCCTCTTCCAAACCGACCACCCTCCTCCTTCTAGGGTGACCAGTACGGACCAGTACCAGCCACTAGTGACCATTGCTGACCACTACTGACCATTTTACAGTTAATTCAAATTTTGGTTCCGATCTGTTCTATGGGCTTATTTTCAATGCTTTTGCATGATTATTTGACTGATTATTAATTATTTGACTATTTACTGATCGTTTAACGATTTACTGGTTATTTTATTATTTACTGCATATTTGATTATTTATCTACAATTATTTAAATACAGCTAATTTAATCCTAATTAGATTTATAACTACACTTAGTTACGCTTCTCTCTTTTTCTCTCTCGCTCAATCTCTATATTCTCTCAACTCTCAACTCTCAACTCTCAATTCTCCACTCTCAATTCTCAATTCTCAACTCTCAACTCTTTAATTGCCGTTCCGCAACCTCACCGTTTTAACGGTTTCGCCTTCTACACTTATTTGATTATTTACTGCTTATGTGATTATTTACTGCATATTTGATTATTTACTGCTTATGTGAATATTTACTGCTTATTTGATTATTTACGTATAATTTCACTATTTAATGATTATTAACTTGATTATTCATTATCGCATGTTTGCTTGGGTTAACGGTTCGGTAGAATAGTTGGTAGTTATTATAGATATGATACGTAGTTAGTTTCACAGTTCTCAGAAGATGAGCTCGAAGAAAGAAAAAAGACGAACGAAGAACGAAGAACGAAGAACGAAGAAAGAATTATACAAGAGGAACTCTGTTGTAGCGAAATTTTAGTAGAGAAGCGAAAATAGAAATAAGTTGATTATGTACTGTTTGTTCAACATGTTCTCTGCAAAGACTGCTTTGCCTGATTTATATTTTATTATTAACTTCTAAATAACACTTAAATTGTATCAGTTTCGTACAACTAGTATAAGTTATACAGCAGCAGAGAATGTGTTGTTCTAGAAATTAAGCGTAGACCTAAATCACTGATAGACGTATTTATGAAGAGCGAATATTTGCAAATTCTCGAATTATTAGCTTTTGCTTTCCTTTGCTTTATTTCGCACCGTGAAGTAGTTTACTTTGCAATGATGAGCGACGATTTTCTCGCTCTTTCGTTACTCTCTTCCAGAGTATCGAAATGATATACTTGGATAGCATAGTTTGTTTCCGATCCTGAGAGGGTTCCTAGTGGACCTCACTCGGGTCTGTTCATTCTGGTTCCGGTAATCGGGCCAGGGTGGCAGATTTCGAGGTAAATGTCCTGTGCTTGCAAGGAAGGGCCATGGTACATGTGGCGGTCGTGACGTAAGTCACGATTAAGCAAGACATTCCTGGACGGGGTGTCGGTAATTCGATTGGAGGCTGCGTGCGGTACTTGGTCGTTGTCACTCCTAAGGGTTTGTTCTCGCGCGCTGTAACACGAGTGCCCCGCACTCGTAGTTCATGTGCCATGGTTTCGACTGAGTACGGCTCGGTGGACTTCAGGTTGAGGTTCAAACTTTTTCTCGCGATTTAGAGTTAGAGTCATTTAGTTTCTTAGAGTCAATCCCCCAATAGTACATTTGCTCTTTGAAATAATGTTCAGTCAGTGACTTAGCGATAAGTTTAGTTTAAGAATAGTTAGTATAAGAATAGTTATGTTAAAAGATTGAAATAAAAGTTGCTTTGATGACTTAGAATAAAACGGTGGGTGGTTCGGTCGCGGAAAATGATCCGCTACCCAGCCACCCACCTGGGTCTCTATTAGCAGCAACCTCCACGTGGTGAGACCTGGTAATCGGTAATAATTCTAGAGAATTAGAATTCTTCTACAATTATTACCGAGCTAATAGCTGCTTTATATGTACTCTTTAATTTTTATGCCCGAATGCAATGATTGTAGAAGGATCGTGTAATCAGCACATCCACTTGCTCGCATTTAAAGTATATTTTACCGGTGATTCGCATATTTCTTCCAAAACCAGCGCTTTATTAAGTCCATCGGTATCATAGAGTATAATTGTTGTATACTTATTAAGAAATGTAGTTGGACAAGCATAATAAAGATAAATGCATTGGGACACAAACGAAATATAGAAGACCAACATCTAAATGGGTTTTCGTGATTCCAGTCAGAAATGATTGAAATCACTTTTGTACTTTTAGGACTTAAAATATTAAACAACAGCTATTTTATGTGTTTGGTGGATAACGTCACCAGTGACACAACAATCTTTACCGGTTTCCAGGACTCGGTAACTCTGGAATTGCAGATTTCATTGCGTGCTTGATCTACTTATATCTGGTCGGTGATAAAACAGTTAACTGTCGTTTCCGTTTCCTGTTGCATGGGTAGAGAAGAACCCTGCGGTAACATCAAAGGAAATAGAACCACCCCTGTTTTCTAGAAGCCAGTAAACAAGTATTGGCCATTTTATCTTCCCATCAAAGGATATCACAGGATTCTGTAGTTCGATCGATGGTTTTATTTTTTCTGAGATCCTATATTTACTAATTAATTAATCCGGTATTTAAAAAATTAAATAATGCGAGACACATTCCGCGTAGATTATCCTATATTAGTTCTACTTGACACAAATTAACCAGGATAATTAACATGTTTAAAATATATTAATAGTGTATTTGATGTTATTTAAACGTTATCGAATTAGGTAAGATTAATATAAAATAATAATAGCCGGTACTTTATACAAAAGTTATTTTGTTTACGTCAGATATAGAATAGTTGTACAATATTTAATAATTCGATACCTGAATTAGAGGAACTGGTCGTAATTTCGTGAAGTTTCCAGGAATAATATTACATAGTTCAATAATAATAATAAGATGGTAGCCAATAACAGCCTAGTGGATTAATTTAATTACAAAAGCTCAATAAATAGCTAGTCGATTGATTTAATTATAAATACTCGATAATCATCTATCCGATTGATTTCATTACAGAAGCTCAATAATAGAACCACCTAGTCAATTCATGTGTCTATAAAAGCTCAATAATAAGATAGCAATCAATAATAATCTACTCGATTGAAGTGGCTAAATATAATTCAATAATCCAATATTACGTAGATGAATAAATTCTTCCTCGTAAAGTTGGTCGGACGTATTCCAAACCGTAATATTTCGGTCGCAAAACCCGTTTATATTTCTCTGAATTAATATCCGGTACATTTACACGCAATAATAATAATAATAAAAATAATGTTGAAGATAATAATAATAAAATAATAGTCCGTAATAACTTAGTCAGTTGAAATCACTGAAAAATGTAATAATTCAGTATTACGTAGATGAATAAATCCTTCGGCGTAAAGTTGGTCAGACATATTTCAAACCGTAATATTTCGGTCACAGAACCCGTTTCTATTTTGTAGGAATTAATATCCGGCACATTTACACGCAATGATCATAATAATAATAATAATAAGAATAATGATAATAATAATAAGATAGTATTCAGTAATAACCTAGTCAGTTGAGATCACTGAAAACTGTAATAATTCAATATTACATAGATGAATAAATCCTTGGTCGTAAAGTTGGTCGGACATATTTCAAACCGTAATATTTCGGTCGCAAAACCCGTTTATATTTCTAGGAATTAATATCCCGGTATATTTAGACGCAACGAGTACCCTTCTCCACACGTCTGACCCATATCATGCAAGATTTTCCCATTCGGATCTCCGAATATCGTAGTTTCTTTAATAGTCCTTTTCAGTATGTCCCGCCTCGTTAATATACTAGTTTCAAGTGGCCGGATATTACTTCCGTCCCGTTTATTTCGATTAAAATTTCCACGAATTCCGCATCATTTTGAATTTCGCCTTACCAGCTCGCTAATGCTATCATCTACTCTGCTTGCTAAGGGAAAGATGATGCTGCATCTTTTGAGGAAGTATTTACTGTAAAATATTTTAGATATGAGATACAGATATTTACTTATCGATATAAAATATTGTATTGAGAATACACTTCATATACATGCGTGTATTAATGTAGGCCAATATTCGCCGGAAGTGGTTAACCCTATCCTATACGCAGCCGAGTCTTATGATAATGAAGGCGCCATTAGTAAACTATTATGCAGCAAACTATTATCATAGCTACGTAGGCTCGGTTGGCTGTAAACGGATGGACGGAAGCATCCGCGTTTCGGGAACGTAATTTGAGGATTATGCTTCCTCGTATATTACCGTTGGAACAATGGCCAGGTGACGTCACTGTCGTACAATCACGTACGTAATCCGTAAGGATCTTCTGGAATTCTCCATCTCTCACTTGTTCCTCCGCCAATGCGTACCCACCACTGTCACCAAACCCACGAGCCACTACCTTAAGCTTCCAAGGTAATACGATATGATCCGGCCGGATTAACTTCTCCGAAATTGGAACGAATTATTTCAGGGTTCAAAGCTTATTCCACTGACTGGAAGACCAATTGGTGGGTCACGTGATAGGGAATCTAAGTCCGTAGGGTTGGTATTGTTTCTGCTTTGACCAGTGGTCTTTAAGTACTGTCGCGAACTTAGGATTTCGGGGGTAGTTGAACTCTCGAAATCGGTTTGGCGGGTTGAATTTTGAGAAAACTATTGGATTTCTTTTATTGGATCGATTTTGATCGATAATATCGTGGTCTTATTTTGCGGTGGTCTTTTGGATTATGAATAAAGATATTGTTTAGATTTTTTATTTAGATTGTATTGTTATCTGTTTGAATTAATTGGAGTATTTCGAGTAATTGGAATATTTGGAGTAATTGGAATATTTAAAAAATAAAACACTAAATATTTTACTTTGTTATTAATACCTACGTCATAAAGTATAAGAAAATTTGGATTCAAAAGCAGAGGAATAAGGAATAAAAAAACAGAACGAATTTCTAGTGCGGATCAAGGGGTTATCCCGGAATCGAAATCCATGCAGTACGAATAACCACCGGATCATTTCCAATCGGTTTCTCCGTGAGACCTAACCTAACCATCGAGAAATACGAACACGGGTCACTCGAGTATGTTCCAAATATAGACATAAAACCGATCCAATTGAGGGAAATAAATTTTTATCGAAACTGTGTCTCATTCTGTTAGTTTGCAGCACGTAGAAAGCTACGCCTTGTATCCTCCAATTTAATATTCCACAGAATAATAATTAAAAATCGTTGACATAATTCTTAAACTTAATTCATTAACGGTAAAAATAGCATCCGCAATAACAGTCGGAACAATTTTTGATTCCTTTAAGAAAGTAGTCTAATAATTGAATCTCAAATGCTAAGTCATTTCCTTGATTTTAATATTCCACGGAATAATAATTAAAAATCTTTGACGTCCTCGTTAAATTTTGATTCATTTACGATCAAAGTAGAACAGTGAGAACGACTGTCGGAACAGTCTTTTATTTTTCCATGGAAGTAGCCTAATAATTCAATTTGGAACGGCTTAGTGTTCCCTCCATTTTTTTTCGAGCTTTCTACGTTACGGCGTTTCTTTTATTCTCAACTATTCTTTTAAAGTGGGCGTCTCTTCATAGACGAGTGTGTAAGCTCGATGTATTCACTGACCTCCAGGTACTTTTCCAAAGTAACACTATGGAGTTAAGTCTAAAAAAGAAATTCTTGAGTCTCGAGTACCGCCACGCTTGTGCGTGAAAAGTGTTAGCTTCAGTGAGAACGCTAGAACCGAGTCTGACTTTAAGTCTGAATCTACTGGAAACCATCCACTCCAAACGTTGAATCAAATAAGTGACAACTTTCCTTTGTCCGCCAAAGAATGTCCTCCTATAACTTCTTCATTCTGAAAAAGCTTTCGCAATGCGCGGAAATAAAACTGAGCTTACAAAAGAAATAGAAATATTTAGAAAATATAGAAATAAAAACCTAGGTTGCAATGAATTGTGTTTGCTTTATGTAATAATTATTTAGAAATGCAGCTGGGGTTCAGAAGAGACACGAATGTTTGTAAAATATAGAAATAAAATTCTAGGTTATAATTAATTGTGTTTGCTTTATGTAATAATTATTTAGAAATGCAGCTGGGGTTAAGAAGAGACACGAATATTTGTAAAACTTAAAAATGTACAAATAAAGGAATATAAAAATACAGAAATCCTGATCTAGGTTTATGTCAAGTTCGGCATTGTAAAACCGAAAACTATTTCGTAATTATATTAACTAACAACGAGAGATATTTCGATGGCCGTTGATTTTTATCGTGGCCTGGTCGAACCGATATTGGTTAAAAATAACCGTAAAAGTTAGTCGGCTGGATTGACTGCATGTGCGGGGACAATAGTCACATTGGTAGAGCAATAACAATATAACGAAACAAGTTTTTAAAGTAATTCTGGGATAACTGTACGAGACATGTCGGGCAAAAAACATATCGAGGACACTATTTGCCGAGAGAATATGAGTTTGTCGGAAATAATCTACAAATAACCCTGGTATAACACGGGAAATTGACGTTCTAAAAAGAAAGATTCTTTTAAATCAAATATGAACTTTATCTACCGAGTCCAGAAAAGGGCAGTTTTATTTAATTCGGAAAATTTCATTTAACCAAAACGAAGTAAAATTAATTATATTAATTAGTCAAATTAAAAATTGTAGATTAAGTGACGCGTTGTATATCTGTCTGTTTGTTAGATGATTCCTTTTTTGTTTGCATGCATGAACCTATTTCGCTGCTAATTTTGGAATATCAAAATCTCATTCGATCTATCAGCTTTAAATCGCAACTATTGACACGTATTTGCTATCAGCTCATTTTTTGTGGCATTAAATCTTGTATTACGTCAATTTGATGGATTTCTACGAAATTCTAGTCGAAGGACTGGACAATTGCCAAAGGAATTCGAGCTCTGCCTTCCTGTGGTTTAATAAACTAATGTTAATCAAGTATGTTGTATCAATTCCAATAGTAATCATTCCAAAAGTAGTAATTTCAATATTGA
Source organism: Nysson spinosus (assembly GCA_910591585.2). Classification (NCBI taxonomy): domain Eukaryota; kingdom Metazoa; phylum Arthropoda; class Insecta; order Hymenoptera; family Crabronidae; genus Nysson; species Nysson spinosus. The sequence continues at coordinate 2,182,933 of OU342849.1, forward strand.
TCATTCCAATAGATCATTCCGCGACGAGATACCTCACATTTTTTACTTATTAATGATGGTAATATTTATCTTTAACACGTTCTAAAGCCGTAAGTCCCCATGGCGATGGGGCCTTAGGACTAATCATCGACCAATTAAATGCGCAGTAAGTCCCGTTGTTATAGTAACGAGTTATTAAGTTTCTCAAGAATGGTACTCTAGTTGTTGCGCTAGAAAATCTCCAGCCACTTGGAGCACGGCTCTCGAGACGTTATCCTAGAAATACGAGGGTACTAAAGGATTAAGCGTTATAAGTGAACAATAAAGAAAGCGTGGACGGTTGAGGAGAGGAAATAAAGTAAAGATTTAGCATGCGTATCTGTCTGGAAGAAGAGCACTTAAACTGGTGCGCAGCCCAAGGCGAAGGTGTCCGTGGTGCGCAGGGGTTTGGGCGAATCAGAAAAGATAGTCGAAAGAGGCGAAGGAGCCAGTTATAGGTGAACATTTAGGGACACAAATCCCCCCTAGAGCACGATAAACCACATTACCGTGGAGGGTACGGGAATTCGCAGAACTAACTCGATAGTATACTGCGGATATTGCAAAAGTGAAAGCTAAGCGAAAGCTCTGCGGAATCACGGCGTGGAAAGCGACTTAGGAAATATATTGTTCTGAATCTATTAGAAAAAGTATTAAGTACCGGAAGTTCATGCGAATTTTTAATTGGTCGAGTTAGTAATCGTCGTCCAATTAAGTTCATCGCAAGTCCCGTTGTCATGGTAACGGAGACGCCTCCCCGTTGCCATGGTGACGAGGACGCCGCGTCACTTCTGTATTTCGTTTATTAATCCGTTTTAATAATTAATGAGTTTACTTTTTTATTAAATTGATATAATATCGAACGTAATGGATCATGTTACGTAACAACGGATCGTACTCCTGTATTTTGTTTATTTTTAATAACGCAATTCAGTGTCAGCTACTGTCATGCGAATATTGCACCGCATAATAAATTAATAAAGACAAGATGTTCCGTCCGTATTTTCCATCGCATCGAATCCAACCCGATACGTCGATAATATCGGCCCACCGGATACCGGATGTGTCCGGATTGGACGAAACCACCGCGACGAGAAATGACGAATTGCGTCTGTCGAAAATTTAATTGTTCACCACGCGATTGTAATTCCGGAGGCTCAGTCTCGGCAATCTGTCAACCTCTTTTTTCCATTTCTACGGTTTAATCAACGGTACATATTTCCCGTTGTCCTTGTTTCTCGAAACTTTATATATAGATCGCGTTATTATTGTTTCCCGGAAAATCTTCTACGATCTCTTACTTCCGGAAGGACTCCCTGGAATCCATTGTTCCTTATCATTTCTCGCTGTGCTTTTTTATGAAAATTATTATCTCGAATTTTTCTTTTGAAATATTCTGCTCCATTCGCTTTATCATAAACTTTTTGTAATAAAATTTACTAGATTATTAATTTTTTAAATAAAATTCACTGCATTAGTGATATGGTTTAATAAATGAACGAAGTTTTACTTATTCTATGAAACACGTCTTTCCCGCACCAACGAATAATATCTCGCGAAAATAAATGAATATATTCGTTAATAACTGGCTGAATTCAGCTTCATAAGCTGGTCCCCTGTTTTAAGTATCTCTTGGAATATGCAAGCGAGATTTTCTTAATCCCTTCTGATCCACTTAAATCCGTGTTCTCATAAAGAGACACTCCTGTCTATAGAATTCAGAATTCTTAACACTAGAACTACAGATTTTGCACTCCTTTTAACCATTTAGCAGATCATATTCACCCTTTTGCAAATCAAGCTTTTCCACAAATTTATTTTCTTAAGCTAATATAATAAAAATAAAATTCAATGTAAAGTGAATATAAATATTATTCTAAAGTTTCATAAGATATTCTGTAAGATACCTTAATAAATGAATACGATAAAAATACAAATTTAATTTAAATATAAAAATAAATTCAGTAATAATTTTTAAAAAATTACTCTTATCACATAATTTAGAAAATTCCTTTTAACTGATTTTATGAAGTTATATTCTTATATTCTTACATCATAGATGTTCTTCAATATATTTCCCATTTTTCAATGGTAATAAGAAAGATGTTATCGGAATATGTAATAAAGAATTAGAATAAAGAAGTAATTAGAATTTCAATATTACGGATTTCAATAGATTTCCATCGTTCCGCGGGTTTCTTGAATTACGTCAGTCGGAATAAAGCAATCGGAACGCTGCTTTGCCTTGTAATTACACTCGACGACGGGTTAGAATCTATTTCACGAATATGCCGGCTTCCCGTCTTAATTATGCATATCTCGTTTTGCTTTACACGGTGCTTCAAGCGGAATCGTATAATGCCGATATCGATTCATGATTACAGTGCTCAATATAATTCCATGACGTAAACGTCCGAGCAGATATCAAACATTAAGATCGACACAGTAAATATTTTCTACTATTTTTCTACCGTCTCAAGTATTACATAGAAACTATTTACTGGGTCAATAAATACGAAATATTAGAAATATTAAAACTTATCAGAATTATATTGGAATATGACATATATAACGAAACTTATGCAAGAAGTAATATAAAATATAACTGCTTCTTTACATTGTTCCAAAATGTCAGGAATACGGAAATGCTAAGAACTCTGTATTCCAAAGTGACGTATCCGCCATGACACTTTCTACCGCTTTACGTAATAGATGTAGTGCATGTTATCGGAATACAAATATGCACTACGGAATGGTTTGGTTCGGATAACGATAGTACTTCGCGAAACGTTGGAAAGAATTCGGATGAGATCAATGTCGTGTACTGTTTTGCATGATGGAGATGTCAAAGTGTCATTGCTTCCACGAGTCTGTCTAAAAATGGAAATGGGTCTGATACTACTTCCTGCGATGTGCATATGCGAACATTATCATGTTTCCTTTAGATCTATACTTCCGTCGTAAATAATGGGAGGCGTATATTAATGAGAAGATTTCAAAACTTGTATATATATATATTTTTTAATATATTTTAACACTTGGAAATTGTAGTTGGTGTAGGGAATCAGTGGATAATCGTTTGGTTTGATATATCGGATGTTTAATAATTAATAATAATTATGTATGTACGCCATAATTAATTATGGAGACACATTTGTAGGTGTTATGAATATTTATTTGCGAATATAAATGAAGAAAGCAATTTGTATGATAATAATAGTAATAATAATTTTATTTATTTTAGTAATAATTGTAATTATGCTCATTCTATTTTAGGAATTTTTAAATCTTTTTTTGTGGGAAGTTCTTCTTATTAGTTATAATATTAAAGGTGTGCGAAAAATGGACTGAAACCAGTTACAAAAATAATGTTATCATTTCAAACTTATTTTAGAGCGGTTTGGCGGATGATTGACAATGTGTCACCATTCCGCGGAAATATATTTTTAATTAGATGCAGTGGATCAATAAACTGCAAAAAGGTATATCTAACTACGTGTCGCCGCGATTAATTATTTAAATCTCCGATAAGTTCGAAATAAAAAGTCTACTGCAATAACCAATAATTTTGTCTCGTTTCGTCTAGTCGTTTAAAGCTCTAATAAAAAAAATCCGATAAAAGATAATTAAACCAGAACACTTGGATTGGAATATTAAATCATGTCCGATTTTTAAAGTGTAATTTCATCTGTGAAACATAAATATTTACGAATGTTTAATTTATTAATATTTTACTGTTAAACAAATATTATATGTTAATTTCATATCATACTGGATTTTATTTCAATTACGATAGCTTGAGAAAAACAAATTCGTAGAAAAGCTTGATTTGCAAAAAGGTGAATGTGATCCGCAAAATAATTAATTTCGAGTGCAAAAAGGTGAGTATGATCCGCAAAATAATTAATTTCGAGTACAAAAAGGTGAGTATGATCCGCAAAATAATTAATTTGGAGTGCAAAACCATAACTTATCGTCAAACATTTCATGGTTCTGTTTGCCAAACTTTATTTCAAACATTAAGATTCGAAACCGAAATCGGTGACGAAGTTTATTTAATTATAAGACTCGTGATCTCCGTCCACATTCACAATGAATCATGCCAACTTATTTGCCCGCTTATAAGTTATTCGTAAAGCAGCTTAAAATTCGCCTAACTCTTTGCGTCCAATATATTCGCGGCGCAATGTGGGTGGAAGAACTTTCATGCCGAAGAGGGTGATCATTCTATATCATTAGTCTCGTGTGCAGTCGCGTTTCACCGATAATTAGGTTAAACCGTAATGGCCACCCGCGCATGGTTTAAGGGGTTGTTCGAGTGTAGGACACAATATTTTCATCTTCCGTTAGGATTTTTTGTAGTAAAACTATATTATACTATAATTATAAGTACACCAATATATGCTTTATGTCCAGAACACTACAGAAGTTAATCTTTAAAAATCTATTCAATTGTATATTAATTTATAATATTAATATACAGTCCCGTTAGTAAATCATGGGACACTTGCTGGTTTCAGTTTAAGTTCTAATTGACGCAATAAACATCTCACATTAAATCAAACGATTATCTACGAATTCCTTACATTAAATATTATACAATTTCTATCTGTCAAAAAGTATTGAAAAATGTATATACAACATTTTGGATTCTACGTTTCGATAAAAATGGGGTATGTTTCAACATATATATGTAACTATTATTAATAATTAATAAAACGCAATTATATTACGCGAGGACTGCCTTATTTCCGAGTTCCAATATATAGTGGCAGTACTTGCGCACCTAAACGAGAACTGACTAAGAAACCACCGATACGTCTTATCAGTACGAGGGTAATAACACTACGGAAGCCTGTGACGTCAGCTTCGGTAGGATTAAGCTGCCGAGACTTCTAATAGTGGCACGAAGCAGTGGTACCATCGAAACAATTCTCAAGTGGAGCGCTACAAAAACTGCCTAGGCAGATGTAAACATTCGCCGGCTGTGGATATGCGACGAAAATAGCTTTCGATTTTCACTGAACTGAAAGTCTACGTTTATAATATAATATTCAGCGAAGTATTGTAATATGCGCAGATTGTCATATATTATTCTGTACGTTCGGTTATGATTATGCATTATGTATGTAATAATTTAGAGCATTTATTTACTATTAATGTACGATTATTAATTTTTAGGTGTTAAACGATATTAAAGAATGTGTATGAAACAATTAAAATTTTCTTATTCATTGATCCTTTCAGAGATCAAATTCACCCTTTTGTGAATCAATTTTATCTGCAAATTTGTCTTCTTAAGTTGTTGTAATCAAAATGAAATCATAAGTAAAAGGTGAATTTGAAAACCTGTCGAAAAAACCGTATACAGGGTGAGCCAATGAGAACAATTTAAAACTTAGAAATACTGAAAAAGAATTACACAAATTTTCAATATAAATTCTTGGTTTATATTCGCAATAAGAACAGTTTCAAACTTATTAACTCACCCTGTATAATTACATATTGATATTATCTATAATTTTTAATATTTCTTGGTCAGTTTGAGATTTAATTTTTCGAGTTTCCCTCTTCTTTTTCTTCTCGTTAAACTTAAAATGACGATAGACCACTACCACTCTGATATTATATTTGATTCGATATGTTTCCTGCATAATTTTAATGCATAATAATATATTGCATAATTTTTAATATTCCTGGGTCTGTTTGAGATTTAATTTTTCCAGTTCCCTGTTATTTCTTCTCGTTAAACTTGAAATGACGATACACCCCTACCACTCTGATATTACATTTGATTCGATATGTTTCCTGCATAATTTTAATGCATAATAATATATTGCATAATTTTTAATATTTCTTGGTCTGTTTCAGATTTAATTTTTCGAGTTCCCTCTTCTTTCTTCTCTTTAAACTTGAAATGACGATATATTTATCCTCGCTACTCGCAAGTGTTAAAATATCTCACCAGACACATTTCACCCCGAAAAGCAGTACTTTCGAGTCCGCGAATTATCCCATTACGAGTGCATGCTCGTCGAAATGGATGCACACATTCTATTTCGAAGAAATAGTGAACTTCTCGAAATACCTTTAACATTTCTCCCTCTTCATCCCTCATTCAAGTTTCACCTTGCATTGTCACTGCATCTCATCCCCACCTCCACCCTCGGAAGAAAGTTGAGAAAGCCTGAGGGCTCTAAATCCAGAATACTCCTCCGCTTGTTTCATCCCCTTCCTGTTGGTCGCTTGTACTTGTATATAGGGGATTTAGTTGTTCCTATAAAGAGCTTACTCCTTGTACGCACTGCGTCTCAACCGTAACTCGGGACCTACGAATTTCCGGTGCACTCGAGATGCACACCGGCTGCATCTACTTCCAGAAATGTGATGCAGTTGAACGAATAAAAATCGACACCGCCATTTTCCATCGTAATTAACATATCGTATGCGCGCTTCAACTTACGTCGGTCATTTCTAGCGATTCGGCTGTTTCTCCGATTGCGGCGGAAACTTGTTTCTAAAAATCGCCACAATTGCAACGATAATTAAAATAAAAACAATGGCAACGGATATCCATAAAATGAAAAAAGGAAAAGGAAAAAGAATCGCAACATTTCAGAATGAGGGTCACTTTAAAATGGCGACTGCAACTGTGCACCTGCATGAAAGAAATACATCGAGACGATCGAATCGGGAAGAGTTACACGGTCGGAACAGCTTTATTGCAGTACTGTTTTAATCTAACACCGGTTAAAAGAGTTTCGATGCTTTTATCGCGAAAGTTTTGCGCGGCCAGGTGGAAAATTAGATGAAAAAGTGTAGATGGCTCCAAGCGGAATAAGGTTAAAAGACAGGAAATGGGGGTGGATGTAAGTTGAAGGAAGTCGAGGGTGGTGGAAAGGGAGGAAAGGGGAAAAAGTCGAACTGAATCGTACCGTCTCGTGACAAGGTACGAATGACGAAGTTTCACAATGCTTCGCTGAATCACACCTGCTTGGTAACTTCACTTTTTATTATACTTATTACGACCAGTACTTCTACACTTCAATAATCACGTAATTGTTGGGTTGTAATTAGGGACCGGGTTCCGAGAATTCTTATAATTTCCAGGCGATCGAAGCCCCGTCGATATCTGCCGATTCCGATCTAATTGAATTCTTGTTACATTAATTGTTCAAGCGAAAATCTATGTCGACAAATGAGTACGTTTCCGCTTCCGTTGCGGACAGTGTTTCGAAGACTTTATCGAATAATCGCGAGTCGAACTCTGGGAAGATTTCATTCCGTGATTGCAATAATTTTGTAGGGTTTGGTTGTTTATAATGATTCTGTTCGTTAATATAATGTTATTAATAATAATGTTGCATCTTTTCTCTCAGATTCCTTTCGAAGAATGGAAATATAAAAGTATCGAGATTTTTATATTTAATATTATAATGTTTTATATAAGCATCTTGATGTTTCTGAATTTCCAATTTTTTTTAATTCCGAGTTTTGACATTAAATGAATTTCAATTTTATATCGAAACCTTGATATTTCCGAATTCCTAATTTCTTTTAAATTTAATTTTTTTCATTAAATGTCATGTTATATCGAAACCTTGATATTTCCGAATTTCCAATTTATTTTAATTCCGAGGTTTGACATTAAATCATATTTTATATCGAGACCTTAATATTTCCGAATTTCCACATTCTCTTAATTCCAAGTTATGATATTAAATGATATTTTAAAACTAAAATACCTGCAGTATTTCTTCTCGCTTTACAATTAATTATATTCAAACATAACACAGAACATATAAATTCGCATATAATTAACCTACCTGAAAAATGTCACCTCGCTTCAACTCGATGCCACTTCATCTTCCCTCCACTCTGTCTTCACCCGTCGGATAACTAAAAACTAAAAATAGAAAAACCACAAATCATAAATTCCATTATTAAAAACAACGCCAGATTTCACGTAGACTGAAAGAAGAGTTCATATGAAGACGTCACGATTAATGTTTTATTGAATACGTAATTAGAAGGTATTATTTACATTGATTCCAGTTATGCTGATAATTAACGCGTTAATCATGCAATCATGATCCAATCGCGTTCTGATATGATTCGCACGATTCGAGTTATATCGTACGAATAATCCACCGCAACGTTTAAAGTGCAGCATCCACATGAATTAATCGTTTCCCTTTGTTTGCCGAGAAATGATAGATCAATTACCACATTAACAAGAATGCCGACAAAATGTCGGTATCAGACATACAACACATAGTCGAAGAATTAAAGGACCGACAAAATTCCACTCGACAATCGCTGCATACACCTTCCACCCTCTGTACTCAAGAGGCGACTCACAGTCGCCATTCATCGTCGTTTATTCCGACCACCAACAACCGACGTTAAGATTGACTCCATTCAGTTCTTATTTAATTGCCAATTATTCCCAGCGACAAGGCAAACCTTAACGTCGCCTATCAGTCGCCATCACACTTGTCGCATACGTCTTAATCATAATCAATAATCTCGAGTGCAAAGGGTTAATCGAAGACAATGACAAACCGGCAATGATTCAAGGGACAAGGAAGGGATGAGGTAAAGTTTGTTTTCACATCACGGAAAGTACAGCGCTCGTCTGCCTTGAGTCCATGTACCAACGTGTGTTATGTATACATATATGCTGTACGTATGTAACGAATATATATTGCTATATGCACATACGAAGAAAACGACCCACTCATATCACGCACAACCAAGGGACACTGACGAATAGCGTAATCACGTTTCGTTTCTTATCAGCAGTTCAGAATAAAACATCCTCCATGTGCTCCTAGATCAATTCCAGAACGGAGGATAATTATTCTTCCAACCACACCCACCCTGGTGATTCTTGTATAACGAATCTGTTAGATTGGCAAGGGAGAAGGGAGTAGGGTGATGGGGGTTTATAAGAAGAAACGCGAATCACGATGTCAAAACGATCACAATTAACGACTGACACACCGAGCCTCCTTGTATTCCTTGCAACCATTCAATCACACGGAAACTGACAGTACGAAGAAGCTCATAATCTGACGTCTATGGCGATCACAAACACACATACATAGACACAAGTGCACAGTCTTCCTGTTTTAAACTGGCACAGATACGTCCGTGTGGGTTTGGTTGGATTATGTTTTAATGGGTGAATCCCAAGGATCCATGGGATCCTTGAACTCGTCCTTGCTGAAGGGAATGCGGTAGGCTATGGTAACCATGAGACCAAGCTGTTGGTAACCATTCCTAGAAGTTCCGCGGTGATTCACGTGGGGTAAAGGCTCGTGAAACTTGGTATCCTCCAGCTGACGGCTGCCAAAAGGGACACCAGAAAGTTACTAGCCAAGATGGCAGGGCTAAGGTTCCTCCTGTCACCTCCGTGCATCGCTGCCGGCTTCTCCTCCTCTGAAACGAGATTAGGAACTTTGATGTGTTTCGAGGAAAAGTAACATGGCAGTCATGAACCCGAGGAAGATGTAGGTGAAACAAGGTGGGAACATTGGTCAGTTGGATCGTTATGAAAGATATCTTTCGGGAAACGTGCTGAAAATAGGGTGGAAAACCTCGGGGGAACTGTGATGGTGGACGCTGATGGTTTAAATGAACGCGGTTGATCGCGCGTTGAGAGTCTGGGTTTTGAAATCAGATGGGATTCTTCGCGTTCCATATCTCTTTTTTATGACTTTCCCGGAAATTTCACTTTCGTAAGCTGGTCACGTGTCCAGGAGTCACGTGCGCCAAGGAGGTGCTTCAAGGCGCGTCAAAAAGTCACTTACTGTCTATTGAATTTCTTTTATATCGAACCACGAAACTTTCTGGATTTCACAGTGAAACAAGACAACCTACTTACTTACTTACATCTTTAAATATTAATATAATATGTATTTATGACGCGTTATTCCTTATTCGGCCGAGTTTCAAAAATAAGGGAACATGTGTTCTACAGAATTCAGTTAACACAAGGATTAATCTACTCCAGGATCATTTATGTAATGTTTTTGATCAAATATATATTTGAACAAGTATATATATGATGCGACTCACCCTCGATTACATGAACCATTACATACGCCGGTTTGGCATTACTCGGTAAACACGTATAGTTGCCTCCATGTGTTGGCTTCGTTTTGTTGACCATCAGAATGGACCCACTTTTGGTGAGTTCAACCTTAACTCCAGGCTCCTCGTCATAATTGATCATTCGTCCTTGCCGGTACCAGAAGACGTAAAGTGGCGATTCAGTTGCCGCCATTAATTGACATTCCAGTCTAAGACTGGATCCTTGTTTCACATGCAAATCAGGTGCGCCAGGTATGATCGAGTATGCTTCCGTGATTTTCAGACGCACGAAGTTCTGTTGCACCGGGTACGATGTTACCTACGATATTAAGGTCACCACACTTTCTTGTACAGTCCGGTCTCTTTTTATGCGGTAGATAAGATAGATAGATAAATAAATAGGTAAATAGATAAGTTCCATGTGGTGTATTATTTAGGTGCTCCGCAAAGTTCTATCTCGTTTTCGTACCATGGCATAAAACTTCAAATTAAATTTAACGCAGCTGCAATAATTTAGATGAAGGGTAGCTTGATAGCTCATTAAATAATTATCAAAAACATAAACCGTGTATCCCATATAATATCAACTAGGATTAAGGTTTATGATGAACTTTAAGTATCCTTTATGAAACATACAATAGGAGAGTCCTAAAGTTGAGGCTGCATAGTCCAACCTTTAGACCAGCTTATGGGTTTAAGGTTAAAAACCAGGATACCATGCTTGCTGACCTTTAGTCAATATTTGTTTATCACAATACAATGACTTTTAGTTGATATTTTAATATACAGAACTATACAAACAATAGCTTGCGAACCACTTTGCGATTAAAACGCATACCTGGCATTCGTAAATCCCAGCATCCTGAGGAGTAACCACTCGTATCTGAAGAGCCCAGTCCGTGCTGGAGTGCATCACGACAAATCGTTTGTCAATTGAGTGTGTACTGGTACCAACTGTTAATAATCGCCTGTCCCTACGTCTCACCCACGTAATCTGCAACACATGACACATGGGAAATTGAGCAAGTGTCGATATATCACTAATGAAATGACACACTCGACTGGGTGTCGTTTACTTCGTGGAACTCGAATTAATGACAATGAATACTTTGACACGCTTAACACTTTGGTGGCCGTATATTTTACTAAAAAACACGCGGCTACCGTCGGCATCTCGCGCGTATGAGATACGAGGATCAGGTTTAATCAGCATAATATAATTAATATAATTAGGGATTAAGTCAAGGAATGAAAATAGTGTAATGTAACACTTCGGTTCGTTCGTCGAACGTTCCAATTATAAAAGTTACATCTTGTCAATTAATTTTAATCGACGATTTAACTGGTTTTTTTATTAGTATCAATATTCCTTTTATTTTACGATGTAATATTATTACATCGAGTATCCGTAATCCGAATAATTCCGACGAAGTTACAATGCATTCGAAGCGAATAATTGAGGAATGTAGGAGGTACTCATTAACCGTGATTTTAATTAAGCTTTAGGTGATATTAATTATCGGTCAATTTTCCAGTGTCTCCAATATGAAGTTGGTACTTCTAGCCAACGTAGTTAGAATCGAATGGTCTCATGAAATTCATTAAATTAATCAAGTCCAATTTATCCACGCATCCGTTTCTAATTAATTATTCCGTAACGGAGATATATTTCTTGCGCACCCGTTCTGACGTTTTACATCGGCATCTTTTGTAAGGCGATAGAATTTGAACCTAGTTAGGCGAATTAGTGTAAGATCATAAATATTATAATGCAGCATATTCAATAATTGTAAGAGTGGAGGAGGTAGAATAATTATATTCAATTTAGGGATGTTTGATTCTCTTTATAGAATCAGTTTCCGAATCGATTCTCCTAAAAAATTAAATCTTGAGAATCGATTCTCCTAAAAAATCAAATCTTGAGAATCGATTCCCCTAAAACATCGAATTCGTAATAATAATAAATTCTAAATTACCACTCGTAAGATACAATTTTATATAAATCGACCTCAGTTCACGGTGAGCGATTTTTTGAGTGCCACGCGCATTCGGAAATAATAAAATGGCAGAGGTGAAGGATGAGCGGCATGTTCTTCACCTACATTCCGATTTCAATAAGGTCACGAATATAAATACACATTTCACAATTACGAAACAATTTACGAAAGTAAATCATTTTATAAGCATCTTTTGCGAGAATAAATTTATAGAAAGCCTGAGATACACTTTATATATAACAGTTAACACTAGAACTACCAAAGGAGTTAAAATAACTTATCCACCATTTTTAGTTAAATTATTCGAATATACCACGCTTGAGATTTTATATACATAACGCGAATAATTGGATCTATTAATTAACTTAAATCCTCCAGCCATAATTAATACATAAATAAATTCGATTCAGTTAGGACTGGAATTATATTTATTTCATTATTCGATAGAGTTAAGTCTGGATCAGGTCAGGCATCTTCTTATATTGTTATTCAATTGGTTGTCACCCGGTAATCAAATCGCCAATTAAATCCACCCCAAAACCATTATTATTAATAACCAAACAAATTGATGACCAATAGAATCGCTACATACAAGGTATCCCAAGGAGCAGCAGGAAAGTGGGTTGGTTATGATAACAATCTTAATACTCGGTCGGTTCGTAATTACGATGATTCCCTCTAATACGTCTCGAGGAAATCAATTCCCAGGGATATGGCATTTCAGGAACCACAAGCCCAGTAATCCGGGATGTTTCCCGTAATCCTGGATTCCCCTTGAAAAGGGCGTATCTCCTTGTAGCGACGTGTAACGACGAATCCAATATGGCTGGTTCGTATGTGTGCCCTCTCTCTATCTCTCTCCCTCTCCCTCTCTTTCTCTTTCTCTTTCTCTTTCTCTTTCTCTCCCTTACATCTCCCCAGTTCACTAGCTGCTAGAACTTATCGAGTACTCGAGTTTACCTCAATCAGCGCGAAGTTACGTAAGCTTCACAGTGTCTTCGGCAACCAACGATCGCAGAAGAGAGTCATACACTCGGAAGAACAAACACCGGAGACCTCCCACCTTTGGAATTTGATTTCATCCGACACCCAAATAACCCGAAACCTATTCCAACTATGTACATTGCTATGCTCCGCAATGTGCGATGCAATATTGTCAGAGATAAATTATTGGGGATTCGAGGTACTTCCTAAGTGATAAGGTGGGCAACTGTTTTAATGAGATATGTTTTATCATCGGTATTTACCAAGGAATATCGAAGGAAAGATGTCCGTCCATAAGGTTCATTTACGACACTGTAAACTTGACGAATATCAACTCGGAAAACCGCTGCGGAAGCATGTAGAAGTTTGTTAAATGTCTTTGGAGCATGCGCGGTATCTGAAAGAACACGCGGAAGATGGTTCGAAAAATTGAAGAACGGAGACTTTAACCTCGAAGTCTAACCACGCTTTGGAAGACCTTCCGTGATAGATGATGATATTCTTGGCAACATTTTTGAGGAAGACACATTTATACGAATCAGTTATCATCATTACTGTACATCACATTGTTAATTCGATATTAATATACACCATAAGATTCTATCATTTTCCTTTAATAAAGAAACGAAGAAATATATTTCCGAGAAACGCGAACCAAAGGAACTTCGGTGTTCTTATTCGTACCTCAAGAATTTCTTTAACTCTTGAAGTTCCTCGAACATCGCCACCTTCGTTCGTGCGCATTAAAACTCTCGCCATTGTATTCTCCTTTGTTTCATTGTATAATCTATCGTGAGTATTATGAAAGATGTTTCTCACAGTTGCATTTCCGCTTCGTAATGCACGTTGCATCGCGCCTCTATTATGCAGCGAGGAAAGCTGGTGCATTTGCAGCGCGCAACATTAAGTTGTCGTTAAAGTAAGGAACATTTATGAACTTTATTGTTTACGGTTCGCCATTTAACGCATGATTTACCTTCAATGAGGTTGTTGCTGCCTTGTTTCGCGGCTTCCTTATAAATCGGTGGCTCTAAACGTGCGCGGAATAAGCTGCGCTTGATTTACAGCGCGATAAAACACGCCTATGAAATAAGTTTAGTAAAAAAGAACAAAACGTTTTCCAAAATACACTCGTTTAACACTGGAACTACCTAGAAATGTCTATTTTACGAACCAATTTTTGAACTATATTCCAGCGACTCGCGCGATCAATGAGATTGAACACGTCCCCCGTATATCACGGAGTTATGAAATTTCAACTCGAGTTATCCTCGCGCGCGATAAATAATGATTTGTGCGCAATTAAATATAGCACCGGAATTATCGCGTACGATTTCATACGAATTATTTAGAATTCCGCGATCTCTCAAAACTATGATACGGGTGTTTAATATCCGAATTAATGGATTTCAACGCGTTTCGTGTACAACAATCTGTGTGTTGTATACAAAGACTTGTATAGTAGGTTTACACCGGGTGTCCAACGTGAACCCGGCCACCGAATTACAGGTAAACCTTGTACAACACAGTTTCGATAAAACGCGATTCACAAATTGTGGCGACTCTCGGATAACACTTTTATAATATATTATCACTGATATAATAATATAACGGGTGGAAATAGTAAAGTAACGTTGTTTAAGAGCACGGTACAAGTACTATCATTAATTACTCCTAATTGTATCTGCTTCGAACACTTTTAAGTAAACAAGATATCCTTCGCGCGGATATAAACATCATAGAGTGTAAGTAGTATATACCGTGTTAAGCGGACGGGTGCAGATTTCCCGCGCTCCCTTTTCCACTCAAATGTGAGTAATAGTTCTGGAGAACAACATTAATCAACGTTACTTCGACCGGAACCCACTTAAGGTGGCTGTTCCTGGAAATTCTCGCCGGAAATCCGCCAATGGATTTCCAGCGATCGAACAAATTATTTCCTGACTGGATTCCGCGGCATTGTAATTGTTCAATGTGTGATGTACTCTGACTAATGTTCAGATAGTCTTATTGTTAGTCCAGATACGAGTCAATAAAGATGCTGTTAAAGAATATTAATTGATAAAGAATAATTGATAAAGAACCGTCAGTTTTTACGCGGGTTATAAACGACACTTACGTAATTCTGTTAAAAAGTATGTTAACGATATAATAAATTTGTATCAGTTTGTTATAACTCTTTCATGTGGTATCAAATCCAGGATACAACAAAATCACTGACTTTATATGGACATTAATAACAAACTTATTATTCATATTTTCGAGTGCTATAAATCCCAGGCTTTTTAATACCACTGATATAAATCTGATGCGAGTTCCAAAGAAGACTGACATAATTCCGTGGAAAAACGCCACCTTTTGTATTTGCCAAACAAATACAAACATTCTGGGCTCACTTGGCTTCCCGGGGAACGATATTATTATAGAAATCTCAGGTTTCAGTTTTTTAAGTCCTTTCTTGGCACTTTCTTGGCAGCATGAAAATTTTAACTTTTATATTTCGGTGCAAGCTTGCTGCTTTAAAAGTGGGACTAAAAGGGGGATGTTTAGGGGTGGCGGAATAAAGGAGGGAGATTTTAACACGGTCAAAATAACTCCCGATTTTTTTTTCTTTGCTAATAACGCGGGTCAGCACTTTCGTATAACTTGATATGGCATAGTAAATCGAGTTTCCAACTCCGGCGATAAAAAGCGATTTCCTGGGTAATAAAGTATATTCATTAGAATTGGAATTTAGATTAAGGGAATAAAGGGGCGTCTTCCCTCTAAATAAGTTACCGGGATGCTAATCGTGTCGTCACATAAAGCAAAATTATTGCACCCGAAATGAGTGGAATTAAATCAGTTTCCAGGAGAAAAGTAGGTCAAACAAAAATCGCAAAAAATCAAGGCACAATGTACACGACGGCATATTTCGCAAAATCGCCAATTTTGTTCTTAAATGATCCAAACCGATGGTAGATTGTCCCTAAACATGTTCTAGTCCCGTTTTAGGTTGAAAGAACTGAATTAAAGCATATTAATAACTCGTTTAACTCTGGAACTTATTTCAAAATAATATTCATTATTAAAAAATCATTCCAAAAAACCTTCCACGAAGCATTGCCAATTTCTTCCCCGCGCGATTATGCAAGTTTCAATATGAATTCCTGAACTCGCGGAAAACTCGAATATCCAAAGTCATCCTCACTTTTTGATTCCGTCTTCCTGGCATCCAGCTGCAGTTTCACCGCGGCTGTTTCCCGCGATTCCTATTTCTCTTTGCATCATCGGGAGAAGTTACGCAACTTCGCAAACTTATATTTTTCACGGTAGGACGAGTAGTGCATCGCGGGTGAGGGGTGTGAAAGGGGTGTGAAAGGGGAAAGAGAGATATTACAAGATTTTTTCGAAATTGATATCGCGTCGCCTGGAGCGTATTCGTATTTCCCTTTTCACCCTTGCGCCACCTTATCTCTTACGTGGCCTCCTTTTCGCCCCTTTTCGCTCGTTTTTCCTTTCCGCCACCACCCCTTCTTTTTTTACCACCCCTTGTTTCTCTATCTCCAGCTCGTACACAAGACGCAGATGAATTCATCTTTTATTCATGCTTCCAAGCAGTCCGCTATCCACCCACGCTCTATGTGCTTTCCGGTGGTGGACCGGAAGTTTTGCGTAAATGCTTGTAACTCCTTTGTAGTCATCTCGCAAGTCCGCACGTCGGAAATTATTCGCGTGTGAATGTCGAGGGTGGGGAGAGAATTTCTGGGAAATAATGATTTAATTGGGTGTCATTCGTTCGATTCGATGTTCGAATGACGGTGGGAATGAAGATGGTAATTGAAAATGTAATTAACACTCGAAAGTTAATTAGTAGAGAGTTAATTAACACTAGAACTATCGAATATGAAGGTTTGCACTACAAATTCACCCGTTTGCAACAGCAATTGCATTGAATTTCTTATAAAAAATTCACATTTGATTTTTCCGAAGAAAACTGAAGAAAACAATTTTGCCGAAAAACTGGAATTGCAAACGGGTGTATTTGATCTGCAAAAGGTTGAATTTGATGTGCAGAGGTGTGAGTTTGATTTGCAAAAGGTTGAATTTGCAGTGCGAAACCTGCATTGCTAATATTTGTAAAACTTTTAACATTTTTCGCATTATGATAACGATGTAAGGTAACCCATGTATCGTAGAGTGCTTAAAAAGTTTTATTTTTAGACGTTATACGGACGTCACGGACGTGTATCGCGAGGTATCATATAACACGGATTCCGGCGTGGCACTCAACGTGTTAATGCAAGCTATTATGTGCGGGTATCGAATGCTGAGAGACTGAATGGTGGAAAAAAAGAGAAAAGTGATGTTATAGGTACCAGCAATCCTCTGATTGGCTTTATTCTTTCACGTGTTTTCTCCGGACTCATAAAAATTTCATCGATGCGAAATATCCTCTCGGTAAGTAGATTATGATTTCGTGTCTGTCCTTTGCGAGGCCACAGTGGAATAAAGAATTGAAGAACGTAAAGTAGAGCTGTTGGAAAATTCACGCAAAGAACACTCTTCGCTGGAGCATTTTCCGTTTTATTGATACCATTGATCGTACACGTTTACCAGCCACCACCATTTGCTTTTCAGAGGTGCTGAAAATATGCCTTCCACTTCTTTATTTATTCAACCGTGTAAGAGGATACTTGTCAAATACATTCAAAGCCAGAAGTTCCACTGATAATCATCGGAATATCTTTGTCTCGGCAAACATTTTTATCTCGATATACGTTTCTGCTTTTCAAAGCGCAAAATGTGATGAACTCGTTTCTCACTATAAATTGTTGTATCACTTAAATCACTATAAATTGAAAGTCTATAAATTGAAATTACTATAAGTTGAAATTCTATAAATTGAGATTCTATAAATTTGAATTCTGTAACTCGAAATTCTATAAATTGATATTACTATAAATTGGAATTTCTTTAAGTTGAAATTCTATAAATTGAAATTTCTTTAAGTTGAAATTCTATAAATTGAAATTTCTTTAAGTTGAAATTCTATAAATTGAAATTACTATAAGTTGAAATTCTATAAGGTGAAATTACTATAAATTGAAATTCTATAAATTCAGATTCTATAAATTAGAATTCTGTAACTCGAAATTCTATAAATTGAAATTTCTTTAAGTTGAAATTCTATAAATTGAAATTACTGTAAGTTGAAATTCTATAAATTGAAGTTTTTATAAGTTGAATTTCCGTAATTTGAAATTCTATAAACTGGAATTCTGTAACTCGAAATTCTATAAATTGATACTACTATAAATTGAAATTTCTATATGTTGAAATTCTGTAATTCGGAATTCTATAAATTGAAATTACTCTAAACTGAAATTCTGTAAATTGAGCTTTCTATAAGTTAAAATTCTGCAATTCAAAATTCCACAAAGTGAAATAACTACAAATTGAAATTTCTGTAAACCGCAACAAAACTGCCGGTCAACAAAGCAATAACTAATGAATTAATTAAAAACGATTGTCATACTATCTCCTTATCAGCAACTGTGCTGCGCGTAAAACTTGTCTTTCATATAAATAAATTATTAATCGCGCGAGCTACTCTCATATTTACAAAGCCCATTTCTCCAAGAGAGCAAGTTTTGCATTAAACAAGAACCAGTTCCATTACTTAAGGTTCGTATCATGTATTCCCCTTTTAGGGTTATTTCAGTAGTGCCAAGGAGGGCGTAAAAAAAAATATTCCTTGAAAATCCGTTCAGCCTGACCTGTCGCATAAAAGAAATCGTTTATCAGTGTGTTACCGAGAGTGGAAAGCCATTGCGACTTCTGGTTCGGTTACCATGGATACCAAGGCAAACCATGTCCTTCTATTGGTCATCCACAGGAGGAATCCGATTTGCTATTTTTTCCCTTCCACATTTTGTTGTTTTTTTATAAAATCTTCCGTGAACCTGCTGTACAACACCTGCCGTTCTAACCTTTCGTACTAATGCGAAACGTTTTAAGGTATTTCCAGGTTGCAGATTCGAGGGGGTTAAAGGAATCGTGTGAGATGGAATGGAAGATCCGTTTGACGAAAGGGGAAATATGAAAAGGGGATGAAACTGCCGTGGGGAAATAAAAGATTCAAAACGCCAATCAATTGAGAAACCGGCGTACCGGGAAAGTATGATTTTAAATCCAGCCAGGTGGTATCGATGGAATAGCTGGAGCGTAGAACAGTCGGCGAGTGAATATGAAAGGGGAAATAAACAATACGTCGAAAAAATGCCTTTTTACGGTAAACATACGGGGTATAATAGAAAGGAGTACCGTGGCGTTCTGCAAAGAAGGCGCGTGTGAAAAAGTACGCGGTGAAAAATGCCACCTTTTTGCAAATCAAGTTCACCCTTTCACACATCAAAATCAATTTTAACTAATTGTAAGTATTACGCGACGGCAAGAATTCTAATGCCGATGTGATTGCATGCAGCTGTTCTTTCCGCATTATTATAAATATTGAATTAAAGGGGTTAATTGATATATTATAATGTTTATAGCAGAATGTAACTATATGCATCAACGTGATTGTTGATTGTACTACTACTATAATTGTGCTGCTATTATATTTATAATAAAAATGTGTAAAATACTTGAATGTAGCAAATCATTTCTATTATATATCCTGCCTGTACTGTCTAATAAAATTGTGTTTGTTAAATTATTATATTCCAAGAAGAAAATGGCAACATTTTTATTAATGCATTCTTGTTACTGAATCTCTATAACAACGATATTATATGATATTATATATTATATAATATTATGTTTTAATGTCCAGAAAGTAAAAGTTACCATTATTTATTAGTCGATTTCTACCTTTTAATCGGATAATGTGACATTAATATCATGAAGTTTAATTGTCGCGGGGAATCCGAAGATTACAAAATTAGGTAAGGACACTTTTTTATTATTCCAATAATATGCATAATAAATTATCAGCGGTACTCACTAATTTTTCCCTGTTACATTCGGGAACTTTTGGACAAATTGCGGGTTCACCCTTAGGTCTCTTTTCTTCTGGGTTCGCCCTTCATAATCTATCGTCCTCCCTCTTTATCTCCCACCCTATCTGTCCCTTTTTTATTTTCTTCATAAAGAATGCTTACAACAATTCAGATCAATGATTTATGTCCGATCCGTACCCTTCCCGTCCCTTCTCCGAGAACAGGGAAACTTGTTACGAAATTTCCCGGCTTTCATCGGTTTTCGAAAGTTTCAGCAAAAAAGAAAGAGTTCAGCCTTTATTCGAGATAATTGCACCGCACGTTTTTTTAGTAGTTCAAGTATTCCATAAATTAACAGACCGTCTCAGAAAATAATATCGCGGAGCTTCAATTTCATATATCCGGGCGAATAGCAAGGCGTATCTCAACATTGTATGCGAAGGCATACAAAACGTGGCAGCTTCCGATAGAAATACGTTGTGAAGTGGGACAGCTTTTTGTCAACGGCAAGGATAATATTAATACGCGGCAAACGTTATAAAACAAACGACACAGCGCGTGCGCGCGCGATATATATTGTCTTGTCATTCATATATTCGCTTTGTCCGGAGTTGCTAAATAAATAACGATGCGGCAAATAATGTTCGCGGTTTTTGCATCAAAGCATTGTGAACTTTTCCTATGACGTGTGTTTATTACTTGTTCGACATTTTTAGTTAAATTATTGCGAATATAACGCGAATAATTGGATCCATTAATTAACTTAAATCTTACAGCCATTATTTATGTGTAAATCAATGCGGTAATATAAGTGAGTTTATCTTGGGTGGATCTAGTGTTAAATATGCGAATTTGCTGATTTTGCATTTTGAAAAACGGTGAATGTGATCTGCAAAACGGATCATTTGGAATTCAAAACTTGTATAAATATTCTTGCGAAACTACAAGAATTTACGTTTTATGGAAAGGCGAACAGCAAATATTCGACCTTGTAATGAATTCTCTTCCCGTTCGATCGCTTCGTGTGTACGAGCTGGGAAGAGGAAATTAAATAACAGTTGCTCAACTGCCTACTCAGGCAGGAAATGAAAATTGAAAGATGAAAAGTAAACGATCAGGAAAAAGTTTGATAGTATGGAACCATCAAATATCACGGTTTCGCGAAAATATATCTGGATACACGCAACACGCGAGAATGAATTGTAAATGTTATTAATCTGAAAGATATTTCCGAAACTATGATATTGAAATATGAAAATTATTTAAAATATTGAAATATGAAAATATTTAAAATATTAAAATATGAAAATGATTTGAAATAGGAAAATTATGAAGTATGCAAATTATTTGAAATACTGAAATATGAAAATTATTTGAAGTATTAAAATACGAAAATTATTTGAAGTATTAAAATACGAAAATTATTTGAATATTAAAATACGAAAATTATTTGAAGTATTAAAATACGAAAATTATTTGAAGTATTAAAATACGAAAATTATTTGAAATATGAAAATATTAAAAATATTGAAATATGCAAATATTAAAAATATTGAATTATACAAATTATTTGAAATATTGAAATATTGAAATATTCAACATATAGAATTGAAATTGTCGAAATCGGATTCTTACAATAAATCATAACAGATCCGTCGATATTGTTTCTGTCAGAATTATCATAAAACATCAATATTTTAATATACGATTAATTTCTGAATTAATATCAGTACCTGTTTCATATAAACACTCCACGAAACTGTTTATGTATTTATTGCGAATTAAACTTTACGTCGAGAACACTTACAGTTCCAGCTCCAGGGTCAGTGATTTTGCATGGTAAGTTGGCTGTACTGCCACTTTGAGCGAGAACTTCCCTGATAGGACCTTCGATAACGTCTTCACCCTTTTCTTCGCCAGTCTTCGACGATTCCACTTCATTATTATTGTTTAAAGCTTGTTGTTGCTCAGCTTGGCTAACTGTAAAAAATAATGAGACAATGTTTGTTAAGATGAACCCTTTTCGATCAACTCAAATGATCGATTTGTAATTACTGATTACTGTATCATTCTGTATCAAGCTTTTTGTTAATTCAATAAAAAGACAATATTTACTTTCGATCCTCGCATAAATGAATAAAAAATATGGAGAGGAGATTGAACGACAAACATCGCGTGCAAAATTATTCCAATAAATGAGGAAGATCTTTAAAGAGACTTTGACATTTTTAATCCCCAGCAGCTTTTTTAGATTACAGTTGACGTGCACGCGTACCACCGTTGAAGGGAAAAACGTTCAGTGCATAAATAATAGCTATAACAGCCTTTTAACTCAATGTACTTTTCATTAACGCATATCGGCTTTTTATTACTCCTCTTTAATGCGATATCTCTTTGAAACACTTTTACCGTCACATCGACGAATTTATTGTATAAATATTAAAACATTCAAAGTCACGGCGACACGCCGAAATAAAGTGGGATTTTAATATTCTTTAATATACAGGGTATCCGACGTAAAATAAGCTACCTAATTATAGAACGATTATTTGTTTGCGCGGAAAAAATATGGGTGTTCTGGAAAATTTTAATGTATTGTAGTTATAATTTAATGTAGTTCTAATAAAAAGTTGTTATCGTAACATTGAAAATATGAAAACTTTACGAATATTGCGATATATTTATTTGATTCGAGTTTTAGTAATTTTTGCGATATATTTATTTGATTCGAGTCTTAATAATAGTCGCAATATATTTAATTCGAGTCTTATAACATTGGCGATATATTTATTTGATTCGAGTTTTAGTAATATTCGCGATATATTCGATTCGGGTTTTAGTAATATTTGCGATATATTTGATTCGAGTCTTAATAATAGTCGCAATATATTTAATTCGAGTCTTATAATTTTTGCGATATATTTATTTAATGCAAGTTTTAGTAATATTTCCGATATATTTGATTCGAGTCTTAATAATAGCCGCAATATATTTGATTCGAGTCTTAGTAATATTCCCAATATATTTGATTCGAGTTTCAGTAATATTCCCAATATATTTGATTCGAGTCCTAGTAATATTCGCGATATATTTATTGGATTCGAGTTTGACTAATATTCACGATACATTTCATTCCCCGGTATTCAACGTGTTAAAAAGTAACAAAGTCAGCGTACATGCATATGTCACTTGATGAACAATACATCGAGTGACTCTGAAACTTGCAAATTTTCATGGAAATTTATTTCAAACTACTCCGTAGCTTCGCGAAACTTTGTGCATATCGTTACTGGGACCCGAGAGAGTCTGAACATCGTCCACTCACCGTGCCTCTTACTCGTGATTGGTCCACCGAAGTCTCTAATTAAAATGTAATAAGTCTTCCATTAGAATTGGACCAAGTGATCCTTACACTTCGATTAACAAAATCGTACGAAAACTATCAATGAAAAGTACAAAGATTCTAAACCACGTAAAAACTGTCGTGCAAATTCGTTCTTGTGTTCCGCATTTAACGATCACTCGACGACGATTCGTTAAATCTGACCTGCTTTCCATGAAAGCGAATCAGCTCGCTTTTGAAAGAGCGTCGAACCAAAAGGCTCAAGGAGAGATCTCGTCACGTGGCGACTCGGAATCGCACGCGAACGCGGAAATGGCATCTTCGCACGCGATCATAGATCGCCGGTCGCCAAGAGAAACAATATTCTTTGTGGACATATCTATTTCTTTCTTTATCCAGTTCGGCCTAGATTCGCGACTCCCTTCGATCGCACGGAAATCCTTAGCGTGTCTTATCTTACCGGTCGTGTAAATAGTCACATTAGTTCCGGTGATTTTTTAATCTGTCGCCATGTTAAATGGAACACGAAGTGTCATCGATGTTTGAATAATTAAAATTGAATCTATTTCTAATTATTCAGTCATTGGTTACCTCGCGGACTTATTTTTTTATTAATCCAAAGCGGAAGCGGATATTCTTCATAAGATGCTCGACTTCGATTCGATTCTTTTTACCAAAAGATCGATCTTCTGGATAAATCGAGAAGATTTTCAGATTTTGTATAATCGACAATAAAAAGTATAAAATCTGCCAAAATTGTTATGAATTTTTGAATGACAAACTTTTTTTAATGAAAGCTATCAACTGTTAATAATTGGTATCATCTAAATTATACATTTTCTATTATATTTATTCTAATATATTTATAGTTTTTAATCGATTCTTTGATTTTAATTTTACCGCAGAATATCTTCGCTTTAACACTAGAACTATGGAAACCGTAAAAAAGACGGATCCGCGGAATTCAATAAAATCAATATTTCAATAAAATAGTTCTATATATTATCCGTAGTTCTAGTGTTAACGAACCGCGAAAGGGTTAAAGATAACAGCAGAACTACGAAGACTGGCGAATCACAAGTAAGGCTTACTATTCGTCTAAAAAGGAAATTAATCGCAAATGATTCCGGGGAGAGGGGGGTTAAATCAGGGGGTAAAATCAGGAATCGTAAAATCCCGGAGCAATAAAAGGTAGCGTGCCTTTAATTAAAATTCCAATCAGTGCCGAAATCTCTCGAGGTATTACTTTGCCGTGGAGACAATTTAAATTGTATAAACCCGGCTGACCGAAAAAAAACTGTCACCGTTATATTCATCTTTTTGAAATGGTATTACGTGAGGGGGCTTAAAAAAATATATATATATCTCGTTCAGATGAATCGATGCAAGAAATTAAAATAAGCCATTCGTGAAGTGATCCAATGAGAGTCGAGGGTTGGATTCCAACATTTTACGCCCTGTCGAAAACTTTCCATTTAGTGTTAACGAGGCTAAACTTTCCGTGTTCTCCGGGCGCACGATAACCAGATATTACTTGTCAGTCATTGGCTGACACGAGATACTAAGTGTTTTTAATCCTAATATGTAAAGGATTCTTTTAACACGGTTGAACATCATGGGGGTCATCGATGACCCATGATACAAATATTACTAAAACTCGAATCAAATGTAGTTGCGACTTTTTTTATGCATATCATTTTAATGCAATTTTAGAGTTATGCTGTAAAACATCAGAAAATAAGTAATCCGAGAATTCTTACCGGAGAAATGTAGGTGTATTTCGAGGAAGATGCTGACTAGAATCAGGAACGCTTTCATGATGATTCCGATGTGCTACGCCAATGCTTCAGACATTCATCGCACGAGAGTTATCTGGAACAGAAATGGGGAACACATGAAGGAAAGTTCAAGCCACTTCGCGTTTACAATCGCAGGGGAAAATTGGAGAAAAGAATGGAATACGAGTTTTTGGAGCAGAATTCGAACACTGGATCTGTTTTCCGCGCAGGCGCACTTCTATTTAAGCTACCAAGCTTATATTAGGGACATATAATTGCTTATTAATTCGACATCACATTTCGTTCCAACTGAGTTAATCCGCCATTATAAGTTGTAAACAATAATAATCAATTTTTAAACACTAAAATTGTAACTGATATAAATATATACATCCATAAGTATATTGTTATGTTTGTAAACTATTAAAATATTGAAATAACAGCAAACTAAAAATTACTAATCAACGGCTTAGACAAAATTCCGAGGAGTTATTATATATGTAATTGTATAATATATAATATATGTACTCCGCAGGAGATGCGAATTCCTTGATTATTCTTTTTTCACGAAAAAATAAAATATATTGTTGTCACACGGTTTTCCATGGATTGGAATACATAAGTGGAATGTTTAATGGTGCTGGTACTTGTTTAAATTATCTTCAGACTTTTTAAAGTGGACGCTTATAGGTTCTTTAGAATTTCTTTGCTTAGTACGTTCACTTTAAATCTATAGACACGGTAACGAACCGTGGGAAGCCGAAGAAAACGAGCGGACGATGACTCGGGTCAGAATAAACGGAACCCAGCGATTTTAAAGATAACAAAATCTTATTACACCCAGGTGCCAATACAATATGTGTCTGCATGGCAAGAAAATAGTTTAATATTAATGGTAAAATTATCAAATGAACAAAGGTTTTATTATATATTCCATTGACTATTAATCTTCATTCTAAAGTTTAAACTAAACGTTAGATTGAAGACATCGCAAGTGGTCCCAAACTTATGTCCGGCATGGTATATTTATCATAAGTACATAATACAATACATATTATGTATGTATGTGGATACTCTCCCATAGGACCCCCTTTGCCTTCTTCCCAGAAACCCGCACTAGTTTCATCCAACAAAAAGCATTCCTTTTTGTTGCTAGGTGCGCGAAAACGTGTTGCCATTCTTTTTTCGCAGTGATATGTAGATGCTTGTTTTCAGAGAACCCTCTGGAATCGATATATACATATATAGGTCTCGGTGGAAGCCGACCCTTTGGATCGCCTCCATTCAACCCCAACTTTTTTGCCGTAAGAGGCCTGCCTTTATCAAGTATTTCCGGTAGAAAAGAGAAAGGCGTGATATCTCGCAAAAAAAGGAAATAATAAAAAAAGAACTTTCTACTGATACAATGCCTGATAAAATGTTACGCCACGTTCGCGCCGCTTGTATTTAACTTCATCAGTTCTATGCATACAAGAGTGCAGCCAGTACACGTGTGAATTTAAACTTTATGTTTGAGGATTAGCTCGTAGAAATATCAGGATCCCCCGGCGAACACGATATTTATACGGCTAACTTTCTCGTTATAATGTTGATCATCGTTGTGGATCATAGTTTTCGGGAGTACTGTAGACTCTCGTATTACGCGAATTCCTACAACGCGATAAAGATATTGCGAGGAGTTTTTTGTATTACGCGAATCTTGTATAATTCGCTGTTTTATAAAATCCGGGGATTCCCGGTTTAGTTTAGTCGGGCATTGCTTAGTTTGGTATCTCTAGTTGCTACTACTATAGTGGACTATACTACTGCTGTACTATACTACATACTGTAGAACGTGATTTCGTACAACGCGTAATGTATTATATTAACCGCGTTATACGGGAACTTACTGTACTTCTATATGAATTTTGATTTTAACAATGGAACTAACAAAGCAGACAAAATTACGGGGTCCTCGGTATTATATGAAAATGTTCAAATTTAGAAGGTTTCATTTTCCGAGGTTTTTCACGATTTATATTGAAAATAAATGGAAATAAATAAATCGATCAATTTATTTCTTCCCTCCATCCTTCTTTTAAGGATGTACACATAAACTTAGGTTATATCACGTATAGTAAAACATATACAGTAATATTACTTTATATAATATTACTTTTCACATAATATTACAATTACAATTCTAGTAATATTATATAAATGAATATTACCGTAATAGTAATATTACTTTATATAATATTACCATATCTTTTATTTCTAGGCTTTAGGGATGCGTACCGCGAGGTATCGTATAACACGGATTCCGTCTCGGCACTCAACGTGCTAAGTAATTTATTATCACGAAGAGAATTACCCTGTTTGTGTATCAGAATATTATCTATCGAGATCCGTCCTAATCTTTCGTAATTATCTCCGAAGTAACCGCGGGTCTTTTGTATAATTCCATAATTGGCGTCCCGACGTCGGTCGCTTAAAGGTACGGCGATCTAAAGAGGGTAATACGGATAAAAAAAAAGGATACGCGATATCGTCGGTTTCCACTTTGTATCAAAGTAAAAATTTAACGAGACAGAAATGGAAATCTTCCATTATCTCATTTTCATCTTATTATTATTCTCCACTGATGGAGGATATTCAGAGAAGCATCCTTTTAAAAGTTTCCTTTTAAAACCCGTATGATACGTTTATGCATAAAAGTTAATCTCAGTCACATCGCGGATCTCCTTAATTCCAATCGTTCTTTAATATCTCATCTTAAAGAGCTATAACTTTATCAACAATTAAACTCGTCCCTCGATTTGCGCGGCACTTTTTATGCGTGGGAAATCATCTCTTTGTTTACACGGACTTCTTATACGCGGTATCAATTTACACGAGTTTAGGCGGTCAGATAATATCCGATCAAAAATTTCTTCAATTTCGAAAGAGTAACATTCTGTTGGGAATGTCTTGAATGGAATTTTATAATACACAAATATTTATTATAATACCTTTGGAATTATTATTTAACTTCTTTTCTGTATTTCTTGACGTTTTAGAGATAATCGCTGAAAACGAAGAAATCAGTTTTTATTCAAGGGATGATTTCAACCCTTAAAACTGTTTTTGGGCACCAATAAAAAATCAGAATTCTTTGAATTTTTGGTTTCCCTAATTACACATCTTCAACTAAAAAGATCTTAGAAAGCTAGAATTGTGTATTCTGTCTCAGAATATTATTTAGCGAGATCCACGTAACCCGCGTAATTACAGAAATAAAAATTCCAGAATCCTTGGATGTGGAATTTAAGATCCAGAATAATAAAACACAATAAACCATTAATTAAGCAGAAACATTCGTTAGAACCTCCACAAATAATTTCTTTTCAACATTTCTCGAGTACAAATATACAGGTAGCTATGAATTAAAGTATCGCCGTAAAAAAAGGAGAGAACGTGGAATCGATTATCGATAACCCATAGAGAGACGGGTGTCCCGGGCCATATACAATATTTTATGGAATACGGAATAAAATTGTTTGGAGTCCGAAACGTTACATTTTACTTTTTAACGAGTACAAGAGCGTTACTTTAAGTGGCGTAGCTGCTTGGAAGTACCATTGGCGTAGGAACCTGTATTGAAAACTTACGGAGAACGTGCGCGTCGTGTTTACTTGGAAAATGGCCGATCTGGAAACGTACGATGTCCGTGACCAGTTTTCAAATTACTCGAACACATAACATAACCCGGAATTAATATAAATGTAAACTTACATTGATCCAATGAAAATACATAATCAATAATCTTTCTAGAAAATGGAATCTTGTCAAATGTATTTACAGGTTTTCCACTCGAAATTAATCCTTTTGCAAATCATTCTCTCGTGATTTTTAATTCATTGACACTGTTTCAAGATTGATGAGATTATATTAAGAGTTGAATTGCAGCCCAGTTTTATTTCACTTTTATAGAAATTTCATTAAAGTATTAATCTCACTTGAAATCCAATTTGATTTCATTGGAATGTCTAAAGAATAGGACACGATTGAATATCGATTGGAATCAATGCGTTAAATGATTGCCGACTATTTATCTCGATTATTTTATATAATTCTGTATTCTTGGATTCATATAAATCTGAATTCGTATTAATCCAATTTAAGTAAATGTCAAATATATAGTAATAATATAATATAATATTATAAAAAGACGAAGTTTTATTACAAAACTGTGCTGCAATATAATTCTTATTATAATCTCACGCATTTTGAAACATTTCAATGAAATAAAAAACTACGAGATAATGATTTGCAAAATGGTTAATTTTAAATGCGAAAGGTGAATATGCCCTGCAAAACCTATCATTATTTTCATTAATTTCTTACTAATTATATATGTCTTCCAAAATACCGAGTTTAAGTTCATTTTCAAAGACACGTGCCAATAAATATAGGCCAATGGAATGCAATTATGTGTGATCAATTTAATATAATAATAAGTTTGAAACAGTAAACTGGATAATTTTGTAGCCGTACAGTTGGAGTTCTATTGGATCGCCTGACCGAAGCAATAAGCACTTAATAAATAATTTATCACTTTAACTTGTACTTTTCTTATCAGACTTTGAAACACGGAATTACAGACGTCCTCTATTAATGCTAGTCAGCTTAGCAGTCTATAATTTGTGTTCTCCATTCTTTAATTATGCCTTCGAAACGGTCATCGAATTCTCGGAACGAAACGAATGAAATTATTCTTATTTAACACTAGAACTACCAAAATAGAGTGAAAATAATAGTGAAAATGAAAACGCGAGTGCTTTCCATGGTTAATTCATCGTTTCTTTCTAAAAGCTTCGGCTACGGAAGGACGTTATTTCTAGTATAAGTATTTTATTCGCGACATATGCATACGTAAATATGTATGTGGAATGCTAGAGGCGTCGATTTGTGGAAAGCACGGCGGTTCTGGTTGCGGCAATAAAACTTGTGCTGTTTAAACGCGGCCATATGTTGTTTCCTGAAGGTTTCCGTGTAAAACTGCGAAACATTTCCTTTTTACTTCCGCGGCGTTCAATCAATCCACTATTTCCCTCACCCCGCTCTTGTTTGTCGTCTCAGATTCCACGGAAATCTAGATTTGTGTTTGCTTTTGTAAATACGCGTATGTTCTAATGCATACCAAAGTCGAAAATGTTCTTTGGCTGACAATAAAATATTATTATTTGGTGTTTTCGATAAACATTCGAGCGGTGAACGGTGCTAGAGTTTTGTTTTTCTTCGTGTTAGAAATGTAGATTTTTCTAAATGCGGATTTATGGAATATAGATTTTTCTAAATGCGGATTTATGGAATATAGATTTTTCTAAATGCGGATTTATCGAATATAGATATTTCTAAATGCGGATTTATCGAATATAGATATTTCTAAATGCGGATTTATAGAATATAGATTTTTCTAAATGCGGATTTATCGAATATAGATTTTTCTAAATGCGGATTTATCGAATACAGATTTTTCTAAATGCGGATTTATCGAATATAGATTGTTGTAAATTTCGATCTAGCAGATTTAGATTGTTCTAATTTTGGATCTGACAAGTTTGGAGTCTTGTAAATTTGGATCTGACAAATTTAAAGTTTTGTCAATTTGGATCTGACAAATTTAGAGTTTTGTCAATTTGGATCTGACAAATTTAGAGTGTTGTCAATTTGGATCCGACAAATTTAGAGTTTTGTCAATTTGGATCTGACAAACTTAGAGTCTTGCAAATTTGGATCTGACAAATATAAAGATAAATCAAAATCGACAATATCAAATTACCAAAAAGTACCATACAAGGTTTTCACGCATACGTTATACATTTTCGATACTCCGCGTCTTGTATTGTTTGTATTTACTTCACCGGCACAATAGGACTTAACGAGATTCGAGCATTAATGTTGGTTTCCAGCGATGCTTCAAAGCACAATACTTAAAAGCTCGACGTGTCGGAAAGTTTCCTCTCGTTCTCGAGCTTAGCTGCGCGCGAGCGCGTGTGTGTGTGTATGTGTGAGCACCGTGGAATGTGCATGTAACGGAAAATATCTCGTTTACTATCCAGGTCAGGTTTTGAGTATCCCGTATTTTCGCAGATACAAAAGCAACGGCGAACGAAATTCAATTTCGTCCGCCATTACGTTCCAGGTCTTAACGGCGCTAACAGCAATTCCAGTAAAAATGTATCGTCAAACGCGTGCGACAAATGCATTCGTTACGACGAACACGCGCGACAAATTCCGCCATTGTAAGTCTGTGTACGTAAGTTTATATTTGTCCAAATATATATCCTCCCAAATTCAATTCTACCAAATATGGATTTACATGAATTTCGATCCGTCGAACATAGATCGTTAATAAATATAGATCTTCATAAATGTGTAGTAATAAATATAGAATTTTTTAAATAAATGTGGCGCGTATATATTACGCGGGTAAAAGAGACGAGGAAAGAAAGTTGTTGGTGATAGTTCGAGTCGTATGGTTTCGGCTTGATAGCCGGCTATTTACATGCTGATACCAACATCATACCGGAAGTTTACGTAATCAGCTGCTGGCAGAAGGAAGGAGATGAAGTGGGTCTGCCTGCAGGATCCGGCGGAGTTTGAGCCGTATGCATGCAAAATATGCGAAACGAGGACGGAGACTG
Organism: Nysson spinosus; assembly: GCA_910591585.2. NCBI lineage: Eukaryota > Metazoa > Arthropoda > Insecta > Hymenoptera > Crabronidae > Nysson > Nysson spinosus. The sequence goes on from OU342849.1 coordinate 2,214,799, forward strand.
TCGAGAGACTACCGAGGGAAATGATTGAGGGATGAGAAGCCGGTATAAAGATATTAAGCCGATTTCAGGTTAAGCGAGTGAATCTCGTACTTCGTTGGTCCGAGTCTACTGTGTTGGTGTGCACAGGATTTACGAACTGTGTCTACATATCTGTGTTTACTTACGCGTGGAATTATTGGTGTAAGAATTATTTGTTTTAGAGTAACATTCATGTATTAATTTGAATTACATTTATTGTTAAACCAATATTTATTCCTCCTGAACTTCAGCACCCGATTCTTATTACGCTTTAAATGTTTGACTTCAATGTTTATTTTAAATGTTTTACACGTTTTGCTTTTCAGGAATCGAAGATTTAAACTCTTTTGGACTGAAAGCTATAAATGATATATTTTTTTATTCGAAACTACGTCATTATTTCTTTTATGCAACAATGGTTCGGATAATCGACTTCCTATTGTATAACATATACAGTATACATATACAAAGTTCGAAATTCAATCGTATATTACGGTGCATAGTTGGTAAAAAAAATTTTGCGACAGCCCCCCCGTTCCGAACTCGGGGACGGCTAGACCCCGACTGAGGGTGAGAGATGGAGCGGGGAGTGGTATAGTGTTGGGGTAGGTCAGGAATTCGGCGGCAAGCGCCGCAGTTTAAAGGGCACATAGGTAATAAAACATGGCTGCATATCCACAGTCGGGGTCCCGACGTCCCCGACTCCACAACGGGGGAGCTTACGCAAATTTTTTTATTAACTATAAACCGTAATATACGATGGAACTTTGAACTTGAGATTAATAAATTAATAATAATGGAGTAGCATATTTCTTAACCTTGTTACAAGTTTTATGAAAGCTCTCTTTAAACCATATTATATCAGATAAAAAAATGTTCGATCGATCCACTAACAACAGAATAATCTAAGCTGATCGTGCTTCGTGATTCACCCTGTATAACACGATATTTTCCACGTGGCACTTGCGTCCCGTGTACCTTCTTCCCAGAACTCAAGCAGTATCTCATTTTTGCAAAGATTTCTGTAGTAAAACTTACAATGAGTAATACTAGTGTAATACTAAGAGTAATACTACAAAATACACACTAATTTCGGGTAGAATACAACAATTTTGAGATATGCACTGTTTAAAACAATTCCAGAAAAAGAGATCGTACAATGCAATGCTAATTTCCTGAAGAAATTACCAGCGTTGTTTGCACGGCGCAATGATAACACATTCTTTAATCTCATTTTTGTCCTCCGCCATTATCGTTCGAAATACTCTTGGAATATTTTCTTTAACCCGGTTCGGACAAAAAAGAAGCAGTTAAATAAGCGATAACGTTGAGTAAAAGAACAACGCGTGTGCTTTTTTCTTTTTTACTCTCCTCGTGGTAGCAACGAGTCGATAAAAAAAAACCTCGGAACCTAACTGCACTTTAGTCGATCGTGGAATAAATCGAGTGATGAAATTCGGAGGATGGAAGATTCAGTTTTGATACTTCGACATGGAAGCTGCGTATCGAATATCATTCTGTTAGGTTGTCTCACATGAAATGGCGTATTTTAAGGGTGAGATCTGAAGTACTGTACTTTTTATAATATAATATTTCCTTGATACAAATACAATATATCCCGTTTGTATCAGTCGTTTTTTTCTTATCGCGCAGCTGGCGAAGATATGTCGTTTTTATAAAAATCATTAAAAATGTTGCCGGGAACTATTCTCTTTCGAAATATTGCCGGTTTGAAGCCATTAATACACTATTAATATATTAATATATATATCAGGCGGCATATTTTTCGTGGAAGATTGTTGTAAAAGAATCAGCAAATATAATTATTATACTTTATAATATAATAATGTGATTATATTATTATATAACAACTATTCTCCGCATTCTATTTATTTATTTGGAGGAAGAAACGTGGGAACAGGGTTTCCGTTGCTAAAAATAAAATGGCGAAGAACAAACATAATTCCCGTTTGCCGGTAAAAGCATATAAAAATGTGCGTGACAGTTTTGCGCAAAGATAAGGACTTATTGCGATCGTGTTAAACTAATTGCGTTAATGAAAACTGTTAACATGACGTGGGTGGAACCGTGAAGGTGAATTAAACGAAAGGGTGAACATAAATTGAATGGAATGGTGAAAACGAAGTTAACCGACACATTTAACTCGAATTAACCAAAACTATTATCGCGAATTAAACGCGGATGTGAAGACAAATTAACAAGCGCCATTGGTACGTGCCAATCGGAACTGTTAACGTAAATTAAATCAAACTACGTACACCAATCAATTGAAATACGCGTAATCGAAATTAACCCGAGTGATTAATGCGAATTAAAATATCACGCTTGGATGAGTTCACTGAAAATAATACAGGTTTTGCACTACAAATTGATCCTTTTGCGGAGCATATTCAACTTGTTGCGATACTAATTAACCATTTTGCAGACCATATTCAATTTTTTGCAAATAAAATTCACTCTTTTACAGATCAAATTCAACCTTTTGCACTACAAATTAACCATTTTGCAAATTAAATTCACTGTGTTGTAAATAAAATTCACTCTTTTACAGATCACATTCAACCTTTTGCACTACAAATTAACCATTTTGCAGATCATATTCGCTTTTTGAAAATCAAATTCGATTCAAATCAGAATTAGTTGCATTTTTGAAAAGCAATACCCCTGCGCGGTGTATGCTTAAAGAAGCATTATCGGCTTCCGGAAAAAAGTGCAACTTTCCAGACCTACGCAAGTGTGTTAAATTCCTTGGAGAATCATTGTTGCGTATCGATGCAACGCAAAGCGACAGGTAAAAAAAGTATCTCGAAGTATCAGCTATTTGTTAGAGTATCGTAAAGTTAATTGAAATAGGAGTTAAGGAAAAATATTGCGTTGAATTTTTAATGAATCACGCACCATTATTTTAAACGCGTAGGAAAGTGTTTGAATCAAAAGTATATGATTCATTCTTGTCACCGTTATGTTTTATCATCGGTACCCTTCGACATATATCGAAACAAATGTTTTATCATCGGTATTTACCAAGGAATATCGAAGGAAAGATGTCCGTCGATAAGGTTCATTTACGACACTGTAAACTTTACGAATATCAACTCGGAAAACCGCTGCGGTAGCATGTAGAAGTTTGTTAAATGTCTTTGGAGCATGCGCGGTATCTGAAAGAACACGCGGAAGATGGTTCGAAAAATTGAAGAACGGAGACTTTAACCTCGAAGTCTAACCACGCTTTGGAAGACCTTCCGTGATAGATGATGATATTCTTGGCAACATTTTTGAGGAAGACCCATTTTCACGAATCAGTTATCATCATTACTGTACATCACATTGTTAATTCAATATTAATAAACACCATAAAATTCTATTATTTTCATTTGCCATAGAAACGAACAGATTTTTCCGGGAGACCTAATACATGATATATGTGATACCTAATATACGAATTGAATTTGTGTGAATCGATTACACGGACATATAAAGCCGTTACGTGTTATCGATAACGAGAACGTTTTATTATTAGGGCAGAGCCCTAAAAACGTAAGAGGCGTGACCTAATAACTGAGTTCCGAATGGTTCTACGTGAACACGATGTGAATACGATGAAACCGCACAAAAATCGTGTAAGGGGGGACCCCTTTCCGGGTTGGACGAGAGATTAAGGTAATCCCACGTAACCGATGACGGTCGTTCCAAAGGTTTCAACAGATTAATTGGGAGATCGATCGACACTCGCGAAAACTGATACAAGGAACTGCGGGAGACCGACTATTTACGACGCGTCACAATTTTCGCATTCGAGTGCCAAATTACCTTTTTGCACTCGAAAGGCAAGTCTTAATAGCCACACACAGAAAAGCAAGGGAACTCGGAAATCCCAAAAATTATGAAACTTTGCACAGACATGGAGTTAACTCATCCTGAAGCTATTTAACACTTTCGAGACGGATTTCCTTTTTTTAAAGAATGGGATAAAAGAAAAAATTAATTCACTGGGACACATGTGTCCCAATAGTCTCGAAAGGGTTAAAGGGGTGAAATTACTCCTCAAAGAAATATGAATTTTTTCGTTTCAGAATATTATATCCAAAATGACAAGAGATATCGAAGAAAGATAAGTCACAAATTTAATGGTTTTTGGGTGGTATAAAAATGTGTTACGAAATTTTGAAACAGGATATTATTTAAAAAAAATTGTAAACATATTATATTGTATATATATCGTGATTATAAATATATCACACGGATTTATTGATTACTAAATTCTCAAGTTTTTTGGAAGAACTGCTCGTTTAACAGGTTAAAGAACACGCGTAGAATACAATGCGTAGGAAAATTCAATTACTTGATTCGCCGAGGAAAGTATCGCAAACGCGATGAAATATCGTGGAAAGGAATCGGAGTATAATTCATTTGGGGGGGTAAAAATATGGTAGAAATATATTATACCCTTAGAAAAGGCGATTACAAACGCGGCATGTACGAGAATTTATATCGCGCACCGATCGTTTCGCCGAATAAACCCGAAACCCCGCAGAATGGAAACTGCCACATATGCTTCCGCAGGAAAAAACAATAAATACAGAGAAAATAATCATTTTTGTCAGAGTGAAATTGCATTGTCAAAACCTGAAGTAGAAACGCATCGAGTTTCATTTCTATGTCAAAGGGTTAAATCGAACGTTTCAGGTATCCACAATAAAACCGTATTAATTCTATATTTTTATCCAAATATACCGCAATAATTATATATTTCGATCCGAGTATATCGTCTTAATAATATATTTTCATTCAAATAATAATAATTAGATCACATATTAAATAATTCCTTGGTGTCCTCGGAATATATCGAAGAGTATATCGCATTTATCAGGGAAGATAAAATGGCGTAGCAAGACGAGCGCGACTGAAGGTTTAAAATACATGAACGAAGGCACGATTAATCAAGGAAAAAGTTTATCGGCCCTAAGTTAACGGAGAAGTAAAACATGCGGAGGGGACTATTAATCTCCAGTTGATGAACCTCCGCTTCCGGTACCCGGTACTTTCGAATTGGAGAACTTCTCGTCCGATTCGTCTTTCAGCCATGCTTTCGTAACTAACGGGACGAGTTCTCAAAAGAAAACAAAGTGCGCTAAATTAAAAGACAAAGCGTGTATTCTTCCTTTTTTTTGCCTGCGAAAGTAGCTCTTTCATTGTCCAGTAATTACGTCTTTAACGCGAAAATAATAATTATACTTAGTGATTTCAATTAATAAATATTTCTCGATTGATATATTCGTCGAATGGAATGGTTCAGCATATTATTAAAATATTATTATAATATCATATGTATATAGACATAGATATAAATATAGATTCAAAATATCAATCAACTAAAATAAATTCAAAAGAAGACACATAAAAATTCAATACAAATTTTAAATTCTTATTCACAGTTCCAGATTTGAGACGAGTTTATCTGTGATAATAAATTTGATAATAAATGACTATCACGTATTATAATAAATTTCTCAGAAGACACAAAACCGATAAAAATTCTAAGCACATCCCAGATTCCACTCACGAATTACATTATTTCAAGATACATCAAAGTCTGGTTTAATTAATATCAACATAATTAAAATACATTGAAAACGATACCTTCGCGGAGTCGACCCCCTAAAGGAATTAAATTCGCGCGCGAACCACCAGCCATAATTCTTTAGCGCGTATTCCGGGAGCCGGGAAATCACGGTAGGAAGATTTTTTTTCGCGTTCGAGATTCGCGAATTGACCCAGAAAGCCAGTCATCGGACCATCGACGAAACTGAAACGATTGTAACTCAACGGGGAAGCAATTTCTCCTCGAACGTCTATTTCTTTCTTCGGCGGGACAGAATTGCGGGGGCGGTGGGTTAGCAGAGGCTACATTGGCCCCTTTTACACCCGGCCTAACTTCGAAAGAATTCGTCCTCGTATTTGTGTATGAGTGTAATCAATCGCTCTCTTAAGATCCTCTTTCCGGTAACGGAATCCTAGTCGAAAACGGAGGAACGTTTCCCGAATTGTAAAAAAAGAAACTAGGAACTAGCATGATTACCAGATCAAGGGATACCGCGTCAGTAGAATCAGACGAAATTTACAGACGGAATTGAGAAGGGATTCTTAACTCTTTTTTTAATCTTGCCACGCTATTCTTTAGACTGAACGTCTAAGGTTTAGTGTCAAAGTATTGTAAAATTAATTAAAATAAGTGTCATGATAATTATTAATTATCTATGAAGAAGCTACAAATTTGGAAACGTCGGCTATCTTGAAACGTTAGGTTCTTCTGAAAATATAATAATAGATAATTCATATTCTGCAAGCCGTTATTATTTTATATATTATATATTTGTTTATGTTCATCTGAAAGATTGCATAACAAATATTTTTCAACTTGGTTTGACGAAATATCTGATAATATAATATAATCATTCACACGACGGAGTTTATTACTCCGCACAGCGTGCTCTTAAAATATGGAATATGAAATTTGCTGGTAAATGCAATTGATAGAGATAACGCGGGAACACACGCACGCCATAGAATTGCAATAAAGCATAATATTTTCCCAAGATTTTCCCTTCGGGTTCGAGTGAACTTTGTATGAGAATTGTATATCACGTTCGTAAGTTCATTCGGAATTCGTTCCGGAGAAAATAGCTCGCAATCTTTCCGGATATTTTTTTTCCTCTTCCGCGCTGAGGAAGTATTTCAGAGATGCATTACTCTACTTTAGAAGTTTAAATAAAATTTAATGTGAATTTTCCCGTGAAACGAAAAAGAATGAATTCTTTCATATACATTATTTTAAATATATTATTTATATAATAGTAAATAACTGACCACCACTGTATATAATAAATACCTTACATCCGATACATTAAAAAAATTATAACAAACTAATAATGCCATGTTTCGTGACGCAAGATAATAACAAGACACTCCATATATTATTAACACGTCGAGTATCAAAGAAGAAGTCAATAATGTTAATTAGACACTTCCTGATTAGAATATCGAAAAAATGTGTCTCGGGTCATGTTTTTCTTTATTTTCTACAAAATCAGGGTACCGTTAACGAGGACATTTTGACGGTCCTCCTTGACGAGGACACATCGTTAGCTAATTTATCGACGCCATCTTGGCTCCGCAGAATAAAAGAGAATTAAATTTATAAACCCTTAAAATTTCTAGGACACAGAATCAGAATTTGGTAGATCGCAACCTCGCAAGATAAAAAACACCTCGTCAGCGTTCGTTGCTTATAATGTTGAAAATTCACGAGCAAACATATTTGAAAAGTGAAAATTAATATTAAATATGAATATCGTCCTTGCGAAAATGGAGCCCCGTTAACTTTATTGTACACATTTAACGAAGCGCGTGATTATGAAAAGGAAATTTGATCTTGTTAGCCTCATTATTTATTATTAACTTATCTTCATTAACATGTTGACCATGCAAATATTACTAAAACTGCAATCAAATATATCGCTGATATTTATAAAATGTTCAATATTTTATAAAAGACAAAGAAACAGAAAAATGAAAGTATATTTCATTCAGGTTTTCCTGTGAGAATAAAAGTTACCTATGCATTTCCTTTAATTGCAGTAATCAAGGAAATATTGAACGGATACAAACGGCAACATTCTGAGAGGGAATTTCCTTCGTTATCGTTTTGTTACAGAATTTTCCAGATTACCCATATTTGTTTACACGGAAAGAAATATCGTGTAATTAGGAGGCCTATTTTATGCGGGATATTCGGTATGCGGAAATATAAATGATTGAAAATTGTACAAATTATTCCACTTCGCATTCCTGATTAGTAATTGGCACACATTCTTAATGATCGCATACCGCACCGCATACTGCTCTACATATTTTGAGTAATTAGAACACCGTCTTTGTAGCCTTTGCGACAGGAAGTAAAGGATCTAACGTCACTTTGACTATGTTTGCACACAATTTTCGTGTCTGCAACGAATTACGCGCATACCACATTATAAACTCGGCAGTGTAATTTAACGCGATGAATTTACAAAAAAACAGAACTGAAAAAACTTCTAGTTAAATATTACGAAATTCGTATTAGACTCCAGGTGGTTAAAAGGAAAATAAAGGATTAGAATTCAATAATAATAATTATACTGCCTTTCCATTTTTGCCGATTTCGCTCATCGTGTTTTTTACAGTATTTAATATAACTAATATTATATATGAGGTTCAGTCATAAATAAGTTTCGTTTATTAAAACAATATTTACATTGTAACAATATTTGACAATATTGTACTTGTCAATAAAATGAACTACAACGGACTTTAAAATAATATATTCGCCGTCAATATTAATAACTTCTTGCCGTTTTAAATTAAAAAACACCTGATTGATCGGAACTTATTTATGACTCGATCCAATATTAGTAACATTAGGACAGTTCTTGTCATCGTTTCTTTCCGTTTCTCGCGGAAAACGAGAAATATATCGGAAAGTCGGTAATGATAAGCGAAAAAGACAAATGGACGATAAAAACGGAAGATGGTTTCGGGGGTTGAAAGGGTAAACGAGAGATTTGCACGGAAAAATATCCCGGTTCGCGTTAAGCATCGATCGTTTTTTTCCGTTCGCCCCCCTCGCGGCATGGCGTAGCCATGTTCGTTTTCGCTTTTTTCTGCGTCAAAGAGCAGGCTTTCCCTGCCGAATGAACGCGTCCGTAATTAACGATTCGCGACAAAAATGTAGCTGCTCGCTGGCCGATCGGACATTTGGTCAGCCGTTACCTGTAAAAACTGTTCCCCGTTTTAACGCGCCGCGCTAACCAATTGAAAGATTCACGGCTAATGCACGTCACCTATCCGGAAACTCTATTTCATTCGGCGGAATATGTCATTCAAAATATTTGTCAATTTGTCGTGTAAAGGCACGACGATTAATCAATGAAATAACTCCGGAGTCAAAAGTGAAATGTTTTTTTTGTGCAACACGAATTTTGCATCCGGAATCGTTGCGATTATATCGATGCAATTCGGTTGCTGCAGTGGTCAATTATTATTTAGACTTAACACAAGTGAATATAAAGATAGAAAATGTAATAAAATATACCAAGGAAAATACTGTCTCGCAGTAAGTTCTAATAACATTCAATGGCGAATCGAAATCCGAATTTACATTCCGGTTTACCAACCAAAAGTGTACTTCAACAGCAATCACTGGAAATGGAGTTTATTTCTAACGAACTAGTTTTTCACTTGAATATTAATTCGTAAATATTAATCTCGTAATAGATTTATCGAATTAATTCAAACTTCCTCATTCATCCACAGTTTTCCATAAATCGTATATAAATTTGGTTTACACTAATTAATACTCCACATATAATTACTATACTAGTAATATCCAGGATGATCCCTCACTGGCATAATTCCCTTTTATTAAAAAAAATTAAATTGCCAATATTCGATGCGAAAAAATTCCCGAATTCATTACTTTCAGGTGCCTCTAATAATTTATAGTCTCAAAGAGTTTAAATCTTCGAATACTATGCGTATTTAATTATCCGAGCTATTTATATATGTATAAGATGATACAATAATATAATTGCATATATAAAACAATGTAATATAATACAATATTTTATAATACACAAAATATTGGCCGAGTATCTCTTTTTCCGAAAGCTCCTAGCAAGCTGTGACTGATAGCACCTGTCTTAATGAAGTTCACTTGCTACGAGTTTCGTTAACGACGCCCACACACACACCACACACACAGCCACATAAACACATCACACATACACGCGAAATTACTTAAGCGTAATGAAATTCATCGTTTCACTACTGCCGTTTCATGGCCTCGTAAAACAGTTATTGCTAGCTACGATCTTACGTTTTACGTCGACCCTCGAAATCTGTATATAGGGTTGTCCAAGATACAATTACAATGCGCACCGTTCAATGCGCAACTGTTAAAACTCGAGTTTTCATGAACCCTCGAAATGCATCACACTTTGCAAAATGCATTTATCATAGAACATGAAATGGAATGGAAACTGGATTCTAAACTTGGTACCGTTTGCTAACGATCTGAATGTGCAGTTGGAATCTAAGCCAATCTAAATTGCCGAGATCCATTTGACGTTAATTTTTTTGGTAACTCTGTATTTTATTCTTCCTTAAACGGTCGCCTTTAAATGAACTCATCTATAATTCCGATTCAATATGAAACCGTTTCATATCGATACTCGTACTCGTGCATTTCGAACCGGTAATCTTTGTCTTGGAATTTAGGGAAGGTTTTAAAGGGCTAGAAAGGGTTGGGGTGTTTAAGGAGCGAGGGAGAGAGTGGAGGGTCGGGGGTTGTGGATTTGCGAGCAGAGTTTTGGAATATGATCTTCGACGAATAAGGGTGTGTAGTTGTTTCGGACTGTGTTTGGAAATAGATGATTGATCTTGGAAGCTTAAAAATATTTACTTGTATCTGGGTAGTCTGTTAGATATGTAACAAGGTATTTCTTAAAAGATATTTTGGTATCAATTTATATAATTTTATATAATTTTTGATACGATTTATACTCGAATTGATATATACTCACTGCTTACACATTTATTTATATATAAATTATGACTGCAGGATTTAAATTGATTGACGGATTCATTTAATTACGTTATGTAGATAAAATAACGGTATATAAAATCTCGAACAAAGTACAGTGATATTTTTATTAGATTAGAATAATTTAACTAAAAATGATGGAGAAATCACTTTGACTCCTTTGGTAGTTCTAGTGTTAATAATATCTTATATATGAAATCCTATCATTAATAAGTATTATATAATTATTTATTAAATACTATATAACTCTTCAGTTATATCTCACAACTGTAATATTCTGTAAAACACCTGATTCTAAATTTACCGATCACTGCGTGCTTCGAAAGGTAGTCGGAGCAAAAACTGGTTACTGCGTTCCACGAATCGAACCATAACATTGCCAGTGTTTACAAAAACAGATAACAGAAATAATACTCTGCCGTAAGATCCGCTTATCACGACGGAGTCATACTTAGCTTGAAAATATTCAATAAATATTCAAAGCTACTTTTCTCGAAAACGAAGACTGATATGAAAAATGTTATTCCAACTTTATTCTAAGTTTGCAATATATTTTTACATATATTGAGTTGGCCAAATAGTTATATATATATATCTTTATAAACGCAGGTTTACAAAGTTATCCGAAAGATAAGAATACTTTGCAAATCAAAACGATCAATAAATTATGATACGTCAGTTATTTTATATTGTTATCGTAACACAAAAAATATTAAAAATTCTACAAATATCAGCGATATATTTCATTCGAGTTTTAATAATATTCGCATGCTCAATGACCCGATAATTGCCAACGTGATAAATTCTCTTATGTCATACCTAGATTCGTTGCCGCTAATAAACAAATTGTTGTTATTGTTGCTCAACGAATTTCCGGTTCTTCGATCACTTTGTCCATGAAATATCATCGCAGATTGTTCCGGAAAACCATCGCACACCCGGTGTATTATATATACACGTTATAACACTAAGAATTACTTGTTATTTATAATAAATAATTGCGATGGTGGTTATCGTTATTGTTAATAATATGGGCGACAATAAATTATTAAGGTAGAATCGCAGTTACGGCGAACCGATTTCTACGACGCTTGGAAAGAGGCTTAACACGTCCGACCTCGTCAGCTGCTCGCCGCGAACTGCCGTATCGTTGGATCGAAGCTGCTCGATCAAACCGTTTATTTATTTGAATAAAAGCATTTTGAAATAACAATTAAATAAATAGTTATCTTATTTAATCAGCTATTTTGTCACATAACCAGCGATTAGTTTATTTGTACAAGCAAATCATTTGCTTGTTAATTATTTCGTTATTAGATTTTTAGTGAAATCATTTTTGATTTTATTTCTTATCGAAATAAATTCGCTTTCAAATAATCATGCAAATAACTTGTAATATTTTCGTGGCTAAATGCCCGTGTTATAATTAATAGGTCGAATACCGTTGGGATCAACCCACATTCTGGAATACCATAATTTCCATATAAAGATGAAAAGTATTCATTGCGAAATACCATAATTTCCATATAAAGATGAAAATTAATCTTTCTTTAATGGGGATTTATTACGATTTAACTTGGTAAATCTTGATTACTTCCAATTTGAGGGAAGATGAAATATAGGGGTTAAAGTATGGGGGCTTTCTGTCTTCATTTATGACGGCGCCTGTCAGTGGCTGAGAAATTATGTAATATGAGTCAAATATGTATACGGAATGCAGCTTGCATAAACACTATTCAAAATATTCCATTTCATCGATCGCTTTATTTATTTATTTATTCAACGTTAGCCGTAATATTTGGAGAATTACTAAAATACATTTTAAATTCGAATCACTCGTACTTGAATACACGAATTGTTTCAAAGTGATAATTAATAATTGTTTAATAATATAATATAATCGAGCGCAATATTGAAGTGCAATATATGCTCCATGTATTTAAGTACAGTTTACGTGTCTATCCTTTTTTCATTCATAGCATTAATATCATAAGTCATATGATATTCTACCGCGTGTCATTCGATTAAATAGACGTTGAAGTAGGAAACTAAGGGTTGCATTTTCCGTATGAAACTTGCTTTTTAATCCCCGAATTCATTTTCCGAAGTGTGTTGTTTTAGGATCCCTTCCCACAACTAGTTCAGTGACCATTATATTCTCGTCAACCCTGAATGTCTTTTACAAACACTTTATATATTAAACTCCGTGATATCGTGGGACAGAATTCTTTATCGTCATCAAATTTATCAATTTCGTAACAATGTCGCATCCACAAAGAATAATCCTCGAACCCACATCCAACCCCTTTTGATCGACATTTACGATAGCTAGGGATAAGCGAAGGGTCTTCTAATTCCTTGCTCCTATAGTGGAGTTCTACAAAGAAGACACGTGTGACGTCAGAGTTGCTCGAAACGGGATAAAAAGAGAGGACGACGCGGCGTCTTCGTCACCGTGACAACGGGGCTTGCGATAAATTTAATTCTATAAACTGAAATTTGTATGAATTGATACTGCGGTAAATTGAAATTTTTGTAGGTTGAAGTTTCTATAAAATGAAATTAAAAAAATTGATATTTTTATAAATGGGAATTTAAAAAATTTATATTTCTGTAAGTGGAATCTTCTATAACTTGAAATTCTATGGGTTGAAGTTACTATAAATTGAGATTTCTATAAACTCGAATTCTAAACATTGAAATCTCTATAAAATGGAATTCTAAGAATTGATATTTCTGTAAATGGGAATTTAAAAAATTTAATTTCTGTAAGTGGAATCTTCTATAACTTGAAATTCTATGGGTTGAAGTTACTATAAATTGAGATTTCTATAAACTCGAATTCTAAACATTGAAATTTCTATAAAATGAAATTCTAAGAATTGATATTTCTGTAAATTAGAATTCTATAAACTGAAATTCTAAAAACTGATGCTCTACCAATTGAAATTTCTGTAAATCAGAATTTTATAAATTGAAGTTCTAAAAACGGACATTCTTATAAATTAAAATTACAAAAAGCGTCCCTATGCGATCACATAGTATTAGAATCCTCACAGCTGCATCCAAAGAAGATTACCACCAGGTTTCTCCAAACATTCATCACATAAGTATCAAAATGCGAATTACCACTTAACATATAAACAAAGCCAGTTATTTAAACAATAAATGCATCCATTACACACGTAATCGTGGGTCTTCCTTGGAATGTAAGCTTCGCAAAAAGAATTTGCAATAGGCTTCCCCCTTTTTATAATCCAATGACTCTCGTTTAGTATTCAAGCTTTATAAACGCATTTCGCATTCTTCGCTTCTATATTGCCGATACTCCTATTCCATAAAACATCTGATTTAAATTCCAGATCCCTGAAAACCAGGTCGTGCATTGACCGTATTCAGATGGTCCGTCCGTCCGGGGTGTCCGTGACGTACAGCTGGAACCTAATACCAGCGGCCATGTTAAAAGAGCCCTGAGAATGATCGCGTGTGCACTGAGATGGTCATCACACTATGCAGGTGAACGCACTTAAGATCATGCGATCCACGATTCTAGGATGATCGTATGCTAATCTACGGATAGACCGACATATGGACACACACTCTGCACCTGAATTTTAATGCATTCGATATGCTTTGATCGGAATGAGATAATTTGATAAAACTGGAGTTTAGTTGGAAAATGTATAATTAACACATTTCTAAATTACTGAGTTAAAACGAACCCATAAGTAGAATTTAAATAATAAATTCCAGCTTGATATTAATCTGAAATTACATAAAATTGAGTCCCGAATTTAGAAGAGATTTTTATTAATCTAAGATCCAGTCTGAAATATAGTCCCAGATTTAGTTTCAAATTTGAAAGCTCTATTTGAACAATATTATTATTTAATAACCTGCAGTATAAGTACAGATTAATTATAGATATATTATAGATTATCACCGAGGAACTAATCTTGTATATAATATAGAAAATATAATTGTGCACTAAGCGGACGGAAGTTACCAACGGACCTAATGCAATATATCTATTAATTATGAATATCAATAATTCCAGCAATCATACGAGATCTCTTTGAGTGAAATTCTACGGAATAGCTGCATTCTGTTAATCCATCGTTAACCTATTACGAGATATATCAACATATAGGCTTGCATCGTTACGAATTTACATTTCAAGACCAGCGGGATGAGCAGCCTGTGAATGCACAGCTAAATTGACGCGCCGGTGCCAGCCAATTGAGACACTTTGGAAGAGGAGGAAATTGTTGGCTCGAGTACAAACATATTTACTGGCAATTTGCTTGTTTCAAGTGAAGTGTTGTTTTACATCTACAAGCCAACTTTTTCACCTACATATGTCCTTGCCATTAACAGCATAAATAAATGATTAGTTAAAAATTAGTATTCCTTCAATAATAAGACCATACTCTTATTTTGATTACAAATTGAACTTAAAGGAACTTAAAAAAGTTATGTTTTACATTTTACATTTTCATTATTGTCTATTGTTCCAAAAAAGACTGAGAATATACGGTTGGAATTTAAGTGTTTTTTGACGTGCTTCTTTAAATGGCAATCCTTTTTCTTACGGAATATTACATTTATATTAAATCTTATACAATGATATAATGCGACTTCGATATAACGCGTTTATGTAATGCGACTCTCATATAACTCGATTTTTATAACGCGACCTCTATATGGAATATAACTCCCGCGTTATACGAGGGTTACCTGTACTTGACGTGGGTTACGACACGGAGGTAGATCGAGTGCGTAATATATCCGGGAATATGATGATTAATAACAGTGTTGGAGAGCACCATTGTGTGACCCTAGGATTGCCAACATCGTGAATCCCCATTTTCGCGTATCAGGGAAGCAATATAACACGCTTCCCCTCCAATCATCTGCGTATACTCGCGGTATCCTATCATATCGTCCTCTGGACATATCCTGTCGTGGAATCTGCTTTCTGATACGAAGTTAACCATTCGATTAGGTAAGTGTACACCCTCCGACAGCACGATAAACTCTGGTAGGATTGTGATTTATTCCCTGATATGGAATACGTTTGGATGGTATTGATCCTAGGATCTTCAAATTGTCGTGTGTTTCCAGAGGATACAAGGGATTGTGTTCATTGTACGAGATTGCGGAATAATTGCTAATTAGTGGTTAATTATAATATATATTATATATTAATTATAAATTGAAATTTCTAGTAGTCATAATTCTATAAATTGCAGCTTTATGAACTGAAATTTCTATAAGTTAACGTTCTATAAACTGCAATCTTATAAGTTAGAAATTCTATAAGTTGGAATTTTATAAACTGAAATTTCTATAAGTTGAAATTCTTTAAATTGATGTTCCTATAACTTGAAATTCCAAGGAATTCAAATTCTAAAAACTGAGGGCGTCACGTGACAACTGAAAACGGGACTCAGGATAAAGCAAATTCTATAAGTCGAAATTCGACAAATTGAAATTGTTATGAATCGAAATTCTATAAATTGGGCGCGTAAAGTACCGCATTAAACGAGGTCCACCTTTATTACATAATCAGCTGAACCCTTTTACGTAAGGCAGCCAGTAGAATAAATATGTTACCTAATTCATTCCATAAAAATATGAAATATAGAAATATGGCGTATGAATTTTTCACACGGAATGTCTCCGTTATCAGGAAAGCTAAAAAGGTCAATCGAAATTTTCGTACATTTCGATGAAAACCGAAACATGGCGGGGCCATCAGCTCCAAACGTCCACGGCAAATTACGTTTTCTTTTTCTCCATTACTGGCATACAGGCGTTGCAATCTTCTGGCATTCTACGGTTCTTCTTTTTCCATACTTTTTTTTCTCGACAGTCCATTTCTTCAGGCTATCGAAGGAAACGATCTCCGAACATCGATAATTTCAAGACAGATCTCACCTCTGTATTTGAAATGAAACGAGTGGGAATCGAATTCTTATTATGCTTGCTCTCCCTTCTCTTATATCTGCCCTACAGATATAAAGAGAGGCGATAAGGAATTCCATCGAATTTCGCGCCGACTGTCGATTCTAAATTTGAATATGGTCGCATCAGAGAACGTTTCTCGTTCCATTGAATACGTTGGCATTTTAATAGATTTCCAGGATACGCCGATGCCGACTTATTTTTTATGCTACCGTCAGATGGAATTGAACGATCGCACGCTCAAGCTAATTGACATGCCCCGTTGAATGTCAAGTTCTCGATTAATAACGCTATCAAATATCTCTAGCTACTATCCTTTGCTCAATTTCAAACCTTTCCTAAATTCCAAGACAAAAATTATCGGTTCGGAATTCACGAGTGCCAGTTATTAATTATGATATCCTATTTTTTGGGACATACTGTATAATGTCTATGAAATGATATTTGTCCAAGAAACTTTAGCATTTATTGTCTCATTTGATTTGAAACTTCAATTATGGGGAAGAATTGAAATAATAGATTGTGAAAAGGGTTTTGGTTTAATTTGTAACACCTTTATATTTCGTGTTGCATTATGAATCACAGGGGGTGGAACAAATATGTTTTAGGACGATTTTGGGTAGAAAGATTAACTTGAAAAATTAACTTGCACCCTCCGACTATAAATTATATATAAATAAATGCGCAGGGTTTACCGAGTATATGTTCGGTGGTTGTAGTGTTAACTGTAAAATGTTTAAAATACAGATATACTTAGTTATACTTAATTATACTTCGACAGTTCTTCTCTCAGTTATAATTATACTTAGTTATACTTCTGCAGTTCTTCTCTCAGTTATAATTATACTTAGTTATACTTCTGCAGTTCTTCTCTCAGTTATAATTATACTTAGTTATACTTCTGCAGTTCTTCTCTTAGTTGTACTTGTACTTAGTTATACTTCTGCATTTATCAATACATGAAAATAGAACCCTTTGCAGATATCTTTTACGATAAAGCATCCTGCGGTTTCGAATTGAAACCGATCGATCGGTGCAGAGATACGAATCCTGGATCTCTTTGCCGTTATCTCAGAACCGTGTCATTTGTCACAGCATAAGCCACGGAATGGGAACTGGATTCTAAGCTTGGTACCGTCTGCTAAGATCTGAATGTGCAGTTGAAATCCAAACCAATCCAGATTACCGAGATCCATCGAGTACTTCCACGTTAATCTTTTGGTAACTCTGCATATTACACTTCCTTAAACGATCGCCTTTAAATGAACTCATCTATAATTCCGATTCAATATGAAACCGTTTCATATCGATACCTGATATCACCTTTCAGGATCACAGATTACATATGTAATGGATCGCTGACTTAAAGTATTATATCAACCGTCGTTGTAACTCGGGTTCGCTGAAACGATTTGGATTTCGAACTCGTACTCGTGAATTTCGAATCGGGAATCTTTGTCTTGGAATTTAGGGAATGTTTTAAAGGGCTAGGAAAGGGTTAATAAACGTATTCTGTATGGTATGAAGTTCGCACATAGGCGATCAAATAATTGGTGTTTACGATGAAAGATTGACATCGTTAGTGCTTCATATAATTGGAAGTTGCGGTCGTAAACTCGAGTTCGCGACTCGGCGCAATTGGCCGACCGCGGTTGCATCTACTATTGTTCTACGAATCAGCAAAGTGGTCCAATTACTACGGAACGCAATTAATCCGAATATAATTAATAGTAAACTACAGAAATTCCGCATGCAACGAGGTGTAACATAAAACCCGGAGAATGTTTGAATCCGCGTACAACGTTGGCTTCTTTTTTCGGGTGAATTTCCAAATAGATGGTGCATTGATAATCGTGGAAGTAATTAATCGAAATAATTGGTATCGATTGACTACGAAATGCATTAAGGCTCGATATTAGTTTGTTAATTTCCCGGAATTTTGCTCCTCGTAATAATACTTAATAAATTAATGGATGATTGAATTCAATTAATTATTCGCCAATGTTTTCAAATTTAACTGAATTACGCGCTGAATATATTAAAGTTTCATGATTATAATTATAATCATCTACCCTTTTATTAATTCAGGTTCGATATTAGATCAGATATTAATTATCCTATGAAACGGATATTATTAATATCTTAAAGAGTAAACATAATTAATATTAACCTCTACATAAATCAGGGTAGATATCAGAAATCCAAGAACTATATTTATATATTTATTTTATATAAATATATATTCGAATTATTAAAATTTTACTAGAAATTACGGGGTCAATAATTTCCACCGCTTCGGTAATTCCAATGTTAAACCAGAATTAATTATATTCATTAATTATATTAATTATATCCGAGGATCTCCAGAATTTGTGAACCGCGTTATATCAAAATCGCGTCATATCGAAACCGCGTTATGTCGAAACCACGATACATAAGTATCACATTAAATCGAAACCGCGTTATACAAGTACCGCGTAGCACGAAGTTTTACCTGTATCTTCCAAATTCGTATTCCTCAATATCCCGAAGCAAAGAAAACACTCGTTTTTCCGCATCGCAAGCTCATCCATTATACATAAAGAACGACTCAAATCCTCAGCGCGATAACCAAATTTAGTTTATCCGGGACTTACGCTACCAAAGGTCCTGATATTCCTAGGAATAATGGCTGTTTCCTTATCCCCGTTTTACTTCAATGATCGCGCGATACGACGAATCTTTTACAATAGCCAGAAGCGGGGGTGGATTCAACGATCCCTTTGGCTGAAATTTACGTTCGTAAATTAGTCATAAGGGGCTCCTCTATCCAATGGGTTTATAGCGCGACCAATTACTTATACGATCCACTACAATGACAAAGTTCGAGTACTATGTAATTTAAAACAAACTGCCGACAATTCGGTATCTTTTTTGGGGGGAAACTTTTTAATGGCCAGTTCGGATATCGGGTATCTTCGGCAATAAACGTTAAGCAGGTGTGAGTTATCACTGTTTTCTGGGTATTAAAGATCCACTGGTTTTGCACTCCAAATGAACCCTTTTGCAAATCAAATTTCATCCTCTTGGAAATTAAATTAACCTTTTTGCAAATCAAGGTTTCCTACAAATTCCTTTTCTTAAGCTATATTAGGTATAAATGCTTTTGACATAAAATTAATATAAATTACTTATTTAACACCAAAAGTATTTATAAATTCAATATTTGTAAATGAAATATTTTTTACATAAAACTGACATAAAATAGTTATAACTAACATACATAGCTTAAGAGAACAAGTTTGCAGAAAAGCTTAATTTACAAAAGGGTGAATTAAGTTTGCAAAACAATGAGTCTGATTTAGAATAAGGAGAATTTGATTTGCAAAAAGGTGAATATAATCCGCAAAATGATTAACTTGGAGTCCTGTATTGCTGCACATATAAAACATGGATTCTTTCACACGTTAGTTTCACGTTTTTTTGTCGGTGTACAAAGTGTACATTTATGGAATTCTTTCAGTAAGTTGTGACAGAAAGTTTTAAGACTCACGGAGCATTCGAGACGTACAAAATGTACGAGACTTTCAAGGCCCGCGAAAGTTTTCGACATATCAAAGCCATCGCGACTTTTTCAAATTACTGACAGAACTTTCCAAAGTTCTTGCGAGAACTCGTCGTATTTGCAATTTTTCTTCGTTGATAGAGCGGCGTTATGCCGTAAAATATCGAATGCAATTTATTCAGATTTCCACGCAGTGTTTATGTCACGGTACACGGAATATTGCTTTTCATTGGACGACGATAAATTTACAACATTTTATATCCATAGATTTAGAGTTATCATGAAAAATATAATATTAATATAACCACACAATTTTACAATAATTATGATTTCATTGTGGCGATCCTCCAGTAACACCACATTCATACAATGCGACTCCGTTATAACGCGATTTTTTTTTAAAGTAACCCCCGCGTTATACGAGGGTTGCCAGTATTTCCTACAGATTCGAGGACATCTTTTCAATAGTTCTATAACACGTTCGAGTACCATACAGTAAATTGCTTCGTACTCAGACTGGATTCGAAGTGCTCGAAATCATGTAAAAAACGACGATTCTAGCTTTCTCCTTCCGAACGACTCGTTCCAGATGGGCCATGAATAGTCGTTCGATTGACAATCGATGCTATTGACCAAACGAATGTAACTCTTCAGTTCTGTTTTAATTGTACTCCGCGACACCCCCGTCGCCCCTCCCTCCGATTGCACGCTTTATCGCGCTCTTTGTTACGCCACTTTATTACATTTCCTGTCTTAATTCCGAGCTATTTTTCACGCGCATGAAGATTTAATGCGACGGAACCGTCGTAGTTTCATTAACAATGTTGCGGATGAACAAACTAAGTGGTTAATTGATCTACGAGTACAAGGTGGATAAAAGAGACGGGAGTTTTGTCGATTAACCCGTTAACCGGGGTTTTTTAAGTAGAATTATTATTAGACATTTCTGTAAGTTGAAATTCTATAATTCGGAATTTCTGTAAGTCGAAATTCTATAATTTGAAGTTTCTGTAAGTAAAAATTCTATAATTCGAAATTTCTCTAAGTCGGAATTCTATAATTTGAAGTTTCTGTAAGTAAAAATTCTATAATTCGAAATTTCTATGAGTCGAAATTCTATAACTTGAAGTTTCTGTAAATTAAAATTCTATAATTCGAAATATCTATAAGTAAATATTCCAGAAAGTGGAATTTCTCTAAATTGAAGCTACATAAATTAAAATTTCTCTAAATTGGAACTCCATAAATTAATATCTCCATAATTTAAAATTCTATAAAATAGAATTCTAAAAATTAGAATACCTATAAACTGAAATTCAATTAAGCACATGACGTAGCCGTTGTAGATGGGGCAACGAGAGAGACCGACGCGGAATCGTCGTTACCAAGACAACGGGACTTACGGCGCATTTAACTGGCCAATACCTAGTGCTTTGGGACGCAAGGCCCAAGCGTCGTCCAATCGAAATCCCAAACCGCACGCGCACCTTCTTTGCACACCGAAAACGTATCCAGTAGAGCACAGATAAACTAGCTATCGTAACACGAAAGCTTATCGAAGAAGATTGCGTCGGAGCCGATAAATCAAAGGAATCGATGTGCTTGACCAAGCTTTATAGGTTAGGTTGGTTCGTGTACTCACCTATCGCGGGAATTGCTTTATGACTCACAGGAGGAACCACCGGAAGCCAGGATAAATTGAAATTAGTTGTTATCATCGATCCGACCGTCCTCCTCCCAGCGATTCGTGTTCTGCAAAGAAATAAATCCACATGAAACAATAACGCAAAGTAGCCATAAAATATATGCGCATCTCGCGGACAAAGTACAGCCAATCTTCGCGTTTTATCTTGTAACCCGGCAGTTCTCCCTCGGCTCTCGTTTGATCTTACGTGGCAAGTCATTTTCCTGGGACATACAACTACGGTGCGCCCCGCACTACACGGAACTACTGGCTTACTTGGGTTAGGAGATCAAAGGAGACCGAAAGGGAATAGGATATGAAGCGTACTTTGAGTCGTCTACCACTGGGTTCTGGAAAGAAGGCGACATTAAGATTTTCTCCGGTTTTATTTTATTATTGAAGGTTAAATTACCGAAAACTAGAGTCAATTTTAATGTCGCCTTTCAGTCGCCAGAGAAGCGAAGGGTTGAACAACAGTGATAACACAAACGTGTACCAAACACTGACACGTTTTATTTCTGATATTCCGTAACTCGCATCTCCTGAACGTCAAAAGCACCGTACACTGTTTGCTAAGTAATTTCTAAACAAATATGAAAAGCGCTTCCTTTGATCTTCCGCCGCTGGATAACCGTATTTTTATTCCACAGTTACACTTTGCGCAAATATGAAATTAATTTCGCGCTAACTCTATATTCGAGACTGTCTATTTATTCATCATCATATTTATCCGTATTTCTCCCCCACACCCCTCGGGGTGTTTCTTTAGCGACGAATACGTAAAGTAAATACGGAAGAAAAATCCTCGAGGGAGGCCTCGTTTGTCGTATTTTTCTGCATTTCTGACGTCGATCCGAAAACAAGTAAATAACGTTCCCCGCCAAAATCTCGGAGGAAAACTATAATACATACTCCGCATCTCCATCCGGAATAAACTTTATCATTCGCATTGCGCCACATTCGCGGAATAATTATATGTGATCCGCGCATGCAATCTCATGTTGCGTTGATTTATCGCGTAATAATAAATTCCTGAAAATGTTATAAATATCAGTGATATCGGATTCGAGTTTTAGTAATATTCGCGAAATATTTGATTCCAGTATTACTAATATTCGCGATATATTTGATTCGAGTTTTAGTAATATTCGCGATACATTTCATTCGAATAATATATTATTATGAAATTCGTGTACCTCCAGAGAAAACAAGGATTTCCAGAACCACATATAATAGCTCGCACTTAAAAACCGGAATTTCAATAAAGTACAAAATTCAATTTTCATTATCGCCACGCATATTACATTACATTAGATCGTGACCAATAAAACGTGCACCTTCGTGGAATTAATAAAAAAATTCGTATTCACTCTGGTGGGTGGTAGACTTCGTAATAAGCCGATCGGCTTTACCAGGCTTACGTTCGGAAAGAACAAATAAAAAAAAACACACAGAAATTAGCATCTTCCTCACTGCAGAAAGTGGGGTCTCTCAATGTATGTATGTACATTGTACATACATCGTGGGGTGGTTTTAAAATTTCGATGAGTCACCACGGATTTTACACCTTAAAAAAAGGGACGCACACGCATAACCCAAAATGTGCCTACCTAAGCCCCATCAGGAGTTACTTTGGTGACAGTGAATCCCATCAATTCAGCTTAAGTTCTTAGCGTGCACAATGTGATGCTAGAGTTACTGTATTGTTTGAATTTATTTCAGATTCTTCGATATTCGGGGATTTCGTGAGAAAGGGTCCTAAGAATATTATTTTTGAAATGATGCTCTTCGCAGGGTTGCCTTTTAACACTAGAACTACCGAACATATACTCACTTGTTTTATATAAATTATAGCTGGAAGATTTAAGTTAATTAATGAATTCGATTGTGTTATTTTTATATAAATTATAGCTGGAGGATTTAAGTTAATTAATGAATTCAATTATTTGTGTTATGTACATAAAATAAAAGTATATAAAATTTCAAAGAATTCGCCATAGCATATTCGAATAATTAAACTGAAAATGGCAGGCAAGTCATCTTGACACCTTTGGTAGTTTCTAGTGTTAAAAGATCAATCGATCAGGTTTGCCAAATTCATAAGATTTTATTACTCGTTCGGATTTTAATGAAAATAATGTCGAGCGGTTTCTTTTCGATGAGTACATCCCGTTTGTGGCTTAAGATAGTGGTTTGATTAATCATATCATTTTATATTAAATAATAGTATAATAATAATGTTTCGAGTTTTTCGAAGGAATTACGCTGGCCGCCTTCAACGAAATTGATTTTTCAAGGCCTGTCAAATATCGTGAACTGCGAGATATACGACTTGACATCCTAATAAATGATCATGCTCCGGATTCCTTTGGCAAGCCCAATCCGTTAGATTAATGTGGAGGTAATGCGAATTTTACATTACTATATAGTATATAGCCCCGGAAAAAATTGACTAATAGCGATGGTTTTATTATTAATCGTCAAGTATTTCTTTCTACCTACGTCATACTTTAAATGCGGTCCAAAAAGTCCCAACACGTATACTCTAATCTTGTGTTTTGTTAATTACCGTGTAACAAATGTTGGCCATTGATTTGAGTTTTAGTAATATTAGCGATATATATGATTCGAGTTCTAGTAACATTCGCGATATACTTGATTCGAGTTTTAGTAATATTCGCGATATATATGATTCGCGTTTCAGTAATATTCGCGATAAATATGATTCGAGTTCTACCAACATTCGCGATATATTGGATTCGAGTTTTAGTAATATTTGCGATATATTTGATTCGAGTTTCAGTAGTATCAGCGATATATATGATTCGAGTTTCAGTAGTATCAGCGATATATATGATTCGAGTTTCAGTAGTATCAGCCATATATATGATTCGCGTTTCAGTAATAATCGCGATAAATATGATTCGAGTTCTACCAACATTCGCGATATATTGGATTCGAGTTTTAGTAATATTTGTGATATATTTGATTCGAGTTTCAGTAGTATCAGCGATATATATGATTCGAGTTTCAGTAGTATCAGAGATATATATGATTCGAGTTTCAGTAGTATCAGCCATATATATGATTCGCGTTTCAGTAATATTCGCGATAAATATGATTCGAGTTCTACCAACATTCGCGATAAATATGATTCGAGTTCTACCAACATTCGCGATATACTTGATTCAAATCTTATTAACATTATCATCGGCGGTCACCGACGACTGTCATCGCATTCAACATATTAAATAAGAATTCTACAGAAGAGACAGAAGAGAAAAGGGTTAGTTTCCATGTATTCCCAATGACAGGGTCAGAGTTCATCTCACACCAACTCCTTTCCAAGCGAGTACCAATGCGGTGTAGCGGTTAGGTTGAACCCTCGAGGCATATAAAACATGCAAGATGAGATTCTGTGTATTTAGGGGATAATCTAGCGGCGCATCTGTCGTGCTCATAAAGTATTCCTTGCCATCG
Organism: Nysson spinosus; assembly: GCA_910591585.2. Taxonomy (NCBI): domain Eukaryota; kingdom Metazoa; phylum Arthropoda; class Insecta; order Hymenoptera; family Crabronidae; genus Nysson; species Nysson spinosus. Next base: position 2,240,152 of record OU342849.1, read on the forward strand.
GACCCAGGAGACCGATGAAAGACGAGTAGCATCGAACTGTGGTTAGTCACGCGTGTCAAATGAGCAAGGATAAACAGATTACACGCTTATTGGTCGATTCGGCTATTCCTATCACCAAGGGAGACTACCCCTAGCCATAGAAACAGGACAGATGTGCTGGCTAATTTTGATTCCTTCCTATATTTTTTTTCTCCTTGCGTCTCACGTGATATCACGCACGGGCTGTGTTTAATAGGCCTTACAGGAACCCATGAAGAATGTCATGGGGTGAATCGGCTTCTTTATGGGCGTGGAACATCGGTTTCACCCGGTTATTAAGGGTGTCGTAGAAATTTGTCGGGGACTTAATATAAGCTTCAGAAATGCCGCCCCGTCGGGAATCGACATTTGCGAATAAAATTATACAAATTACTCTCGCAGTACGAATTTGCAAATATGTTTAAACATTAGTTCAATGTGGCGGAACATGTGCCGCGTTCATAGTTTTAGATGTTCCTTGTTATTTGAACAAGATTTGTAATGTCTGTTTAGAAGTGAAACAGTTTTTATTAATTGATAAACATTCTGCGGACTTTGGCGAATGAAATGATTAAACAGTTCTTGATAACTAGGTATCGTATAACACGGATTCCGGCGCGAAGTTCAACATATTAAACACAAGCGAGAATGCAAAGAATAAACGAGCACGGAAAATGTTGATCTACAAGAAAATTTCCAATTCCGTAGGTTCAAGTTTTTAGCGAGAAGGGAAATTCAGTTGGTTGAATAACATACTGGAATATCGAGATGAGAGGAAAAATTTGTTAGATTATATACATGGCATGACTATGCAACGTGAATTGAGCCACGGGTTGAACTTTCGTATCGATCTTCCCGACAGGGTTACCAACGGTACTCGGAATAAACCTGATATATTCATATTTCGAAATGTACCTATACTAATACAGAGCCAATGGTATCAGGAACAAAAAGAGTACGGATCCCGCGCATCGGCTGGGAAAGGAAATTATTCCAATCTTGGAATCGAATTATTGTTCTCCGTGAAATTCCGAGGTAGAAGGATGAAAAATGTGTCTCATCGATATTCACGTATTATATATGCATGTGTATGCTTAGTTTGCATATAATATAAAGGCCTGGCAATATGGCCGGCTATCAAAGAAGGAATCCACTTCAGACGTTTTACAAAAAAAAATATATCAAAAACTCTTATAATACCTTGACACTGTGCTGACTTTCAAAATGTAGTCTGTGCTTAGCAAAAACCGTGCGGTTCGACCTTTAATCAATCAGTTCCATATGTTCCTTTAACGATCAAAAGGTGTTTTACTGTAATATCGTTTTTTTAATTATACGTAGCATGGATGAAATGTGTCATTGCTTAGCGCCAGAAAGGGTTGGTTTACTGAAAGCAGCAGGAATAATTGAGATAACTGATTTTATAATATTAAAGCATAATTGACTTTTATGATGGAAGGGACTCAGCCTCCGACTAATTCTTGGGTAGCTTTCTTGGGTCGACCCTTTGTAGTTTAATGAGTACGAATTTAATGTACTTTAAGAATAACGCATTATTAACCATTCCAATATTCCTAATCTTTAAACTCATCCTTGATTTGTTATTATTAAATATTTGATGCCAAAAGAAGCGATTATATGGATGCAATTTTGAGAAATAGAAAACAGTGGATGCAAGTTTTTGAAGTAATACATTGTATGGCTGCGGTGTACTTGTAATAATTACCTCAAATAAATCTCTATATTAATTACGAAATGATTGAATTAATTGATTAACTTAATTTATCCGACCATAATTTGTATGTAAATAAACGTAAAAATATTACCAAGTTCGGTATTACTGATATTAATAACATCGGCGAATATATTTTATTGATGAGTAAACTTCATTTTAAAAAATGGTACTTATTTATGGCTGAACCCAATAAAACGGATATACATAATTCGGATATATTTAGCGAGATCAGATAAGTCTTCTCAGGTTGATTTCGAGCGAGGGGTAGTTCTAGTAGGTGCAGGGTGGCACGAAGGGGTGGGTTTTCACTGGGAACGAGAACGTCTGACCATTTGATTACCCATGGTATCCCCCCTCCAGCACGTAATTACCAGTCGAACACGATATTCGTCACGCCATATGCCGTATCACATGCCTTCTCGCAATGGCAACGATATATAATCAAGGAAATCGGTTATCTCCCACGTAAAATTCTTATCCAACTATTCTTACGTACACATTTAACCCTTATGGTACTTTATAAGTTTTAGTAATATTCGCGATATATTTGATTCGAGTTTTAGTAATATTTGAGATTTATTTGATTCGAGTTTTAGTAATATTTGAGATTTATTTGATTCCAGTTTTAGTAATATTTGAAATTTATTTGATTCCAGTTTTAGTAATATTTGAGATTTATTTGAGTCGAGTTTTAGTAATATTTGAAATTTATTTGATTCGAGTTTGAATAATATTTGAGATTTATTTGATTCGAGTTTTAGTAATATTTGAGATTTATTTGAGTCGAGTTTTAGTAATAATTGAGATTTATTTGAGTCGAGTTTTAGTAATATTTGAAATTTATTTGATTCCAGTTTTAGTAATATTTGAGATTTATTTGATTCGACTTTTAGTAATATTTGAGATTTATTTGATTCGAGTTTTAATCATATTTGAGATTTATTTGATTCGAGTTTTAGTAATATTCGCGATATATTTGATTCCAGTTTTAGTAACATCCGCGATATATTTCATTCGAATTTCAATAATATTTGCACCGTGGGTCACCAGTAACTCCCACGGCACTCAACGCATTACTCAATTTTACCTTGATAACAACGATATAACTCCCACTAAAGTTACTGTAGTTACATCACCAATGAAATTTTCGCAACTCTAGTAATCAGAGATATGCTTGTAACGTAATGCTTGTAATCAGTGTACACGTAAAATAAATCTATTTCACACAAAGCTCGGAAACTGGTCGAATAGCGTTGGAGTGAGGGTTCGGTTTACCTTAAAAGGAACAGGATGCGAGGGAGTAGGACAGCAGAAACCGGAAGTGCAGGGGGTCGCAGGGGGTGGATAGAAGTCTCGCGCGCAATTTTCAGACAATTTCAGGTAATAACTTTTGCATGTGAAATTGCAGTAATACGTTTTCCCGGCGGACCGGCAGGTTAGTGTACGTTATGCAAAAGGCCAGCCTCTTCCGGCTTTTCCCTTTCGCGCCAACAAAAATGGCGGACGTGTACCGCGACCTTCGGCTTTTTTGAGGCCACTTATTATTATTGTTAGTTTGACACTAAAACTACCAAACATATACTCAGTTATGCTTACACATTTATTTATATATAAATTATGGCTGGCGGATTCAAGTTAATTAATGGATTCAATTATTTGCGTTATGTTATGAGAAACAAAAGTACATTAAAAATGGCAGACAAGTCATGTTGACCAATTTCATAGTTTTAGTGTTAAGCGAAATGAATTAATATTATTTGTAGTTGAAACGTGTTAATCGTGACTCCGTGGATTACGTTCTTATTAATTAAGATCGCGTAATTAATTTGCAGCAAGACTTACACCTGATCTTGTTTCAATAATAATTATATTATATATAATATATGTGTTCTTTTGAACGAATATTAATTAGTTTCAACAAATCCAATGAATATTAATTAAGAGTTACTATTAATTAGTACATTATCCGAGTGCAATACGATCTCAAAGCACAGTATTTCAGTGTTTATTTAAATGTGGATTAATTTAACAGTTGCTTGAAATTTAATGTGGACATTATGCGGTAATTATACAATTAATAATTAGGAATCTATCTGAATATATTCATTAATTAAAACTGAATCGACTGAATTATCTAAAATAATGAATACAATAAAAAATCAATGTCGATTAATTAAGATTATATTAATTATTGCTTGCACCTGACATCTTAACTCTTCATATGACGTAAGAATTAATATTCACTGAAATAGTTTAAACTGACTCATTTCACTTGGGTGAGTTAAACCAACTAATATTCGCTTCAAGATCGCATATATTATTTACGTGGATTTATTATTGAAGCAAAATGGCGCTGGTTTCCAGAACGTAAAGTATGGTGGAGCCATTGAAACTTTTCGGGTGAAAATAATATCTATTCGCGTCGCTGGAACTAAGAATTAGTGGAACTCATCCTTCCTTTCCTTTTTCCAGTTCCTTTTCGTGTGACCTTCCGGCTCTTTCGCTCCTCTTTACGCTTTGCTTTCATTTATTCATGTCACCACTTCGCACCGCATCCGCTTCCTAATTGTTCCTCCCGTTTGTCGCCATTATTCAGGATTGTTTCAGACGAATCTCCGGTACTCATGCTAATACTCGCTGCTTCCTTCGACCCTATTTCACTGCCCGGTAATTCCTGTCCAATCCTATCTACATGCAACGCCGAGCAGTTAATTATTTTTAGTGATTGATGTTAATCTTTCCTAATAGCCTGTCTCCCTTCATTTCCGTGGATCTTCGTGATCAGGTGTCTGCCACGATGTGCCATATTCTCCTTGGAATACTGCATCTCTTGCGCTATCGTGTATATATATATATATATATATATATATATACATATATACGTGTATATATATATATATATATATATATATATATATTGTGTGAATATTGTGTACCTGTGTCGACTCTAACACTGTTTTATCCCTTGGTTCAACTAGGAATTTATATTGATTATTTATAATGATTCAGAAGATTGAGAAGATTGGCTGTTAAGGATCCAAAAGATTGAGAAGATCGACTATTAAGGATGAAAAAGATCGAGAAGATTGACTGTTAACGACCCAAAAGATCGAGAGAATCGACTGTTAACGATCCAAAAGATTGAGAAGATCGACTGTTAACGATCCAAAAGATGGAGAGGATCGACTGTTAACGATCCAAAAGATGGAGAGGATCGACTGTTAACGATCCAAAAGATGGAGAGGATCGACTGTTAACGATCCAAAAGATAGAGAGGATCGACTGTTAACGATCCAAAAGATGGAGAGGATCGACTGCTAACGATCCAAAAGGTTGAGAAGATCGACTGTTAACGATCCAAAATATTGAGAAGATCGCTTATTAAGGAAACAAAATATCCAGAAGATCCGCTATTAAAGAATACAAAAATTGAGAAAATCGACTATTAACGATCCAAAAGATCGAGAAGGTTGAATCTTAACTATCCAGAAGGTCCAACAGATCGACAAGATCGACTATCAACGATCCAGAAAGTCACACAGATCGAGAAGTTCGACTATCAACGATCCAGAAAGTCACACAGATCGAGAAGTTCGACTATCAACGATCGACAAAATGAAATATTAATTTATATTAATGTATTATATATTCCAATGAATCTTTTATACATCGAATTATTTCCACAATCCAATCGATTATTTCGATGCATATTACATAATTTGTCCACACTCGATATCAGTGCTATCAATGAATACGTTGCAATGCGATACCGCATTTGTAATAATATGTTTGTTCAGGTTGTATACATATATATCTATGATTTGGAGTGCAAATATTCCTGCATTTGCAAGCTGATTTGCAGATTGTCATAAAGAGATGCGGTATGTCTATCTCGGAGTGGAACCACAAAATGTTAAATTTTGATGTTTCGATACAACCTGCCAAATATAACTTCGTAATGCATTACAGTGTGTACGTGATATTCCCTTTGGATTGAATAATGCCCAAATCCATCGACGGACTAACAAACAATTTTCGTTGTTTAATTATAGAAAACAGATGCAGGAAAAAATGTGTAATACACTTCTTTCGACCCAAAATCATCCTAGAATATGTTTATATATCATGTACCATCGATTTAGGCCATTTAGAATTGATTTTGGCGACTTTGATTTTTTGAGGATTTTTGAAGGTATACCCCTTCACATTTTTGCGATTTTTGGTCGACCCATTTTTGTCTCGAAAAAATTTTTTAACCGCTTCTTCCGACCCAAAATTGTCCTAGAATATGTTTATACATCATATACCATCGATTTAGGCCATTTAGAATTGATTTTGGAGACTTTCATTTTTTGACGATTTTTGAAGGTATACCCCTTCACATTTTTGCGATTTGGAAATGACCCATTTTTGGCTCAAAAAAATTTTTTAATCACTTCCTTCGATCAGAAATCATCATAGAATATGTTTATACATCATATACCATCGATTTGGATGGTCTAGAAGCGATTTTGGCGACTTTTCATTTTTGAGAATTTTTGAAGGTATACCCCTTTACATTTTTTCGACTTGGGTTCGACCCATTTTTGACCAATAAAAATTTTTTAACCGCTTCTTTCGACCAGAAATCGTCATAAAATATGTTTATACATCATATACCATCGATTTAAGTCATTTAGAATTGATTTTGGCGACTTTGATTTTTTGACAATTTTTGAAGGTGTACCCCTTTACATTTTTTCGATTTGGGTTCGACCCATTTTTGACCAATAAAAATTTTTTAACCGCTTTTTTCGACCAGAAATCGTCCTAGAATATGTTTATACATCACCCACCATCGATTTGGGTCGTTTAGAATTTATTTTGGCGACTTTCAATTTTTGACAATTTTTGAAGGTGTACCCCTTTACATTTTTTCGATTTGGGTTCGACCCATTTTTGACCAATACAAATTTTTAAACCACTTCTTTCGACCAGAAATCGTCCTAGAATATGTTTATACATCATATACCATCGATTTAAGTCGTTTAGAATTGATTTTGGCGACTTTTAAATTTTGGCAATTTTTGAAGGTATACCCCTTGACATTTTTGCGATTTTGGGTCGACCCATTTTTGCCTCGAAAAATTTTTTTAACCGCTTCTTCCGACCCAAAATCGTCCTAGAATATGTTTATACATCATATACCATCGATTTAATTCATTTAGAATTGATTTTGGCGACTTTGATTTTTTGACAATTTTTGAAGGTGTACCCCTTTACATTTTTTCGATTTGGGTTCGACCCATTTTTGACCAATAAAAATTTTTTAACCGCTTCTTTCGACCAGAAATCGTCCTAGAATATGTTTATACATCACCCACCATCGATTTGGGTCGTTTAGAATTTATTTTGGCGACTTTCAATTTTTGACAATTTTTGAAGGTGTACCCCTTTACATTTTTTCGATTTGGGTTCGACCCATTTTTGACCAATACAAATTTTTAAACCACTTCTTTCGACCAGAAATCGTCCTAGAATATGTTTATACATCATATACCATCGATTTAAGTCGTTTAGAATTGATTTTGGCGACTTTTAAATTTTTGCAATTTTTGAAGGTATACCCCTTTACATTTTTTCGATTTGGGTTCGACCCATTTTTGACCAATACAAATTTTTTAACCACTTCTTTCGACCAGAAATCGTCCTAGAATATGTTTATACATCATATACCATCGATTTAAGTCATTTAGAATTGATTTTGGCGACTTTTAAATTTTGGCAAATTTTGAAGGTAGACCCCTTGACATTTTTGCGATTTTGTGTCGACCCATTTTTGACTCGAAAACATTTTTTAACCGCTTCTTCCGACCCAAAATCATCATAGAACATGTTTATACATCATTTACCATCGATTTGGGCCATTTAGAATTAATTTGGGCGGTTTTGATTTTTTGACGATTTTTGAAGGTCTCCTTAATATAAATAGTCTTAGTGGTTCAAGTTGGATCAGCATTACTTAACTGTTCCATTTATTTGATGCTAGTGTCGCTATAAAAAACGTCGGTTTAAGTACTGTTCCTAAATCCTATTACTTTCATTGTATAAAACGCGGTAAATCCGAGTCTCTTATCTCCTGAAACTGATCTAATTATATTTTCCTAACCGTGTTAAACCGAAACCATAGAAATCGGGGAATGTGGATACTTCGTAATTCGATATAGTGAAGTGGTGTAGGAAGCAAAGTACTTTGCCTTGAGATCTAAAAAGAAGGCGTACAGTAACTTTATAGAATAATGTCATATTATAATCTATATAAAAAAAAGCTACTATAATCATCTTAAATCGTCTACTCTTCGTCATATAATTGTCTGCAGTGAGAATAAGAAGGTTAAGAGCTATGCTACTCCATTATTATTAATTTATTAATCTCAAGTTCGAAATTCAGTCGTATATTACGATGTATAGTGAATACAAAAAAATTTGCGACAGCCCCCGCGTTGTGAACTCGGGGACGTCTTGACCCCGACTGAGGGTGAGAGACGGAGCGGGGAGTGGTATAGTGTTGGGGTAGGTCAGTAATTCGGCGGCAAGCGCCGCAGTTTAAAGGGCACATAAGTAATAAAACATGGCTGCATATCCACAGTCGGGGTCCCGACGTCCCCGACTCCACAACGGGGGAGCTCACGCAAATTTTTTTATTAACTATAAACCGTAATATACGATTGAATTTCGAACTTGAGATTAATAAATTAATAATAATGGAGTAGCATATTTCTTAACCTTGTTGCAACTTTTATGAAAGCTCTCTTTAAACCATTTTATATCAGATAAACAAATTATCGATCAACCCACTAACAACAGAATAACCTAAGCTAATTTTACTTCCTGACTCACCTTGTACAATCCATATTAAATATAATATGTAATATATAAAATATATAACGAATCACAGAATTAAAAATATGAACAACGCGGGATATTCACATAGATGTGGAGCTTGTTTCCGAGGATCGTTTGAAAATTTTTGAAAGCGCTTTCAGTAAAACTGCCACGACTTTGCAAGTATAATAATTGGATCACGAGAATGATGTCGGTGAAAAGAATTACGAGATAGAAATTCGCTTGGAATACCGTGCAAGACGGGGTGAGGGCTGTATAGCGAAGTATTTTCGAAGCAACTCCGAGGGGTCCTCGTCAAATAAAATAACACATGATGAATGAATGAGGGATAAATCGGAGCTTTCCCTGGATTTTCCGCAAATGAAAAGCGCAGGCGCACAATTACATTGTTGTAAAAGACGATCTACTCGGGGAACAAATAAAATAGCAGCACGTAATCGGTTGTATTTCGAACAATATGCAAAAGACTTTAATAATTTTTTTCCAAAAATGTTCAAAAATAAATAATAAAATATAACACAACGGAAGCCTATATATTGAGATACAGCATTTCAATTCAAAGTATATTGATTCTAATATGAGGGAAAAAATAATAGCACGATAATTAATTGTTCATAATATTACTATTGCAACTTCTTTTGTCTACCTCGATGTCTACCTCGAACCAAGTATTTCCACCAATGCACATAATTCAATGTAAAAAACGAAATGTGGTGTAAACATTTAGTGTTCTTTTCTCCACTTGGTGTTTTGTAGTTATCCATTTGTGATAGAAGCCGAAGGTACCGTAGAATATCTGAACATCGGCATTGAATCATAATGGAAGTGAAACTCTGCTGGGCGTAAGTGTGCTTTTAAAGTTCACTCCGCGGGAGTCAATGGGTTTGAATACATTATTATGATACCAAAACACGAAAAGCGGTTGGATTCTACATTCCCTCTAGTATCTAGTTTTTCAACAAACTTTCTGTTTTGCATCCCTGAATGGGGTTGAATTTAAGCACTGCTTCTAGCGAACAAAGAACCCTGGTAGAAGTTGGAAAATGGAAAAAAACAACAGAACTAGATATATGGGCCAAGTGATTTTACCTGGCAATTATTATTTTGTGAAATCTGGATTAGAACAATATAAATGATCTACTAAATGATCTACTAAATGATCTACTAAATCAATGATAGGTTCAGCTACATGGAATCCGAATCTCCCTATAAGTCGCCTCTTACGACAGGCAGGGAGCTACCCTGGGCCTATTCTACTCCGGGCCCAGACAGGGATTATATCACTGATTTCAGTTCTGATCAGGAAATTCACATCGACCCTGTTTTTATTACTCGACCCTGAAGTATGGAATCGGGTTAAAATCCAGGGTCAGTCGTTAGTTTTTCGTAGGAAATTCAATGGAAAACGTGTCGGTGGATAAGATGCATTCGCGACACTGCGTGTTATACGAGTTCCAAAAAGGGAACGACGCGTCGGTTACGACCCAAAGACATATTAGGTAGATCCCAATATAGAACACGGCTATTAACGATCGAGAATAAAAAATTGTTTCAAACTAACAGCTACAAGAGATTAAGACTTACTCAGTTTGGCATAGAACATAAAAGAACGTGAATGAAGGGCGGCAAATGAATTTTCGAAAAAATCTATTTCTAAAGAACCATTCTCCGCGGGTAGTTCTATACTATATAAAGCGCTGTGCCAATGGTTTTAATCTGTTTGAATATTTTTCTCTATTTTCCAGATATTCGACAAAAGTGAACATTTTTCCGAGGAGAGATTTTACTCTTTGAAACTGTTTTGGGGAATAAATGAAGATTGGCTTCGTGCCGAAGTTGAGGTATTCTTCGGGCTTCCTACGATCCAGAATTTTTGGAATTCTCGGGTTCCCTCGCCTGCCTTTTTAACATCGTTATAAAGCCGTAAAAGCAGTTTGATGCTCGTTAAAAGTTGGCATTTCTATTCAGTTTTTATACACTAGTTGATTCAATAATAGCAATGATAACTGCTGCTACAAATTCGAAAATAAATTTGTTGAACGCTCATTTTTTCAAACGTTAGCAACACAAAAGAGATAACTTACACACATTCAGTTGTTTTTGTTTCTTTATGCATAAAAAGAATTTAAATTCGAGCGAGAAAAGCTTTATTTGTGTGTGAGAATAATTCTCTTCTCTCTTAATTCCCAAAAGAAAAACCCAAAAAGAATCAAAATAAACGGATAATCGCATTACGCTGTTAAAACTTCCTAGATTTCTTGGACTACTTATTTCTCCCTGCTTCTTTGTTTCACCGTATAACTTCGAAATCGCATTAAAAAAGTGTTTGAAAATTAAGCTGGAAACGGGAGGCCATTTATGTGGGCGAGCAACGCGGACGGAAGAATGAATGCCACCAAAAAAGGGCATTTAGCTCGAGGACAGGTTTTAGAATAAAAGAGGAGAACAGGAAACATCTGAAAATGGTTTTAGTTCGACGGGGACTTAAAATGAAAAATATGTGAAACACATAAAAAGAGATTTGAGTGTACCAATAAATATGTATCATAATAAATAACTCTTCACCTTTGCATCCACAATTTTCCAGATTATTGACAGGAATTAATATCTCGTCAGCCTCCCCGACGAGAACTGAAATGAACCGTGAACTTTGAACGGAGTCATCGGATTTAAAGGGTTGCAACATAATTCCAAATGTTTTCCGCATCCCTGGCATTGAGATACGTCTAGGGACTCCGTGGGTGGTTATGTTGTTACATTTTCGTAATTAAAACGCCGCCGCGTAGTACGACTTGTAACCAAGATTTCATTGTCCGCCGACGACGAGATTCCACTAAACCGTACATTTTATTTTTTAAAGCCCGCCGACCGGATGTCCGAGCATAATAAATTCTTCCCGCTTTCACCACTGCGCACCTCTTTCTTTTTTTACTTATGCTTTTACTTCATTCACGTGTAAATCTCTTCACTTACGCTGATCCGGCTTCTCTGGAAACCGGAAGTCACCCCGCGCGATTATTCACACGGAATATATTAGTGATTCAATTAAAAACCTCCACCATCTCCTTGATGGATAAGTGCAATTAATCAGGATGTACTTTTAGTGCGACTATTTGAATTATGATATTAAAAAATATATAAGAAGCAATTTTATTAGGTATATCATAAGTTCTCGCCTTTTATGAAACCAAATAAAAATGATATTTTTTTATAAGAAAAATCGTTCATTAAAAAATGGTTCAAGTAAATGCTATTCAATTTAATGAGAGGTACCACTATAATAAAAATCAATACTATTTCCCATTTAAAAAAGTGTTTAATAAGCACTAAAATATTAGCCCCTTTAACCATTTATTTAAAAAAAAGATTGAAATCGATATTTCAATTAGATTAGATTCTGAGAAAACAGCTTGTAACACTTTATTTGGTACTCCGTGTATATACGCGTTTCGTACAGATGAGAACGTATATATACGCCTTTCCCAGTGAAGGTGTTAAACAAGCGAAATTAAAAATGATAGTAAAACAAGAGAATAGAGTTTAATTTACGTCAAGTTGGATATATCGGTAAAGTTGCGCAGGGAACTTTGTAACGGGTTGCTGTGATACAAGGAATCTTTAACCACGGTACATTAGTCTCGTAAGCTTTAATAACAGGCTGGATATATGTAGAGTAATCGCCTCGTGACGTGTTACCGGTTCCTGCCTTTTTATTTCCTCGGGTATTTTCAAAATGGCCCAGTTTTATTGCCGCTTTAACCCTATCAGTAAAACGACGTCCCCAGAATTTCCCTTTAAAAAGCTTCTCACGCCATTACGAAATACCCGCGAGCTACGATGGGAACGATGCTGTTTTATTACTTCGTTTTGCATGACACGAAAATAATCCTTTTTTTATTCCCCTTTCATATCCAATGCCACTTTTATTCTCAAACAATGGTAATTAAAGTTTCGATGCCATAATTCCATACGAATTGGGTTGGTAAAGGGTACTCTGTTAAATGGATCGTTAAAAGTACTGTTATTTTGGAAAGTCATACATGACCGATTTTTATGGAAATCGGATTAAATATAATTGTATAGTAGAGATTAATATCTTCTTTTTATTATTAGGTAATCAACAAAGTTCCGTCTCTTTTGAGCAGGAAGACTTTCGGCCTGTTTATTGGTGTCAAAAGTTTCGATCGGAAAATTCCATTGAATTGAATTCCTATTTTTCTATTTTTATTAATCGGGCCTGAAGTATGGAATGGGATAAAAATCGAGTGTCAGTCGTTTGTTCTTTTTTGTAGGAAAATCAAAGCAAGGATTCATCTCAGTTGTCTGTCGTTAAATTAAATCCGAAAACCTTTTAAGATATAAGTAGTTGATTTACGTAAATCTGGAGATCTTGGTATTTTACGACTGCTTTTCTTCGTCATTAATTTTACACGCTTCGTGGATGTTCTTTTTACGTTCTGATGCCATTTAGTTAAATGCCATAAATATTGCGAGTTCGGTGAAGATAACCCTGATTTGTGTAAGCAAGCCTTGAGATATAATACATTGTCAGTGATTACTATAAAAATTCGTTTTTCTTTTCTTCTTCTCTTCAGCTTTTTGAATTCAGGTATTATTTAGTTTAACATACTACAAGTATTGCACTCCAAATTAACCATTTGCGAATCATATTCTCCTTTTTACTCTACAAATTAACCATTTTGCAAATAAAATTCACAGTTAATATAGACTATATTATATATTAAGTATAAGGGAGAGTCGAATGGTCATTTACACGGTTTCTAAATTCCAAGGATACAGATCCTGGCGAATAATTCGTCAATACGATCCAATATCTAATTAAGCATATCGAATATTTGGAACCCAATGATAACGATTCGCAATCAGCTAGAAAGGACATGGATCCACTGACAATTCAAAGGACATATTTTCTAAATTCCCAGAATCCAAATCCTGGCGAATAATTGGTCGAAGGAACCTAACATTTCGTTAAGGATATCGAACATTCAGAACCCAGTGATAATGATTCGTCATCAGCTAGGAAGGATGTGCAACCACTGACAATTCAAAGGACGCCTTTTCTAAATTCAAAGGATATAGATCCTGGCGAATAATTGGCCAGGTTGTAAGCCTTCGCAATCCTCGACAGGGACAAGAAGGTTGGTACAATCGAATTCTCCCTCGCGGAGTCTCAGCCGGCCGGTGTTAATGCGGGGAATCCCAAGTAAAGCTCCATTTAACGGGAAGATTACGGTTAATACACACGATAAGGATTATAACAGGGAATCCGCTCGTAAAATGAAATACCTGAACCTGGCAAAGCGAACGGAGACGGTGTTTGTGGCATCGCCTAACGGAATTGCCCTCGTCTTTGAATAATTAAGCTTCTTTGCCCGCAAGCCGAACTCCCCGACGAAACTATACAATCGAGTTGCACGTGGAGAGAGTCTGACTTTATCCGAGCTATACTACTTACAGGCGTACCATTGAATTAAACACCCTGGACAACCAACTTTCAACTACAACTCTATCATTTCCATTGGACAATTCCTTGTTACTTATTATTTCTTTCCCCTTTCGATTCATTCTAACCGATGCCTTCTGATTCGAGCTTTTCCCGCGGCGCTGTATCTTTTTACGGCATTGTTCGACGCGCGCAGACCGATAAAATATAACCGGCAGTGAATCGAATCGTAATTAGCAAAGTGGGCAAATTTCGTTAACACCCCGTGACGCAGAGCGCGATACAACGCCCGAGTAATCGTAATCAAAGTAATTAATTACGTAGTCCCCACCCAGTGTTCCGGTAATCGTGTCAATAACAATGACCCCGAAAACACCAGATATTGATAACACTCAGCCTAGCTATCACCCTGTTACTTCGTGGCACCCTACATATTATTAATTCAATTTGATCGCAACCGTGTTGTACAATCCCGACGATTATCATCGGCGCCTGGTAACTCCGGCGGATTAGTCGTTATTAAGGGGTTGAACGATTCTCACATTTAATTAATGCTGTAACGATGAAACTGCCCGCGGAATAATCGACATCACCACTTCGCTGATGAGAGCCGGCTATTTGCTCGGCTTCTAACTCGTTAGGAGATTATTGGGGGGAAACCATTCTATTTCGGTTTCTATGCTCGCAGTAGCATTGTCTTCCACTAAATATTTCATGCTTAATGAATCTTTGGACATCGCGTATTAACTAATTTTATGCGGGCTGCTTTTGTCCATTTGAGTGCGTTGGAAAAGGATTTCAAAACATTGTTTTAATTACTATAATAATATTCTGCAAATATGATATTTACCCATATCACTTTTATTTTCAAATGTTTAGTTTTAGTTTGCTGACAAAAAAAGATACGCCTCCAAATTTCAATAAAAACGTTCAAATTTATAAGGTTCCCCTTCTTAAGATATTTTGCGGTTCACATGGCATAACGAATGTAAGAGAGAATTTTTCACTTTCCACGCTTTCCATATCGTTGCTAAGTATAAGTTTTCCTTTGAGGCTTCTGACTGGACTTAAAAATGGCACAACTGAATTATAAGCGATTTCAATTATAAGGATTTCAAAACATTGTTTTAATTACTATAATAATATTCTGCAAATATGATATTTACCCATATCACTTTTATTTTCAAATGTTTAGTTTTAGTTTGCTGACAAAAAAAGATACGCCTCCAAATTTCAAAATCGTAATAAAAACGTTCAAATTTATAAGGTTCCACTTCTTAAGATATTTTGCGGTTCACATGGTATAACGAATGTAATTAAATCAATTAATTTCTTTTTTCCATCGATCCTTAATTTTAAGGACGTCTGTGTGAATGTTTAAAATATATCGTTCGTAGTTCTAGTATTAATATGAGGGTATATTCGTGCATTACGCTTTTCGACGATTTAAGCTGAAAACCATTTCGAAGGACAAGTAATTCAACAATGTCCGCCGTCGGAATGTTGTGTATTTCGAAGTAACCTGACGTAATCGATCGATGGAAAGCAATTGGTGAAATTACAGTACGGGAATGAAGATGAATTGTAGACTACCAGAGAATCACTTGGTTCGAGTACCGGCGATAGTCCGAACTCGACAAAGCCGTCATTGCTTTCAGGAATAATAACTGGTCATAGAAATGGATGGCTATTAATAAATTTGCCGAAAAAAACTCGGGTTCGAAAACTGTTAGGTCCCCGAAAAAGTTGATGCTTTTTTAATAAAAATTCAAATACTCTGGATATTCTAAAAAGTAATATTATATGACGAAGTAGTCACCATTTGTTTCTATA
The DNA here is from genome assembly GCA_910591585.2 of Nysson spinosus. Lineage (NCBI taxonomy): Eukaryota > Metazoa > Arthropoda > Insecta > Hymenoptera > Crabronidae > Nysson > Nysson spinosus. The sequence continues at coordinate 2,256,087 of OU342849.1, forward strand.
ATTGTTGTCCAACGTCTTACAAGACTATATATACCTTTTTTGTAAAAATCTGGTGAATATTTATAATTGATAGAAATCATGCGGAATGTTTATACTTAATAGAAACCGCGCGGAATGTTAATAAATAATACAAATCACGCAGAATATTTATTAGACATAAAGCGAGAAATCATTTCCAGTTTTCGAATTCGCGAAATGGAAACCCGGAAAGCTGTGATTCCGCTATCATTCGGAATCCTGTAAAGTATTTATTTCTTCACATAGAGACACATATTTGTATATAAAGATATATATTCGAAAAGTTCTTCTTCGAAAAGGAAAAGGCGATTGCTTATTCGGCGCGAAGATTCCTACGAAATCTTGGATAACCCGTCTCACATTTTCCGCGAAAAGCGCAGATCGCGGATGTATTTCTCGTATTTTATTCGCGCCATGGGAACCGGAAGCGTTGCTAAATTACGTAACAAGTAGAAAAAGAACGGCAATAAAACGATTTTTATGCGGATTCCATTTTCTGTCAGATTAGAGACATTATCCTTGATCATTATTTTGTATCACTTTCAATAACACCGATGTTAAATAATTACTTCTTATTAAATATACAGAAATAAATGTACCGCTAGTATTCGTATAACGCGGGAAATTAGGTGCTCGAAAAATGTCGCGTTATAAGAACCGCGTCACGGGAGACTCGGATTAGTTACGAAACTTAAATTATCGTTCGCAAACCGATTCTTTTAAATCCAAAAAAGAACGCACAAATGAAAAGGTCGCAAATTTAATTGCCAACCTAATAAATTATTTTCCATGATATTCCCAGGAATAATTTACAAAAAGCCTTACCCTGTTTCTCTCGCCAGAAAATAAGTCCCAAAAGTGTAAAGCACAGCTCATCCAAAGGGCGATCGAAGTTACGCGCACTTTTTCGCGTCGTTCACTGCAGTGACGATAACACGTTGCAGTATCCGTAGTCTTCCGGTCACCTTGTGTCACAGAACTACAGTATCCGACCAAAGATTCCCACCGGAAGTAGTAAAACTTAAGAACGAGAGTCTGTCCACGATAAAAAAGTCACCACTGAACCCCGTCACTTTTGTCCACAACGAAGTCTTCCTGCTGGAAGCGGTCGCTTCGATGTAAACCATCGATCGGATCGGTCACCGATCCTCGCCAACTCCATACGCTCCAAGTAGAATAAGTCCCTCAAGGAACAACGATATTCCCGAAGTTTGTTATTCAATTATTCTGCGATTACCGATAATCCTGGAATCGCTTTCATCCCGGAATAATAATGATAATCCTACGATGAGAAACTGCACGAACGGCACTAAAGCACTTTCCGAAATTTGAGGCGAACGACGGAGGACCGAATTATGTTTTCGGCGCGGAATCAACGTACGAAAGTGTCGGGGACCGACGCGCACTGATTACTTGGATGATTCTAACGAGCTTATTGTTAGTCTAAACTTTTTTTGTTTATTTGGGAATGAATGCAGATGCAAGGTAAACACTGGATTGTTTATGGTGATTATTGGGTGCATAGATGTACGCGATGAGCAGAGACGTTATCGGGGGGAAAGTGAATGCGGAGCGATACGACACAACCAGCACGTCGTGTTGTTGGCAAGCGACTAACCCCCGTAAACCGTTCGGTTCCCCCGGATGCCGCGCATGCACCCTGCCTTTAAGATATCACTCACCCCACTCACCCCACTCACCCCTACCGGTGTGCCGCCCCTAAAACCACGGTGACTTCATCTTTTTTGACGAGAAACCAGAGTCCTCTCCTCTCTTATATTCTTTCTCTTACACTTTTTCTCCTGTATTATCCTCTCTCTCCTCTCTCTCCCCTTTGTTCAACTGTCGCTCTATTATTTTTTTTTCTCTCCTCCGAGAGAAGGAGAGTCACGTGCTTCCATTTTCAACCCTGTTTTTCGTCACTTTGTTTTCTTCTCTTCTTGTTCGTTGCAAACTGCTCGCCGCAGTTCATCGGTGGGTCCTCGATTTTTTAAGGACGAAGAATGTGGGGATGAAGGATCAAGTTTATACTCGATTATCCTGGTATCCTGAAAAATACGGGACACGTTTACATATTTTAAAGGACTTCGGATTACACGATTCGAGGGGTTAAATGGTTTTTTTGGAAAGGTATCTGTTTAGGTGGAGGTGGATGACTTAGAAATTTTGATTCTCTCCAGTTATATTTTTTTCTTGGACATTAAATCACCGACAACTGGAATAACCTTTAATGTCGCCTTTCAGTCGCCACTCGATTGCCGCAATAAACTGTGTGACTTCTCAAGTCTTAATAAATTAGTAAACTTAATTTTGGTGGCCTCCGTCACATATACGTGATTTCCATAGCCAGTCATATTGTTAACTAAGCAAAGCACTCAGAATATTTTTTAACTTAACGTAAACTTACATATATTTGGTTTACACTTGAAAGTGTAATTAATTAAATTACTTTCTCACAATGTTCTTATATTTTTTACCTAACAAGTCACACACACAGACATGCTCTGCACGAGTCCTAACCATTGGTCAACTTAATAATTAATAAACTTATAACTCGTCCAACTTCTACCACAGTCATCTACCACTAATCAAATTGATTGTTTCACTAATTCGATATTTGATTACGTTATAAATATCCTTTAATTAATGTGTCAACATGGATCCATAGTTTCGGTAGTAATTTAATCCATTACTTAAAACCGTAGCAAGTAAGAGGATCAATTACTATCAAACTTTTTATTGACATAATAAAACGTCGAATAAATTAGTTTCTATTGTTGTATACGTTATTAGCTTCTTGCGGTTGGTTGTCATGTTTTTACGGTAACACGATATCAATCCAATCTCGAGAAAATATGAGACAGATGTATCGCTTTCGTAATATACTCCGCCATATTGTACGCTAGCACTGTACTTGACGTGGAGGAGTAAAAAACGATATAATATCGTTGGGTTAAAGCAGGAGTCTATCTTATAATTAACTCACGACTGTTTCAATTCGCTGGCGAATGTTTCTATTAGTTACATAAAGTTACTTTGTGAATATAAAACGTTAACTTGATTTTCTGGAAAAATGGACGAAGGCCGCATTAAAAATAAACGGCTGGAATATCGCGTTACGGATTTTCTATTCCATATATACATTTTTCAAAATGAACGGCACAAATATCTCGTTATGGATTTTCCACTCCATAAATCCACTTCTCAAAATACCCAAGTTAATATTTATAGTAGTTACGCAAAATTACTTTGCAAGTATTAAAATGGTAACTTGATTTTTTGGAGAAATGGACGAAGGCCATTTTTTAAAACAAACGGCTGACTTCATCAACATTCAATGCCACATGCCGGATTACTTATTTATTATGATGTTAATAACGCGATGCCACGGTCTTCCATGGGTACCAAGCTTAAGCGAAAGAAGCCATTAAACAACATGGTGGCGAGAGGAGGCATGGAAAGGTGAAAATATAATAGACAGGGTACGTTTTGTGTCACGAAGAAGAACGGCCGATTTTATGTAAAGAGTGGTTTTAACGAATGGCATTGTTGTGATTTCGAGATGAAAAATTATAGTGCCTCTCCCGGAGTGGAAATGGATCGAGGGTGAGAAAGGGTGAGGTGGAAATGTGAACTCGAGACGTAGCAAGCACCTGCACCGAGTAAATCAATAGATTCTTCACAGGAAACAGGAAAAAAAAGGTGTCTGAATAAGTGCTCATGGTTTCTTTGTCCGATCAGTTAATCTCGGGACACGAATCGCGTGTTTGATAAATTCAGATTTTCTCCTCCACGGTGTGCCGAGTTCTTTCATTAACATTGAATCCTTTCATTCAGATATTCGCGCCAAATATTCAAACGTTTATGAAATCAGTGACAAATGTTGTGTCACCAAGTTTTATAAACAGTAAAACGTCGATTAACTTAACTAATTGGAATCAAGGTGATTCGATTGATTAAATAGTTCCGATAATTAAACATAAATAAAATTATTCTTTTTGGACTCAAAGGTACATAATTATTTCCGGTGCAGCAGTGCTTCGGATAATCGACTTCCTAACTGAAAAAGGACAACTCGCGTAAAAAAAGGTACAATTACGATCGCGTAGAACGAAGAGACGAAGAGAATTTCGTAAAAGACTAGGCGTCACTGAGCCCTCCGAAGAGGAAGATAAGAAAGATGATATCAGTAATCAATTCCATCAACGCAGAGGGGGTTCCCCGAAAGTAGCACCGAAGTAGAAGATGCCAATGTCTGCCGTAAAAGTGAAGTTTTCAATCTCTCCTCGTAGTGATTTAAAAAAAAGGAGGAAGACCTTGTAAGGCGTACGATTCGCTATATTCCTTCCCCTCGCCTTTCATCCTCACCCCTTTAGCGATCCTAGGAGGCAGGGGTTGTTTCTGCGAGGGTGCAGAGGGTGAGGAGGGTAAATCACTCGACGGCACTCACCTTAACGAGAGTAAACGCGGTCGTTCGCTAAATTCGGAAGGTCCTGGAACAGGTACTCTCCGCCATTTTCGGGTGAATAACGTAGGAAATGGCTTCCCTACATCCTCGGAGCTACGCCTCGCCGAGATCTACGTCGCATCTCGGAGAAGTTACCGGAAAATGCCGCGAAAGTTTTACCGTTCGAGTTGTTTCTCCTCGAGAGACCGAAAGGAAGGGGGTGGAACAGCAAGGAAAAAACAATTCAACTTACTGGTATCCGTTTTAAGTTTAAACGAAGCATCCCCTTTTGTTTTCAGATATCCTTGAACGAAAATGCCACGGGGTCTCTGATTCCTTTCGTGGAATCTGAGGGATTTCTGTGACACAGTATTACGAATTAATAACAAAATATATCTGCAGAAAATCTTAATGTAATCTGAGTGCAAACTGTTAACATATTAATTTTATATTTGATATCAATTTTCTAGGACTTAGGATTGATTTAATAAAATATATCTGTATCCTAAACAGAATAGAATTGAATTTGTAAACTTAGGACATTAGTTCACTTGCTATTTAATAGAATTAAATTTGTTTCATTCAAATGTTTTAATTGCAATATATATAGAATAATATTTAAATTTATAAAGCCCTAGTTTCTAAGATTTATTGTCAGCAGATATGCAAGTAAATCATTCAGTATGTAAACATAAAGAATCATAAATGTAAGAAGAAGCTGAAGTTCGAGCAGATTCAAGAATCGATTTAGAATTGCAAACCGACTGAACTTTCCCATTAACCGGTTAATCTGGATTCGTCCCGCCCCGTGGCACGTGACTAACGATTGAACCAATTGACTGTCAGCATTGAAGCATACCTTCGAATTCGAACTGCGACAGCGTTCAACGTACGCCGCGAACGATTCTTCCTAAAAACAAGAGTTCGGCTCGATTCGTTAAAAGACCCGACGAGTTTGCTCGCAGCACTCTGTTGACTTTTAATTAGTCCTTTGACAGAGTTATTTCTTCGCGTTCCCAAGCGTTACTGTGTCTATGTACGCGTATATAAAATTGCCGGTTCCCTTCTCCGTTGCACCACTTTAATTACACTGCAATTGGTTGTTTGTCGTGCTTTAAAGCTTATATTAAACTCATTGCTTTCTTTATGGATATCTGCCTTTTTGTCAAAACTCTCTGCTTACGTTTAAACTGTTGTTTTCCTTAATCACGTGAGTATATCAGCTACATTGATGGCTCACCTCGATCGAATATATACGTCCATCGTCCACAAAGGGTTAAAACACACAGATATATGTCTACCTTAGGAATGCATGTCGCCGGAACACCGAAAGGAATCTACGTCAGGTTACAGGCAGTCGTTGCAATGCAGCAACACTGCAACACTGCAATACTGTAGGAAGAAAATGTAAGGGGAGTCCGCATGAGTCTCGGCAGCCACGAATTTCGACACTGGCGAATTACGGTAACAATTCGCATCCCTTGCATTGTCGGAGGGTTAATGTGAGACGTCTGGCCCCACACCGGCACCCACGCCAGGACTTCAGATTACAATAGTAGAATGGCACCGCCGTGGCAGACACGCGGTGCAGTTGCTCGATTGGTCCGTGCATCAGGTTGAGAAGTGCTTCTGTCAGAACCCCTCATCTCATACATACATATATACAATATGTATATACGTTGCACACCCCGCAATGACACACCCTATACCCTTAATTGTATTCCAACCTACCACGCTAAGTTATTTCGTTCTTTAAGCATTGCGAATTTGGTTTATTGCTTCGTAATATTAGGTTCTCCGGAAACATCCCCTACGGTTTTATTAAAGAAATGATTTTTGGGTGAACTTTAGTGGATCCGTTCCGTGTTTTTTGACTAATGAGCATCTCTCTTTTCAATAATCTGGCTTCTTCATTATAGTTTAGTTATTATATTATATATTTATGATATGATTTATAATAATCAAAACTTGCTGTATACTCCGTTGCAGCTGTTTGGGATTCAATGGCTTGTCTGCCATTTTTAGTTAAATTATATGAATATACCACTGAGTATTTTTTGAAATTTTATAGACTTGTATTGTGCATACATAACGCGCATAATTGAATCCGTTAATTAACTTAAATCCTCTAGCCATAATTTATATATAAATCAATGTGTAAGCATAACTGACGGAGTTCTAACGTTAAGTAGTATAAGCGATATGGTCAGCCGCCGAGAAGAAATCAATTGATCGACTTCCGATTCGGGGAATCGATGATTGTGTCTTCTTTTTTGTTTATACGAACCATATTTATAAATTATTATGAATAATTATGAATTGAAATAAATCGTTAAGGAATGTAAAACTTGTCTATTCATTTCTTGCTACGTTCCTTTATACCGCTCTGCATAAAAACTTAATACATAATAAAACACAAGCATAAAAGCTTCGAGAATGATTTAAATCTCTAAGAATTTCTCATGGCATGTTCCTTCATCGTAATATTTATTACAACGATAATAATAAAGGTATAAAAAGAAGTATCATCGAGAATGGCACGTCAAGAAGTAAGAATAATTGAATATATCATAATTTATGTGAAACGTATCTTTAAAGTTGGTTTTTATTGGTAGTCGATGACGATATTAATATCTCGTTTGACGTTCCTCGTGCAATTCACACCAGTCGAACGTTATTATTCGATGCAAAAAGGGATGGTTAATATAAAAAGTTTATATTGGATAGATGAGAAAAAACGGCCGGTGGATCTAATGAAGCTTTTGCCAGGTATTTTTCGTGCAGCTTCGAGGTCAAGGGTTTTTATATTCAGCGAGCATAGTTGAAAAATTTCATCTACTTAACTTTCCACGATTTTTCACCGCGCCTTGCAAGATGGATGCCACTCTTTATCATATTCTTGTCTTTGTAGTCAAAGTGGAATGGCGGTGATCGCTTCCCGATCGAACATTCGCTGACCGTGAAGGTGTTTTATATTCTCCAAGTAACTTCGCCTTCACGATGTACGGAATAAGAAGTAAACACGCTTCCGATTATTTTTCAAACAAAAACTTCGGCGGTTCTTTCGAATGCGTTTTGAGAACAACAAAAGCAATCATAATGACGAATCTATAATTTTTACTAAAAAGATTCTCAAAGATAATCGATGAAGAAAAGTCATAGATTTCAAAGGAAATTAAATTCATTAAAATTGGATGTATCATTTCTTGGCGACAAGTAAATGAATCTTAGAAAAAAAACGTGACAACTTTTTTATACACCTGATACATTCCTCAAATTTGTCATTTTGAAGTCTTTGGTAGTTCCAGTGTTAATCGCAAGCGAAAAGATGATTTTCTAGGAAAGTCCTTTACACGAATTTCACAGGACTCAAATACTTGGAGAAGTCAGTGGATTTGTAGGTTTCCTTCACAGAAGAAGTTCCGTGTGGGAAGGATAGGAAGGACAACGATTTACGCAAGTAAGCGAATGGCAAAATCCGTTCGAATTGCAATGCTTCCAAAGGTCCTTCGCCTATTTCATCCCCTTGAATTCCCGTGGAATTCCTTGCCAAGGATTCCCGTAAGCTGGGAGCTGGCACAGGCGACTATAATATATACCGAATAAGGAAGAACAAGAAGTACGAGGAAATCTGTTTCTTCCACCAACCGAGATATACTCAAGAAATGTAGAATACTTTGGGACGCAAGTACGCTGGACCTTTCGAGGATCCATTCAACAAAAATCCCTAGGATTTTTGCTCAGCTGGTATTCCAAAGCTCCTCGTGTCCTTTGATTTGCACGGATAAACGTTTTACGTGAGCGGTAAGTGATCTACATAAACTTCTCGGAAGACCGAGCTTTTTGGGAATGAATATCAAAAGACGCGAGGCATTTAAATATCAGGGTGTACGCTGGGAATGTTTGCGCGGGAACTCCACGGAAACGAGATTACTAGTCGAGGATTCGTGGAAATAGTCTGGGACAATGGAATTCTGGAAATATATACCGATATTGCAAACGATTTCCTGTAAATTATGCATAACATGGAAATTGAAAAAGGAGTCTGCCATTTTTGGAATCTTCTGTTATTCTTAATGTGATTCGTAATACATTGCAGGTCGTGGCACGAAATAGATTAATTGGACTCGATATGAATTCTAATTACTAAAATCGGGAAATCGGTACGCAAATCGGTATGAAAAAAATGAATAAAATAGAGCAAGTGATTTGAAGGAGATCCATATTCTTGAATCAGAAAATTCGATTATTGTCCTTTACTAAAAAAGAAACAAACGAACAGAGTTTCCCGGCAGATTTAATATTTCAGGACTCAACAGGATCTGATTAAGGAAATGATTCGCACATGTTTCTCATCTAATCGCAATCTCGGATTAAGGTAGTTCGCGAGCAAGGATATCACCGGATACTTGTGTTAGCCAATGAACAATGATCAAGTTGCATCGAGATATGTATGTATATAACATGGTTTACTACGTTGAACAATGCGCCGATAGTATCTCGGATTTCGAAGTACTGAAAGTTCGATTCTCGATTGGACGGCGGTTCGGGAATTTACGATAAAGTGGATCCAAATAGGAAGGCACATTAATGGAGTAAGGCTAGGTTTCGTAGGTAAGGCTCTTCCACGAATGAAGAGGTAAATCGACAGATTACTGGAAGCGTATTTTATCCAAACTTTGAAGGACGAACTACATATATATATGTGTGTGTGTGTGTGTGTTAGGTTTTAAAAAGCCCATAAGTGTTTGCGCGCGACAAATTGTTTCCGGCAAACACTGGCAGTAGGTGTAAAGTTATTACCACGTGTGAACAATAAACGAACTCGTTAAACGCGAAATAATGAGCCGAGAAAGTTTCTGAAAACCGTATAAACAACATTTTAACTACCGTGATTCGAGTAACTCCGGGGAAAAATTCTAATTAAAAGAACGATGTAAATGAAGCACTAATTAATAAGACGAACTAGAAACTGGGATAATAACAGCGCAACATCGAAGTTAAAAATCACGTTCATCATGGAAGATGAACTAATGCCAAAAAATGAAATATAATAAAAGTACTATTAAAGAATTACTTTTGTCAAGAGAATAGTGTATTCACTCTCTGTGTTCGAATTGCAGTGAAACGGATAATGGTTTCGTGGAAGCTTCATTAATAATCCACACACTAATGCGGTTTGAATAAATCACGTCGAATATTATTGGAATTGATACGGATGAAGATATGCCGGCTAAAACAATAACTGTAGTTATTACGGTGTCCAATAAAACAAAAATGTAGTCAAACAAGCGGAACACTCCAGTTGCATGGTACTCCAATCAGCTCTCGTCGAAATGAAGTGTGCCGGTCTTTTGCGACCAACAACGTGGAACAAAATCCGTTTGGGATTTGAATAATTTTTGTCCCTTATCGTACGTTTGCCAGGAAACCAGGCCACCAGTAGTTTTGCTGCGAGCTAATAAATTATTCTTGGAAATATTGAGTAACTTCGATGCACGGAACTCACCGGAAGTTACATGGAAATGTATCTCGAAACTTTCCTACTGCTGCCGTTGCTTTCTCTTGCGTTTGCCTTCGATAATAGATAATGCTTTACGTTGTCTTCTTTAATACATAATTAACGAAATACACGGCTGATCATGTAACGCAGAATTATTATTATTATTATATTGATGTATATGGGATCAGTAAAATATTTCATAATATATTTCTTATAGATAGATAACTAGTAATTGAAATATATCGGATTCTGTTAAATTGTTTCCAAGTTATTAATTCTACTGACATTTATATTCATTCATATCTTCCGTATACCTTTCGTACCCAACTCAGGACAACAACACTGACGTAAACAAAATGAAAAGACAAAGTAATCAGTGCTTCATCAACATCGTAAGATAGCCATTCCAGTTGAGTTTCCAAAAGACAATGTAAACCGAGGTATTACACAAAACGTGGTAAATTATCTTGTTACAGTATTCGAGGGTGAGTGCGAAAATCAAATCCGTCTGACAGCAGGGCAATTTCGCGACCAGCTGATATAAGTAAAAGGGATTTTCAGTGCGGTCGACCGCGGCATAACGGTTTCCAACAGCCGATTTAATCAAGCCCTCAGGGTTATAGTCACGCAGCTTGCTACGTGTACTCACGCGAGTAATTAATAAGGACGTCGTTACTGGCTTTCTATCACCCTCCCCCGCTTTTCGGAGCATGGCCCCACGTAATTCTCTAATATACGGAAAATTTAGCCGGTTAATTCCTGGATTAGTAACCCACCTCGACCAGGCTATTTACCGACAAAGCAATGTTACATGGAATGCTTAACACTCGTTGCTACCATCCACCATTTTTGTCTTAACTGGTATCAGCGTTTTTAGCGTCAAACGTAGACTTACAGTTTAAGTAGAAGTGGTAAAAGAGTCAGACGCAACCAAGTAGGGCGATAGTGTCGATGACAAGAATCGATTACAGTGTTGTAGACTAAAATGTTTAATTTCTATTACAATTTTCTTTATTTATTGTTATACTTGATGGTCAAATTGAGGTAACATTAAATATTAGAATGAGGCGATTCTGAGTCGTTAATTATGGAACACGTTTTCATTAAGATTCTTCTTTCATTCAGAAATTTGTCTGCTTTATTGTTGAATTGCTTTCACCGTTTCGTATACTGGTTCTTACTACAATCGTTTTGTTTATTAATGAATGCGTTATTGTTTATTCTTTCCTTACTCCGTCTTAATTAGCCACGGAGAAGCTTTTTTTCCTTTTCGTCCGTTTAAATGCTATTGTCTTTAGTAACATTATTATTTCTATTATTGTCTTTCAAGTACATTTGTTAAGAAAGCATTAATAAACAGCATAAAATCCTATTATTATCCATTACTAGATAATCACCCAAAACTTCCCAGCAGACCTGCCATATTCAGACTTATTTCTAACAAGGATCCCTTCAAGTTCCACGAAACAGGAAGAATCCCAGAATTCCAACCAAACCAACCATTGTTAACATCCTTATTCAAACACCATCAATCACCAATAATTCCAGGATATCGCGCATCAATCACACAAGCAATGGAATCAAAATGATCCATTTTGAGTTCTGATTGACAAGTGCCGTACCCAAGCGGCCACCGTAGGTTCATTCGATAGAATAATCTCACGAGGGAGTAAGAATCCAGGTAGTAGAATGGTATTGGCTATATAGACTGGTTACCAATGAGTAACCACTCGGTGTATCCAATCCCGATGGAAAGGCCACTAAACTGACTCCCCGCCCTGCAAACCATCGTAGCTGTGGCCGTTTACAAGCAACGGGGCACTTTGGTGACGTGGTGACGTGAATTGCGTCCGATGCATTCACCTGTAAATGCATCTACGTAGAGGAACAAATACATGCAGGTACACATTGACAGGTGTGCGTAGGCAAGTAACAGTCAGCCACCGTACATCAACTGGCATTGATGTATGCTTAAGCATGCACATTGGATAACCACGAATCTCAAACGTGCTCCGGCATATTAGCTCGATATAATCACCGCCTTATTGAGCACGGACATGTTAGGTCATCCCATAAGTATTGGGTTAGCCAGAAAGTTCATTTATATATTCACTTAGGATCTATATCCCATTTAGTGTACACAGATAAGTGCAAATAGTCAGGCAAACATTGGTTGAACATTGTTTGAGATGAATTTCTGCGTGACAGTAATTTCTTGGGTACTTTCCTTAAATGAGATGCGTCCTAGTTATACATTAGCAATGTGGTGTTGCAGGTTGGGAGCACAGTAAAGTTGTTAGATGCAATGTATCAGCGACTACAAAGCTTTAATCGTACGGTGGGACCATACGCGAGGAGCAAGTGCTTTCGTTGTGCTAGTGTATATACACGTAACATTTGCACATTTGCATTAACCTAGCCATTTGCATTTCGGTTGAACAACTGAGGAGGAACGTCCCCGTTTATGGAAATCCAAGAGTATGCATCGTGTACGTTCTACTTCATGAACCTAGTAACAGGTCTCGCTCTAAGATCCTGATGATCAGTCATTGGGTATGATTAACACGTTGCACGCCATGACAGACACGAGTGATAAACATATATCACTAAAACTCGAATCAAATATTCGTTACTTTCAAGGTTACAATGATGATGTGAAGTAAGAGTACCAGCAACTTTGCTGATTGCGTCCATATTTCTCTCAGCACTTATAGATATCTCGTAGCAGTGCGTTACACACGTTTCTCAGTAAACCACCCTCGCACAAGATACCACCATTGTTATCACCCCCGCACCCCTTTCTCTTTGATTCATTGTCAGACACACGTGATAGTGCAAACGTGGTGGTCGTATTCGGCCGAGAACGAGGGATTACGATGTAAATATTAAAGATAGCGGAGGAAGATGCCGTCTGTCAAGATTAGACATTCGTCCCTGTTAACGTAGCCGGGGATAATATATGTATAGGATGGGGTAGAGAAAAAAAGGCGAAAGGGGTGGAGAAGAAAGAAGGGTGTCGTACAAATTACGGGCGACGTCGGGGAACGCCAAAAGGGGAATCGCCAAGGCTGATTTCCATTCGGCTTGTCCTCCTTCCACGTATATCCACCCCTTGATGTCGCGCGCGCGTCAACCCTTAAACGGAACAACCGGGGAAAAGAATTTGTCGGACTGATCTTCGATGCTGCGTCACCCGGCATTTCTTTTCTTGGATTCCCAACGCTGCGTGGATTTTAATTATTTCTCGTCACCGTCTGCCGCGCTTGCCACGAAACTGTTTCGACGTAATTATTGTCTGAATGAAGAGAACCTGCCAGACCAATTCGTTCCTTCTTCGCGATTATAAAAAGTCACGAGACCTGCCACCTTTTTTATGTAACGGACGCTTCGTTTGTGGTTTCGTTCTGCGAATTTATGGGGGAACTTAATTTTCGGGGTTGACTTACGAGCCGCAAGATTGGATTTCTTTGCAGGAAAGTTGTTTTCTTTAAGGAAAATGAGATACGGCCGAGTGATCGGTAAACGGTTCTATTCTTTCAGACGGAAAGATACTAAAAAAGGAATTGCTACTATAACATTTCATATTCATCATTTTATAAGACACGTTTAGTATTTATATTTTATATGGCAATTTTTATTAAATTGATATTCTACAAAAAAAAATTTTTTCATAATTAGAGACGTATGAAATATTAGTGAAACAATTTTAATCACCTTAACGTACATTCACCGGCGTATTTACGCAGAATAATTTAATGTCAGCGTGAACACGTGACATACAAATTACGTGAACGTCAATCAAAGTAATCCTTTTTATACTTTTTACGTATCTGCCTTCCAAAGCATAAAGAACCGGAGTGTAAATGTAAATTGAAATTCTGTCTGGTGTCTGCGGCGTCGCAAACTTTGCCGCAATACACTGTTATTGAATTCATATTGAATATGAATTATGTGAATTCTCGATAATATTAAGTATGTTTATAAGTTCTCGCCGTTTTTGGATGACACAGTTTACGCATCTTTTTTGAAAGGAAACAAATGCAGTTAAAAAGGTTGTAGATCGATGGAATAAAGTAATAGAAAATAATGAAGAATATTCTGTTGAATAAAAACAATTTTTCTTAAAAAAATTATCAAGTTCGTTTGATTTCATAAAAGGGTGTATATATATTATGCTATTATGTAACAGGGTTTTCGACGTATAAGGATCTACTTGGAGATTTAAGATCGCCGGTAATAAATTTCGAGATTTTCCTCGAAAAAGGAAGTTGAGGTATCAAATGAATCGCATCCCGGCTCACATATCAACTCATCCGATTCGCGTGAAAACACGCGAGCCGGTACATCTAGATGTATTTTTTGAACTCGTTTGAAATGCCTCGGTAAGTTCGATATCGCGTGACGTAAGTTATTGGAAAAGTTCTGCCTCGAAGAACTTCGCAATCATAAGAACTATCAAGTAATTTTGTTCCCGCGAAATCATGGCGGAACTGTGGGAAAAGTCAGCCCGCTAATTCTGAAAGTAAAATGTAACGTTGCGTTTTTTGATGAATTTTATGATGGACTTGATATTAATATACGGTGAAGTATATTTCGGAACTATGAAGAGTGAAACTTCGTTGAAGTATTGATTTTCTATTCGGAATTAATTGCAATGTCTTTTTGTATACTGAAATTATTGTAATATAATTATTACGATAATTTCAAATGTAAATATCAGGATAATTTCAAATATAAATATTTCCATAATTTCAAATATAAATATTACGATAATTTCAAATATAAATACTTCGATAATTTCAAATGTAAATATCAGGATAATTTCAAATATAAATATTTCCATAATTTCAAATATAAATACTACTATAATTAAAATATTAAATTTGTTATAATAGCGGTACAATTCATTAACTAACATTTTCATATAAAATTCACGGTTTCCAAAAGATGGCTAAAAAAAGTACCACATGATCGCACAGAGTCGTTTCTTATCTTCCAGTATTTTTCAATTATTGGGAATGATAAGAAAAAGTATTATTTGGCTAGAAGAAGAGGAGGAATAAAGTGGAAGGTATATCTATGGGACGAGTAATATGAATGCGTTCAGATTAGACTTTAGTGAAGAGCAGCATTAACCGAACTTCAATCGAATTAACATACTAATGGCACGGTGGTGCCAATTGTGAAACTTTCATTTTAGTCAACCAACAATTCCGGAAAACTTTTTCTCGACTTATCCCGTTTTCCAACTCCGGCGCTTCCGATTTCTATCAATGTCCGCGCTGGATTTCTGCTTGCAATCTACTCACCGATTGCCCAACCAATGAAACTTCTTTAATTCGTTCCCCGCTTCTCATCATGCGGAGAGTTATCGTAACTCTTTGCATAATGATCCTTTTCGATGACTGCTATTGGATACTTCCGATTTCGATCGAGTAAAAAGTACACGCTTCACCTCTACGAGTCTCGATCATGTTAATTAACTTATTAATTAACACTTCGGAATATCGTGAAGGTCACCGGAGACCACAAATGCCAATATTACTAAAACTCGAATGAAATATATCGCTAATATTCACAAAATTGTCAATATTTTTAACGTTACAATAACGATACAAATAATTATTACACCGTAGAGCATTTAAATAGTTTTATTTCTAAACCGAAAAAATTCGACGCGTCATAAACATTCGATTTGTGGATCGAAATCAAAAATCACCTCGACGAACATTTATTTAGCCGGTAGCTCAAAAAGCTTTCGGAAAAAACGCATCGTGAACTTCCGGAGCGGTGAAAAAAGATTATCAAACGGAATAGAACACGTATTTTTTAATAACATTCCACCATTTTAACAGACACCACCGTTATTTCCTTGCAAATAAACGAAAGAGACTTACGGGACAATGTAATATTCATGATTCATCGCTCGAATCAGATCTGTAAGTCCTTGTGAATGGTACTTAATGCTGGGATATGTTACTGCGGTTGAATGGTACGCAGTGTAACGCGCATTGAAAATGGTATTCATTGGGGAAGCCACTAGGCTACTAATCGTAAAGTGTTTTGAGCCGAGAATCTAAGTTCTTGCTGTATGAATCCATCTAATTTGGGTTAATGCACGTTCCTGATACCTTGGGAAATGTGATGTTGGTATAAATCTCGAAAGAATTCGCAAGCATAATGGCGCTCGGTGAGGATCTTTTTATCAAAGTGATATTACGCGACGTCGGCACTATGTAACTCACCTAATCGAGCCCTTTTCATGCGCGTCCATTTTCTTCGTGCGTAGGATAAGCACATTTAATTCATGCCAGTCTCGTATCAGCTAGGTGTATTGTGTGCCAAAAAGCGCGAGGTTGGCTTATGATAATATAAAGCTCAACGGATGAGACGCGCAGGCTTCCCAACGCACAAAGAACCGTGGATTTACGTGGCAACCATGATTTACCTGATGCCCAGGAATCGAGCTATCGAGTCGATCGCAACATGCTCTTATCAGGAAAGCAAATTGCAGCCACTCGATTACCGTAACTAATTACGGAACTACTTGGAGGTGAATTTATTAGCTTCCGGATTAATCTGCAGTAGCTATTTTTATGGATATATAAAAATACAGCGGAGGTTCTGAAGGTTCCAATATAATCCTCCGTCGTATAAAATAACACACATATTATAACGTAGAATACTGTATTTAAAATTACTGAACTCCATCCAGCTGCAAACAATTTGCGCGAGATAATTTAAAATGTTGTATTTCCGCGGAATGAAATTTCGTGGTTAATAATTGAATCCGGAATAATAAACAATAAAATCATCGTGTATTCAACGAATTGCCGACGCGGAGGAAAATCAATTTCCGGAATTACTTATTTAATATCTCGCGGAATTAAAATCCAGATATAATATTTTTCATTGTGGAAAACCGTTGTGAATTAATGAATAGATAAGAATAAAATAAATACACAATAATAATCTAATAAAGTATCTTTTTGATGTCCACGTAAAGCAATTAATATGTATAATTTTACTATCCTTAAAATTGAAAACTGAAAAATGAATTAATCAACTTTTCTGAATATTTCAGAACATGGAATTTTATAAATTTCAACATCTTCATTAACCCTTTGACTGCGATGTGTTCTAAAAAAAGAGATACATCTTTCGCAGCCAAAGGATTCAATTCCACGGAACTGTCACCTTGAGTTAAAATAATGTAGCAAAGAATGATGTCAACGATGCACACAGACAAGATGACCATTGCGGATGTTATAAAACGTCTCATCGAAAATGGCCACGAAAGCCACGCCAGGAGGTTCCTTTTTCATTCTTACCATCGCTTCTTCGGTGGCAACATCTTCGTCTCCTTTCTTTCGTCCACCATTCGAATCACACGTAAGAGATAATGGCACCTGGCCAAAACAATCGCCGGCCGCTAAATTTCCAGTCAACAAACATTGGCGTACTGCCAAATGTTTCCCCTTCGGTTGCTTTTCGGCCCCGAAAAGACTTTTATCCTGGGCCCCCTGCCGCCATTCGTCCACCCGCCAACTACACCTCGTTCCAAGATTTTTCAGTCGTGAATAAGCAATTCCGTTTTTCTGGCCACTCATCTGCTACCAGTTTACTCGACGCCCGTAGAATTTAATTGTTTTCTTCCTGCCATTTTTTTCTTGTCGCTTATCGTTTCACTTTCGTAACCGCGATGCAGTGCGAAGTTTTAAAACTAGAACTATCAACGTCCTTAAAAAAAGGACGAAAATCGCAGATAATGAAACTTTCTAAATTTAGACGTTTTTATTAAATTCCGAGGACCCGCCATTTCGATTGCTTCCGTAGTTTCAGTTTTGATGTTAGCAGTCATTTTTAATTTGAAGCACTTATTTATAATATACTTCTTCTGAAATTGATTGATTATTATTATTCTAGGGCGGGAATAAAAATGTTTGAGGCATCAAGGTGGGACATGATCCAAAAAAAAGAAACGTTAGGAAACAGTGTTCTACAAGTTTGCAGGGCAAAATGGTGGGATATGAAGAATCGATAAAATATCGTAACCATTTCGTACGGAAGCCGTAACAGTTTTCTCCGGCATTCTCTAAGAGCTTCGACTCAAACGACGAGCTTGCTATTGCAATAGGAACCTCACAAATCCGAAGAGTTTCCGACCGATTGCAAGATTTGTACTCTCAACGGAAACTATTTTGCCTGTTCTACTTTTCTGAAATCCCAGACCGTTATACGACTCGCCATTTGCCTTTGTTACATGCGAACACGTCACAACAGACACACACATAGCACACGATACGCCATGAATGATCGTAATGCGAAATAATGCGCGCGTTAAAATGTTCATTTCGGAAAAAGAGAAATTAAGTTAGGAATACATTGAAATAGCAGCCCGGTTTAATTATTCCCTGCCCCTTAAATTAATAATATGCTTCAAAACGTTGATTGCATCTGGCTACATTTTGTATATTTTACAATTTGTATGACAGTAAATAATAATTTATAAAAAAGCAAACTTGACACTTCTTTTATTACGTTATTTTAATTCAATATTATTACAGTAAGGGATCCTTTGATTTTAGAATCCTGTTGATGTTTTTTGAGCTCCTTGATTTATTTCTTACCGGAAATCCTTTTCTTCCTCGTTTTAATATTATCGTATAGAGTTATAATGCACACGGAATAAGAAGCGCACTGAGAATA
Source organism: Nysson spinosus (assembly GCA_910591585.2). Classification (NCBI taxonomy): domain Eukaryota; kingdom Metazoa; phylum Arthropoda; class Insecta; order Hymenoptera; family Crabronidae; genus Nysson; species Nysson spinosus. The sequence goes on from OU342849.1 coordinate 2,274,764, forward strand.
GCGCAAGCATCTAGGGACATATATCAAAGCGCAAGAAGACTGGAAGAAGCGCATGAAGGCACGTAGATTATTGAAGAATTATGGCGTTCGTGTGTCGGTTAAATGGTCCCGATACAACGTGGAATTATGGTGGAACAGCAAAACTAATATAATAGCATACATATACACATGTGCACATATATCTAGTGCTAGTATTGCAACACATGTGTACGTACATACACATATCTTTGCTAGTATTACAACACAAACATGAATATACATAAATGTAAACTTCGTAGAACCCGGGAGTTAGGTTCAAGAAAAAATTACTTTATAAGAATCGTGTTACCTGACACTCGGATTAGGTGCGAAAAGTGGGTTTATGTTGCAAAAACTGTTCTTGAATAAAATATAAAATATAAAATATAAAATATATCTATCGAGTCGAGGAAAAACGTAGGTTTATTTAAGTTGGAAAACTTCAGCTAACGAAATGGAAATAAAGTTATTGCGAATGGTGAAATTAAAACTTGCGCGTTAAATCCAAGCCACGTTATATATCCACCGTGTTGTCCGAGTACCGCACAGTGCAAGAGTTTACCACTACAAATATCTGCAACACAATTTCTTCTTTCGTTCATGACGGTGTAGAGAATGTAACGGTTATTGTAGACACAGGAAGATATGGTTACCAAAAAAGCAAGCAAGCGGAAGCAGGCGGTAAGAAATTGTAAGTTAAAATGGCGGTCGCCATAAATTCCGGCGGTCTGAGGCCAAGAAATCGAAAACTATTTCACCACGCCCCATAGATTACATCGTGAAATTCAAAGCACACAAAAATGCCCAGACAGGAAACGAAAACGAGCGTGGAGTTTGTGAAATTATAGACGGTACTGCTATTGGTTTATGTTGAGTCTGCGGTTAGCTTGCTAATTTATTAAAGGTGACATCTTTAAGCTATCTTATTGGCTATCGAAGCTCGCAATCAAGGCAATAAAACATTGCAGAGAAATCGATGTATCAGCCGCGTTCAATTTTTTCTCGAAGGAAATAATGTATCCATTACTTTCTTAAATGATTCTAAAGATCTATCGATCATTTGATAATGTTAAGCTGATCGATAATTAATCGCGTGTTTAGATTACTTAAAAATGAAATTATTATCTTCTTAGATGACTCACATTATTTTTTAATGTGCCATGCAATAAAAAGAGGTTCTAGGGACGACAAGAATTGTTTTTGAATTTTTGGAAACACACTCTGGATATTTATATGTATTATAATAACGACAAGATATAATTAAGTATATCATATTAAATATATTGCAATGTTAAATTTACTTTTTGATTCAATTTAATCAATTAAAGATTAAACTAGTATCCTAAATTTAAAGATTCAATTCAATTTAATGGAATATTTACACAGATATCTATTATTAAATTAATCCTAAGTCCGAACAAATTAGGATCAAACATAAAATGAATATATTAATATAAAGATAATATTATTCTCTCCGATCTATTTAAAGCTGACAAAAATCTACGTTTTTCTAAAAAAGTTCAGTCTGAAAGGAACGAAACACCGTAATCAGTCAGGGGTGACACTTTTTCTAGGAAAGTATATCCCGGTTGACTGGCGCAGCTTCTGAAATATTGCGTTATTATCCGGTTTCTACGGTGGAGGAACTACCGGTCTCGCTACGACAAATCACTGTGTCGTAAAGAAAACGAGAGCTGACCGTTATCTTACAAAGCCTACCAGACTTCGCTGTTCTAGGAAATCGAAACGGAGCTTATGGTTGCATCGATCAGTCGCGAAACTAGCGTCTATGTTCGATAGTTCTACTATTAAACTCTATAATATAATAATAATTGCCACTATGTTCGATAGTTATAGTGTTAAACTCTATAATATAATAACAATTGCCACTATGTTCGATAGTTCTAGTGTTAAACTCTATAATATAATAACAATTGCCACTATGTTCGATAGTTCTAGTGTTAAACTCTATAATATAATAACAATTGCCACTATGTTCGATAGTTCTAGTGTTAACCTCTATAATATAATAATAATTGCCACTATGTTCGATAGTTCTAGTGTTAAACTCTATAATATAATAATAATTGCCACTATGTTCGACAGTTCTAGTGTTAAACTCTATAATATAATAATAATTGCCACTATGTTCGATAGTTCTAGTGTTAAACTCTATAATATAATAACAATTGCCACTATGTTCGATAGTTCTAGTGTTAAACTCTGAATTCGGTTGTGAAGTGAGTTAGCCTCAATATGCGTCATGCATTGCAGTCCACAAGTTCTATATCAAATATATACGGAAGAATTTAATTCGTTTGTAATAAAAAAGGAATCATGTTGCAGCTCACAGAATGCTTGCATTCTATCCCCTGATACATAAATGAAGATATTAAGTCGGAATGCGCAATGTTCGTTTGCGGAGATCAAAGGTTTCAGGAAAGGAGAAAGGCAAACGATACACTGATCGCGATGGTTTATATTAACGTTTCCATCCAAGAAAGGAAATAACGTGGTACCTGGAGGGAAGATGGATGAATACGAGAGACAGAGGAAGAAAGCACTAGAATTCTCTTCAGAGATATCTATTTCCACCTGTAGAATACGTTTTGAGCCGTCTATTCACCAACAGGAAGCCGCGGAGGTCGAGTAACTTTCCTCGGATCGTCGACTATCTTACAACCGAGTATCAAACTTGAATAGCTTCCGGCGAAATTACAAGAAATTCTTCATAGAAATATGATATCATCGTTTATATTGCCTTACAGGTTAAATAATAATCTGGAGTATATTATTGTTTTGTCTTTTCCTAATTTAGAACGCAGTGGGAACATCGAGGTACGTTCAAGTTATTTGCTGGCTCGGAAAGTTCGTGGCGATTTTTAAGAAAAATCCTAAGGCCACATTTTTATATTTCGATATATATTTACTGAATTATGTATGCATCGTTTTATTTCACAATCTTTTCTTTACTTTCCTTTACTGATTCCTTAAACGAAGTATATTTTCGAAGTGTTAAAAAGTATACAAAGCTTTTAATTTAATAAGAAAGAAACCCTAAAGAAATCACTGCAAGACTGTCAAACTTAGATTGCGCTATCATCGGAAAAGGGGAGCTTATAAAGGAAAAAATTAATAAAGAATATGGGACTTACGGTGGCACCGTTTTCTTTGCAAGACCCAATCGTAGCAGTAGTTGCGCACTTAAACGAGATCTGACTACGAAACTACCTATACGTCTTATCAGTAGAAGAGAAATAACACTACTGAAGCCTGTGACGTCAGCTTCGTGAGAATTAAGCTGCCGTGACTTCTAATAATAGCACGACGCAGAGGTACCATCAAAACAATTCTCCAGCAGAACGCTACAAAAACTGTCTAAGCAGACGTAAACATTCGCAGGCCGTGGATATGCGACGAAAATAATGTTCGATTCTCACTGCACTGAAAATCTACGTTTATAATATAATATGCACCGAAGTAACACGCGTAGATCATCATATATTATTCTGCACTTTGTGTTATAATTATGCATTTTATATATCATGCATTTTTTTACATATAAAAGTGCAACCATATATACTAAGGCTAAAGCATGTAGCATAATAAATACATTATTATAAGAACATATTGTATTGTCATAGTAGAAAAATAAAATGACTGGCAACTTATTTTTTCTTCCATTATTATCTTCCTGCAAACGACACTTTAATGCTGAATTCCCAATGTAACGTTTCGAGAGCGGAACAAAAGTAAAGATTCTCAAAGAGAACGGGGAAATGATACCTCCGAACATCCAAGAATGAACGGATCCTGAAAATGAAGTACAAAGTTCTCTGGCGGTATTATTTTTGCACGTTTAATCAGGCTTGCCGCGAGGTTCCACATGCAGCGAGCGGAATTATGTTCACAGTAGCCATGGCGGCAGGGTTCGCTCGTCAAGTATGCAAAACTTTCTAACACTCTGACAATTTACAATGGAAATCGGCCAGGGTGGTATAATGCATCATAGGATTCCCACGGTTCGGTTAAAGCGAGAGGATCCTTCTCATGGATTTCTCTGAGCGTATCGAATCCGGTTATTCCGAAAATTCGATCCCTCTGATGATCCGGACACTTATGACTGGGACTTACGAATACTCGATACCTCGAATTACTCTCGAAAATCATATTACTTGGAATGGAAGGTGTTAAATTCCGATGAAAATGGATAGACAAACAACGAACGAATACAGGAATCACAAAAGTTATGTGAAAGGAAACATCAGAGGATATCAAGAAGAATCTCGAGCTTTTCCGATGCCCCTAATACAATATTTATATGAATTTATATTTCAAAGAGAATTCGAAACAAACTATGTATACTTTGTCACTTTTCTCCACTTTTTCTTTCATCTCGTATGTTCAATATGAAATGAAGACCGCAGGAACTTAGATATGAATCATCCTAATACATCCAAGATATGAAATATTTTTGGAGAACAAATGCGTACAAAAACGGGACCGAACTTCGTGGACCCGAGATCTAATACACTCATTATCAACCTAATCTGATTAAATCAGCAGAACAATAGGTGAAAGTAAAACAAACAAGCGATACGACGAGCACAGAAAGTAAGTAGTGGAACAGCGAAACGAGGATGATCAATAATCAGTGAGTGAAATGAAGGAAGCGGAAGAGGGCCTGGGAAGCATGGCGCATCCGGTGTGTCGAAAGAACAAAGAGTATATATGGGTCCATGAGAGAAGGGGGTTGAAGCGTGGTAGGAAGGGGTTGGTTTCCAGGGTAGTCGAGAGAACGTAGTCGGTGCAGGTCGGACGAAAGAAAAATGCGAATGTTCCTCTGAACATTCCTGCCAGTAGGTGAAAGGATACCACGAGAGAAATAAACGAAGGAAGAAGGAAGACTCCGGAAGTAGGGGATGGGGGTGGTCGAAAGAGGATAAAGGTGGACAGCCAGTTCTCTTGCGTTCTTCCCTTACCACTTTCCCACCCTGCGCTCTTTCAGGATCTCGATAAACAAGCATCGAAAACAAAGGAATGAAGAAGAGGGTTGAAAGTGTAGTGGAGGGTTTGCGTTCGGTGGTGCGCCATGTACTCCGGCCTTTCGGCTGCATTTATTTATTTGCGGCAATCGTGACTCTCACGATTCCTTTGCTACCCTCCGCTTTGCTACCAGGGATACCAACCCCCGCGGAAGGGGGTGTAAAGGAAACTGAGATGGGAATAGACACCCTATCTGCCCTACTTTCGGAACCATTCTGAGATACAGTCACGTTTCGTTCAGTGAACTGATCCTCGGACTTTTTTGCTTTGCGCTCGGAACACTTTGATATTTGAGACTTGTGACATTGTTGTTAAACTTGTGGCTTATAATTCGGGGTTGGCAAGTAATACTTTGATTGACAGTGTACCGGGTGTCGTATGTAAAGCGGATCACTTAATTATACAAGGATATTTGTTTCCTTAAAAAATGTGGGTGATCTGGACACATCTGTAAAACGACGGCAAGAGAAAATGTTTTCGTACGAGATATTCGTTATTTGAAAATTTGAGATTCCAGCACTTGAAAATTTTATATTTTGATATTCCAACAGCTAGAAATTTGGAATTCCAACAGTTGCAAATTTTTATTTCCGACAACTGAGAATTTGGAATTCCGACAGCTGAAAATGTTTAATTCCAGTAGTTAAAAATTAAGTAATTAATTCCACAAGAGTGTGGAAATTCCAACAGCTGAAAAATTGGATTCCCAACAGCTGAAGATTTGAAATTTCAAGAACTGTAGATTTGAAATTTAAGCAGTTGAAGATTTGAAATTGTAACAGTAGAAAATTTGAAATTCCGACAGCTGTAAATTTATTACACTTCGTATACAGAAGACTCCCGTAAATATCGCAATATTTATAGCGCGTCGTAGGAATTCGTTTTATACAGGAGTTTACTATATTTACAGATGTGCTTATTAATTACGATACGATTATTAATTAAAATAATTACCCCATCCGGGAAAAAAGTCTGCTTTACGATAATGCAACTTCTCTGAGTACTGACGATCCAAATGTCGATATATTAACTAGAATCCTCATTACTGATAACAGCTGCTTTGGGATACGGTGGAAATTATCCACCGATAATGAAACGTAAATTAGATGTCAGAGCACCTCCACGTTACTAATTACAAAACTTCCCTAATATTGATATCAACTTCACACTAGTTCCGTGAAATACTAGCCGCGCCGCAATAACTATGTAAATGCAGAAGAGCCTCTATCTAGTTTCAATTAAATGAAAGATAATTACGAGTTATTGAAGTATTCAGCGAACGTGTAATTAGAATGAATTTATTTCAACTAATTGCCACCGTACTTCGCGATGTATAATTATTTTTGATTTGTAATTTGATTAACAAGGGATACATTTCACGAATAACGAATGTCTGACGAGAATACCAGGTTCCACTGAAAGCCAATGAATCGCGGGACTTATTTAACGAAATTAATATCAAGCTTCAAACACGTATTCTAATTCTTCAATTCCGTCCTCTTCAATTTTGAATTAATGGTTAATACGTGTAAAGTTGGAATTGTATTTGTCTCTTTTACAATTTCTATCGCGAATAAATATGATGGACCCGATTCCATACTTCAGACCCGATTAATAAAAACATGGTCAACGTGAATTTCCAATAAAAACTTTGAATGCCAATAACAATTCCAATAAACATAGCATGATTAACTGCGCATATCTTCCTTGGAAACATCAGTTGTTTCCAAGGATTCAACCAATCAAAAGCTATCTTGGCAAGCCGATAGTCGAATCTTCATCAAGCGAGCACGTACCCCGCATTTGCAACACAAAAACGCAAAACGCAAAACGCGATGACGTAAACGCAATTATCGTCTGAAAGAGTAGCTGCATCCAACTGGCAGCTGACATCCAATCGAATCATGTCATCAGTATTCGTCCGCAAGTTTCCTATCTTCCTGTTTGACAGACGTTTATGAGGGTTCGCGGGTTATTCCTTTCTTTGACATTAACTGCCTTGTTACGACTGATTCTATTATACGCGTGGCTATTTTTTATGCCACCATCCTTCACAGCATTAATATTCTATTTATTGCAAACAGGTTGAATAAAAATCACTACCTATCTCAATAAATCTTTAAAACCGTACGAATTGTTTGGCAAACTCAACATTTCACCAAAACACCTCTTCAACTTCTAAACCTAAACAGAGCGCAATTATTTCTCATGTCTCCGGATTTCATTCTTCAACATCATCTTCGACAACAAGCCCGAGGCGTTTCTAAGTTACCGCGTTATTACCGTTGTTATCGTTGGTATCACTGTCTCCTTTCCAACCGATTGTTTCAATTATTTCAAAAGCCCTGGCGGACGGAAACTATCAAGTCGATGGTGCTGAATGGGTATTGATTTGAATGTTAACTCGACTGCACCGAATAAACCTTCATTCTGTCTTAAACGCGGTTGGTACACGTGGAACCTGAGGGGTAGTTCACCAGACGGGATGGATGCAGGGTACATAGTCGGTGATAGATACACAGACGGATGACCAATGAGAAGGGGAAAGATGGAGGATGAGAAAGCTCGAAAGTAGAACAGGGAGAATCGAATGCCTGCAGGGATCCAGGATAGGTACTCGATCGGAATCTATTTACCAGGTACTTAAGTGGACTCCAACTACAGTCTAGGATTAAATTGACCTGCAACCAGCTCACCACGGTTTCTCGAATCCCCTGCACTTGCTCTATGCTATTTATCCCCCTGTCTCACTCTCAATAGCAACCCCCTCTTCCCCGCCACCTTTGTCTATTTTTACCACCCTTCTATTTACGCCAGTACAAACTTTTTCTTCCTTTAGCTGGGTGGGACACAAGATTTGTTTGTAAGCTGGCATTTATTATATTTTGTATGTATTCCATCATTAATTTTCTTGAATGTTAAGGTTGGCCGTAATATTGTTAATATGTACTATGTAGTTTTAGGCGGCTATTAATAATTGTTATTGAAACGTTGCGTCGACCCATTGGAATAAAGAAGTTTTCTTTTGAATTTTTGGCCTTATTAATAGCCGCTTAAAACTACATAGTACGTATTCCATCATTACTTGGAATCGGTAGCCTAACACTTACAAACCAAGTAAGCTTAATTTCGGTATTTTCGGGTTGTAGGTAAAAGTCACGCTTAGTTGTCGTGATTTTTATATAAACATGCTAGTCAATTAAGTTTACCTCTACAACTTTTTTTCTAAATATTGCAGAACCGTCAGTTTCACTGTTTTTGTAGATCCAGTGTCAACAGTCTATAAAGTGTTATCTGTTATACATTAAATATTAAAATGATGTAAATACTGTTTCAGTATTTCAGATGAGAAATGATTTGTCTCAGCTCTTAATTATTCAGCTCTATTATTATAACATTATGGTGATGGACAAATGAGAATCAGGAGAACGATGGCCTGATATCTCCAGGTTCGAAAGTACAGAGATTATGCATTTATGCAACACGTTGGATTAAACAGAATACTTAAGTCTTTTATTCCCTCCTCTAACACTACCCCGTGTCGTAGTAACACCGACAGCATCCCCTTCACTTTCCCTTCTGTCTGCCTTTATATCTACGCGGCAACCACCTCGGATTATACTTCTTTTCCTTCTCTGCTCATACTTTACTGCTTTTCTCATTTGTATTCCAACACTTGGGTCCTATGACAGTTTTCAAGAGAACACGCCAACGAATCCGCACTGTAATGTCAGACGCAGATTTTCTGCCCACATTTCTGTGTCTACTGTTTCATTCAGAAATCTTTGTCGCACTGGAACTGCTTGCCACAACTCGAAACTCAAAATTCCGATTTCCTCTATCTTTGTTTTAAACGATATAATTCGACAATATTAAAGGAAAAGAGTATTAAAGTGAATGCGATGGATTTTGATTAAATAAATATTATATTGTAGACAATACAGGGCTTTAAATTTGTGGATCACTTTGGGTCGAAATAAGTAGGTTAAATATACTTCCGGTTAAAAAATAAGTCGACCCAAAATGACAAGAATGTCAGGGGATACCTAAAGTATTAGGAGTAGAAATGAATTCCTTCCGACTTTTGGGTGCAATTAAAATTTTATTTAAAAAGAGTGAAAACGGATCAATCATCGAAATTATTTCCATTATTGTTGATGACCTTTTGTCATTTTTTTGTCAGCTTGCAAAAGAGCTAATTTATTCACGAAGTGAATGAAATGTCTCATTGATATTTATTTAATACTACTTAATAATCGTTTTCCGTGATTCATACTATTATATGTAGATGCTGCGCAATCATTGCAGCAACTTAATCCATGTTAAAAGTCTATCATGTAATTTAAGTTTGTTACTCGCGACTGCTTTGCATGAGAACAGCTTCGAATTCCAATCCCGTTCGATTCCTCCGATCAGTAATTTCCCTAATCGAGTGGTTTTACGCTGATACTATATGGAATTGTTCTTGAATCCGATCAACTGCGGTTATTAATTGAATGATCCGCGATTCAGCATATTTCGGAGACTGAAGATTACTAACTGTATAATCTTTGGCTACACTGTGTACCTAACACTTTGCCAGCTAGCGTCACGTACATGTGACTTCGCTAGCAATTTTAAACAGCATTATATACAGTGAGTGTAAAAAGTATTCTTAGAGTCGCGAATTTTAACAAACACTTACTTATCCGAACTATTTCAACAACTATTTATTTCGGATGGTCTTATTATCGGAAAAAAACGATACCACCGAAAGCCCGGATGTTTATTAAGTGCAAAATACTGGAGCAAACAGGAACAATGTGGTAGCAGAGATTGCAAACATTCCACACTGAAGTCTGAAGAACGAAAACATTCTTCGCATACTTTGCGGTAGGAACTCATTGAGATAAGTAGACTCCCAAGGCCTGTCCGTTAAACGTGCACGCACACATGTACACATATGCACATAAACAGGCTGGCCAACCGTAAACCGCATACAAGCCTCACCTTGTTTAGATTCCACCAAGTGGGAAACGGAAGATCCTGATTCAGGAGAGACTCCATATTGCGAAAAAGTATATGCTTTTACTAAAGTTAGAACTTTTCTAGCTCCGAGGCTAAGAAACCCCTGTTTAACCATATTCCAGGGTGTAGCGTTTTAGAAAGTAGAAGCAAAGAATAAAGAATAAAGAATAAGGAACAAAAAACAAAGAACGAAGGAGGTGAAGGTAGCTTTAATAAACCGTGCGGAACACAAGGCAAACAAAAGGGTCTTAGATCAGAAGTTGAGGATAACAATAAATATAATAGAACTACTATCAAATCCAAGCTACTACAATCTGCTTTGTGTTATCATATTGTATGAAAGATGGTAAAAAAGAAAAACGCAGTTCCTCCGGCAACTTGAACCAGTCAGAATTCGGGGAATCAATCAGGGCCTCAAGAAAAGACCTCGCAAGGGAAAAGACATAGATAACGTGTAAAGACATAGATAACGTGAAACGCAAGGGTTGATAGTAGCCCGAACGATAGGAGGCAAGGGGTGAGAATGTCGATTTCTGCATGCGTAATGACGAGGGTTATCATCGAACGGATAGGGATGAAGCGAACCGGAAATCCTGAGTGACGTTATAATACCATAGAAAGGCCCACGTCCGAGATACGAGGCTAATGCGAAAGGTATCTGTCCATTGTCTTCGGCATTGGATTGATAGATTATACGAGCAAGAAGATACATTGATTTCACTCGGCCTCATCCCACCCACGTATCGATTCCGATGCTTTTCATGTCAGATAGATAATCCCGAATGGAATGTTTGCAATCTGTGTCATCACACATTGTTCGTGTTTGCACCTGCACTTTGCACCTGCACCTTACGCTTCATAAACATCCCGGACATTAATTGTACTAGTATGTAATTTCGTCAAGTTGGATATTACGTAACACTTTGGGATGTAATGGAGTAGAAAGTGTAAAAAAGTATTCAAACGACGACAATAAATACTAATATCAACAACTACTTTTCTGTTACGATGTTATTCCTAATTAGCGTCACCCTGGTAATTAAGACAGCAGAAATTTAGGAGTGTATACTCTGTGGGATGTTTTTCATCCTACTCTCATTAAGTTTTCGGTGTTTTAGTCGTTAATTATGCACCTTATGTACATAAACTATCAAGCAATACATAGTTTCATAATCGAGCGGTTTTATAAAAAAAGCGCACCAGTAGTTTCAACTGTTTCCCTGGTTCTAGTGTTAATATAGTTAAATAGATTTATCTCGGTGTCCTGGATTCGACTTCGTTGATCACGCGTAAAATGACACTGTGCTTGTTTTTTATAACGGCATACTCGGAGCCTGTTAGTTTACCAGGGAATGAAGCTTGAATCGAGTTTAGAATATTTCGATTTCATGGTAGCTTGGTTCTACGAAATCCCATTAGTCGATGCGAACTGATGGTCTCTTTGCTGCAAGTACCAATATCATGCTGAGAAAATTGAAGTATGTGATACACATACGGCGGATTGAGGGGGTATTTCCACCACGCAAACCATGCGCTACTTATTTTATTAAATAATAAAGCTTTGTACGAAGTATTGTTTTCATTCCGCGAATATTATTTGCCGAGGTTCAGCCGGAGTGTGCAAATCTCGTGTATCCTGTTTCAAGTGTAAACCGTTCTTTATTTACCTTCCATTTTGTATTCTCTATACTCCTTATTATACACTCGTCTTGTTTGTGCGAGATAATCGGGAGGCCATTGTGTATTTTCGGAAACGTATCTCCGAGCACTTAGCGTGTATTTTTGATCTTCGCATTAATATTAATGCTTTACGTTGATGCAGGTTTAACTGGTTGACGGCGGCGAAATTGTAAATGTATTTTGAATTTTGTGTAGTTTGCAGTACTGCAATTTATATTTTGTATTTTGTGCGCATTGTATCTCTACAATTTGAATTTTGTGCAACTTATGTTACTGCAATTTGTGTTTTCTATTTTCTGCAATTTGCATTAAAGGAATTTGTGTTTTTTATTTTGCACAGTTTGAATGTCTGCAATTTCTATTTTATATTTTGTGCAATTTGTATTACTGCATTTTATATTTCATATTTTGTACGAATTATATTATAAGTGTCTTAATACACAGTACCGCGTTATACGAGAACCACCACAATTTGTGAACTGCGTTATATCGAAGCCGCACTGTATAAGTAACATGTTGTACTAGGATTACCTGTACATTTAAAATTATGAATAATATTGCATAACATATTTTGTTCAAAGAGCAAACAACTATCACACGTATGGCACATACCTCGCATTTGTTCAGCAGTGATACTTCAGATTCACCTGCATTCAGCGCAAAAGTATTGATTTGTCAAGTTTCAATAGACACGAAATTTGAATAGAATTTCTTTAGAATTGTTTTTTTTACCAAAGGTTCCATTGTTACTTCAGACGTGGAATATTTTACATACGGAGTATGCAATTTCAAGTAAATTAATATAATATATTAAACCCTTGCTCTTGCGAACTTCACATGAATATTCATGTAAAGAGAAATCAAGTAGAATTTATTAAATATTATTATTAATTTATTATAATATTTAGATGATAACTGCGCCGTTATAACTTAACGTTGCCTAATATTTAGTTTACTATTCAAATATTGATGTATGAATTTTTCTAAGCTAACAATTTCAAATAAAGAAATTAATTAACGAACATATAAATAATAATTAGAGAATTTTTTCATCCAACTACGGACATATTATTCTAATTTTTTGAACCTAACAATATGAAATAAACAAATTAATTAACGAACAGATAATCATTAGAGAATTCTTTCATCCAACTACGGACGTATTATTCTAATTTTTTGAACCTAACAATATGAAATAAAAAAAATAATTAACGAACAGATAATAATTAGAGAATTTTTCATCCAACCAGGGATATATTATATTAATCTCGTTAACTCAGAACTTCAAATGAATATTCAAACACACGCTTTTCCTTTGCACATCTTTTTCTACTGTCAGACTCAATTCACTCAGTTCTCCCGGCAAAAAAGGAACAAAAAAAAGAAACCAAGTGAAACGCATCCTCCGCGTAAATCTGGGGTCGAGTGAATTTTCCCGGTACGTCATGGAAATGGAAGCAGACTCAATCGGACTTCCGTCAGTTTCCACGGTAGAAACAGCTGAGTTTTGCACTCGAATCTCAGATATTCATCGTAGAATTTTGTCACGCAAGCCAACGTAAAGTCACGCACGGAGACACTGGGATATGTGCACTTTCGGCTCATCTATTGACGTGTGTATCTTGCATAATATTTATCTACTTCCAACAAGAAATCTCTATCTTCCTAGACTACGAAAACCTTGCTGGAATATATTACGGGAAATATGAAAGAGAAACCCAAGAGAGAAAGTATTGCATTGAAATCAAACAGTGAGATGTGGGTAATATATATTCGAGAATTATAGTTTGCCATTAATAATATAATAGAACAATATATTCCCCCAATAGAATCTCCCTATAAGTCGCCTCTTACGACAGGCAGGGAGCTACCCTGGGCCTATTCTACTCCGGGCCCAGACGGGGGTTATATCACTGAATTCAGTTTTGATCAGACAATTCAGACTGACCCTGTTTTTATTACTCGGGCATGAAGTATGGAATCAGGTAAAAATCCAAAGTCAGTCGTTAGTTTTTTGTTTAGAGACAAATATAAAAAGCAACGCTAATAATATTGGTAACTAAATTATTAAATGGAATGTTACACTCGCGGTGATAATTGAAGTAATGAAACAAATGCTACACAAACAGAGTACATTACTTGATGAACGCAAGTATAAGTTTGATCCGTGGAAGAAAATGGAATGCGAGTAAATAATTGACTCGCATTCTTCTTGAATCCTTCGTGTAAGCGAAAGCGTTTGGAGCTCATTAAAGCACTTCCAAGACTGAGGCGCCGCAAATGTCTGGCAATAAAACAAAATTCCAATGGTAATTGCTTTCTTAATGATAGTTTAATGTTCCAACTTCTCCGAGTGTTCTTTTTTAACCGTTTTGATGTGTTGTGCTTTGTAGGATTATACATAAACAAGAGCTGTGCATTGTTATTGTATTTTAGTGCTGGTGTTATAGTTGTGCGACGTGTAAATCTTCATTAAATTGTTTCCACGTACAAGGAAATATGAGTAACTTTAAAGTCGGACATTATTTAAGATTATATTATATTTTCTAATATTTTTATCGTGGCAATAATTACGATTGAAAGATCTAATAGTAAATGATTTAATAGTAAAAGAAAATGTGATAGTAATTAAAAATTAATTACATATTTATTAATATCTATTACCAATCCATTATATATGTATTAAATAAGTATTTCATGTACATACATCTTTGTACAAAATACGTACAAATACGTACAATAAGATTCAGAATTTCTTAACAATAAATTTACATTTGATTTGATTTTTATTGCGGAATGTTAAGAAGACAATTTTTTAGGATAACTTGATTTGCAAAATGTTGAATTTGGAGTGTCGTGATTGGAAGCTCCATTTGATAATTCCACCGAAATGCTGTGCACCAGAATTATTCGTGATACAAAATGCTGGCACAGTGGCGTATAACCGACCGAAATTTGCCGTATTACGTGATCTCGTGAATGCTGGATATTCACGAAACCATAAGACTCGCGAGGAGAGTATATCCGGTTGTCTGCGAAAAAAAGTAGCGCAAATGCGATACGCGCCATGCATCACGAAATAATGGCGAGTACACAGGTGCATCCTGGTTGGTTAACCGCAACAATGACTGCTTAGTAATAGCGATGACAATGCGAGGAACGTATTGTCAACATTTGCGTCGACAACGACTCGTTGGAAAATATGAACGGATGATGATAATGCTGGTTAGACGTTCATAGTCTTCTCAAGCATGTCTCCATTCCCGTAATTGCGAAATATGTTTCTCGAATTGCTCGATCTGACTAAAAACGGCCGAAAACTATTGGGATACACGAA
The DNA here is from genome assembly GCA_910591585.2 of Nysson spinosus. Classification (NCBI taxonomy): domain Eukaryota; kingdom Metazoa; phylum Arthropoda; class Insecta; order Hymenoptera; family Crabronidae; genus Nysson; species Nysson spinosus. The sequence goes on from OU342849.1 coordinate 2,289,852, forward strand.
GTCCTCGGTTTTGGATAGCGGGATTATTTCCGAAAGGTTCCTATTCTTTTCTGCTATTGAACCAAATTCCTCGCGGATCTTCATGTTTTACGTGAAACCCGAAAATGTAACTGATACTTGAGCTCAAGTTCCCTCATGCATTCTCTTGCGCCAAGATGAGCTATTACGTTCCATGAAACTGTAATTCGCAAGGAGGGTACTTTGCGTGATGAATATGAATCTGCAGACTGTTTCGCGTTGATTATAGATTAGAAAAGTATCGAGAAATATTAATTCATTCATTCTTTAATACTTCAAAACTTATAATACTAATAAACAGGCCGAAATTCTTGGTACGAAACAGCAAGAGAACTTTGTGGGAAAGACCTAATAATATATTCGCATTTTCCAAGTGGATCTTTTTAAGGCGGATTTCACTTCCGCGAAACAGAGTGCGGGCTCAGAATTGAGGGGTTCTCGTCTAACTGAGGCATTGTTTAAGGGTTGGTATGAAATCAACGGCAAATGGAAATTCTACTCGAGTTGCGACGCTTCGTTCCATGAATTCTCGTCGCTGCTATAACGTTAACAATATGCATCCCACATTGACGTAGCGATTAGTGAGCAATCATCGTTGCGTTTAATTAAATAGGATGCACCTGCGTCTGCATAATTGTTCAACTATCCATGCCACGTGCGTTGATCCCCTTCAACTTTTCCTCCATTCCCATTTTCCCTCCCTTTTGCTGTGATTATGTCATAATTACTTATGAATTGTATTATACCTATGTGCACGTATGCTTTCGTACAATCAGACTGCATGAACATTGCAGGCTGCAACTTGGAAGTAATAAACTAATAATGTAGTTGTTTTATTGTTTAATGCATTGTGTGAGGGTACAATGCGTTAAATAAAGGATTTAAAAAATATTCAATGTCTGCGAGAGATCAAATGTATTGTACTATATTGTTGTTTAAATATTTAGTGATATCGTATTTAATTTTTAATAAACTTTTTATTATTTAGTGAGGCTTGAAATTAACGATTATAAATGCTAGATTAGGTTGGGTTAGGTCAGGTCTGAGTTAGGGTAGATCAGATCTGGGTTAGATCATAATTATGAGCAGTGGTGCACATCGCGTTTAGAATAATTTGCGCCAACAAATAAGAATCAAAATACTTAATATTTCAAGAACTCAAATTATCCAAATCATTCCAAAATACTCATATTTTTTGCGGAAATAAGTAGTCTGTTCAAAAGCTTGTACGCGTCGAGGAAGTTCAAGATAACGTCGATGGGCGAATATTAAAGTATACGTCAAAGTATCCTTTCGAAACGATCAATAGCTACTAAGCGAAAGCAAACCGGATATCCGAAATATGAATCACGAGCCACACGAGGAGTAGATCGAAATGGGTTTTCTGCGGTTGATCTTCGCTCGGGTATCCCGCGGAGTACACGGATTTTTCGGAGTAATCGAGCGTAAAGTAGTGCAACTGCGCTTTAGTCAGACAACGTATCTTCCATGCTGGACTGACATCCGACCTCGTAAACCTCCAACAAACTTCACTTTTATCGCCTTCGACCTCCCACTACGTGTTGAGTTAGCGGCTGCATCGACGACTATATTCGCTCCTAAACTCATAACCGCCAAAACTTTTGTCCTACTCGCAAACTACGCCACTCCGCGTCCCACATGCTGCAAATTGAGAAATACCTATGGCTGATCCACTTGGAATTATTCGCCATCAATCTTCCCACCGATATATGAACTTTGCGATATACGATATTACAAAATTTATTAATATATTGGATTGGCCAATTAGTTCCCGAGGTTTTTATTATACAAATAGACACCGATTTTTATTCAATTTCGTATACTTCCTCAATTTTTTATATTCAATAATGTATTGTCTGTTTTGGTTGTACTGTTTTTCTGTCTTTTAATATTTTTGATTATTGAATACAGTAGCACGGCAATTATCCGAATCACTGCTGCATCAAAAAAATAATTATGTAGCTTTAATGAAGTAACATATCTCTTAACTTTGTTGCAAATTTGATTGAAGCTCTCTTTCAATTATATTATATCAGATAAAAAATGTTCAATCGACCCATTAAGAACAGAATAATCAAAGCTGATCACGCTTCATAATTCACACCGAAAAAAAAATATTATTATACATAAATAGCGTCATTTATCCGAACGTTGCGAAGAACCTTTCCTTGCAATGGAATTCGAATGATTATCTTGGATTAATTAATCAGTAATGAAATTAGCGGCGGAGGGTGGGATTTTCTCGCAAGTTTCGGAGTACGGTAAGATTTCCAGGAAGTTGATCTAGGCGAAAGATCTCTTAAGGAACGTTATACACTTACGAAGTGTCTGTAACGCGCGCAAGCAGAAAGTAATCCGAGAGTTTAGCGAAGCTCGAGAGAATCGCCGGCCCTTTGAATCTTTCAGACAATTCCTTTACCTAGAAAGTAACGAGCCAACGAAACCACTTTCCTGATTACTCACTGTCTTGATCTACCACCAAGGAAAGAGCGAGGTGAAAAGAGCGGTTACGAATAAAAGGAAGTTAGAACAAACTTAGAGAAGCCAGACAGAGAGTGCCGGGAAATCTGAGGGGAAGAACTCATTAGCACAACTTTTATCAAATTCCCAACTTCCTGCTGTTTCGGAGTGCGAAGGGACTAATGCGACGGTGTGTTACGAATTCGGAGTACCATAAGTACATCTTTATTAAATGGACTCGATATCGTTGTATTGAATTATTATTATTAGGAATACAATGACTTTCGTTCTAAAGAGAACATCGTATCATTAATTACAATTACACAATTTCCAAATAAAAATAGAAGGAAAACAGAAATTAATCGATTTAATTATCTCCAGTATGCAACGTGAGCCGCAAAAGATCTCAGAAAAAAGAACCTTATAAATTTGAAGGTTTTGAAAGAATCAGCATTGTTTCTTTTTAAAGAAGAACAGTTAATATTTGCAGAAATAAGAACTCTGATAACTCAGAGGGAAGATGGCGCGAATGTTTCATTGGTTCGAACGCGTCTGATTCTACTCAAGAAATTTGCCATTCTTCTTTCAGGTATCGCCATTAACGTCGATTGAAAACACATCGAGGAACTTTCGCCGGGCGTTCGTTAGGATATTCAGGTTCGCGTGAAAGCGAATAAAGAGAAAACTTGAGAAGCTCGCAACGTGGATTTCCGTTTCGTAGCAGCTGAAATGGTTACCGGGGTATTCTTGCTAATTACGTAGGCTTTCAGGCATCCAACCTCGTTCTCTGCTTCCCACTTTCCTTTTTTGTTCCCTCACTTATTCTGTGTTTCCATTTACCTTCTCTTTCTTACGTGAATTCACTCCACTGTTCCCTAACCACTGTTAACCCCCATCATTTTTATTCTCATGTCACTATTACAATAAATTATAATAAATTATCTAGTCTGTACTGACAAATTGCAAAGAATATAGGAGATGTATGTAAAAGAATTTCTGCATTCTACGTGAAATATTAACCGAAATAATAAGCTGAAAAACTGAGTGTAGAGGCAGAGAAATAACATGGAAATTGAGACACGGAATGTCTGCGAAGCCAGATATGTAAACTGATTATTCATATTTAAAACGAACTAAGCTTCTTAGGTTGAATAACTGGTTGATGAGTTCCTGATAACTCGTGTATTTTCGAGTTACGGTTTAATTCCGAGCACTGCTCGCGTTTTAATGAACGGTGAAATAGGAACATTACCGGGAAAGCATTTTGTCGAACGAATTTAATGAACGGAATCAGAAAGGAGCAGGGATTACCAAGCATTCTACGGACTGCCACTGGAATATTATACAGAGTGACCAAAGTGAAACGGGTTACCTAATTGTCGCATCTAATTGCGATAATTTGAAGAATGTTGTACGAATTTTTCAATGTTTCCTGAAAGGGATATCCGTTTCAGTGTTATTTCCTTCAGAAACAAATAGTTTCAACACGTTTTGAGCATATTTTTCGAATAAATTGAGAATACTTTTAGAATATCCTCTGAATATTTATGAAACCTTTTGAGAATATTTTCAATATTTTCAGAATACCTTCAGAAAGTTTTCATATTGAACTCAAATAAATAATATAACAAATAACATACTCACACTTTATAAACAATGAAAATCAAAGTAAAAGAGATATCCGAATAATAATAAAAAATAATGAACACTAAATATGTAGCCAGTAAAAACAGTTATAAAAAGTAATTAACAAAAAGTATCAGTGCGACATCGTTTTTTGGCAAAACTCCTCGATTAACAGGTTAAAGATCGACCGGAAGTGTCTTGGATTCGTGGTGATTTAAAGGGGGCAGCAATGTAAATGCTGTTATAAATGGAAGGATGGCGCGAAGGTCCGAACGGACGTCGTTGATTTAAGCATTGAACGCGATGATTTAATTGCGCGGTAACCGTGCGTTTGTTTGTCGAGCCTAAACAAGCTTCAAATCGAAATGGCCGCTGAACATCTTCCGGCTCTACCTGGCATCGCAAATACCCTCTCGCATTCTCATTAGCCCGGCGTCGTTACAACTACCAAATCTGAAACTCAAACGGAAGTGTATTGCATCGGGGAGTTAACCTTTGCCGTACTTTCCCCGAGTTCGATGGAAATTTTCCGGGGTCAAAGTATTTACGATACGCGGTTGGGATTGTAATTCGCTTGTAGCTTATCGAAGCACTGACCGCTCGTTTAGCGAACGAATCTGGATCCGACTGTGACGGGAATACCATCACTTTGCAGTTCCGAACTAATGTAAGTTTCTACTTAGACTTGTGGTCTGTCGATGACACTTCCTTGTGTATCTATTATTTAAAAATATGAGAATTGGAGTTTTTTAAAAAGAGAATATCAAAGATAAGAATACCGATTGTCTAATAGAATAATTATTAATATGAGCAAATAAGTTGGGTTTCATAAAGTATGCAAACAATGCTTGATTACTTTCCGGCTTTAATACTTATAATAAGTAATATATAAATATTATTACTCTTCGAGGATCATGGAAGCAGTAAGCCTTCCTGTTACTATAAATGACGAAGCTAAAGACATAGAATTTAAGAAATAGGGAAAAGAATAGCTGACAAACATAAGACTCCGATGTACATACAATGTATGTATGTACATGGCCCAGATTCTGGAAGAATGGCTTACGTCTTCCAACATTGCTTTCGTTTTTTCCCTGAGGAGATGCTATGTGAATGGAAAAATCCGGCTCCGCTAAGCTTTTCAACATCTTTCCGCACTTCAGCTGAGCAGGGGTCAAGCTGAAAGTTAAACGGCTGATCATTCCGCCGACAGCCACGGAATTAACCAATCACCGGAAACCTCTGTCCAGAATTATTTTTTACGACATGTACACTTAATTAAATTCTCTTGCCCCATTTTCTGAAAGACAGCAGTGCATTTTGTGTATACTTTCATTTATGTCCACATCTTGAAGCATAAAAATTGTCAGTGATGATTAAACCGCGCGAATAAAATAATCCAAGTGTATTTCGCAAGGGAAATTACACAACTCGAGGTTATTTACTTAAACAAAATGGCTAGCATAAATAACAACTGTAGATTACGAAGCTAGTCCCATTTTACACCTTTAAGAATTCCAATTCTAGTATCAGCGTTCTCAGCATCAAACGTAGACTCAGTTTAAGTAGAAGTGGTAAAAGTGTCAGACGCGCCCAAGTAGGGCGATCCGGTGCGCACGGATTCCAGGAACGCATGCGCAAGAGCGAGTGCACGCGCGAGTGAGAAACTTAGGGTAGGTTTTCGAATATAAGGGACAACCGACGGACATGCGGACGGACGAGAGAGTGTTTTTATTATCGCCGAACTTTTATTTATTCGCGTATCCGTCTCGTTTCATTCGGCGATCAAACATCCGCCGCACTATTATAAATTGTTGGTTTAAAGACTTAAATTAATGCATGTTCAACTACTCTTAAAGTATCTTGTCGGTTTAATTAGCTACCATTACTTCACAACAGACACTTGGTTCTAAGAACTCAGAAAGCACTGTACAAAGTTTCGTGCAGGGAACATTTCTCAGGAGCCTCCTCTGATTTCTTTAACGTCTCGTTTTTTATGCGAAACTAGTCGTTGGAAGAATTATTCTTTGTCTCTCGCAGCGTTACTTGTAACAGAATCAAGTACTCGCCATAATTTCTCTTTTACACTCTTCGCTTTTCTTACTCGTCGTGCTATTCTTCGGATAAATGTTTATATTTATCTTATATTTCTACTTTTGTAATGTGACTTTTTGTTGACTGGAACTGTATAAATTTAAGGGTGAAATATAATATTCCGTGCTGGTTAAATAACATATGGGAAGCAAAGTATTTCGGTTTTCAGAAATCGCTTTGGAACGTAACGTAATCAGATAGTTGGAAATATGAAACTACCAATCTTCGTGAAAGTAGACTCGCATAAGATCAAAGAAACCGAAATATATGATAAGGTTAAAGATAATCTCCCGGAATGATGTATGGGACTTAAAAATGTTCAAACTGTAGGATTTTGAAATCGAAAAGAATGAAATTTATGAAGCTTTTAACGAGCAATGATGAGTTAACTTATTCGAATCTAGGAAGGTTACGAATTAAATTATAATTATACCTGTCGACATTCTCGAATTTTTATACTCATATTTTTCGTATTTTAATTTGAAATATTATAATATCACAAATACAGGACTTTGTTTACATATATCTTCGAAATTTCGTGTATATCAGATAACAGGATCAAGAGTTATTGTGATTTTCATGTTTTACTGTAATATACATATTGTAATTACAATATGAACGATTCCGCGGAAAGTGCCGGGGCAAATAAAAACATTTCTATCACAGGTGCCGACGCCAAAGTGTTAACCGGAATTATAAATATGTTTATTTTAAGCGGGCATTACTAAAAAGTGACCACTTTCATAATTAGCGGTACAATTAATCTATTTTGAAAGTGTAATCACACGATCAAATGAACATGAAGCTTTGGCGAGATGCCCTGAGTGTACCGCATTAATTGTAAGGAGCATCTGAAGGGTACTGAAATTGCTGAAATTCATGGAAGAACGGTAAGAATCTGTGAAGATTGCCAGTCCAGGAATTTCCACGAAAAGTTTGCCCTCGTTTCCCGACATGCTTCACGAGACGACGCCATTCCTCTTCTTCACATCCTAGCACAGAAACTCACAACCCGTCGTGTTATAGATTCCGAAAACTGATTTAAGTAACTGACTTTCATTTCGCATTATATCGCGAAGCTCCGCGAGAAATAAGTTGCGTTATGTTTCAGGCAGTTTGACGTAGAATCAGGCCGTAGTTTTCGATTGTTCATTATTCGTGTGACATTACTATAACTGACGAGGAATATCAGAGAACATGGACATTCAAAATGCCAACAAACTCCAAATGCTAAATTCTAAATTCTAAATTTTTGCTAAATGTCAAAAGATTCTAAAACGGTGTAGAAATGCAGGGTATTTCATGCTGATTAAGAAGTTATTTTTCTTCGGTGCGCAAAAACAGTTTTAAGAAATGAAGTCAGCCCTTCAAAAAAAGTAATTTGTTCGGTTTCGGCGATTATCTCCAAAACGATAAGAGATATAGAAAACAAGTTAAGTAATAGTTTAAATGGTACTTTGGGTACTACAAAACTGCGTTAAAGAAATTCCAAATTATTTGATAATTCTTGAATGAGTAATTTAACTAAAAATGACGGACAAGTAATTTTAATCGCTTTGGTAGTTCCAGTGTTAAAGTTTTAATACGAGCAGATGGAAACACGATAAAAGGGATTGAAAAAGGAAAAAGTGTTAAGAAAACAGGGGCGAACCGTAATTGACACGTAATAAGAGCAGTACAGCCATAGTAAGCCTCGCAAATTGCTGTTTTAATTGGGCTGGGGAATATAGAGTCAAATAGTAGGATAACGTTGCAAGCATGCACACCGAACTTAATGATTCTTATCTTAACTGCCAACAAAGCACCGAAATGCGCCGATAAACTGCTACATTTACCAGATATAATTCCCGCATTATTTAACTATCGGTCAAAATATTAGGTTGCCTCATAAGTTCCATTCTTTTATTTCACGAAGAAATAATGATGGAATTAACAAAATTTTGAAATATTATCGAAGAACACGTGTTCCATTGCGTTTGATAACCTTCTTCCTTCTCCGGAAGCTTCACGAAAAAGCGTTTTTTCAAAAAAGTTTTAGATTTATCGGCAAAATAATTATTGAGATGACTCAAAAAAAACGCAACATCACACACCGAAAATGTTTTCCTTGTTTCCCAATAAAATGCACCATAAGAGTTAAAAAACACTGGGAACTACACATCGAAGAGCGCTGGCTGACCGAACGGACCATTCCCCTTGTTTGGACTCACAAGGCTGCGCGTGCGAAATACAAAAGTAACTTTTGAGACGACCTAATAAAATTAGTGAATTGACATGTACTGTGACCAATCACGTGCAAACAATGATACTCGCGTGTAGTACGAGTAGAACGAAATTCTATCTGGGTACTTGAGATTGCTCACTTCCACTTTTAACGATAGTATCCAACCCACGCATTAATCCTCACTGAAGGTTAACACTGGTCGAATTCAATTCCAGTTAGGGGAGGAAATTACTGCAATTCCGTAGACTCAAAATGCGTAAAACTACTCGATTCCTGGTGAAAGTTTGTAATTTTAAATGAATGTTTAATACGAATGTATGCACGAATTAAAGTCAGCCTAAACAATTAAAAATCGTATATATTCTTACTACAGAATATATTTGATATATTGTATATAATAATTATTAATATATAAAATACACACCCGTTGAGAATGATTCGGAGGGTATGGCTTCTGAATTTTACTTCCAAATGTTTGCTACCTTGATTACCAGGGATACGATAATTGGGAATAAAATAATAACTTGCTGTAATTAAAGTAGTTGTTTTATCATCCTAAACAGCAGGTGCGAATGCAAATCATTTTTTAATAATTCTGAACGGACTATTATAATAATAATCATAGTTTAGATAGAATGATATATATAATAATTACATCATAATAATCATAAGGATCAGCACCGTATGTCGAACAATAAATGGAAGTGAATTTACGAGCTTCATCCACTGAGTCAATAAAAGAATTGCCAATACAAACTGGAAATTGATTCTCTTACATCACGGAGGGAACCGGAAATAATATTTCCTAAATTACCTCGGTATTCAATATTGAATTTCAAACCGGCACGGAATCTTATGCATATTATCCCACGAACTTTCTTTCCGCAAGTAAGTCGAGCTTCAAATAGCCCGGAAATATTATGCATATTATTATCCCGCAAACTTTCTTCCCTGCTGTATTTTCCGCTAATACATTTTGGAGATCGACCTTAGGGCTTGCGGCTATTTCCACCAGAGTTTCAAAGGGATTTTGTTAATGCGGCTGGTTAAGATTTTGTAAAAATCGACTCCGTTTGAAATTGTGCGCCTTCTACGGGAATAGAATATTCAAAATGGTGGCGATGTATTCTTCCGTCCACGTTGCAGGTCATTATGCGATTATGATATTAAGTATTCCATCTAACAGGATAAAACACAGAAGGTGCTTCCGGTTCCTGAAAAACACCGCTTCGGAAAGTTTTACGCGAGAGAGCCGGATCAAATTTCCCGTTAACTGATAGGCCAGCCAACTTTTCCCGTGACATTGAAAAACTTCGAACTGTGCCGTTCACTCGTGGAATATAATTATAATACCATTTATCGGCGATCCCGATTTTTGAAGCTTTCCGATTTTTATCGATATATTATGTACTGCGATTTAAAGATCGGACGTTTCATACATAAATTTTATTTTATGAAACGAATCAATTTTTCCCTGGATTTATCATTTTCTAGTGTGTCCTTAATTCCGAGATATTAAAATGTATTAACATATCGCGGGAGGATTAACAAATTAATAAAGAATAGAATTCAACTACTTGAAACTGAATAAAAATGAAGAAATTGAGAATAAACATAATTAGTAATATTACGCAATCATTTATTTAACAACGTCGCCACTAAAATATCATTTTTTCTATATATAAAAACACATTGTAGTAGAAATCACGTAGAATTGTTTAAAACAATATCTCCGTATAAAAACAATGTTCACGGATACGCTTAGCCAACGCTGGCTACTGATCAAAAGTTACTAATGATACCTAATTAATGTCGGTATAATAATAACGCATAAATTGTAATAAAGGGAGTTTTTTAACATAGTTTGCTGAATGTTGCTCGTTATTCACGATATGAGTTTGCAATCAAAACACAAGTGCATATAGCTGGAGTGTTACAGCAAATGGCGGTAGTTTGTATGCAAAAGCGTAGATCACTGCATGCGAAGTAAAATCGTAGCTGGAAGCTTTGCCATTTACAGGGACGACGAAGCTCTGCGTTTCCTCATTAGGTGTACTTAATTAGAAAACTTCGGTGCCACACGACGCGCGAATAAATCTTTGTGACCACGCTCAGTTACTTTGGTTAAGGCGTGCCTGCTCTATACGCTACTTCCGGTGTGTTCATGCGCAAATACGAAACGCGAGATCGTTGCCAATGCATGTCTGTCAGCCGATTTGCAATTAATCTTTTACTGCGCGTAAGACATGGTCATTAATTGTTACGGATTGGTTGTATAGTGGAGTTTTGGGGAAGACGACGCCGCGTCTTCGTTACCATGACAACGGGACTTGTGAGAATGAATTTCTAGAGAAATTTAAAGAATTTCAATTTATAGAAATTTCAATTTAGAGAATTCCAACTTATAGAAATTTTAATATATAGAATTCCAATTTGTAAAAATGCAAATTTATAGAATTCCAATTTCTATAAATTTTAATTTATAGACCTTCCACTTTACAGAATTTCAACGTGCAGCAATTGGAATGCTGTGAATTAAAATTTCTCTAAACTGAAATTTCTATAAATTAAAATTTCTACAAACTGAAATTTCTGTAAGCTCAAATTTCTATAAACTGAAATACTATAGATTCAAATTGCTGCACGTTGAAATTCTGTAAAGTGGAAGGTCCATAAATTAAAATTTCTATAAGTTGGAATTCTATAAATTTGCATTTTTACAAATTGGAATTCTCTAAATTGAAATTCTATATATTAAAATTTCTATAAGTTGGAATTCTCTAAATCGAAAGGTCTCTAAATTGAAATTCTTTAAATTAAAATTTCTATAAGTTGAAATTTCTATAAATTGCTGTAAATTGAAATTCTGCAAAGTGGAAGATCTATAAATTGGAATTCTATAAATTAAAACGTGCACAATCAGTAAGAATTTACCGAGTGACACAACAGAAAGATAGAATTTTTCGTGACTTCATAGACATAAAAATACAACATTTTTTATTACTCAATTACTGTATCAACTGCCACTGCTAATTGCTTATTAAAAGTAATAACAAGTGTGGACATAAGATGTACTTGCTTCGCAAGAATCGTCCAAATTAAAGATACTGCATAGAATAATAAAAATGGTGACAAAGTAAAAATCCACGTTTGTTCATTTAGCGCTGGTTTAAAGCTCCCTTCACCTCTGTGAAGGGATGTTTGATTGTTAAAACGTTAACAGAGTTATATCGTGCAAAAGTTACCGGTGTGTTTGACGAGAATACCGCCGCCATTTCTGCCCAACGCGGACGAAATAATTGCGAACAGGGAACAAAGAAATGTAGAACTCTTGTGTACACGCGAGACTGTTGACTACTAAAAAGGGTGTGTATAAAAAAATTTATTTCCAGCTTGGTTTTCACCGAATGATCATCCTCGAATTACCGACCCGGAAGAGGAACGTCTCGCGAGTCTCGAGGATCGTTTTACAGGTTGCATCGCTGCTTGTTAATTTTACCAATTAAAATTGCTATAAGTTGAAATTCTATAAATTTGAATTTCTACAAATTGAAATTCTTTAAATTAAAATTGCTATAAGTTGGAATTCTATATTTTTGAATTTCTACAAATTGAAATTCTTTAAATTAAAATTGCTATACGTTGAAATTCTATAAAGTTGAATTTCTACAAATTGAAATACTTTAAATTAAAATTGCTATACGTTGGAGTTCTATAAATTTGAATTTCTACAAATTGAAATTCTTTATATTAAAATTGCTATAAGTTGGAATTCTATAAATTTGAATTTCTACAAATTGAAATTCTTTAAATTAAAATTGCTATAAGTTGAAATTTCTATAAATAAAATATTATACTATACGTTGAAATTGCTGTAAATTGAAATTCTGTATAGTGGAAGGTCTACAAATTGGAATTCTATAAATTAAAATTCCTATAAGTTGAAATTCTATAAATTGAAATTTCTATAAATTGAAATTCTATAAATTAAAATGTCTGGAAGTTATATATCTAGAACTACCAAAATAGTCGAAACGACTGGTCCGAGATTTTCCATAAAATTATTCAAATATACAAGAGAGAATTCTCTGAGATTTTATATACACTTATTTATGTACATATCGTGCGTAAATAAATCTATTAATTAATTTACCTCCTCCAACCATTATTTATATATAAATAAATGTGGAAACATAACTGAGTATATGTTTGGCAATTCTAGTGTTAAAATCCTTCACATTTTTAGGGTACAATAAAGAATTCCATTTTTGAAGGTGTTGTGTGCGGAAAAACGAGAAAGTTTCCCGGAAAAGCAGGAAAATTCGTTAGTCTTCGCTGGCAGCAAAGGAAAATTGGAAAGCATGACTTTACGGGGTGGATGATCAAATTAAGTACTTCAATTACTCTGCAGGAACAAACGGCGGATGCTACGATGCTAAAATTAAGTACCTTAATTATTCCATGGCTTCGAAAGTAATTCGGGAAGTAAAGAATTTCTGAGGAAGGCGCGTAAATTTCGAGTGGTCCTCAAGTAAGCTGGTTTTAATTATGGGATTATTAATTTCCTTGGCTGTGACGAATACGAACATTTCATGGTTACAACAATTTTTAATATTTTGTGTTGTCGTATTGTCGATGGAAAGAATGTTTACTTGTTGTATTGTCAATTTAAGAAATTTTGGATTGTCGTACTTTTGAATTGACGACACGAAAATAATTTTATTATTGCTTATTTTATTCCAGATAAATAATTGTCGTATTGTCAATTTCAAAAATTTTGAATCGTTAATAATTAATGGTATTCAAAATGAGCAAGCATAAACAGTAAAATATAATTAATATTCTAAATAATTCGAAGGGTACCATTTAATTAATAAATTGTAGTGTAAAATGGGAACAACTCTATAAAAATTCACATAGTTTTGATATTTTCATAATTTTATAATCATTTCTAAACTTGATTACATGGAGAAGAATAAGAACACATTCGAACTACGATTCTCGTGCAACCAGTAATTTGGAATTTCAGTGAAAACTGTAATTAGTTCTGGGAAAAAATGCATTATAAATATAAAGCAAGAAAGTGGTGAAGCATTCCGTTCGGATAGAAATATTTCACGTTAAAGCGCGAAGAAATTGTCGAACAAAGTGCGCCGTAATTAAGGGAACAGAAGCGCGTGCTAATTAAGATGTAGCATTGACTAATGGCCATTAATCGTTCCTTGCATAAATAAAGTGTAATTCACGGCGTAACGTAATATACTTCCACGCAGCCAATCTACGCAGTCCATGCTTACTTTCCGGAAAACAGTTGATGATTTACGTGGCCTGTGTTAATGAGCACCTCTACCATGCTTAAATAAGCGTCGCCACTTTGAATCATTATTAATGCGCGCAGCGTCTAATTTAAGATTTGAGGAAATTAAAACTGAAATTCATTGGAAAGTATTTGCAAATTGTATAATGTTTCATGGAAGCGTAGATAATTTCTTGATATTGTGAAATTAAATAAGAACTTCCTAGTTAACCCTTTTAGTACCTTAAAGCCGATATATCGGCTATGTTTAATATAATTAAAACAGTTGTAATATTACGCAAAAATTAATACATACCTCAAAAATCGCATATTTTTCAAGGTACTTCGTAACCGTAGCTGGAAATCTTATAAGAGTAAAAGAAACATATTTATAATAACAATATTAATGTAAACGGAAGCCGGAAGCTGAAAATTGTGAGATACATAGAAATTCGAAATACTGAATTATTGAAATATATCGAAATACGTAAAATATTGAAATATATTTAAAAACGTAAAATGAAATATTTTTCAATACGTGAAATATTTCAATATTTAAAAACGTAAAATATTGAAATATTTTTAAAAACGTAAAATATTGAAATATTTTTCAATACGTGAATATTTCAATATTTAAAAACGTAAAATATTGAAATATATTTAGTTGCATATACAAGAAAATATCTCCTGATATCTTCAAAAATTGCACGAAATCAGCACACGAACGGTAAAACCAATTAAATACGATCATAATTAACTCGAAATATGTATAATAATGTAAGTACGCATTATTAAATACAATTAATTATACGAAATTCGCAACGCGTTACTGCTTTTGCGATGTCGACTTTCGTGTCGTCACAGCACGGCACTTCAAACCGAAGGTCGAGCTTTGTGTTTACGATTTGTTGCTACTTGAAGCAAAAGAAGATAACAAGCCAGGAGCCAAACACTGGCGTGGATATAAATAACATTTCCTGAGGCATTTCGGATAAAAATTCAATTAAGATTGAAATATCTGAATACCTGAATATTTAACAGAATATTTAACGCTAGAACTACCAGAAGACTTAAAATAACTATCCATCATTTTGAATTAAATTATTCGAATATACCATGGCGCATTGTATGCGATTTTACACACTTTTATTTGATATACATAACGCCAATAATTGAATCCATTAATTAACTTCAATCCTCCAGCCATAATTTATATATAAATAAATGTGTAAGCAAAACCGGTTGTGAGTATGTCTTCGGTAGTTCTAATGTTAATGAAATCTTCAGTTCTCTGCTTCTTTTCTATCATTTTATTTCTACGAGACATGTTGTTTAAATTAATGATTGTTTCATAGATCACAGTAATAAATCGTAAAACTTGTTGAACGGAGGTTCGGTCAATTCGTGTATAACAAGACGTTTGTACGCTCGCAGGAATAACCTCCAATCGATGATCGTAAATTAAGGTCCTTACTTAACTAATTAAAGTAAATAACTCGTACCAAAACCGAAAATCGGTGAAATAATGTTCAGCACAGCCGAAAATCGTTTATAATATAAACATTTCAGTCGTGGTACCAACAGAAATGAAAATGTATGTATGTTGGTGCACGCGACAAAAGAGAAATGCTGATCCAGAATCAATTTATTGTTATTACCTTTCCCCGCTGTCGGCAGTCCTCCGACTTGTCGTCCTGGTCATCCTGGCCATCCTGGTTATCGACATTGACGAAATATTACAAAACAGCACGAAAATATAGAAATTATAATGCAAAAATACAATTTATTCACGGATAACGAACGAGCACGTTTACACCACCCGCACGAGTGCCGATCGAGGCGTCACTGCGCATCAAACCGCGCCGTTCAGGCGGCCATATTGTTATCCCAAGAATCCCGGTAATTCTTGGAACGCTTGAATTTAAATAGTTTCTAGAGCCTACCTCTTTATTAAAAATGAAATTAGATGTAATCAGGGAACTAAAATACAATTGGTAATCATACAAATTAGGTCTTGGAAATTAATGGTTAAGAATTAAAATGGAATAAAATTATGGGGGAAAATTAATGGAAAAATTCCTTAAAATTAATTGGTTATAGATAGATTACCTTTTCTGCCTTTCTAAAAATTCTTATATCTATACAGTCATATAAAAAGGATTTTGAAAATCCTAAAATCAATTAAATCACTTTCATAATACAAGAAAATTGTTAGAAAAAATAATATTTCTTACTTATATTAGAAAATTTTATATTATTTTCTTCTATGAAAAACTTTGTTTAAATTAATGCTTCTTATATAAATTATAGATATATAATCAAAAAATATATAATTGATATGTATTCCCATATTGACACTAAAAAATGGATAGAAAAAATAATATTAGCTACTTATTAGAATGTCATATTACTTACATAGGATTTATGCAATATGCTTATGGGACTCATAAATATTACAAATTTATATACGATTTATAATCCCGTATTATCATTTTGTAAACTTCAAAGGGGATTCTAACGTTGAAGACAGTCGGGAAGAATATTAAATAATACAAATATCAGTAGAAGACGTTTCCAAATTAGCTTATTTCGCGAAAAGGACACTTGAACCCGTGATTTCGACTTACCTCGCCATTCAAAGTCGCCAAGATGGCACTCACTTTTTCGAGGGAAAATACTCGCGCCACTCAGCTAGATTGAAGAAGAAATCTTTGATCTTCCAATATTACGGTGGACGACTGCTTTTTCAATTTTTGTAACTGCTTAAGCATCCCCTTAAAAATTTACAAAAGATACCTTCCGAGGACCCTTGATTTTTATGAAGGTATATCTTCGCGTTCATTTCCGCGAAGTGTCGATGTGTCATTTCCGCGGTTTTTTTCATCATGAAACGATTCCAATATATTGTGAAGTAAAAGATTATTTTGAGAGAAAGAAATGGCGACTGACATCGGGGTTATTAAATTCCAATGCAAGGGTTATAATATTACGAAAATCTGAGTCAATCACGATTTAAATTCTACAAATACAAAGCATATACATATTTTATATAAAATATATAATATAACACTGAATAATAAAATATAAAATTGGCAAAAGTAATTCTTGCAATGAGTAATATATGAAATGGTGAAACATATACACATAATATTCATACTGTGTCAGATACTAAAAAATATAAACGCGTAGATTTGGTGAGCAATTTAAGGAGTGACTTAAGAAGCGATTTCGAGAGGAAGAACCGAGTAGGGAGCTTAATTGGGAAAGCACCTGCTCGGAAAGCAGAAGATCCTTTATCCGAACCCACTCCGGTAACCCGAGAGCCTTTCGTTTTTTCCCTCCAATGCCAAAATAAATAAATAGCGCAGAATTTTAAAGAGACATTTCTTTGTATGTTATCATATCTCATGATATATTACAACCTATTTATCATTGACCGCTTGTCATTTTGACGCTTTTGCTAAAAATAGTATTAATTCAATCAGGTGTTAACTCAACCAAAAAATTCTACGCGTATCAAAAGAACACCTGGGTTTCTCTCCTATTATAATTTCCCGTGAAAACGAACATTATATGATTTATTATTACTTAGACTTATCGCGGCACCTCGGGTGGCGACATTTATCGACTACATCATTACTGGTGATTTAAAATCCAATAATGAGAAATAACTGGAGTAAATCTTAATATTGCTTCCCGATAGCCATAATAAATTGAGTGGCGACTGATAGTCGCCAAGGAACAGGCTATACGTAGCAGGACACGTTACAGAATCAGTAGATACAGACAGCAAGAAACAGACATGACTGCTGGGGAAGTGAGTTGAGTTGTTGGCAACGTTATCATTCCGCGTTTGTAGCCGACCTGTTTCTCCCAGGAACTCGGTAAGACTATCACGTACCGGGCATTCTGGATTCTGGCGGCTAAGGTTCACGTCATATCCAGACGAAAATTGGAAAATGCTCATCATTTTCCGTTGGCGCGGCCATTTGCGCACGGTGTAACCATCCTCCTCTTCGACACCGTTGATAACCAATACCAGCTTCCTCTAAAAAAGACTAATCAAACTACTACCGTGGATAATGCTGACGATGAAAGGTAGTGTACATAATGACACATTATCACTAACAATCATACATAAATTTATAATAATCAAATCAATATATGAATCTTTCATTACGATCCAAAGCTGTCGCAGTATCGGATCACCAGGATTAGCTCCAAAGAGCAGGCTCAACACAAATGGCTGAGGGGCAAGGATCTTGTTCTGGTCGATGGATCCTTTAATGTCAAATTTTCAATTGGAAAGTCTCCAACGGTAGTACGACGTTGATAGGAGGAGAGATTGGAGAGAGTGAGAAGGGAGGAAAAGCAGAGGGAAGAAAAAGGATGGAGAACGAGATGGGGGTGGAGGTTTTTCCACCGTGGCCCGTGATATTACGTAATAAATCATCTGAATCTCGTGGTGTCATACAATATGGCTGTGTAGGTGAACGACGTCTATACCAATTTTCATTCTGGACGACATTCGACGTTCCCGTTGTAGTTTGAGTCCTTTCGAGCTATCCTTCCTTCACACATTGCCCGCGCCAGCCTGCTCGACCAATTCTATAACCAGCTTCAACTTCCGGTTCGCGCGAGATTAATTCGTTCCGCGTCCTCTCCGGAGTCGTATTTCAAAATCGAGATCTCACCGAGAGACTTATGACTCTCCAGATCGTTTGATACATATTTAATTCCAGCCAGTTTTCGAACTTATTATTCAACGATCCGCGAATTTTTCGGCGACGGATATCAGATGCATATAGAAGTTCTTCCTACCGGAAGGTAGCCATCTTGGTTTACTGTGATGATATCTTTCTCGGGTTACTGTAAGTTTATGTGTTGCTTAACATCGTCGTATAATTTAATTATCATATGATTTCGATAGTGATTCGTAAATAAATTTTCATAAATAAAGAATAATATCTGGTTCTAATATTGGCTGACTGTAATCTAATTACTATCACAGTTCTTATTTGAATAATTTTCAATCAGCTATTTGATATCTTAAATAAATTAAATTCTCTCCCAGTTTTAACGATGCGAACATTATTTTCACATAGAAATGGAGATCTTTTTCGGTGCCGTTAAAACGTAGAATTTTGAGACAGCCATATTTTGTACAGAAACAAACATTTTCCTTGGAACAAGTCCTCGTTTATAACCGAAATATTTTACGAGTGCAAAGGGTTAAAATGTAGCAGAGATTCTCGAGATAGAGCGTAACACGTACGGGAGAAAATTACTCGCGCAGCATTAAATTGATTTCAGTGGAGAAAGAAGAGACTTAAGGAAGACGGTGCCACCAGAATATCATTCCAACCGCTTGAACCGTGGAAGCCGGCACCCTACAGAGCGGTTTTCCTCCACTCAGACTCATACAAGATAGCCGTCTGCCTCTCTTCTTCCAGTCTAGTCGTTAATAGCTTATTTCGTCACCAAGCGGGTTACACGAACGAGCTTTTGAAGCTTTAACGTCGGCGTCCTTTTACCTTGATCTGCAAAGGTCGGCTCAGCCAACCAGCTGGGAAGCCAAGATTCTTTGTTCCCAAAGACTCGCTTCGAAGGGTGTCATCCAAAAAGGATTTTTTTTTAGGACTTACTCATTTTCCGAAACTTTTCATTACCGACCATCTTATATTTCTCGAATTATTATGTGCGTCTCTGCATTTTTTAACACGTTGATTGCCGTGGATTTTCTCGTTTTCGAAACTATTGATTACCGACGTTGTTATAATATTTCTGGATTTTTTAACACGTGTCTGCCGTGGGAACCGCCGATGACCTTATTAAAACTCGAATAAAATATATCGCTAATATTTGTAAGATTTTCAATATTTTTAATTATAAGTAGTATCCAACATATGATGTATAGCTAAAAATAGTAATAGCTGATCAATTATAATAGTATTTAATATCTAAATCTCAGGTAAAATGTACTTTCGTTTAACAAGGAATAATTTAACTTAATACATTCCTTAAAACTTTACTTTACACTTAAATTATTTTACGTTAAAATATTGCTTCAAATATCCTTAAAAGTTTCATTATAAATATTTCCATAATATTTCTTAAATGCTGCCTCAATAAATTCCTTATTAAAGTAAAACATTTTATATGAAAACATTCCTTAAAATTCCCTTAAATAAATAATTCTAAATATTTCCAAAATATTCCTTGTTGAAGGAACATTTTTCTTTACACTACAAGGAATATTTTACCACAGATTTAAATATTAATTATAAAATCTGATCAATTATGGTAGCAGATATTCAGGCGACACATATTATCTGATTATCTGATATTCGTAGTATGCTTACAGAATAAAAAAGCTGAAACAAAATTAGACTTCACGAGGCAGAAAAAGCTGTTATTGTGTTTTGTTTTCATTCGTGGAATATGAGTATCTCTTGAGTACAGGGAGCATAAGTTACGCGGAACATAATCGATTCTGTCACGCGGGTGGATTGACGTCAATCGGCTCGAAGGACTAAAAAGCAGTGAAGAGGAGGCACAGCATTTGGCCCTTTCCCCTCCTTTTTGCCCTCTTTCTCTCTTCAGAGGCAAGAGAATGCGTTCTTGTTCCTGGACCGAACGAGAAAGAAGGCCATTTATCGGCTTTTCGCCGAGGGGAACAAATTGAAATCTGAAATCCGTTTTTCCGCCGTTTCGGTCGCGCCGATTTATTTATATTACCGTATCAAGTCGTCTGGCGCGCCCGATTTTCGCGAAATCAGGTGAAATCGTGCCGAGGAACTTTCCACTGTGCGACTCGTTTATAATGCGAAACTATTTTTGACGCGTCGTTGAAAAAAAAGAAAGCAACGTTTTATATCAGGAATCAGAGTTAACGCCATGTACAAAAGAAGTATAAGCTTTTCAGTTTCCCATCGCTCTGCCATTAATTTCTCGAACCAACAGTGCGAAATATTTTTTTTATCTCCTATATCTCCATTGAAAAGTTTTATATAACGTCAACCCTACTATAACACGATTAATTTGTTCCGTGTTATATTGAAACCGTATTCTCGAAAGGATGACTTTACTGTAATTGAGTTTAAATGTTACCGAAAAGTCCAACACATTCTGAGATATTAAATATGAATGAATTCGTGCTAATAAATATCTCCATAAAATGTAGAATCAAATACGATTTTAGAAAGCAATCATTTCATAACTTACAATTATAGAGAAATATTTCATTTCGCGGCATAATAAAAGCACAGAAAGCTCGGATATAATTCGATCTTTCTAATATCCCGTTTGTATACGCCAAATATTAATATCACTATGTAAATCTGAAATATATGTTAAAGATAGAAATCTAAAGGTACGGGAGATAGTGGCTGTGAATTTCTGCGAGCACAGCAATCAAGTGGCATTTTAACTTTCCCGCGGTTCACACAAGTCAAGCCATTAATTTCCATCAATCTGTCAGTAATTTTCACCAATCAATCACTCTTGGTACCAACGCATTCGGAATTCCACGCACCACCCATGGTTCTATCTTTCTCTTGATTCACGTGCCAGATCTCTTTTCCTTATTCTGTCTATATTAAATTAATGGTGAACGCACCAATTTCCTCTAACGATATAGCGTCGACCGACAAAGTAATCACGTTCCTCCCCCGTTGAAAATTTCATTTCCCACCGGTGGCTATACTGGACGTACTCACACTTTCCCTTCCTCTTGATTGGTGACAAAACGAAACCGCCGTATCCGCTTCAAAGGGTGAATTTCATCGTTTCCGTTTTCCGTAGATATTTTCGGAATGATCGTCGTACAAGTGGACCACAGAAAGCCTGTTCGCTACGTGTATTCGATTCGAGATCCACCAGACATGGTTCCACGATGTGCAAAAATATGAACAAATATGACAATGGATGAGTGATCGATCTATCAACGCACTGATTCGTTGGACAAAGACATCCTCGTTCGATCGACGCCACCTGAATGAATCTCTTCGCTGATTGCTGAGCTGTGTAATATAATTAATCAGAGAACAAGAGAGCTTCAGATATGTATCAGCCATTTATTGCCATTTCTACCTTTGCCTTTGATCATTTTCGTAAATTTATTCGTTTACGAAGAATAATTCGATAATTTGAATTTATTTAGGAATTTATCAATATATTGTTGAAGGCAGTTAACACTAATGAGTAGTTCCAGTAGCAAAATTACCTAATATAGTTTTTCATAGGTTCAATATTGTTCTTATAGGTTGCGTTTAATGTGCGAATTTGTTATTAGATATAGTTTTATGTTTTGATCACTCTATTTTCTTGTCTTGTTTGGTATTTCTGTATTTTACTGTGTATCACTATCTTTTTTTGTATGTGTTCTGATACTATTCTTGTCAAACTATTTGTACTATTAAGGGTCATTACACGTAAAATAATTAAATTAACTGTGCTTTATGGGTACGGCTATAATTTAGACCAAATATAAATTACAACTTCTAATGTAATTAAAATATAAATTGCAACTTCTAATGTAATTAAAATATAAATTACAACTTCTAATGTAATTCAAATATAAATTACAACTTCTAATATAATTCAAGTATAAATTACAACTTCTAATGTAATTCAAATATAAATTACAACTTCTAATGTAATTTATATTTGGTCTAAATAATAGCCGTACCCATAAAGCATAGTTAATTTACAATTAGGACCAATCAAAAACTATAGATAAAATAAACAAATTAAAATGGTGAATTTCGTATGCAAAAAGGTGAATGTCTCCTGCTAAATGGTTGTTTTTAATTGAAAAATGTGAATTTGATTAGCGAGAAACTGAATATGATCCAGGAAATGGTTAATTTCGAGTGCAAAACCAATATAGCACCCCATGCACGAAGCATCCAAACGTGGCGATAAAAGTACAGTATTTACCGATAGGTTCGTAACCCTGCGGTTCAATGAGCCAACTGGCTGAACCCAAGCAACTTTAACCCGCAGACCTTTTCGAAGGTTTGAAGCCGATATTATGAAACTTACAAACAGTATCTTCGCTCCCACTAGCCACTTCTCTTGGAACGTATAGAAGGATGGAGTATTCCGTGGCTGTTCGAAAGTGGGGATATCCCGCAAACTCAGCCGAGATAAAGTTAAAATTGACTCTTCAACGTCGATGCCGAGAACCTTCGGAAGTTGCTAAGTAGTTCTGAGACGATGCCGTCCATACCTAGCCATGCTTGTCCCTCCGCCGCCATTTTTCGCGAACCCAAGGGCACAGCTACTTTCCCGAATTCCCACCTGGCCTTTTTCAATCTTCGAAACATGCATAATCTTCGGTCGGAATATTTCAACGATCGAAGGCAATGCTGAACTGCGAAACTTTCTTCAAACATTGTCTGATTTATCTGATTTACATTTTCGCTAATCAGTTAACATCATTAATGGAAATCATTGTATCCATTGAATATTAATGAACAGTATAAAATAATAATCTTATAAGGACCTAATAATAATTGCATCTAATAGGCAATTTAAAAAGGTGTATTTTAAACACACTTTTCAAACATGATACACTTATGACAATTTATTTACCTCCGAGAACACTCCATATACTTCATAGCCAACTAATATGTCTTCCTTAAAACATAAT
Source organism: Nysson spinosus (assembly GCA_910591585.2). Lineage (NCBI taxonomy): Eukaryota > Metazoa > Arthropoda > Insecta > Hymenoptera > Crabronidae > Nysson > Nysson spinosus. The sequence continues at coordinate 2,313,246 of OU342849.1, forward strand.
ACTTCAACCACAAATGAAGCTCCGAAGGAATCCATTAAGTATGCATATTCCACTGAATTCAGTGTCAATTATAATAACATTAAAGCCCTTTCGTGGATAATCGTCTCAACCTTTCAGTTATGCATTACACATTATATAAATTACTTGCACGTCAATGTTCGAACAAAGAGTTTTTCGACGATTGACTGGCCCTTCTATGTCTACCCTTCCTGATGATCGAGTTCACCTACACCAAGGTATCTCATATGTGATCTTTGGATATCGATAGAGTGGCAGCTCCTCCGACAAAGAGAGCCTCTCGATCTTCCATTCTCGAAGTTCCACTCATCTAACCACCCCTGCCCTCTTGCCGTTCCCCTTCGTTTCGTCGAGCCCTTACCACTTGTCTGAACCGCCAATTGCTACATTCAAGTATCACTCGCTGATCGTATTCATTACAGAGTTGCAAGCCGAGTCTACTGTTACACTCGGACTCTTTCATTCGAATTCCAACTGATTCGCGTTCCCATCTCGTCAATCATGTATTGTATTTTCAAGCGAACATTTTCCCTCGTAACGCGAAGTACTTATAATGGGCGGAATGAAATTCGAGTGCCAGGAAATGTGATAAGATATGGTGAATAGACTGGGTGAAAGGTGTTATGAATTAATCGGGGAATTTTTTATTGGTATTGACTCGGTAGTATTGCGCAGCGGCAATAATTTAAAGGGCAAGAGTTTATAAGGGGGGTGTTTACTTGAGATTAATAAATTAATAATAATGGAGTAGCGTAACTCGTAATCTTGTTATTCCCACTGCAGACAATTATATTGCGATTTGCAGACGGTTTATTCAAAGTTTCGTAAAACATGCAAACTTCTTATTCTGTCGTAGTTCGAATACTTTTTAGCGGTAGTGTATATATGTACATATATGTATATCGTTCGCGAGAGCACTAAAAAAAATGTCAAAACGAAACCAACGTCACGAGTCTAACCACCGAGGAATTATTCCGCACAGTCGACAGAAAACGGTTCTAAATTAGCAAATCGATGAAACCGCGTACCCTCCTGTTAGTAACGTAGTGCCGTCATTTTGTCTTCCTCTAGTTTCTTTTTTTCCTTGCGGTCAAAGAGTCCCCGAGCTAATGGTTTGCCCGTATATCCACACAGATGCATACATTTACTATTAAAATACAATAATGGAGAAGTGTATGTCGTTAAAAAAGAGAAAAAACGACGGAGAAAACCTTGCGGGGATTACGATGAGCCGAAACACTCGCGTGAAAGCTATGCGGGAAATGTTTCGTTGAAAGGTTATGGTACGTTAAACAAGCTAAATTGCAGTCGTAACATGGATACAAATTTCACGCTTGTTTGCGTATTATCAGAGGAATCGTTAGAATATTTTTATGCGGTATGAACGTGGCTGTATCGTGTATACATAGTCAAGCATCGATACAGTTTGATTCTGTATTTTATTGCATCGATTATGCTTCATTTGTGTTTTATTGTTTTGTTGTTTGACATTTGGATGGTTATTGAGAGTAACATTCGTATAAATTATTGAGAGCAAAGCGAAGAAGACTGAAAATACGTTTCGATAAGTTAATAATAATAATAGAAAAGTGAGATGTATCGAATTCCAAATTAAGTCCAATTGTAATCTAGGAATTATTTCTTGACATCGAAAAACAAAACTATTTAAGTATTCAAACATACAGTAATTACTTTACTAGTAACAAATCGAATTCTAGTAATATTGGCGTCATTGGTTACTGCTTACCCCCACGGCATCCAACGTGTTAAATATAAATACAGCTCCTAAATACAATGCAGTGCACACATATCTTGATAAAGATAAAACAAATGGTAACCGAGAGTTAAGTCGAAAAAATCCGTGCGAACTTATTACGTAATCCTATCCGTAATGTCATAGCAGTCATGCAAATTGAAATATACTTCCGGTGTAAAGGGTGCAGAGTCAGGCGTTCAGAAACAGTAGATTTTAAGGTAGACAGCGGGAGAATGAATTGGAAAGAGAGAGTGGGGATGGGGAAGCTGGACATGTATAGCCGTTAACAATAAAGCCAGGGGTTGGTACTCCTGCTACGACTCCCGGCTACCGTGCTGGTCATTCTGTACAGAACATTTGTGGATTTGCTATTATCGTCGTCATCCCTGCTGCGGTTGCTCCACCGTCATACTACCGTCATACTAGCGAGGTGCACTGACTATTCACGAATTACCTAAACTCTTTCTTTCACCGTTCCATTTAACAGTTTTATTTAACCCGTTAACGGTGGATGTCGTGTTAACTTGTCATTCGAATCAAGGTTTATCTGGAAGTTAAGGAATTCAATTATAATTATTCCTCCCAGAATTCTCCGATTTTTCTGCGTATAAAGTTAAGGAATAATGGAAGAGCGATTTTTGGAAATATGTTTGGATATAATGTGCTAATACCACTTTCGTTGGAGTTATTGAAATTAATTTTATCTCTTTCGTTTTTAAGTACTTTCATTATATATTCGATGCAATTTGATCGGAGAATGTCCGCGTTTTCATTTACCCTTTTCACTTATTCGGTAAATGGTACGACTGTCTTTAATATCTCGAATAAACGCTTGTACAATATTATTGTGCAGCGGAATGCATCGAAATATCTGTTGTCTCGTTCAGCACACATTTCGATTTATAATTTATTCATAATTCCCAATGAAAGCATGGATTTATTTAATCGAGTATGGATTTAAAGGTTTTCCAACAATAAACGCGATGTATGGAAACGGAAAATTTTCAAATTATCAACATTTATATTTCCATTGTAAGATAATATTTAAACCCTGTCCGCTGATATTATTCATTTAAACCGATATTTTATAAGCCCACTAGTGTTTATTACATAAAGAGTACTTTTGTTGATACCAGATACACAAAATATCGCGTGCAACAAAATAAATGGCGGAAGTATACCGTTAATCGTCATAAAATGCGTTAATATAATAATAATGATAAACATTGATTATATAATATCAGGTCTTGCACAAAGTTATCAGAGTTAAAGGCTTTGTTTGGGAAATTCTCATTGATCCTATTTTTATTACTCGAAACTAAAATATGGAATCGAAATCTCCCTATAAGTCGCCTCTTACGACAGGCAGGGAGCTACCCTGGGCCTATTCTACTCCGGGCCCAGACAGGGATTATATCACTGATTTCAGTTTTAATCAGGAAATTCCCATCGACCCTATTTTTATTACTCGGCCCTGAAGTATGGAATCGGGTCAAAATCCAGGGTCAGTCGTTAGTTTTTCGTAGGAAATTCAACGGAAAACGTGTCGGTTGATAGGATGCATTCGCGACACCGCGTGTTATACGAGTTCCAAAAAGGGAACGACGCGTCGGTTACGATACTTTTAATAGATGATTATAATATCAAGCCGCATTCCAGATTATAATACATCCAAAATGGATGAGAATGTCAACGTGAATTTGTCGGAGCAGCACGCAACACAAAACTTTCATAAATCCCTAGAGTCCTTCAGCTTCGGAAGGAGATACACCGCGATTCGTTTGCAGTATCCCATTGAGAGTCCTGCAGGAATGACAATTTCCTGTCGATATCCTTTGGTTACAAGAGAGCATCGCAAACTCTGTACGCTGAATATTGATATTCATATATCGTCACAGAGAGAAAAGCTAACGATACCAATCATACAAAACTTGTTCCCAGACACTAAGCGATATAATTGTATCGATAAATTCGTTTAAAAAGTGATTCATGTTACTTAAACGATTTAATACTGTTTCACAATATTTGTTGTTAAACTCCCGACTTTCTTCATCTAAAATGAAGGGTAGATAAAGTTTATTCAAAATTCATATCTTTATTGAAACCAATACTGAATTTCTATATTAAAAATTGAGGATTGTCGAGGCACAGTTCACTCATGCGATTCTAATAATTATACAAAAGAAGATCCAACATTTTGCAGAATTTTGAGGACAAATTTAATAAATGCTGATTAATATTAATTTCAGACGCTGAAACAAACTATTCTTTGCTTAACTTATTCGGCATTTTGAGCCACCTTGTCTTTATTCTTTTTTCCAAGTAATAATATAATAGTAATAATTGAATATCATTCTCACAAATAAAGCTTTTCTCGTTCGAATCTAAAATCACTTTCTGCATAAACAAAACAAAGCAACTCTCTGTAAGTTACCTCTTTCGTGCTGTTGGTATCCCAAATAAATATGCCTAATTTTCCAAAGAAGACTATACTTTTTTTTGTGCGGATCTCTGTGGAATGATACTCGGCGCATAGAAAGAGACTTCGTTGTACCTAAACCCGCAGGGTAACCAAAAATACATGCGACATTGTTTTACACGCCGACAATAAACGATAATTAATGCTAGCATTCAGATTTTCCGTGGGCTTTAATAAACGAAACTAGGTTGGCAGCCTGTGTCGTTATGCGTGGGTAAATCCGAAATCTCGTCACCTGTCCTCGTCATTCTTGTTTGCTGTCAATTATCAGGCGCAGTAGGTGAATTCTCATTGTTATTGTTATCCCATTTCAAGCCGCGCTTTTGGGACACGGTGTTGCATTCTCATTTCGCGGTTTATGCCTCGCTGTTTACACACACCGGGAACTTTGTTTTAAAACAGCTTTGTGTTGTTTGTTGGGTACATCAAATCGTTCATTTCGTAATGGACAAAAAACTTAGTTTGGCGCGAGATAATTAATTAATGGCGAAGTATATTTTAATTAGTTAAGAAGTGCGGTGGAATTTCGCTAATTAATTAATTTTGGTCGCCACTATTTTTGAATTCTTCCAGTTTGATAAACAAAGGTTTACATATATATTATATATGTCGCTTATAAAGTGATAGTTAATGAATATATATTATTATGAAGAATATTATGAACATTATTATATAAATATATAAATATACTATTATTCACTTTTACGAAACATTAAATATATTACTTGGAAAGGATAAATTAGTCATAAAAACTTGTCCGTAAAAAATAATAAGTCTGGTATAATCAGTGCCATATTTTTGTTTATTATTTGCAGCTTATTATTTTATTAATATCCTAGAAAAAATTCAGTATACGTATATAGAAATAAATCTTGAATTATATCTGGAACTTGTTGTCGTTTGTTGTTGAAATGTATTGCTGTATTACGTTGATAAACAACCAACATTGTTGTACCTCGATATTCGTTTTTTATGCAGCTATTGTTAATGAAGAACGAATACGATCGACGATAATCAACTGATATAGGGACTATTAATTAAGGAATCATCATTCAAGTGGATGATTTATCAAAAACCACCGCTCTACAACGCGAACATTAATCTTCACTCGCGAGGAAACTTTTCCGAGATGTCATTCTCCGATTTGAATGAAACTTGACAGGATTCTAGAGGATATAAAAATATTCCGTGCGCAATAAAAAATACTTCTGTTTTGTCAACATCACCTTCGCATCCAGGAAGTAAAAATCAACTTAGAAATTTGAAGTTTTTCAGTCATCAAACAGAAATCAAACGGAAGCTCGCGGTAATCCAAAAGGGATTTCTTTTAAGATTTTTTAGGATTATCTTTCTTTTAAGATTTAAGATTTCTAATTAAGATTATTTTTCTTTTAAGATTTCTTTTACGATTTTAAGAACGATTTTAAGATAAATTTTCATTCTAGAAATTTAAAAGTTCTCCAAATTCGCGAGTTTATAGCGATGGATGTCTGCGAGTTTGTACCGATGGAACTCGAAGATCAGCTAATTATCTGCGCGCCGATTTATAGCGGAATACCTGGTCGAAAGATCGGCTCGATGAAAGCGGCAAATGAAGGTCGTGAACCTTTGGGTCATCCCTCGATTATATTCCAGGGTGGAACGATAACCGTTTCTCGACGATAAATCAACCCTAACGGACGGACGCATTAACATACCACGCTTCGCTGTATTGTGTCGCACATTGCTATGCGAGCTTAAATTAAATTTATCCTATTATCGAGCACGGACCACTTGTTTTTTATCACTATACGGAAGATGACATCCAATGTTTACTGACAACGAATAGTTTAGTGATAATAAATCATTCGGAGATACTTTGCACTGCGAAGTGCATGCACCTTTTGCGATGATTCGGGGATCGGATTCTTTGAAATTATTATTAAAATAAATCCTGTCATAAATCAATATTTATAATTCGAAATTTTTCATTACCATACAAACGAATTATTATAATTTGTATGTGTACAAATTGTGCTCTTAAGTAAGAGTCTTACTTTAACACCGAAGACATAAGCACCTAGGGCAGAAAATAAGTAACCTAGGACTTCTTTAACCTAATGTTTAGACTGAAGAGGGTACAAAACTGTGCCGAAACGTTTCTACGTTGAAAATAAAGAAGTTTAAATTGTTACATTTGGTCTATTAACAGCCGAAACCCAAAATTACACATACAAGTTATTATTGGACCAATAAATAAACCATTGATTACTATAGAATTATTATAATGAATAATCCTAACCTCGATACACTTTCACAAATAGAAAACAATAAATAAAACAACAGAAATGATTCTAGAAACCTGCAAGATTTGCAGTAAGTGAATTTAATTTGCAAAAAAGGTTAGGTCCTGAGAGTTATGCATCGATGGGAAGCACGTGTAAGGACGAATACATTGGAAGGAAGGAATCTGTTTCGCCGGTGGCAGGAAGGGACATTCGAAGGATGCACGTGCTCTTGCAACCACGTCGAAGAGTCTCCTGGGTGAAAAAGAGGAATATCTCGGAGATACACGGAACAGATGAGAGGAATGGTACAGCGGAACGTCGAGAAGGAAACAGGACGATGTGCGAGAATGTAACTTGGATGACTAGGACAACCGACAAAGCAGTGTCTTGGGGATATTCTTCTTCTCCGCTTCCAAGTGAATACTGAATTCTTACACGTTTTAGCGTGTTATAGGGTGTTATAGGGTGTTATAGCGTGTTATAGCTTGTTACCCTACCACTGCAATGAATTTCATTCTATTCTATTCCATCCGCGTATACAGGTTATTGCGGGATTTGCATTTCCATGGCGGTGTAAATATCGCTTTGTTAGAGCAATTTCCAATATGGGATTCCTTGTTAAGTTTTATTACTCCTTTTTCCAATAATATGACCGCAGGGAATTAAAACAATGGTCTCATTTGTGATTACGAATTGGAGCTTGAATTAAAGTCTTTTCTTCTTTTTTAATTTATGTTATATTTTCATTATTATGAAAACCTGGTATTTATATACTTTTATTTGATATACATAACGCGAATAATTAAACCCATTAATTAGCTTGCATACGAATAAATGTATTTCAGTTTTAATGTTAAAAATACGGCGAAATAAAAATGCATAGAAAAGAAACATAAAGCAGTTCTTTCCTGAATTGAATCATTCGTCAAGTTTTACAATTCTTTTACTACGCGAAGTTCATTTTTCAGAAAGCATTTCCTGTCCCCTTAACAGTTTCCTTTTTCCTACCTCGCGAAACTTATTTTCTGACGTTCCTCATTCGAGGAACTTGTTAACGAAAAAAGGTAAATAAATATACGTTTTCACGATTTCTTCACTATTCATCCTGAACGTTGCGAAATCATTTTCCCCTCGCAATTTTCAAAGTATCTGTGAATACTTTTATGCGTATGTATCGACATAAAAAATATCTCTACGTAGACTTAACCCAATTTTGTTCGTGTCCGAAAGAAACTTTTATAACGCGAATCTAACGAAGCTGAGTTACATAAATATATTAATAAAATTATTACTTAACACTAGAACCACCGAATCAGTCGAAACGACTTGTTCGCCATTTTTAGTTCAATTAAGTGCATTTTATAAAATGTTTATCATATTATTATATCATCGTTGAAGTTCTACCTACATTTCGTATATTTCACAATTCATTTAATCCTTTTTTTAATAACGTAATAACAATAAATGTCAAAAGTGAACAATGCTTATGCACTTCGTACGATTTCATTTCCGAAGAAAGAAGGGGATCCAAAGTATCGATGGCTTTATTGATACGTCATTTATATATTTATTTCCCCGATCATGGTCATCCGCTTTTATTCAGATAACATGGAAATAAATGATAAGGAGGATAAAGGAATTAAAAATATCTCGCATTAGTTGTATACTCAACGGGTGAAGGATCATTATTCATAGCACACCCCCTCGCATCCTAGCTGTTCATTCACCTGGCATCTACTCAGACTACTTCACCCTTCGTTGTTTATCCCTGATGGCCGTTCGTCCAAGTAAAAAGCATCATTAACACGTACAACGAATTTCTTATCCACGTCTTCTACGTCTCCCAACTCCACCCCTCGACCTGTCCTCCACCCTTTGTCTCGATTTTTTCATGCGCACCATTTCTCTCTGACTTCTTTCCACAGCCCTAAGTTTGTTTCGCCGGGGTCTGGGTAAACCGACCGGAACCCACCGGCATAAATTTCCTGATAAAAAAACATCGGGACTCTCAACGAAAACCCTCGAAGAGATATTGGGTTCCAAGTGCAGTTTGTTTCCCACGCGCTGGGCAACCGAACTTGTTTTTTAGTTGCAGTACCATCATTTATCCTTCTATTATATATTATTTTCTGCGTCGCGTATTTAAGATCACCGGGGGCAATTAAAATAGGAGGTTAGAGATTTTGTCACCGAGCTCTGTGCAGTGTACAATGAATGCTTGACTTAAGAGTTGTTTCGAGGACCATCTCGTTAGGGTGAAGGAACAGATACTAATTTCTTTGGTACGAAAGTGTGTTTCTTATACAAGAATATTCTATGTATTCCTATTGGTGAATGTCTCGAGGGCTCCGTGGTCGTAATCGTTCCTTGTGAATTGCCGTGGTGACAATGCTATTATGTCACTTTGGTAGAACTGTGTTTGACTTGTTCTCTGCTGGAGACTTTCTCTAATAGACTATGGTTGGCACTGACTTTGGTGCTGATTCAATGTGTTTCTGATTATTTTGTCACTGTTTTCTGGTTTACTTTGATGGACTCTAATTCAGTGGTTGCAATATTAGGTCATTAATTTTCTTGAATGTTAAGGTTGGCCGAAATATTGTTAATATGTACTATATAGTTTTTAGGCGGCTATTTATAAGGCCAAGAATTTCAAAGAAAACAAGACAGACAGTTCAATCGACTGAAGAGGATAAGAACTACCTTATCGAAACGTTTCGTCGAACAATTGGAATAAAGAAGTTTTCTTTGAAATTCTTGGCCTTATAAATAGCCGCCTAAAAACTATATAGTACATATTAACAATATTAGGTCATCTCATAAGTAATGTTTTTGGACTCTAATTGCCAGTGCTAATTTTCTTTCAAATTCAAGGGTTTTCTTCAAAAAGAGAAGTTCCTATAATCAGATACTTCTTATAATCACAGAGTTACTAATTTCTCATATTCGCGATATATTTGTTCAAGCTTTAGTCATATTGGCATCACTGATCATCGTTGACTTCCATGGCTTTTAACGTGTTAAGCAAACACCTGAATTCACGATGGCACGTTCAATTTAGTAAGCATTGACGGAAATATCTTCTCTTATTAGTGCAAATCATAATCTATACTTTAATGGGAACGGATGTGGATGCAATGTATTCAACACTTCCCGAACTATACACAGCTATGCAGTTCACTGCACTAATGAAGGAACTTGAAATGCATTATTAATGCGCGTGTCAAAATGTCTTGGCACTTGCTACCGGACTTTGCGATTCGGGGAATTTGCTACCTCGCTTTAAGTGAATATTACATCAAACTTCGAATAGTATCCTGCTGATTGCATTACTTACGTCACCGTGCACTTTGCGATTACGTCACAATGCGACTTAATATTGTATACGATTTAACTATGTAAGTATTGTATACGAATTACTATCCGATGCTACGTTCCGAAAATTGTGATTGATATGCTGAATATTCAGAAACAATATAGGTTTCTATAGTTATCTTTTGTTTTCAGCTACTCATAAATAAAGGAACTTTTTATAAATTAGTTAATTAGCACTTTGTGACTCACTGCATATCTCATTTGAGATATAAACAAAACTGATTAACACGCGAAGGTGTTATCTCGTGGAATCGATCGGAAGAATGGATAAATTATTCCGTTGGAAGGCTTATCGCAAAATGGCGCGAAGAAAGGGTTTGACTGTATTTAGAAGCGGGAGATGATATCTGGGAAGAAAAGACACGTGACGGATAGAGAAAAGACCCAGTCACGATTGTACAACGGTTTCGTGATAACCCGAACAACCGAGTTGAGTTGTACGTGCCAATATGTTTGCAGACCACGGATAACCTTCTCCACCTAGTTATATCGCCTCGATTTGACACGTTTCGTGGATAGTTCGAGTTCTACGCGCGGACGAAAACTTTGCTGGTCGAAACTTTATTCTCATCTCGAAGTCAATTCTGGATACCACGCTTCGCAATCACCGCCATGTTGTATCAAGAGATCCGTGATGTCTCGCTTGTAAATACAATAAGTCTCCGTTGGTCTTCGAGGATTTATGTAATAACACTAGAATGGGGAAACGGGTTGAAATTTGGTGATTGAGGATGTGCAAACTTATTAATTTTAGTTTCGAATTTTGTTCTAACCGCTCAAGATAATTTATGCAAACTCTAAGAGTATGCTGGGATCATTATGCATGGGATGTTTAATTAGTTATTAATTAATAAACTAGTAAATGTCCCATGACTTACGGACGGGTGTGTGTAATCAACGCACACGGAACAGCCGGAAGGAATAACAGTGTTATTCCAGGCAAATATGACGTGTACATAGAACGAGAATAAATACCGCCGCTTTTTTCCAGGATTCATAAACTGCACGGAATTCTGTTTTATTGTATGGCGACATTCAAATCTTATATTTGTGTGGGTACAAGCGAGCATCGATTTTTTCATCACGTGAGATGACCCCGATTCGGAGGATTATGGGTATTAGGACGTTGAACAACTGGAACACGTTACTTATAGCATAAACCTTAAAAATATAACGGTAATCTCTCTTCCAGCGATAAGGTCACTTGTTTCTTGACATATAGCTTCGATTCGTATTAAGTCTACATTGAAATCTAGAAGAATATGCTTTCTTATCAATCAATAGTGCTGGAAACGTATTATACGCGACACTGGATTTTTACTGGCTTGAATATTAACCCAAAGTATGGAATCGGAATCTCCCTATAAGTCGCCTCGTACGACAGGCAGGGAGCTACCCTGGGCCTATTCTACTCCGGGCCCAGACAGGGGTTATATCACTGATTTCAGTTTTAATCAGGAAATTCCCATCGACCCTATTTTTATTACTCGACCCTGAAGTATGGAATCGGGTTAAAATCCAGGGTCAGTCGTTAGTTTTTCGTAGGAAATTCAACGGAAAACGTGTCGGTGGATAAGATGCATTTGCGACACCGCGTGTTATACGAGTTCCAAAAAGGGAACGACGCTTTGGTTACGATTCAAAATTTGCGTTGCGTTTTCGGAGTGGTTACCGGAAATCGTCGTACGGTACGAAGGTGATTCGCGAAGTTTAAAACGGGAAATATTAATCTTGAAAACGAGCCTCGCGATGGAAGACCTACCGAGGTTGATAACGATATTTTGCGAAATTTAATCGCCCGTGTCCTATTGTCCACGCTCGAACTTCGAAAAGAGTACGTCAATGTGCAGAATAAATGCATTCAATACAAAATTGTGAGTCTCAAATGCTGTACTTTAACGTAAAAGTACATTTCATTGAAATTTCTTTTCAACGCATGCTTCAAGTAAGCAACGGTTCGGGTTCAGGAAGTCGAAGCATTAAAAAAAGCATCCCATTTCTTAGACACTTCCTAAGATACTTTTCGTAGGAACTTTAAGAGATTCAAAAAACACAAAGGGGCTTTCGCATTTCACGAATCGCAGCCGTCCGAATCCTCGTTTCCATTCTCCGTCTCTTCCAGTTCTCTTTTATCTTTTACCTGCCCGCTGTATATCGTTTCTTCGCTTTCCTCTTTTATGAACAGTCATCGTTTTAATTCAACACAACCGTGCCTTCCGCCTCTTTACTTCCGGAAATCCTTTCGCGTGTTCCTTTCAATTCAAGCACAAACTTTGGCGCATTAAGTGAAAACTTAAAAATTGAGTCTTCGATGTTTCACTCGCGCGCATATTAAATGAAATATTAATGTGTTTTCCGATGAGCTGCTTTCAATTTTGAACAATTAATGAGATATTAAGTGGAGTTTAATTAGGAGACATTCACATTCTGATAAAAGTAAGTTTACATGAAGCTCACAATTCAGAGAATAAAATATGGAATAAAATAATGATAACTACTGAAACATGTCTGACTGTTATTTTATAATCCTGAATATTATCTTTTTCGAAAGAAATTCTTGTAAAATATCTCGTAAAACAGAAATAATATCGAAAGAATGTTGGTGCGAAATAGAAACTTCGCAAACATAGAAGTAAAAGAGAGAGTGTTGGAATTTATTTTAATAAAAACGTAGACTTTTATAAAAATGGAATATTGAAGCTCGCATCACTTTGAGAAAAGATCATAGAATACCAAGAAGAATATTTGCCATATTAAATAATAATTAAAACAATATTAATTACTTTTATCGGAGTACTTCGTATCGTTTTATAAATATACACTTGTTTATATATTATTTACGGAGCTTAAGAACGAATCAGGTTAAAACGTATAAAAAGTCTTATACGTTAATTAAAACTCCGATCAATGTTTAACACGAGATACGATTCTTCGGTCTAAGAATGTCGTAATTATCGAATACCGTTAATCCAATTAAATATTGATCCATTTTTTGCCACTTCGAATCAGCATCGCGTGTCCATATTACTTCTTATGATACAATATTTCGCACTGGATGTACTAAATTAATTATTGATGACCAATCAGATTAAATCCTAAAATGTAGCGAGGTACCCATTTTATTTCCAGAATGCTTAAGAAATTATAAAAGTATGATGAGAACATCCTTGGACATTTTTGGATTTGGATCGAATGCGTTATTGCTTCGTAAAACTGAACAGTTTCTTGCCAATTATAATTTAATATGTTATAATGTAATATTATATTAGAATGTAATATTGTTTTCTCAATTTTCTTTATTGAATCGGAAATATCAACTCGGAAAAAACGCTGCGGAAGCATGTAGAAGTTTGGTTCGAAAAATTGAAGAACTGAGACTTTAACCTCGAAGTCTAACCACGCTTTGAAAGACCTTCCGTGATAGATGATAATATTCATAACATTTTTAAAGAAGACTCATTTTTCCGAAGCAGTTATCATCATTAATTGTATGATTTTCCTTTGCTACCTTTTTGCTCGATGGCTACCAGGTATTCAACTGTGTTCCATCAGTCGTAGCTTTTAATCTTGCTTTTAGAATTGTCGCTAAGCTTTTTATAATTGGGAATCGTTTATCATTTACGAATCTGACGACATTAATTCTCAGGTAGTCGTAATAATCGTGCTTCTTGAAAATCGACAGGAATGGCAAAGTGTTCAAAGGAGGTTCTTTTTCAAGCATAATGATAGGTGATCTAGACAGTCTGGGAAAATGAAGGCTCGTACCCTAAACGATCCGTTTAATGTACGCTCTTTGACCCGGATGGTCGTCCTTCTCACTCTGGATTCTTCCAGATAGTCTCCGAATGAAAAATGCGGGTGAATAATGAAGTTGTTCCACGGATGAGATGTTCCGAAGGGTCCCGTATTGGAAACTTGGATCAAGAAAAGAAGATCGTAAGAATTCCAGTGTCAGGTCGACAAAAGATATTCAACTCTCAGATAAATGATCTCTGTTTCACCTTCTGCATTTCGGAAACCCAAAATCGAAGAAATGTATTAGAAATAACGAGCTCTTTGAGGCCAGATGATTTATGACAAGCAAACAATACTATTGTATTATTTTATAGTTTCATCGGAATAAAACAATGTGACTTGTACTCTTAAAGTCCTACTTCACTGTGGTGTACCCACCTCCTGATTAATTTTAAGGCGATCTTAGTGTAGATGCAAGTATTGCTTTTAAGCTTCCAGGATCAATCATCCATTTCCAAACACAGTCCGAAACAACTACTCACTCTGATTCGTCGAAGGTCATATTCCAAAACTCTATTACTCGCGAATCCTTGACCCTCCACTCTCTCTCTCTCTCTCTCGCTCCTTAAGCTCCCCAACCCTTTCCTAGCCCTTTAAAACCTTTCCTAAATTCCAACACAAAGATTACCGGTTCGGAATTCACGAGTGCGAGTTCTAAATCCAAATCGTTGGTACTTTAAGTCAGCGATTCATTATTTTGGAAGTATTAATAGTATGAGTACCATTTACTCGTTTCCTTTATTATTAGAAGTAGTAATAACAAGAAGCCATTAAATTGTAACAGAGAGTAGTTTTAACTCAATTTAATGTCGTAAGAGAAAATGTCGTAAGAAAAGTCAGCCCTGCGAAAAGTTTTTTTACTATAATGGGTTGACTGAATGGCACACTGGAGAGTGAAGTTGGCTAACGAATAGAGGAACAATTCAAGGATACGCGGACCAACCACCAAAGTTCCTGCGGATTCGTAACACCAGAAATTCCTGAGGGGTCGTAGGACCTCTTAACTTAGCGAGGTCCGTCACATCAGAAACTTATCGAGGGGTTGCGTTGGTAGACTGACTTCTGGGATGAAGAGACTGAGTGGTTCTTTATCTGAAGATAGACGATCATCTAAAGATACGCGAGTGAATGACGTTGATTTATATCATCGCGCGACAAATTGAGTCCTAAAAAGGAGACAACGGAACCAGTTGTTTGGAAGGCATTAACTTTCGAAGTTAGATTACGAAGTTGTTTAAAAGATAAGAAAATATTATAAGTCAAAACGGGCCATGCATTATCGAAGAAAGAAGATCCAAGAAGTATAAAGAATTTAATAAAACCAGGTTTCTATTTAAAAGTTAAAATCCGCACGAACTTTTTACGAATCAAATAACAATTATTGCTCTCCTAGTTTCCAAATTTGTATGCCTATAAATTTCAGTAATGGACAGGCAAACTAAATAGAAATTGCTCGTGTAATATCGTTTTTTGGAAAAACTCCCATCTCAAAATCTTACGAAACCAAGTAAACAGACATCAGATCAAAAGCATTCACTCGTCCCTGCATCCAAGAGATCACGTAGAACCGTAAGAAGAGAAAAGAAAGGCTTGGAAGATAAGCAGATTTTACGTGGTTTTCATTCGTTTTCGGCAATCACGAGACTGCTGTTTTTCGTATCTCGAATATACTCGTTATCTAAATCCTTGGTTTCGAATGAACGTCTGGCAAAAGGGATAGCGTGTTTCGTTGGGACGACGTTCTTCGGATTCCCTCATCAAGGTTTCGTACTCAGCCAAAAGCCTGCTTTTTTCTTTCTTATCTTCCATTATCTTTCTGCATCTTTGAGTCTGCTCCCCTATCCTATCTCCTTATTTCGCGACTAAAACCAAGATATCTCTTATCTTAATTCCTAGTTCGAATGTCTAGACCTGGTCCACCATCAGCCCAGCATCTTAACGTTCGCTAGCAGTTTCAGAAAGTGGACAAGTTGTTAGGAAGACGATGTTTACCCTTTCGATAATGGTAACCTAGTTTGAGCCTGGACGCTCTTACCTCCAACGATGTCCTAGCTTAACGAAATTTTAGACACCGTCTGACGTCACTTCCCCTTTCCCTTTGGTTGCCCTTCGGTTGCAGACAACTACTGACTCCTGCTTGCAAGCTTCTTAACACATTCGCACCGGATGACGCACCACATGTGAGTCTTTAGGATTCTTTACCAGAATCCAGATAACTCACAAAAAACAGGTACTATTTAAAAATAAGGCTGAATGGTAAAAGTAAATTAATCGATTCAATTGTGTCCATTGTGCAACGTGAGCAGAAAAATATTTCAGAAAATGAAACGTTATGAAATGAAACAGTTTTATTAAAAACTGAAAAGGCCTCGATGCAAATGTGTTAATGTTGAACAAAGAGATCTGAGCTCGAAAAACAATGAAACGAGAAATCTATAACGCACTGCTAAGTTAAATTAAGAACAAAAGGGTGGTACAAGAAATTAGGGGCGCAAAAAATTAAGCGCGCAGCGTGGGGGAGGAAGGGGAAGGGGGATGATAAGATAAAATGTAATCGGACAGGGTTGGTATCTGTAAGAAGCAGTCTACATATTGCAATAAATCTCTCGGCGCGAGGACAAAAACGAATGGACGGTATATTATGTTCCTTGTAAGACATTCCATACCATTCTATTCTCGTGTCGAAACGCGATAAGTAAGAACAGTTTGTTTGTTAATATCAATTGTTTCTGTGACTCTTTTTATGAACAATGAACTTAGCCGGAACAATAACTGTTTATTGTAAGTTTTTTTGCATGTCTTTTTCATAATCTTATGTGTATTGTTATTACTGTTTTTTTTCGATAATAAGACCACCTCAATTATGAATTACGATTATGAATTATCAATTATCAATTATGAATTATGATTATGATATTATGAATTACGATTATGAAATTATGATTATGAATTATCAATTATCAACTATGAATAATGAATTACGATTATTGAATTATGATTATGAATTGAATTTTGAATAAAGGTATTTCTAACAAATTTTGTTTAAAACTTTCGATATTACCTATAGTTGCAGAAATTAATATTAATAGCCAAAGATACAATTTTTGCGATTCCATAAGACTCAATAATTGTTTATTGTAAGTTTCCCTCCACGTCTTTTTCATAATCTTAAATCTTGTTACTTTTACCGGTTTTTTCCAATAATAAGACCACCAAAATTATGAATTATTAACAAATTAACGCTTTAATACTTGCAAAGTAACTTCGTATAACTATTATAAAAGCTAACTTGATTTTTTCAAGAATGGACTTATGCCACTATCAAAATAAACAACTTATATAATAATATATAATAATAATTAATTATAAAGAATGATAAATTTCTGTTGTATTCTGTGTAGTCGCAAATTAAAAGAAAAGTTTTTTCAAACGACGGCATCAATTTCCTGAAAAAATGGTTGCTAGCAACAGAGTGCTCATATATTTAATAAGGTTTTTCTTAACAATCCGTGTTTTTCCAGGTAATATCATTACGTTAAGTGTTATCGCGGTAATGTAAGTTCATTATTTCTACGATATGAAAGGTCGTTAGGGGAAGCAATAAAGTTCTGTGCAGCTGTAGAAACTAGATAGCGGGGACACAACTGTTACAGTTTATAGGATACATACACTTGCCTCCACAATTATACAACATGGCGGCCAGAAAAATGGAGCATCCAAATAAGGGCAATGGTAGAAGCTAACGAAAAAACACACAAGAGTTGGAAAACAACGGGCAGGTAAAGAAATTAGATAAAGTAATTTTAACTCGAGTAAAGGAGGCCAACATGAATATCAGAATGGCTCTCTTTGCATATCTCTGCGTTTCTTGCGCACCATATTTCTGGAAATTTGTACGACCCATTATTTATTGTATATATGGATCGTGGTAGATGTTTGATTGCAGAGTGAAACAAGGCGGAGACGGTTTACGCGAATAAATAACTATACACGATTTATTTACGCGAATTAAAGACACGACTATAGAAAGTTCAGCGCGAATAAAAAACGGCACGGATCAACGCGAACCAACACTGTAATCGACTCTTGTCATCAACACTCGACACTCTCTCGTGTTTAACACCATCCGTCCACATGTCCGTCGGTTGTCCCTTATATTCGAAAAGCTACCCTAAGTTTCTCACTCGCGCGTGCACTCGCTCTCGCGCATGCGTTCCTGGAATCCGTGCGCACCGCATCGCCCTACTTGGGTGCGTCTGACACTTCTACCACTTCTACTTAAACTAAGTCGACGCTTGACTCCAAGCGCTCTACCACTGCTTTAAGTTGCAGACTTAATTTTCTATATTCTTGTTGATTAATTGATAATTGATTGAATGATTAGATATTTTACAAGACATTCTTAATTCTGGTAGAGGAAGTTTTTTGCGCGCATGGCAAATGCATTACTCAGAACTGACGGGTTAATAAAAACGGATGGCTAGACTTTTATTCAGCTACTCGATTTTATTCGCAGTTTCCTTGTCGATGCGAATCTTGGAATCCTTCTGTTAAGGTTTCTTTATCCTCTCGCGTTCCACTTTTATTCTCACATCATTATCGTCCTTTCTTTGCTAATGCAATCTATCCGTGTTTGCACGGAATATTCAACAAATCCAAGGATGTTTCGAAAGGAAGTCTTCCTGTACTTGAATGCAATAAATGATCATGGAATAGTTGGTGGAATTTCAAGGAAGAGCAAGATGCACCAACGAAATGCAGCTTATTCTTTTAATTTTTATGCTTTCTGTCCAATTCTTCGAATGCGTCTGACGGAATGTCTTTCTAAAAGACAAGACACTCTTCATAAATTATAATTTATACAAATATTGTTATTAAAATTGTAATATTTTGATATTATTTTCAACTATTTATTACTACTTTTCTTAATAAATTATGATTTCTACTATTTTTTATATTATTTGATAATAATATTTTATGATGCAGAATTAATATTATAAAAGGATTATTATTAAAGTTATAATACTTTTGTGTTATTTTCTACTACTTATTTATATTTTTCTTAATAAATTATGATTTATTAAGAACGGTATATGAATTAATTAATTACGGTGCGAAGTTTTTAATTTTGTATACTCTTTATATTAAATTGCACGATGCAAATTTTTGAATTTCCATAACTTTCTCTATTACAGAATGTAAATTCGACTGAAAAAGACAGAAAGTTGTTATCAAAATGTATTATTTTTAATGAATATATGCTCTAATGTTTGTCTTAAGGTCATAATTAGCTGTTTTCTCATCAAACTCTAAGATACTTAATTAAATCAGTAATTATAATCTGAGACCAAAAGATCGCTTTTTCATTCCAAGTATTCCGATCCAACCGATTTTTCAGAATCATGCTTTTCTTCGTATCGTATTATTTCGATTTGTTTCCGGGTTTTGTTGATACTTCCATAACACTCCACCTTTCCATTCCTTTCTCTCTTTGTAGCCATTTGCGCGGTTTTCAGTATCTCCGCCGGAAGTATAATTAAACCATGTCGGAGAACGGAAATGGTGAAATGGTGAAGAAACATGATGATGAAGCAACAAGAAAACAAGCAGGGGGTGCAAACTGACGCAGACAACATCACTCACGTTCCTCCTTTTATTCCTCAAAATAATGGAATAACACAACGATTAATAGCAATATAAAGATGTGTGATTTATTGTGTTTTATAGAGATTTCTACCAATATTTCATTATCACTATTACTTTCCTATTATTCTTCAAGAATTAAAGACACAAGGAATAATTAGAGGAAGGAAACTAAGATTCCTTATAAAGAGTGGAGGCATCCGCGACGTGTATTTTAACTTCCAGTAAACCAACATTTCAATATTCCATTATCTCGGAATAATCGTGGGAAGATCTTGCAACGTGATATCGGGCAACGTAATATCCTCTTTAAATGAAACAATGATAATTCCGTATTTTGTCAAGGCTTATCGGAATACATTACGGAAATATATGCATGCGATGTACCGGAAATGGTAGGTTTAACTTGTGCCATCAGTATAAAAGGATAAGATGACCTAATCTTTTTCCCGCCTTAATCGATTCCGCATTTTAATTCGGTATCCTCCCCAGCTTCATTTTCACGATCCACCTATTATATTATGATTTTATCTTATCTCGGAATTTAAGGCACCGCCACGGATGATGAATGAGAGAATGGAAATTCAAAATTTCCATATTATTTAAGTATTAATGAATCTTCACTTAATTATGGACTCACTATAACATGTCAGTACTAAATTAATAAACGTTCGCTTATTGTTGGACATAATAAAAAAAATGATAATTATCTTCGCATGGCAGGAATTGATAAAGCAATAAGAGTTTAATTGACATCGCGACGGAACTTTTGATGAACAATATTAAATTCTTCCAATATTTCCGCGAACGGTATGTCTGCTAATCATTTTTTATTATCGAGTCACGATAATAAACATCAAATCAAATTAGATAATAAAACACGACCCACGATATTTTCCATTCCTCTATAAATATTCTATTGATCTGTCGCCTCTCAGTCGCCGCTCGAATTGCCGCAATAAACTGAGTGCAAAGGGGTTAAAAGATACGAAACCTAACTCCATTTAAATCCTTACGATATTTCGAGCAGAATCAAGAATCCTTACAGCATCCTGGAAGATTTCTGTGCTGGAACCTAAAACCCTGTTCCGAGATATTCCGTGGAAACGAAACGGAAATCATTTCCTTTAATTGAGATAATGGAATCGATAAGCCTGATCACGTACTGCTTTGCTGCGATTGTGGATCGAGGGAAGTTCATTCGCCGCTTCCGGATTACACGGAAATGTCTAAAAATCGAGAGGATCAGTGTGGCCACGTGTCTTTCTTCTTTCGTATTACGTTGTACTTCGCAGTTCAGAGTCTGGCACGCGATGCATTTCACGCATCCATGAATTCGACGAACAAAAACGGGCTTTCAGACGATACGTGGATCCATTCATTCGGCATACTCGGTGCTGCACCGCGAAACAATGCAAGCCAGTCCATTTACAGAATGAAAGTATGGATATACACTACCGGTCAAAAGTTTGGGATCACTTGCCACGTCTTCATTCCAACGTTTACTTCAAACGTTGGAATTCAAAGTAAAAGTAAGTAAAACATTAAAAGTAAAACATTCGAAGTAAAAACAAGTAAAAACATTCAAAGTAAATGGAAAATAAAACCTTTGTCCATTTTATAATGAAATACGCACTACGAGATACTGCTGTATATTTATGAAACGAATATAATTGAACTTGTTACCGATCTCTGAAATGATTTCATGTTTCCAAAACGGCGCATCAAACCAACGATACCGGAGATGTTAGTATAAAATCATAAAACGAATTCATCCGGTTCCATTAAGTTCGCAATAATACGATTACTGGATTCACGTTGGAGCCGCAATCAGTGAAACTTCCAGTACATTAAAATATGCATATTTCACTTGGAATTATCATATCGCAACATGAAAGCATAGAGTTAATTACCGCGCAGTTTACGAATCGCGATTCTGATCAATCCAATATATCTGTGAATATTTAGGCGCGGCAAATAGCATAGATAAATATCCCTCTCACCGGAGAATATTTAGGGGAAATTATTATTATTGATTATCAGCCGCGCGCATATTATTGTGCGATACACATTTCAATGGTATCCGTGGGATTTATGCAGGATAAAGATCGATTTATTTCGATACCAGTTCCGGCTCCGTTGTACACGTTAAATACATTGTCACGTGCCAATCGTTAATCGAGTTTTTCATGTGTCAGTAAGTCGAGCAATTGACGTCACTCGCTGAAAACCTCTCGTCGCCGAGCGATTAGCTCGTCCATCGGAAAGTGAAATGGTTCGTTCCAATGTTCCGCCATGATTACACAATCGAGAGATCGCACCTCGATGCATCCTCCGCAATTATTTTATTATTGCGTGTAACGAGCTCAATTAACATGACTGCCCGACCGAAATCCGTGTTATACGATACCTCGTGATGTGCATGTTTAATATGTACATATATATAAACAGGTTTTGCACTCCAAATTCGACCTGCGGCTGATCAAATAATATGATAATAAATTAAATAAAAATGAAATGCAATGGAAAGTGGATGGGTGAATTTTATTCGGGAAAAGGTAAATATAAGGGGTTAACGGAAGTGGATGGATGGCATTTTTATAAGGGACTTCCGGTATATAAAATAAGAGGCAAAATGGAAAGGAAGTGAAACAGATACATGGTATAAATATGGTTAAACACTTTAAAGCTTAACGTTTGAAACTTTATATTAAGATAAAGCACACTCTTCAGAGCTCGTACTACACGAAGATTTGTAGTTACCTTCTGGATACTGACTACAACTTGTTGCGGAACATTCAAGCGTTGGCTGCACTGCTCTCCAGCAAACAGATAACGGTTCTTTTATTAATGTTAGTCACTTCAGTGTCAAGGTATTATCAATATCTTAAAAGAGGGTATTTCGAGGAAACTTATAATAAGAGTTCAATTCACTAAAACTGTTTCAAATTAAAATTATTAGAAATTGAAATTCTATAAACGGAAATTGCTGTTAACTGAAATTCTATAAACCGAAATTGCGATAAATAGAAGTTTTATAAACTGAAATTACTATAAATTGAACTTCTATAAACCGAAATTGCTATAAATTGAAATTCTATAAATTGGAATTCCATAAATCAGAATTTCTATTTGTTGAAATTTCTATAAATTTAAATTTCTATTTGTTGAAATTTCTATAAATTCAAATTTCTTGGAAATGAAATTCTAGAAATTGAAGGTGTGACACCATATCTCACAACGTAACTTATGACAAATATAATTATACAAATTTACCTTTCTATAACTTAAAATTCTAGGAATCGAAATTGCTATAAATTGAGATTCCCTAAATTATATTCCTACAAATCGAAAGTTCTATAAATTAAAGTTCTAAAGAAGGAAACTGGACTCGTGAAGCCGCTTTCAACGAGCCAATGAGGGAAAACGAAGCAGCATCTTGGTTTCCATGTCATCGGGACTTACAACAGATTTAATTGGCCGATGAGTACGTCGCTTGGGCCGGAAACTAAGCATCCACCAATCGGAATCACTGACGTCTTTACAGAACGCTAGTGCACTTCGAGTAAAAGAGTTAGGTCTACCGGAATCTTCCGCGAGCTACTTGTTGCTTCCGCTACTTGACTGTCTCCTTGTTTCATTCGAGGGTCAAAGTGGCTCTGTTTTACGACTAACACTATTCGTAGCTCGGAAATAGATACACTGTGTACTTTAGTCATATTTTTCATTTAAAAACGCACTTCTAAGATCAATAAGAGGTAATTCTTTTATTTGTTCTTGTTTCACGACGCTTGAAGCAACCACCACTTCCGGTGAACGCGGTTCTGCTTCACAATTCTATTCGTCGCTACAAAATACTGCAGTTTTGTCACCTTTCTACTTTGAGAACGATCTTATGAAACTTGTATTTCCCACTGAACGAATTAATGGAGATAAATACTGTTATATATTATATCCAATATTATTAATATGTAGTGTGAAGTTTTTTTGCGGCTATTGAAAAGGCCAAAAAATTAAAAGAAAACTTCTTTATTTTTCTTAACTTCTATATTTTTTGGCTTTCTCAATAGCCGCAAAAAAAACTTCACACTACATATTAATAATATTACGGCCAACCTCAACCTTCAAGAAAATTATATCCAATATTATATATGTATTTTCCATAAAGTTTTTACTCTTCATTAGTTATTTAGCTATTTCCAATAAGTTAGATTATATCCTATCTTTCTAAAATCAACGGACGATTTATTTCACATGGGACACCATGTAAAATCGAAAGACCACATAAGAAACGATGTTAGACCACCATATTTGACTGGCAATCATCAACGAAGAATGTCATCATTTTTTCCAAGAAAAGCCAGTATGCATCGTAAGGCACGTCTCAAAAGACCAGTTTGAGCATAGCGAGAATAAAGGGGAAAATGTCTTCTAACGAAATTCCAAGCATCTTCGTCGCCTTCCACCCACTTACCAGCCCCAAAGTTCTCCGTTTCCGGTTGCGCAGTCCCCGGGTGCGCTCCAGTTTCCTCCCCACGGCGACGATAAGATCTAAGGAACGACGGACGACAAAGAGTAATGTGTTCTCCGGAGGTGGGTAATTACTGAAAGATGTCGTCTTTCTTTTCCTCCGTTTCTTGGAACTTGCGGTGCTCGTACTTCACCGGCGCGCACCTATATTTTTCCCGGCTCTTCCCGTTTCTTTTAAATCTCCTCGCTCGTCCTTCATTGTTCCCTGGCTTCGCTGCGTTCTACTCGTTTCTGGTAGTCAAAGAATCATTTGCCAAACAACTTATCAGGACTTGTCTTTCATGCCATTGTTTAATACAAAGTTTCATGCTAAATGTATAATTAATGCAATCAAGGATGGTTTTGTGTACGGAATTACCTTTATTCAATTAACACATTCTCTGCAAATTTATTCCGAATTATTTGATTTCTTTCGCATTGCCATTTCTATTTTAATCCGTGTTCGCAAAGGGTTAAACACAATGAATCATATACTTTTGATCAAAACACTTTCCTTTCCAGTGGACCTAATATTTTATTCCTAACGTCAAAGTAATCGCTGAACGTCATTTTTTTTAATTCGACGGTTAACGGGTTAAGAATTAATGAATATCAATTAAGAAGCTCGATATAGAGTAGTAATAATAACGTTTGTTACAATTACTATAAAAAATAAGGTGTTCAGTCGAATGTAAGATGTGCTCTGCACAAGCGAGACTACTATTCATCCAGGAAACATAGGGATGTGCAGTTTCTAAACGTGCATATGCATTCTGTTACCTTCATAATACAGCGCAATCTCTGTTTCCGTAATAACTGGCAAGTACTTTATCATTACTCTATAGTAATTACGCTACTAATTAAATGTCAGAAGTGCAGAACACTGGTAATACAGTTTAGCCACCTCAGGGATCTTATTATGTGGAGATTGTATTGCAGACTTCCAGTAACTGTGCATTCGATTATTATTAACCCTTTGCACTCGATGGCGATCCTCAGTCGACATTCAGTTTATTGCTACTCGAAGTAACATTAATATTCTTTCCAGTTATACTTTGTTATTAGATTTTGCAATCACCGTTAGCTGCAGACAATGTTAATGACGTCTCTCGAGTACAAAAGATTAATATAAAATATAATCTTGGAAGATAGTGGAAGATATTTCACCATTTTAGCAAACTTCACTATTACTTCTTTGCCAAAAGTGAACGGAACTATGTGCAGCTAAATACCAAAGACTCTCAAGTGAACGAAAGCATTGTCTGACGAGGACTGTCGATGACTACTACCTTCATTAATCCTCGCCGAGTGACAACCCGTTGCTAGTGGTAACGTCGTTTCCGGATTCTCACTTTTCTCTTTTTAACAATGTTCCTCGATGGATCTTCCATCCCTTTCATCTTCTGAATGCCAAGTAGAAATCCACGCGACAAAAAGCGGGTCAGAAAGAAAGTTTGAAAATCGAGCGATGGTTCGAAATACCGAAGGACATCCGAAAGTATTACTTTTATCTTCGTCGTTACTTCGATCCTACCGGAACCAACACATGGCTGACTTCAATATGGCGGGCTGTTTAAAGTGCGATTTGACCTACATTTCCATACGAACTACATACCCGCAGATCCTACTCGTTGAGAATAATTCAATTGCGTGACTCGCGTTACCGTAAAATCATATTATTTTCAGTATCGCATTAAGCGCTTATCGCAATTAGTCATAAGCGGATTTCCGGAACTGAAAAATTCTACGATAAATCGTGCCCGGAAACTCGTACAACGAAGGGACAAATATTCGATTATTTTATCGTTACATTTCGCGGTTGTTAATATCGATGACGGTGTGTCGAGGATACTGGAATTGTCAACGTGGATTTTAATGCAATAAATGATCGGTTTCTTCATTATTTTACACAGCTGACCCTCGTACAACGCGGTACTTATACTTCGTGGTATTTAGTGTACATACATGGCACTTCAATTTTTAATTTTACTATTTTTAATATCCTTGTTTCTGTTTCGTAAAATAACATTTTCTGAATTAAATGAAACTATGTTCTTTTCTTTACTTGATAAAGTTTGTATTTTATTTCAATATTCGATTCTTATAACGCGACATTCTTCTGGAACCTAACTCCCGTGTTCTACAAGGCTTACATATATATACACTACGCTCTATATATACTTACATATACTATATATGCAATATTTCCAGTTCCACGAATCACAAGCCAGCGCAAACAATATAAATCGTGTAAGAAAAGGAGATACAAGATACAAGGAAAGTACGAGGAGGAGTATGTCATTGGATAAAAAGAAAGAAAGGCATTACAGGATACGGAAATGGCGTTAGTGTCCTACGGGATATATCCTCCGATTGTTTTGGCCGTGTTCCCATTTCTCCGAGTTTATGGGCAGCGGACAGAACTCGTGGCATCCTGTACGGTTGGTAGCAATGAACGGCAACGAGTAACAACGAACAGCAACGAGCTACTGTAGCGGCTACTCTACCATTACTTACCGAGCCACAAGCTTTTCCACGATTGTTCTTTTCGCTTCTTATTTTCCGAACTTCTCTCGTTCATTTGCTCTCCTTCTCGTTTGGTCCACCGACGATCCGTGCCAATTTTTTGGTCCCCACGACTTCACCAATGGTAACACTACTTGTAATATTGCGGCCGAAACAGAACCACCCACGTTATAGAAAGTTAAAACGCGATTTCCCTCCGCGGCGGAAGTTGCAATTATTTGTTTGTTTCCGGATAAACCACGCGACGGCGGTTTGCGCGGTGCGCATTGTCCGACGCAGATGATATGGTTTCGATAATTGAATAACGATCGGGTTTAATTAATATTTTAATTCGTTAGTGGAGAGTCGGGTTCGTACTTTTCAGAATGTTACGGTATATTTAATAAAAACCATTAATTTTTTAGTTCTATATTAACCTGTCAAACATGATGGACGGCTGGGGCTTGAAAAAACATTTTTCTGCTTCCATTCATTTGTATTAAAATATTGATTCATGGAATTTAATTATAAACTATGTTCCGAGTAAAAATAGTACCGTTTCTTCATGAAGTCTCACGTTTGCAATTTTATTGGCGAATAAGCTTTATTTAAAAAACGGGAATTATTTATGTCCCAACCCAATAGTAGGAGTTATAGCAATTTTACATTAATAATTGTATTTCGGTGCAAATACAAAAGTCCTGCTAAAGAACAATTTAATTACTGCACGTATAATAAACTCCGCTATCTGTTCTCTCACAGTGTCCGGTTAAAAGATTATCCGATTTAATTTGCTTGGAATTTTAATTTCGTGCAGAGGATCATTCGATATTACGAAGTTCGATCGGCTTTTGTTTACCACGAATAGCGATCGGCCACCGTTGCAAATCCGGTCGAGCATAAATTCCCTAGCGTCTAGGGATATTTCCGAGCATCCCTTTTGATCGTGGAGAGTCTCAAAGTATTAAGTATCTTAGTATCCTCGATATGTAATATTCAAGCTTTTGGAAAAGGAGGACACGTCAAGGATCTCCGGAGCCCCCGTGGACATTTATAAGCTCGTGCCAAAGCGCAATCTTAATTAACTCCACTTTTCTTTGATCACAATTTTTTGGAAAACTTCTCCCAGTTATTTTAAGTGGTCCTAGTAGCTTTGATCAGCCAGGTTTTGTAGAAAAAGAACTACATTTTCCAATAAAAATATTTGTATTACTCGATGCAACGAACGTGAGACACACGTCGCTGTACGTTAAGAGGTTAATATAGTGATTGCATTTAATGTTTATTTTGTCTTATTCACAATCACAATTAATATTGTTTCTTTATAATACGAAAAGAATGATTAAAATTGATTGATATTTGTCTAAATGAGAGTGTTTTATTTGACATCAAGTGCAAGAATTGCTTAGCAGTCAAACGGTTAAAAAGGAAAAGAACGTTGCGGAGTAGCAGTACCAAGGTTAAGAAATGTGGATTCCCTGGGTGGGCCCTGAGAATTCATGATAACCAGAGTAAAGTTTGCTCTTGTAATTTGGCAGGGTGGCAAGGTAGTACGGCAAATGATACTGCTTACTCTCGTCGAAGCAAGTAGTTTATATTCAACTGTCTAGCGAATTGGCACGACTTCACGGCCCGTCGAGTCGATGTGTGCTCGTGTATTTTTCGCGACAAGCCGTACCAGAAACAACCGCAATTTCCATAATCGATACCATGGAGAACACAACTCCGGTGATTCTCCGAGTTTCGTTTCAACATGGTAGCATAGCTTGTTTCTCTTTTCCCGCATCCCGATCCCCGGCACCTTTCCTCTCGCACCGTCAATTTCGCTGTCACGATCTTCGTCGGTTATTTCCCGAGAGGAGAGTGATCATCCCCAGAAGAAATTTCCACGGTGGGTTTTCGGACGAAGACGTTTCTCTCGATTATCCGAATCCAGATCGAATTACGATTTGTTACATCGAACGCCAGCAATGAGAAATGATCCTTGAAAGTAAAACCCCGAGGAAGTAGGCCAAACGTCTTCGATAACGATAATGTGAAAATGATAAGATAATTGCTGGGAATTATCGAACTACGGCGGAAGATAGTTTAAGATATCCTGTATTTAACATTCTTTCTTGAATAACGCGGGAGTTGGCTTTCGGATACATGTCGCGTTATAAGAATCGCGTTACACCATTGCGTGATAATATATAATATACTCCTCGATTTACGTGGTACTTTTTATACGCGGGCATAAGAAGTAAGGAAACAAAATAGGTTTCAGATGGGAAAATCAAACTCCAACAATAATTGATCAGAAATTGATTTTCGCAGTTCAATTATAAGGTAAAAAGGTACTTTGATGAACGATAACTAATGTCAAGATTAATAAACTGCCCTAAAAACCTTCCACGGAGTCCCTTCGACCAAAGCCTCATCAAAGGTTCGCGATTACCGTTTGACAGAATTTTCCCGTAGCCAGAGAAGTTCGCATTTCCCTGGGAAATTCGGTGCGCCAAGTCGTCGCCGTTTACATTCGCGAGCCAATTATCGAGGTTCAGTTGGAATTTCGAGATCGGCAACGTAATGGGATCCCGCGAAAAGCTTCGCAAAAAGCGGATGGCTGACTAATAACTAGAAACACAAAGTAGCGAGTGTGTAAGCGTGGCATGGAGATGAACCTTGATCCTCATGAATTTTCAGATAACACAAGCGCTAGTGAATTATGCCCTGGGGAAGGAAAACAAGAACGAAATTCTATCAAAGGTTTTTTCCTTTTTTTCGTAAATTCAACGAGAACATGGTGTGTTCCGATCACTCGATTTTCTCCGTCGAATGCTCTCCTAGTAATTGGAAGAAAAATATTTGACAGCCTTTCGAAAATCTCGTACGCAGTGCTTCGTTTCTCACGCTTCATCCGTTACAGTCGGACACTGCATTTCATTACCAACATTTGCATGAATATATGTTATCAGACCGGGGGAATCCCCGAAAGCCCTGATTCTCCGTATTACATTTGGACATCTTACCAAAGAATTATTCAGCTCCTAAACCTGTCGTAAAATGATAACTCTTATCTGCAATGATAAATCTTCCGTGTCCCGGTTTTCTGTTCGGATAGCCGCAAAAACGAATGTACGATCAAGCGGACAAATTCTATATTCCCGTAGAAAAGGAATTCAACGTATTTCCTGGACACATCTACATACGATCGGATAACACACAGTACCAAAGACCACTCATTCATGCGTGCATATATTACGTTATGCCAACCCGTACAAAAGAGAACACCCCTATTGGAATGCGACTCCTAGTGAATTTTGGATGTTCGCCAACCTGGTTATCCACGACTGGTGTCTACGTGAAGAGCGAAAGGGAGTGCGAATGGTGGAAGGTTTCCTAGAAGTTGGAACCAGGAGACGATGAGGATAGAACGAGGGGGATGAAGGACGTAGAGTAGGAGGTTTCGGTGGTCCAAACCACGGGGGTGGGTTGAGGTACCAGGAGAGGAGATAATATCGACTATGCTACCACCCTTCGAACTACCTGCATCCACCCCTTCTATCCAGTGGATCCTCGAGCCTTGTTCACCCCGTCCATAACGACGACAAACTCTTCATGGCGACGTTGAGGTAAGGTTAGATGCAACCCTATCCTGCTCCCTCTTTCCCTCTCGACCTACCATCATCCAGGCACTCCGTAACGAGGAGGGTGGGTAAACCATCGAAATTGGTCAACAGAAGGTTAAGTTCGACGTACTATTCGGTAAACTCGGTCTCACTGATTAAATTGTTTCTACCGATGGATCTCTCCTCGAGCACCACCGGAAGTCGGGATTCAAATAGTCCCGTAAGATATCAGCTAGCGGAAACAGTTCGTGCGGATTCTTAAAGCGAAATTCACGTACTCTGGAGATGCCGGGAAGTCATTTTATTCGACGAAGTAGACGCCATTTATTTCTACAAGTCTTTTCTAATGTTAAACAAGTTTTACATCATCCTCCGCAAACTTCCTTGCAAATAGCAGTTTTAAAAACGATGCCAAACTCAAATCAGAAATTAATTCATTATTTGCGAATAAACCACTAGATTTTAAGAGAAAAAGAATACATAATTTTGTAAAACGTTGTAAAAATGAATGGCGACTACTTCTTCGAATAATAAAATTTGAATATATTACATTGGAATCAAATTTGGCATTTGACACCTATATTCTTTAATTTCCTCCATCAACTTTTCCCTTATTTGCAGCACTTCGCTTAGAAAACAATCAAAACATTAGAAATTCTGAAGGCTGGATGTATTTCAAGGTCAAGTACACGATTGGAATTCTCAGTGCATACCAACTTTCCTTGGTGCACGTCGGTTTACTATCCCGTGGGAAACCAAGTGGAAAGTTATATTACTCGAAATCTCGGCTACATAAACGCAAAATCTCATCGCGCTTCGAAACTTTTGTCGCGGTGTCGTTTGTGTGTTAATGATTTTAGTGCTCTTCGCGGCAACTTTTTTAATCATTACTTACGTCACCGCACAGTGCATCGCGATGGTTTACATTTATTACAAAGTTTTCCTTCTATTTATACAAAGGAACTTCCTGGATTTCGGCAATTTTATAATACTTCTTTGTTATTTCATCATTACTTTTTATTTTATATTATATTCTGTATTTAATTGGGAATTTGTACTATATTTTGGTCTTCGAAATAATTGTAACAGCTTTAATCGACTGCATATATAAAATTGTTATTAAATTAATTGTTAAATTGTAAGTGGAAGTAATTAATTAATGAAGCAACATTTTATTGCAATAGATTTTGGAATTTGACGAGACCTAAATCTTTTTCTTTGAATACTAAACTCGAACCAACCGAACCGGTCTTTAAAGTATTTTGTTTTTTATCACGAAGTGGAAGCGTGCTTCGATGAAATACAAAAGGGATGCAAAAAAGAATAACCTCTGTAGCGACATAAAATTCCGGATACCTGAATTTACATATTTGCTAAATCATCGAAGCCAGCTTCTATTTTGCAAAATCTGCTGTCGTTTCGAAAAAGCCTGCTGCTGAGACAAAAGATTATTGCTTACGCAGGAACTGTTTCCATCCTGTAGTTTCGACTGCACCTTCACTGGTTTGCACAAAAATGTTTATAGTTTTGAAATTAGTGCGATTAATTTAAATATATTATTGACATACTTAGTTGCAGTATAATATTAAACTAAGAAACGACATAATTTGCTGCTTTCCGAATATTTGAGCATCTTGCGAAAGGTACTTCAGAGAATTTAGAGATTTTTGAACAACTCGAACTATTCAAGGTACTCAAGAAACTTTAACTGCGATTAATACTTGAAGTGGTTTGCAATTTCCATCATACGTGGAAAGTTATTCGATGCACCGAAATCCCGAAGCGTAAGTTAATATTTCGTGGACTTTGAAACTACGCTGGCTTTCAGGAAAGAAGACGCTTGTGACGTCAGTGGTTCCGATTGGAGGACCCTTCTGTCTTAAGTTTCCGGCTGATCGGATGAGCTGATTATGGGCCAATTCAATTTGTCGTAAGTCCCGGTGTCTTGGTAATGAAAGTAAGTCACGCGGTAAATTTTTTGAACTTTAATTTATAGCATTTCTATTTGTAGACTTGAACTTATAGCAAGTTCAATTTATAGAATTTCAAATTATAGAAGGTTCAATTTGTAGACAGTTCAATTTATAGAAATTCAACTTATAGAAAGTTCAATTTATAGAATTTCAAATTATAGAAGGTTCAATTTATAGAAAGTTCAATTTATAGAATGTCAACTTATAGAAAGTTCAATTTATAGAATTTCAAATTATAGAAGGTTCAATTTATAGAAAGTTCAATTTATAGAATTTCAAATTATAGAAAGTTCAATTTATAGAATTTCAACTTATAGAAAGTTGAATTTATAGAATTTCAACTTATAGAAAGTTCAATTTATAGAATTTCAACTTATAGAAAGTTCAATTTATAGAATTTCAAATTAGAGAAAGCTCAATTTGTATAAACAACTATATATTGTTCTAACAACACAAAGTTCTTCGGTCTGCGCTTCAGTCACTCATACAATTTTTTAACTTGTATCCATATTTCTCACGGAAAAATATTCACAATTAGTTTCATACTGAAACAAAGTTCCACGAGGTTTTTGTTAAAATTCGCTGCCGTGCGAACACTTTTTCCACTCACTGCAAGTAGTTTGTTTAATGCTAATAAAAAAGGGATGTTTCCATCTTTTCATCATCGCCATTAATACTTCCCACAGGGAAACCAATAACCAATCAAAGTAATTGTTGGATAGTGAATTTAAATAGGTTCGTGAAAGCAACAGTTGGCAGAAAATCGGTCTACGGGGCAAAGTTTTCATTCGGATAGAAAATTACGATATCTCGTGAAAAGAAGGAATGGGAAACGGTACGAAATTTTCGTTTAAACGATACCCGTGAGACGTTGGATGGACTGAATAGGGGTGCCAACATTGCCAGGATGATCACCGCATATGTGATTCCCAGGAAAAGAGGGACATTACTGTAGACGGTATAAAAAGAAAGCGATAGATACGAGTGTTATACGCCTCCGGAGGCTGGACAATAAGCTAATCTTACCGGTTTCATTATCCCCGGGTTATCTGGCTCGTAGCCGCCTCCAATAATCGATGTTTAACGATGCTGTTTACAGCCTAATGGCTTACCTAATTTGAATGAACCTCCAACAGGTTCTGGTTTCCTGTAAAACTTCAGTTTACACGCTAAACGATGTACTAGATTGACCTGCAAGTTTCATTCGTTTATTTACAAAGCAATAAAGGTGGAATTTGCTAAAACGATGAAATATTATCGAAGAATATGTGTTGCACTCCGTTCGATATCGATTTGGGATTTTTAAATTATCGGCGAAATATTCATCGAGGTGTTGAAGAAGTATCGCTTTATATCGAAACCGTGTTAAATAAGTATCGCGTTATAGCAGGGTTACCAGTATTGATTAGAAATGAAACCCAAGACACTTCAATCTACGGTGGATATATTATAAAATGATATTTTTGATCTCATAAAATGTCACGCGTCCTCGGTTGCTAGGCAACATGTATTCGTGGAGCTCGTTTTTTCGAATAAGAACGTATTATATAACGTTCGGTGTTGAGAAACTAGGCATCAAATTACGTGCATGCATACATATGTATGTATTTCCTGTAGCGTAGGTACAAGGGTACCCTGAATTTCATAGAGTGTTAAGTTCTCTTTATTTCGCACGTTTTACCAGCAAATTTCGTAGCGGAATAATTAACGAGCGTCCCTCTCGAGACTTCAACAAGCTACAACGAAAAAGTTCGCGCGAGCGCGTAAACCGCGCCACGAATATTCCGCGAGTCATCCGCAATCTCCTGTAAAACGTCCGTTACATCGTAACTTCGTGATAAATATCTATCGGGAAGTAAATTTACGATGGTACGTAAAAGGAATATGAAATATTATTTATTAGGTGTAGAAATGAATTCTTACCAACTTTTGGATATATTGAAGGTTTTATTTCAAAAGTATGAAAACAGATCAATCATCGAAATCAGTTTCATTACTGTTGATGACCTCGCCGAATATGTGTCCATAACTAAGGAGTCCGTGAAGATATTTTGATGCAACAAAGTGCATTCGAAAGAGCGGACTTTTCTCTATAAGATAGCTCGCGGGCAAAAATATGCCACGATTCGTTCTTCCGCAATTAATTGTTAATTAATTAATCCGCAAAAATGTGAAGGGGTATACCTTCAAAAATGATCAAAAATTAAAAGTCGCCAAAATCAATTCTAAATGGCCCAAATCGATGGTATATGATGTATAAACATATTCTAGGACGATTTCTGGTCGAAAGAAGTGGTTTAAAAACTTTTTTGGGTCACAAAGGGGTCGATCCAAAATCGCAAAAATGTGAAGGGGTATACCTTCAAAAATTCTCAAAAATTGAAAGTCGCCAAAATCAATTGTAAATGGCCCAAATCGATGGTATATGATGTATAAACATATTCTAGGACGATTTCTGATCGAAGGAAGTGGTTTAAAAACTTTTTTGGGTCACAAAGGGGTCGATCCAAAATTGCAAAAATGTGAAGGGGTATACCTTCAAAAATTCTCAAAAATGAAAAGTCGCCAAAATCGCTCCTAGACCATCCAAATCGATGGTATATGATGTATAAACATATTCTAGGACGATTTCTGGTCGAAAGAAGTGGTTA
Source organism: Nysson spinosus (assembly GCA_910591585.2). Taxonomy (NCBI): domain Eukaryota; kingdom Metazoa; phylum Arthropoda; class Insecta; order Hymenoptera; family Crabronidae; genus Nysson; species Nysson spinosus. Next base: position 2,347,828 of record OU342849.1, read on the forward strand.
AAAAAATGTTTTGAGCCAAAAATGGGTCATTTCCAAATCGCAAAAATGTGAAGGGGTATACCTTCAAAAATTCTCAAAAATGAAAAGTCGCCAAAATCGCTCCTAGACCATCCAAATCAATGGTATATGATGTATAAACATATTCTAGGACGATTTCTGGTCGAAAGAAGTGGTTAAAAAAATGTTTTGAGCCAAAAATGGGTCATTTCCAAATCGCAAAAATGTGAAGGGGTATACCTTCAAAAATTCTCAAAAATGAAAAGTCGCCAAAATCGCTCCTAGACCATCCAAATCAATGGTATATGATGTATAAATATATTCTAGGACGATTTCTTGTCGAAAGAAGTGGTTACAAAAATGTTTTGAGCCAAAAATGGGTCATTTCCAAATCGCAAAAATGTGAAGGGGTATACCTTCAAAAATTCTCAAAAATGAAAAGTCGCCAAAATCGCTTCTAGACCATCCAAATCGATGGTATATGATGTATAAACATATTCTATGATGATTTTGGGCCGGAAGAAGTGGTTAAAAAATTTTTTTGAGCCAAAAATGGGACGATCCAAAATCGCAAAAATGTGAAGGGGTATACCTTCAAAAATTCTCAAAAATGAAAGGTCGCCAAAATCGCTTCTAGACCATCCAAATCGATGGTATATGATGTATAAACATATTCTATGATGATTTTGGGCCGGAAGAAGTGGTTAAAAAATTTTTTTGAGCCAAAAATGGGACGATCCAGAATCGCAAAAATGTGAAGGGGTATACCTTCAAAAATTCTCAAAAATGAAAAGTCGCCAAAATAAATTCTAAATGACCCAAATCGATGGTAAATGATCTATAAACATATTCTAGGATGATTTTGGGTCGGAAGAAGCGGTTTAAAAATTTTTTCGAGCAAAAAATGTGTCGATCCAAAATCGCAAAAATGTGAAGGGGTATACCTTCAAAAATTGTCAAAAATTGAAAGTCGCCAGAATCAATTCTAAATGGCCCAAATCGATGGTATATGATGTATAAACATATTCTAGGACGATTTCTGGTCGAAAGAAGCGGTTTAAAAATTTTTTTGAGCAAAAAAAGGGTCGACCCAAGATCGAAAAAATGTGAAGGGGTATACCTTCAAAAATTGCCAAAAATTAAAAGTCGCCAAAATCAATTCTACACGACCCAAATCGATGGTGGGTGATGTATACACATATTTTAGGACGATTCCTGGTCGAAAGAAGCGGTTAAAAAAATTGTATTAGTCAAAAATGGGTCAAACTCATTTGCAGACCTAATATGTATAAGTAATAAATATATTATAAGACCTGATAATTTCGAGATAATTAAAATGCACATTACGATGTAAATTCACTGCAAATCCTCATCTTTGCCGTATCATTTCACTTTATTCGTGTAATTTTACCAAGGAAACCTGGTATTTCGTGTAAGTACCTGATTAACCGAAAATTAATAACTACTGGCTTCATGATGTTATTAAATTCCGGTCGAAATATGATGGATGGTAGAAATGGAACGGATTATTGCCGCAGTGAGCACATTAGTAATGATAGGAACAGGTATTTCATTACTGTTTCTCTTACTAGATTAATAGCAAACCACATTAATCCCTACAGGGTGTCTCATTATTATTCGATTAAATTTGATCACATATTTTAATTTCTAGCATATTTCTCCAACCGATTATCATGTTCTTAATTATTTGGTATTAATTATATCTAATACAACCTTTCGCAATCAAATGGAACTTACGGAAGCCTCCGAACAATTTATTATTAATATTAAAATGACCGGAAATATATTAAATATCACATAATTATATAATTCTAAAAATAAGAATTCCAGAACTCCAGTGATTTTTATCAATTACGCTTGTTTTCACTAGGTACACGTTGAGAGAAGGTCATTGAAGCGAACGAGGTCTATAATAATAATTCCTGGAATACGTACGTATTTCTGAGGTATATTAATCGAATAATTACGAACACCCTGTATAATCTTGAACAAGCAGGAAATTTGATAAACATAACTGTGCATATTGTACGATCGAATTATCATTGATAAAGCACATTAGTATGCATAATATTAGGGAGAATCGCGAAGAGATTAGTTTCCTATACGCGATAAAAATCGAAGAATGTTACACATATAATTAACGCTATTTTCGCAGTAAAAATGGTATCTACAAATTATTTTCCAAGTTCAATCATTTTTCCTGAATTGATTTCTTCACTTTTCCTATAATGATTCTGAAATTAATTTAGCGGTATCTTTTTTCATCCACCTCCTAGTTTTTTACTTATTATTTCTCCAGTTATTTGCATTCAAATGCAATTGTTTCAAGAGACACCTTCTAATCGAAATACGTAAAACCGCGATAGAAATAGTGTTAATACTGATACTATCGGGGCTACTGATACTAACTATGATACAAATTTCCATAATGGTGTGAGTTTCGCACTGTCACGCGGAAACTTAAACACACATATCTGTATCGAAGCTTCAATTCACGGATCTCGCTTTGATCCCACTTTCCATTTGTGGTTACCTTTCTCTGCCTACCTCATTACATCAAATAGCTGTTTATAGTACGAACCGCCCCTTTAATAACAATTTCATGCTGCGTTACGCGCGGAACGGGAATTTCTATGGTAAGTAAACAGTTGGATATCTTGCTAATTAAGAGATGTCTATAAAATTACGGTTTGTAATTTGAACTCAAGATATGCACGTAGAAGTCACTAATAACAATCGAAACTATACAATATTATTCAATTAAATTTAATTAAAAATTCTGGCACCACGCATTTACTTTTTTAGTAAATTAATTTGTGTTTAATGTTTTACTATTGAAACACGCCGCAAGTCAAAGGGTTAACGACGTAGAACGTGGCCTTTCCTTACGAGATCTAACCACCTCTTTTCTCGTATTTATTAGAGTGGTTAAACGCAGCGAACCTTACTGCAAGTACCGAGAAGTTTGTTCTCGCGAATCGGTTGCGGGGCATCCCCGCGGGTTAAATACGGCGGGGGGGTTAGGATGGGTGGGTTCAAGAGGTCGAGGTACGCGGGTCCAGCTTTGTTACGGTAACAAAGTTTCCTAGTAAATTCGCGAAGTTTAACAACACGATTTAACCGTGCTATCGGTACGTAGATACACGAACGTTAATAGTACAACCACTCGAAAAATACGCAGCCCGAATAACTTCGTTTAAAGAAACTCCGAGGGTGCTCAGCGCTCAAATTGGTTTCGTTTAACGTGATTAAGAATACTTTCGAACCCAAAGCATGGAATCTGTGGAACTATTGGATTCTTCCATAAGCTCCTGCGGCTTTGTCGAATATGAAAAATACATTTTTTTTCAAATATTTAATATGAATTATTTAATAATCGCATGAAAGCATGAAAAAAAGGCTGTCGAATGTCGTATAATATATGTCGTATAATATATGTCATATAATATATTGAATAATCAATATGAAATATAAACTGCAATATGAAATAAAAAACTTATTGACCAGTCGAAAACACTGGAATCTCCATGTTTGAATAGATAACGATAAGACGTAATTAAACAATCGAAAAATGGTTAATAATTAACCAATGAACAAGGAAAGTCCTTGAAAAAATAACATCACGCAGTTAACTTGAATTTAATAATAAAATAAATCCGTACGATATATTTATAATATATATAGGAGTTTGATGGTTGATTACTGAAATTTATACGTATAAATATTTAATAATTATGCGAGGGATAATTGTAATTTAATTCGAAACCTTCGAGATAAGATTAGATTCGAATAACGAGTTAACTCAAGAGAAATTACGCGCAGTTAATTATTATTAAACAAGATAATGAACACTGATTATTATACGCGTTAATATCCGCGGTGCGAATAAAGTATGAGACAAGGTTTATGAGTATGGCCAGGGTTGTGTTGAAATTTGTCGTCGTCCGATTTTTTGGTGAAATGTCTGCGAAATGCGCCGATCCAGCCATAAATTGTTAGGATTTATTTAGTGGTTGCGTGAATCTGCAGCATACCAGACAGACAAATTTTTGTTTTCTGTCTGCGGCATAGATTTATTGCATCGTGTATATAAAATTATACTTTGAATACCGTGAACAGGTTTTTTAAATATAATAGTTTGATGGATACATGATATCTCTGGATAATGAGAATTGTAACTAACAGTTGTTAATATTAAAAGTCACATAGAAATGCGTAAAATATTTTATGCATTTCCAAAATTACAGGAAAAAATTAGGCACCTTATTTCATATGGTATACACAGAATCGGAATCTCCCTATAAGTCGCCTCTTACGACAGGCAGGGAGCTACCCTGGGCCTATTCTACTCCGGGCCCAGACAGGGATTATATCACTGATTTCAGTTTTGATCAGGAAATTCACATCGACCCTGTTTTTATTACTCGGCCCTGAAGTATGGAATCGGGTTAAAATCCAGGGTCAGTCGTTAGTTTTTCGTAGGAAATTCAACGGAAAACGTGGCGGTGGATAAGATGTATTCGCGACACCGCGTGTTATACGAGTTCCAAAAAGGGAACGACGCGTTGGTTACGATTCAAAAATTTTAATCTTGAAGACGTGCCTCGCGACGAAATTTGAAAAGAGAGACACGTAGAAAACGGTATTTACATTGGTGTCTGATGTAAACAAAATTTGAAAAACTTTGTAAGGGACCTAAAAGCCTAATACATAATCTGCTTCTATTGATTTACAATGAACTTTAATATTATCTCCATAATTACCGCATTAAACAGATTATTATCAACATAACTTACATTAAACTTTCCCAGTGCGTCATTATGAGTGATCACCACAAGTCAGAGTCTCAATGTGTAATTAACGTTCCTTGTTAATTAAACTTTGATGAGGACTCAATGCGTTTCTATACAGTCTTTGTTCCTGCTTGATACGAAGCTTATTACAACTAAACTGCACAGTGATTTCGTGATAAGGTACATGCACTAATTACTTAAAGCTCGTGCTTTGAATTACGCCTTCATAGATATTATTATGAGAAATTATTATTCAGAAGAGTATCCTTATTATAAAGGTAACATTCATTAACTGAAAGTTTCACGTAAACGAGTAACAGAGCAGTTTATATTTTTTTGATATAAATATAACAAATAAAATATTTTAATATCGCAAATCGTATTTAATGAATTTTGCTTTTATAACAACGATATGTTAATGAATTGAAAGAATATTCCACCATGTCTTCAACAAATAGGAGTACATTTGACTTCACTATAATTATGATTATTACTCGGACGTTTCAAAGCGGATCCTTTACACCGTTCCTTATTTCCGGAGTCGGAGCATCGGAGTAAAAACAATCTTATAATTAATAAGCAAGTAGAATGCGACTTTGCCTTTGACATCCGGCGAGCGTAGTTTATTATAAATCCCAAGCTCTCTCGAACAACTTAAAATGCAAATGTCCTTCGAAACAGCAACATAATATTTTGCTGCAGTGCTTTGTGTTATGGAAACAAATGGAACAGTTAAATCTTTATAACCGAATTTTATTATACAATAAAAATTAGTTCCGTTTCATTTTTCATTTCAGTAATAATAACTGTAAAAGAATATACAACGACTGCCTCCTTCTCAGTGCATTTAAGTAATAATTTTATTACTATTTTCATTTATTATTTTCTTGTTAACTAGTCTCGCGTTATATTTTCTTCTGATATGCACCAAGAAATGAGTTATATTAGGTTAATTGAGGCTTATTGCTTTCGGGGAATGTTCCTTTGTCAGCTTTAACACGTATTTCTGCTGCATTATGCTGTCTCGCGTCATTCTTTTCCAAGATACGAGGAAAATGAAATATCTTTGCGTCACCTAATGCGCATGACAAAGAAACTCTTTGACTTCTTCTTGTGTCGTCCTCCGGCACTCACGCTAAATGTAACAAGTGCAAAAAAAAGTGAAAAAGGTAGGAAACGGACAGAGCATGGATAAACTAAGGATGAAAGGATCACGGCACGATGCAACATCGTATTAAGGACGAAGGATAATTTGCCTTTATATTTAATTAGGAAATGTACAGCGACTTGCATCCGATGTATGATAATCTACTGGAACAAGATGCGGACGGAACGGACTTTGAAGATTTATATTATTAAATTCATTCGTCAATTGTTATGGAAAAAGATCGTTTATAACTCGTTAATCGGTATCACAAAAACGTTTTAAAATAAAAAATAAGGCCATGGTCTTACTTTTGATTAAGACTTGAATTTTGAATTAAGATTCCTGGAGAATGTTTGTTTTAAATTTCCATTATCATCTACTCTTCCAAAGCAAGACCTGGTCTGATTTTCGAAAATGTTTTTTTGAACAAAAACCCCAGTTGTTTCGATAATAAGATCAAGCCTCGATTATTTATGGATTTTGTTAATTAAATATGAAGAAGTCTAATACGATATGATCGCATAGGGTCTTTTTTCCTCTCCATATCGCCATAAACAAATTTATTACCTTTAATATTTTCTTTAAATTGCTAATAATAATATTTTACGCGGGAGATTTTAAGCAGCTGTTTTCGTAGTTGTCAGAAGTCAACCTAGAAGTCTTCAATACTTTTCCACATAATTGTTCAAATATATCAAGATATATGATCTATAATCGACACGTAAAATTAACCTAATATCGAGAAGGTGATTATACTGTCCCTTAATGTTCTCATTGACCTTCTGTTACGTCTTGGTATGGTTAGTTTAGTTTAGACGTTATGATAGATGGTTACCAAGGGATTTGTCCACCATCATTAACCTAATTGCGATTGAAATAGTGTTTATACTCCTCCGCATAATCAGTTATTAACTATATTAGATCGAACGGACTGCACATTTTTCGTTTTGACGATGCGGACATATTAGTATTATTATTTAATTATCTGCTACTCAAATCAAACTTAACAAACAGGTTAATTTTGAGTTCACAACTTGTTAATACATTTAATTTCATACACGTCCCAAATTTAATATATGTTTCGATACCAGAATGGTATCTTGTTGTAAGAAATGATAGAATATCGTCGTAAATTGAAAGCGAGAATGAAAATAGCTGATTGAAATTTGTCTTAAGCGGACTGTTTGAAATGTTGGTAGCAATATTCTTAATATAGGGAAGTTACGTAAGTAAAATTGGATGTCTGAAATAGTGGGTACTCGTGCACCATTGCAAATGATATACTTCAAAAGCGAGTATTACTTGGTGAACACTTTACAAGGTACTATAACATCTAAAAACCCTCCAAATTATAATGTATGCCGTTTGAAACTTTAAAAGTGCTTCCCTTAATGCCACAGAAAATGTTACCAACTTTCCCGACAATTTTCTTTCGAGGAACTTTAAATTATTTCGCCGACTGCGAAACTTTTCAAGTACTGCGCGAGTCAACGGAAACTTTATTTAAATAAGAATACAATGGAACATTTATGAGCGCAAATAATCGCGAATTGCAATTCACGTTAACAATGAGGCATTGTTGAATATTATTGAAATGCATTATTTATTAGGAAAAATACTTCCTCGCCGTGTGAAAATCGAGAATCATTTATGTAATAATATAAGTATGTTAATTCAATAGTTAATTTAATTTTATGTATGGTTATGTAAGTGTCATGTGGAATTTTCGATCTTTATTTGGTTGTTTATGTTATATATTATATATTCTTGTAATATTAATTACATTTATATATTAATTATATATATTATGGTTATACGTATATAATTATATAGGTTTGTACTCCAAATTAAACATTTTGCAGATCACATTCACCTTTTTGCAAATCAAATACACGCTTTCTATAAATTCTAAAAATTTCTATAATAGTTGATTCATAATGTTTCTTTTTTTTCTTGAATGAAGCTCATAATTTACGTGGATGATAATCCGTGATATGTTGAATCACTGACTGATGATTCTCGAGTAATCACGCAGTCTGTTGAGGTGATTACATAGAATTTTTCGCGGTTTAAGTTTGGTGAACATGATATTAGCTTTTCACGAGTCTTCGAACTCTCGTTTCTTCGGTTCATTCACGTTCGACTTAAATTCATTATTAGATACTCGTTGATTCGGAAACTGAGGTAACTTCGGCTGCACTTTATCGAGAAAATCGGTGAATTTTATCGGTTTGAAACCTTAATCACCTTTACTGTAAATGCCGTAGATTTACCACTGAATTTCTGATTCCGCGGAATCCACGCTTTACGGAAAATCAGGATTGTCATAGAAAAAAGATGGGGAAGTTGTTCTCATTAACTCGCATATTCATGGATTCCAATAATATGTACATATAATAATATGATAATCAAAACATATGATAAACACATTTCATACTTCAAATTCACCCTTTTACATATCAGATTCATTCAAAAAACAGAACTAAATTTTCAGCATTCGCGTAATAATGTTTTTTTGAATATATAACTCCTCAGTTAAATAGTTAAAAGGTATATACGTCTGAATTTAATACAAGGATATCGGGATATGTGCAAATATTATAATAGATATTAAAGTTTCACGCGTTCCTAAAACCGCAGAGCTTCCTTAATCAGCATCTTTTAATTCTAAGCTTTTAAAAACTTCATAAGAAATCAATTATTTAATGAAACCTTTCCGCGCGTACAACTTTGAAAAACTTTCAAATTAGCAACTTCCCGGGTTTCATATTAATAAAATGAAATCCCTTAATCTTTAAAGTAAACCTGCACCAACTATCAACTCACTTTCATCGAGACCCCAAAGATGGGTTTATTCCGTGATTAATAAATAATAGAACAGATTGGTAGAACGTTACGGGGACAATCAGAAAATGCAATGTTTTATTCATAAACGTAATTGTTAATTATCAATCAAGAGTCGTACCGATCGAAGGGAAATTGAAGTCCACGTTATCCCCTCCAAGAGGAGCGATGTAATCAAGCATGAAACACCTTAATTGACGAGCAATGAAAGGAAGCAAATTCACCGAAGAAATGTTTGATTGCGTATTCGAAGATACGGGAGGTCTTTAAAGATGAAACGCAGGGTTCGCGAGAAAACGCAGCTCCAAGAAAGGAGCTCGCGTCTCTTTTATCTTTCGCATCGCGCCATGGAAATCTCGACTTTGCTTTCTTAATTCTTTAATACGGAATATTTCTCCACTTAATTAGAGGTACCAGTCGTCCTCGTTGACTCTCGCTCCGCTGGGAGTCGAGTTGCCTAAGTGCTGCTTGTTATAAAGTGAGCCTTTTATCATGGTTTCTTTACCCTCCTCCTCGTGCCATGTTTCTTCCTTGTAGTTCCTCTTACGACTAACTTCTCACCCATTCTTCTCGCCGCACACTTCACACACACAGGTACCAACTTTCGATCTCCTTCAACGGCAACTAACTTTATTACGTATAACTAGCTTCATCGAGGTATCGGCATCATTCTTTTCCACATACTGTGGAACTTTAACCCTTTTGCTGTTAAACACGTGTATTGTACGTGTAGAAGGAGTTAGATATCAAAATGGAACCCTTTCGTTTTGTATGAAACGAATGGTGGATTCCTAAAGCATTTTAAGTTTCGAACAAACTTAGTTTGATACCGAAACACTGCAGAATATGATTTCTTTGCATAATTTATCATATATTTATCTGTGGCTGGTTATTAATTATACAAATGGTAGTTATGGTTTTATTAATAGTTAGCTCGTTAAGTTTAATGTGAGGTAAAGAGAACGGAGTTGAGGTAAAATGAGTTGATATTTCCTGAAAAATGAGGATGGGTGAAAAATATAAATTAGCAAATTTAATTGTGTTCATTATGCAACGCGAGCCGCGGCAGAACACGGCGCGTTATAAATCAGAATATTTTTATTAAATGCACCGGATCCGTTATTTTGCTTTGGTAGCTTTTGTAGGTTGGTAATTCTGTTGTTAATGATAGGTATCATACTTACGTTGCGTCGTGTTTTTGTTCTTCTATTAAATAACTTAGGAATTATTCAGAATGAACAAAATTACGGAATATTGACTGCCTTGGTGGTTCTGTTATTATATAATTAATATAAATATTTCTGATCGCTTCGAGAAAGAAATTCCTATACATAATGGCACTCGTAAAATTCTATTAATTGTATCTATTAATATAATATAATAATGATTACGTTTCTCTCTTCCTTAATTCTTTATGCTTTTAGAAAGAACTAAGAAAGGTTTAATTTATTATATTATATTGATCTAAAGTTTCTAAAGGATAATAAAATTTATGGAACAGAAATGAATATCTAATTCCATAACGAAGAATCCGTGAGAAATGTAATTAATAATATTTAATGTCGCCTTTCATGGCGATCAGTGCTGATAAAGAATGACGTATGTTATATCATACGCATATGTATATAATAATATATGTAATATGTGAATAATAATAAGTAATAATAATAGAATATTATATATAAGATATGTGATGTTAATATAATATATTATGTAAGATGTCATGTGTGAAATATATCTCCACAACGCAGACGTACGATCGAAACAATTCTCAAGCGGAGCGCTACAAAAACTGTCTAAAAAATGTAAACATTCGCAGGTCGCAGATGTCCGACGGAAATAATGTTCTACTTTTACTGTACTGGAAACCTATGTTTATAATATAATTTCCATCGAAGTAATATGCGTGGCTTACCATATATTATTCTGTACCTTGTGTCATAATTATGCATAATACGTAAATAACCGTCTGCATAATAAAATATATGACGATCCTTGTCAACCTTTTTGTCGCATGATGCAACATATTTGCTTGCAACGGTACGGCGACCCAAACGCAATGATATAAATAATAATCAATTTCGCAGTAATATTAGAAATAATAATATTATAAACTATTCTCGCATACGTCTAAAATCATTTCACCAGTTTCTAGCTTTGGCGCAAAGCAGCAGCTATCATTTAGCGACGCATTAAAAATGTAAGGCGAAATGTAGGTTAAGAAACTGATGTATAACGCATAACGTATTATAACCAATGCGAGATCGAAATAAACGTGGGACTTACGATCGCGGGACTTGCGACGGCACTTCCTTCTCTCCAGGACCCAATAATGACAGTAATTGCGCAGTTAACACGAGATCTAACTGGGAAAAACTATCGACACGTCTTGTCAGTACGAGGGGAATAACACTACTGACGCCTGTGACGTCGGCTTCGGGAGGATTAAACTGCCGCGAGTCTTAATAATAGCACGGCGCAGGGGTACCATCGAAACAATTTTCAAATGGATCGCTACGAAATGGAAATTTACGTTTATAATATAATATTCATGGAAATAATATGCGTAGATTATTATATATTATACTGTACGTTGTGTTATTATTATGCATTATATGTGTAATAACTAATAAACTTCATAATTTAATTCTTACCTTTCTATTTTGTTAATTCAGTTTGCTTAAGAATAAAAAAGACTTGCATTTCGATTTAATTGTTGCGCAAGCAACGGGCTAATAAAAACAATTCCATAACGTGTCCTAAATCATGTCTAAATGATAAAACTCAGTTTTTCGAAGATGAAACTGTTGAAAAACTCATGAAAACTCCATTTTTCGTCGACAAAACTCTTGAAAAACTAAGAAAACCCAGTTTTTCGCCGACGAAACTCTTGAAAAACTATAGATACTATAGATTTCTGAAAATACAGAAAACGTATGAAATATCATTATATTAAATAAAATACGTAAAGAAACAAGATACTTCGAACAGCTAATAATGAATATTATAATTGATTTTTAATAATTATACGTACCTTTTCCAATTCTTAGTTTTAAAAAGATTTGTTGCTGTAAACGAGAAGTTGCATGTGATTTCCACAAAATCGGTGTGACATGTAAATAATAATATTATTATTGATGTACATTTGCTTTTAATAATTATATTACACATTAATAAACAGTTCCTTACAAAAATGTAATTCTGTTTTATATGGACAAACGTAAAACTTTTTATGACGTATTACTTCCGCATTATCGGTGTGAGAATAATGTTATACTTATTCTGTATAATATTATTTTTATTATATTAAAAACGGTCCTTTAGTCTTCTGAGAATATGGAGAGGTAAAAACGGCTCCGTGCGATTATATGTAGATTATATATAATTTATTATTACATATTTCATTAAATTCTACAATACAAAGGCCACGAAAATGCAAATATGATAGAATGGGAATAATAACAAAATAACGTAAGAAATAGAAAGAAGATATAGAATTAAAATATTGTAAATATTAATTAGAAACGCATTACCCGAGTATAATAAAACCGCAAATGAAACATAAAAAAGCATTTTAAAATTTAACAAATATTAATAAACTTCATAATTAATTGAGAATTTACGAGGATAATTCGCGGTAATTAATTAATTAGCTTCGTATGTTACGAATGAATGAATTAGCAATTTATTATCACTGAGTATGTGAAACGTACCACTACAATCTTAATATTAAATTCATGAAAATAATTATATATACACATAATATTCTATATCATATATTATATCAAGTATCGATATAATCCCACTGAACCATTTGCTACCTTTCCATATTGTGAAATGCTACTCATTCGAACTGAAATAATTTCAGTAATATATAACTATTCCGAAGACAATAGAAAGAGAATATACATATAATATATATGCACATATTAATATATATCACTATTGGAATGCCGGAAGATGTTGTCGCCAGATCGCACAAATCAAATCTACGTATTCGGGGAGATGCAATCGTGACGATTATAATATTCCCAACAATAAATAATACGATTCCATCGAAAACATTGAATCCACCCTAAAGTTCTACACTGCTACGACTAATGAGCATTTTAATTGATAACTCTTTAATGAGAATCTTACTTAACCCGTTACCTGGGTTATGTTTCATTGACAACTTTGTACGCGTAGTTAAAAGTTAATGAAGATGCATTAATCAGAATTAACGTACATACAGTTCAACATTTATTACACTTCATTTATTACAGTAATTAATCAATTAATTAGTGTAACAGATTACTTTATTACATTTAATCGAAGACACAAAGGCGACTCGCGCGCGGAATGAAGTCAGAATGTTAGTCTAGAATTTGTTTTACACGATAACAAATATAGTGTTTAAATAAGGAGTACTCAATTGTTGTTAATCATTATATAATAATGAAATCGTTAGGTTACTAAAATACACGTTAAGGTTATCACAGTTTTTGCAGCAGCTTCCAGCAAGAAAAGATGACAACCGTCTTCAACTTATCAACACGAGAGAAATTGCTTTTCCTTGCACTTCACCTTCTCAATTTTTGCAATCACATTTAAAAATGTCGACAAAAATCACTTTCTAAATCTTGGAAATCAAAAGAACCGACAGTCGAATATTAATACAATGACATCGGAAGTTACATTATATTAGGTCAAAGTTCCGTCGCTTTTATGGAACTCGTACAACACGCGGTTGTCGCGAATGCATCTTATCCACCGACACGTTTTCCATTGAATTTCCTACGAAAAACTAACGATTTACTCTGGATTTTTATCCGGCTTCATACTTCAGGTTCCAGTAATAAAAACAGTGCCAATGGGAATTTTCCAATCCAAACTTTAAACACCAATAAACAGACCGAAAGTCTTGGTACGAAAAAGCGACGGAACTTTGTGGAAGACCTAACACACTAGTTCAGTGCGAAGCATTGTTTGCACTCATTTCAACCTCATAAAGCGAAAACTGAAGTGAAAACTTCATGAAACTCACGAAGAACGAATATGATAAAACAGTTCCTCCGCAGAGTTCACATCATAATGTTCATATCGTTAGAGTAATGGAACATTTTGCGTTGTATGATTAATAAGACTGATGAGTTTTGGAACGTTGGAGTGTGACATGTAACTTTAAACCGTTCCTGCACTTTGTAATGGATTCAACGTGTGTCACGGAAAGGGATCTCTAATTTCCTTCAATCTGGAATCCTTCCATTGGATACCGTTCCTTCGTTACTCTTATTGTTAGTTCAGCCAACTTTCCAGGAGCACGATGATATTTAGATTAAAATACGAGGATTCCTCCGCCTTTGAGTGAAAGGTTTGCTGCGGTGCAATTACTTGACGAAGTTTTTCGTGCATTTTAACGACAGAACTACAATGTGAAGTTATCTTCAACAAACAAAAGTCGCGGTGCCGTAAGACTGGCTTCGTAAAACAATTCTTATGTATTCTTCTTTGTCCATCTCTAATCACAATCCTTAAGTATAGTGTTATTCTGTAAAGAAGATGCGCACGTCATCGGCCAATTAAATCTGTCGTAAGTCCCATTACCGTGTTAACGAAGGCTGCAGCGTCCCGCGCGTCTTCTTTGTAGAACGCCACTGTACATGGCAAATATGTCATACTTTATTATCATTGAGATCACATATCACTTTCTGATGAACAAACACCTTATTTTTTAACAATGACTTTTCTATACATCTTCATATACCATGTTGTCCTGAAGTAGACATTAAGATTCGAATAATAATGAGATTACTTCTTCGTCGTATCGGGTGAGACTAATATCAGACTGTAGACATTTGTTTATTAAACATGTCAGTTAAGGGTTACTTTCTGAAACTGCGTTACACAAACGTTTGTTTCAATAATGCGTTCTTCCAGCAGAATCAACTTTTCTTCTCCATTTGACAAGATTTCCCTTGCGGGAAGTAATGCGATCACGCTGGCGGACTATTCGGGTTCCATATTTACGACGATTCGATCCTAAGTTATGTTAGGGTGCATGATAAAAATGTGAAAATAATTTAAGTTCCGGAATATGTTAGTGTATTGATGGAATTAACGTGACAGGTTAGTCACGTAGCGATAAGAAACTCAAAATGGAAGAATTTCGAGCCCTCTACACCGAGAAACGTCAACAAAATTAGAACTATGTTGATGAACCTTGTGGATGTTGAGTTCCGTCGTTCTCCACCATGCATGGCCGCGGGCATTTCCTCTTCTAGAAAATAAACGCCATTTTGAATTTATAATACATGTCCCTCCATAAACTCTCTTCAGTTTTTAGGGTCCTTTTCGATCTACATTGTTCATAATCCTTGAACAAATTCTATAACAACGCAAATAATTATTTACCGTTGTCTAATTTTGTTTGTTTCAAAGAGCACCATCTTTTTCCGTCGATAAAACTTTTTAGAATCAATTCATTTGCCCAAAACATGTCACGTTTAAGGCGTTAAGGGTCGAAAAAGACCCATAAGACAACACAAGGGGCCCAAAATGTAGGCAAACTATAATAATTGTTATCTCTGAACTTTTCCAAAGTAGAAAAAACGGTAATACTGTGTAATATGCTGTTTTCTGAAAAGTTTTCGTTACCCAGATGAATACTAGGTGACCGGCGACACAATTAAAAAACGAAGAAGATGCGGTTACTTTTCCTCAGGCTAGCAATCATAGTAATATAATAATAACCAAGAATTGCAGTGAGACTATTAAGAGTAGTACTTCACGTTCGTGGAATATAAACGCAGTTAAAACATGGACGGAATACTGACGAAATGCAGTTATAGCAATACACAGGATGTAATTGAAATTCTTGTACATAGTTCCGCGACATACCCGACCCCAACCCTATGTAACTTATGTAAAATACGTAGTCGTAACTACTCGAAGTTCCGTGTTACATAGGGTCCTCGAGTTCTACCCATAATTACATAAACTAGCGCAGTCTTCCTGCAGTCTTCGACAGTTAAACGCACCGTTATTTTTGGAAGCGATGCAAGTTGACTTCTTGCGACTTTAATATAAAATAATAAAACAACAAAATAACGGTAGAAACGTGTAGTATGATGTTGTCTGAAAAGTTTTCTTCACCCACATGATGCGTTACTTAGACTTATCACGTGACCGGTATTAAAAAAAATAATAAAAGAAAGATATCAATCCGTACTAGAAAATTGTCATTAATTCTGTCTTCTTATAATGTGGACTTAAAAATATCGTTGAGAAATAGCGGTTCGCATTTAAAGGAAGAAATAATCATAAAGTGTTGTATCAAGTTGTCAGTCGTACCAACATCCGCAGGATAGCCATCTGATGTCATAAAATCTCAGGAAGCTTACCTTCTATCACATGTATCATGATATACGCTGGTCTCGTGTTGCTTGGGGAACAAGTGTAATTGGCACCATGGGACAACTTGACTTTGTCGACAACCAAAATGGAGCCGTTTTTTGTGGCCTCGACTTTCACGCCAGGTTCGTCATCATAGTTTATCATACGACCTTCACGATACCAGAAAATAAAACTTGGAGCTTCCGCCGCAGCCATCAGCTGACACTCAAGGCGCAGACTCGAACCTTGCTTCACATGGAGATCCGGTCCACCAGGAATTACTGAATATGCTTCGGTAATGTTCAAACGAACGAATCGCTGTTGCACTGGCTCCGTTTGTATCTGTTTTTGAGATTTGTTTGCGAAAAATGGTTATTGTTAATATTAATTCCCTGTAGTTACATGTAATTTTGAAGTAGAGATGCTCGGTGCTGGTTTTATAGTAGATGGTTCTTATAATAATTTTACCTGACATTCATAGAGCCCGGCGTCGTCGTGTTTCACGTTTTTTATCATCAGCGTCCAATCCGGACTACTTGAGACTACCACAAATCTTGTGTCTATCGAATGTGTGCCTCGACCTACTGTCAAAAGTTGTCTGTCCTCCTTCCGCCTAATCCACGTCACCTGCAATATAAAAAACACAGATTATTATTTTAAATAATACCTGGGAATTTCAATTTTGTAAATTTTAGTTTAATTTATTAACGGGTATTCACAATTAGCAATACAATTGGTTTAACAAAGGACAGCAGCATAACACGTGCAGAAATTAAATGCCACAGTGCAAGGTTCACTTCATTTATTTATTTGTCACATTCATGAAATTCCAATCTAATATATCGATAATATTCATAGAATACACAGTTTTATTTTTAGGGGTTACGATTGGCGGATTCGGTTTCAGTGAACACAAAAAGTTGTCCAAATTTCTTGTGCAATTGACGACTTTTTAAAACACTATTGGACGCGTCACTCACAGTTTTCATTTCCAATGTTAAAACGCGCATCAGTTTTGTTTTGAGGTGTAAACAAAGAACTAGTAAACATGAAAGTACGAAACGACTGGACGAAACAGAAACACGCTGGAAGTTGCACGACACTCGTGAATCTTAGAATACTCCCGTGTGATAACATTTGAGTGTAGTATCATCAAAATTGCACTTCCACCCGCTGCCTCCTATCTCCGCGCATTTCACTTTTTAAGCTGCCACGATTTGCGTAGGTGCACTCGTCTAAATGACACTGTGCAATATTTAAGAGATTTCGAGGGCCAGGTTTGAGGACCCGTTTTTCTATTCTCCGGCATATTTCTCCGAAAATTATGAAAATGGAAACTACATTCGCGATGAAGATTGCGTATCTGTGCCATTCTTGGAGTACAACGTTGGAACTACGGAACATGTACTTTATTGTTAGTTATATCTTGCTATAATTTATTCAATGTTTATATATAAATTATAGATGGAATATGTAAATTGATGTTAGAACTACGGAACGTATATTCAGTGATATTTATATATTTATTTATATATAATTATATTAACGAATTCGAAATCTAAAAAGCAATTCTCAATTTCCATGAAAGTTTCCACGGAGTTATGAGTGGATATCCGCGTAACGGAACCACGCATTAATGTTCGTTTATCAATAAATAACAAAAACCCTAGCGGAGAAACAAAGCGGCGTTTCAAAAATGAATGTCGCGGAAGTCGTTCGACGGAAATGGCTTTCAATTATTATAATTACTAGCCTGGTTCTCTGGGATTTGTTTGAAGTCGTGGAATCGTGTCGAGAATGAAGCGAATAATTGCTAATTCTTCCATGGCCGCCGTAAAACTTATATCGCAAATAATCAGTGGAATCCGCGGTGATTTCAAAGGATTATAAATGAGTATAAATGAAATTACTATGCCAGTATTCCCCGTCTTCTAATTACGCGTCATATAACCTCGTTTGATGTCCGCATAATTTTATGCATTTTTTATTGCCACTTTTAGCTGACTGTAAACTAAAATATTCACTCGATGTGTTCAACAGAAACATTTCGACTGATACGAATTATTCTATCGAAGGCTGAATTCCA
This sequence comes from Nysson spinosus, assembly GCA_910591585.2. NCBI lineage: Eukaryota > Metazoa > Arthropoda > Insecta > Hymenoptera > Crabronidae > Nysson > Nysson spinosus. The sequence goes on from OU342849.1 coordinate 2,366,090, forward strand.
TAAAAAGCAAAATCCACGTAAAACTTTTGAAATCACGGCGGCATTGCGAGTCAATAAGTAGATAACACTAGGAGTGCAAGTTGGATCGTAATAAGTCGCGGCAATTCATTATTCAACTCGTTTATAGTGTAGTGCACTTCACGGCACTCGTCGATCTTCAGGACTGCAACAGAAAATCACGAAGCTACTTGCCGCGAACGTTGAGTGCACTCGACAAAGACAATTAGAGCATGCAAGTGCACCGGCCTCTTTTCCGTACCGTCATTGTCAGAAACATCGACAAGACCAGTCTGTTCCTAGCTATGCAACCAATGGCGACTCTAGTTAGCCCCTACGAGATACCAGAACAGTAATTATGGTAATTTCAGGGCCATTTTCATTGAGTTATCGTGCACCCCGAACCCTGCTACTTGGCTTTCGAGTTTCGCTTTGTTCTCCGCATAACCGGCTGTATTGTTCATTGACAAATGGCAGTCAACCATTGTCAAATTGCTTTCATGATACCAACGAGATAAGTCGGGGAGAATAATGAAAGAATTATATCCTACTCGTAGCTGCAATTAGTGTGTTTACGTGGAAAGTACGCGCCGGGAGTTTACGTTCATACTTGACTATTATACTTTTGATTGGATTTAATTCAACAAGACTTTTATTATATATATTCCGTGTATCATGAAACGCATATTTATTTTATTAATGCCGGTTTAACGCGGCTTTTTTAAGCGGATGAAAATCGTGTAAATGGAGTGTGCCAGTACGAAAAAAAATACTAGAGAGAAAAGCCAGTATAAGTTATACAGATATTGATTTCATAGGTTCACAAAAAAAATAATGAAAATTCAGTAAAATCGGGATTACTGACGTCACGTGTCTCTTTTTAACTGAATATCAGTAAACAAAAGGGTGGCCCTTAATTTGGGGCGACCTCGGAAATGTTGTCACCGAACCCCTCTCAAACCGTTCCAATGCCAAGAAAGTAAATTCCGTAAAATTGCAGTTCAATCAAATAACGGGATTTTGCAATAAGGCAAATATGATCGATAAAATGGTTGATTTGTAATGCAAAAAGGTGAGTATGATCAGTAAAAGGGTTACTTTGGAGTGAAAAAATCTGTATTCGCGTGTCTGTGTAAGTCGGCGCATACCACTAATATACTTCGAAAGCTTCCAATCCAATACGAGCTGTTCATTTCCGTTTCTTTCGAACTACCGGCTGACAAGCTTTATATTTTGGCGATCGTAAAGTCAAGCCGAGGTAAACGAACGAACGAAGGAGACGGAGATCAGAGGGCCAAAGCTCATCGAGCTTCCAGATTGTTTCCGTGTCGCTTATCTCTTTCGTACGAGATAGCAAAGCAAATAAAAAGAGAAGGAGAATCCAGAGTTGGAGAGACGGCAGAGCGTCGGTCGAAAGCCAATAAATTTCTCGCGATTCCGACCCATTCTTTCGAGGGGGGGGACATTAATTAAACGGGCCCCTCCCGCCCCGATGTTATCGTACCACCGCGTTCACACGTGGCAAGAAAACCGCCATGATTAATGGAATCCTGCCACATGGAAGAGGGATCATTTTCTTTCCTTTTACCATCTCCACGAGATGAAGATTTTATGAACGCGCCGAAGAAATGCCTGTCTCATTGCAGCCAACATTTCCTTACGAAAATACCTATAGACATTGCTGCGCCATTCTAGCCGCAGAAATAACAGAGAGTAATTTTGTAACGAGTCTATCATTACTATTAATAATTAATAATAAAACATTTGAAATCTATGTATTTCTTTATGATTTCCTGTAACTCTTACTATTTTTGTCCAGTTAGGATGACATTTTTTTCGTCGTTCTTTGTGCTCCGACGGAAAGTATTATACTTTCACTATTTCGTCAAATAAAATTATTTTCCAGAATGTCCAGAGTATTTGAATTTCGATTTAAACATTCGCACGAACTTCTTCCGGTTCCTAATATATAATAATATGTTACGGTGCCGAATTGAAATTCCTCGTTTTAAGATGCAGTTGCTTAGTTACGCTTTTGGCGCTGATAACGAAAGGGTTGAGGAATGAAGTTTGGCTGCAGGCCGAATCAATAGATGCGATCATGAGATGCTAAGACAATACGCTGATTAAGTTAGTTTAAGTTTCTCTTACTGCTTCGAACTATTGATTTCGATGCCGGAGATAGTTGCCATAGTTTGCGGATTTGTGTTGGTACCTCGATCTTAGCTTCGACACTTGATTAACGTAAAAGCGACTGCCTTCTCTGCGGAACAATAATTATCCCACAATAATTATCTCCTTTAACCCTTTGCGGTCCTACAATATCTCGAGGGTGGCTCGACATCAGATTTCGTTCCATGTCCAACTTAATTATAAGTTACGACATAAGTTATAAGTTATAAACAATAATAGACAATGTTTTTAAACACCAACCCTTTGCACTCGAGATGATTTATTATTACTTAGACTTATCGCAGCAACTCGGGTTGCGACTGAGAGTCGACATCAAGTATTTCCTACAACGTTGGTTCTAACTTATTATAAAATCCAATAACAAAAAGTAACTAGAGTGCAAAGGGTTAATATTATGACTAACAAAAAGAAGATATCAATCTGTAGAGGAGAATGATATTTTACTTCCGTTTTCATAACAACGGGACTTTTAAAAATAATTGATTAAACCATTTAACAAAAAACCATTTTTAAAAATAACGGTTCAAATATATTATTATATAATTAGATTAGGTCTAATCTACCAGCCGCAACATACAAACCAAGAATATTAACTACCTCAAAGACCAACAAAAAACAACTTTCAAGATTATATAATTAGATATCCTGTTTTATGCGGGACACTCTGTATAACACGGAAGAAACATTAAATCCCCAACAATGATATAAACAATTCACCACCGATATATATTTCATGCACGCAAACGTTATCAGGGATCCTAGACTCGCGATTTATTTCGTCGCGAAATTACACATTAAATATACGCTTGCTTTCCAACGATAATTATCTGATTATATTACACGATGACAAACATGACAAAAAGCAGTCCAGGTTGGTCGTCGATGCACGGTGGTTTCCGCTTCATAAAATCAACGGAACATATTATGAAAACAAATGTTTGTTTTCCGTCCAGTCGCGTGCTTTTATTGGACGCAGGGTGCGAGAGAGTTGAAGTTACAGCATTCAGGAAAATGGCGTTCTTCGCTATGAAACATCGTCCGTGCTAATTCAATATGTCGGCGCAGTGACGTTCCGTGTAATCATGTAAACTCTGTATTCAGTGATTTCAGTAAACAGAGTCTGTTAACATCCGATCTTCTATTTGAAATCATTTTCTCGATAATCAATACCATTAATATCGCGATTGGTCAAACATATTTTTATTTGTTTGCGCTGGCTTTGAATCAACGTGACTTGCGTTGCATGGCCTGCCATTTTGATATATTATTATTCTCCGCGTTTCCGGTCATTGTTTATGCTAAGTCGAATTTTACACGTTAATAAAAACACACATACATACCGAATATAATCTAATTCTAAGGATCACTAATTTCTTTGACACTCTATCAGTCGCGATCCATATTGCTTATCATCTTCACGTCTGCCTCGCAGGGTGCCACCGAACTTGCGCGTGATTTCTCATTCATTAGATTCCCACCATGGTTGGCAGCGCTGAGTGGATTTACGAGGACCTTCCGTGTTTATAGGGGATAAACCAGAGTGCATTCTCGTCGCGTACGTGCAAAATCTCTTTCTCACTGGGAGGACCCCGCAACATTCTGCTTCCATATACAGGGTGTATCATAATTGCCGGTGCAACCTCGTAGGGACTTCGCGCAATGTATATTTAAAGTCATCTTCCTCGAAAACAAAACCTTGTTTCAAAAAATCTTATTCTTCACTTTCGACTTAGTTTTGCACGAGGAGTCAGTGCCTACTCGATTACACCATCAAGTATGATACACACTGTATACATACGCGAAATGATGCGTTGGGTCTTCGTAGAAGACTCATCAGATTGGACCATCTCAAGAAACGCAACCGCGAAGTGGAAAAAAGTGGCGAGGGAAAAACTAGGGGCACCTATGTGCCATGAATAAAAGATAACTCCAGGAATCGCGGGCTTTTCTGCGTAACTCTGTGCTTCACTGCCATATTGATTACCTTCTTGACGCTTTTTGATCGGCCACGATATATGACCCACCGTGAGTTACGGTTTATCTCTGGGTTATGGAGTTATTTTATGAGCCTTTTTTCGGCTCCCGAGAACTTCGAATCTCGGTACACCCGGATTTTGTTCAGAATTTATAGGTCTACTGTTGTTTTGCTGGCTCATTTAACAGTGTAACTTCGAAACCCTTAGGTCATTCCGAGTTGACTCTTTTTTCTCCGCAGAAGTGGAATTCGTTACTAAGTTCGGCACCGATTTAGAAACCGTCTCGAATCGGCAGAAATGGAAGCATTTTGCAAATTCTATTCTTAGCTCTTCATTTTGCATTTATAAATGCGATATTTCAAGAAAACATTTTTTATATATCGCAAGTGCTTGAACTGAAAAGCATTTAATTATATGCGTTTGCTTTTTGTAAACACTCAAAGTAAGTTGTTTAAATTTCCATGAAAATCGCCACTGTATCATGCACTGCAAATATGCTAAGCAACTTCCTGAAAACTGCGCTTCCTAGAAATAGACGTTTATTCGGAGAGAAAACAACGGAACTAAAAAATTCATATGAAGCTGATATACATTCTGAATCACTTAAAACTTCCAAATATGGTTCCTGTACTTCCGTGTTATGCAAACTGAGTTTGATGATGCATCATGGCATTCTCCGCATCTGAATAATTATTTGAAAATAATAAACACGTTTGGATAAAACGTGCGAATATAATATCAAAGTATTGGATAGAAAAAGTGGCAAATTACGATGTTAAACAAATTTCATTAAATTATATTAATTTCTATACATATCACCGATAATAATTACTTGATCGAGTGGCGACTGAGAATCGCCAACGATTTTCCACAAAGTTCGTGCCGTTCGAATCACTTTTTTTACTGGGAAATGAAGGATTTTTATAAGACGGGATCACAAAGCTGTCCAAAATATGGCAAATATTATAAGTCGAAACGGGAACATATTATTGAAAAGAACATTAAAAAAATAAACAAATTGAATAAAAGTCGTTTTCTCTTTTCATTTTGAAAACTGCAGGAACTTTTTGAGCCAACTTAATATTTTGTTGTTGATTATCATCACTTTTTTCGACTTCTTAAGTTCATATTACAAGTTTCCTCATTAATTCTTGTGTGATATTAGTTCTCGTATGATATTAATTATTAGTTGGCGTGCGTGCTTTGCAATAGTTACACTGTTCGACGGAGATTTAGTTGATCGAAACCGGTCGTTTGCTGTACATGCTAGGATCCAATTCGGTGATCTGCTTGTTAATTAACGTTAGTTATCGACAACTATCGTAACGTAATTATATGCCACCTAATCTGGATTCCATTATTTCATCGACGCCTGCAGTAATTTCCTGATATCCTAATCATCGTATCTATTATGTATCTCATATTTAACAACTATTATTAGATTTGTATACAAAATATATATCGACAAGTTGCATAAGAAATGGTAAGAACTTATTAACAATTACGGCGAACATATTAAATTAAAGTCCACTGTAATTCATTTCATAAACGAATCAATTTTATTTTAAAGAATGGGACTTATTTATGAACTTATTAATTTAAAGAAAAATCTCCCGGACGAATGGAATTGATTTATGACGTGTAAAAGGAGGGATAATTTGCTACGTGTAAAGACTACCGCGTAAACAGGGGGATAACTTGTCGCGTATAAAGAGAACCGCATAAACGGAGGAGTAATTAGCTGCGTAGAAAAAAAGTATCTCGAGGAGCGAGTGTATATATTTATATACTTTTTAAGGTAGCGCACATAAAAAATTCACTTCAGACTTTCTTCATCCTGAAACCGATCCGACGCGCCATATGGCGTCGAGAAAGATGGAGCGCGAATTTCTTTGTAAACGGATAAACTTTCTTATAAGTGGTTTGCGAGGGATGAAGATCTGCGCCGTAAAAGGCCGAGTACCGTAGGGAAAGTTCACGTTTTAAAAACCCATTAAAAACGTAACCATACGGGAAGAGTGTGATAAATTAGGCGAAGGTTCCCTGCGTGAAAGATTGAAAGGACTTTTAATGAAAGAAGATAACGAAGGAACTTCACAAAGTTCGCGCCATTATTTCGTTTACGAAAGACCCACATTTCTTCACTTTCGATCGGGTTTAACGATAGACATTCGGTGATCGTCGCTCGTTATTGAAAGGTTATTTGCATTAACAATGCAATGCAACAATTGCCACTTAACTAACTTAAATAACTTGCCACTGCAGGCTATGCTTTGTTTATCAAATTTCTGCAAAATATACTGCAGATTCGTTTTTATATACGATTTAATCTAATGAATGTGAATTCGGTGATCGTCGCTCGTTATTGAAAGGTTATTTGCATTAACAATGCGATGCAACAATTGCCACTGCAGGCTATGCTTTGTTTATCAAATTTCTGCAAAATATACTGCAGATTCGTTTTTATATACGATTTAATCTAATGAATGTGAATTCGGTGATCGTCGCTCGTTATTGAAAGGTTATTTGCATTAGCAATGCAATGCAACAATTGCCACTGCAGCCTATACTTTGTTTATAAAATTTTTGCAAAATATACTGCAGATTCGTTTTTATATACGATTTAATCTAATGAATGTGACGCCTTGATATTCATTTAAGTTGTTAAGCAAACCTTGAAACAGTAAACGACGATTTCAAGTGATCATCGAATACAGACGCAATACAAAAGCAATGATTAAAAGGTTTTCCTTCGGGAAATATTTATTCGGAGCAAATATTATGTTCAAATATACGTTATTCTTTAACAGCAGCAGGAAAGCTTGTCACGTCTCGCACATAATACAACAAAGTCTCACACTTTGACTGTTTCCCATTCTTTGCTTCCTACTTTCCTTTACACCTTTACAAGACCCACACGCAAGCCCAGGTTTTTTCACAAAACATTCGTCATTTCGTTTTCCCTTACATTTATTCGTCCCACGTACACGTCACAATTCAACGCGACTGTCACACCAACCTCATTTCTTTCCGAAGGTTGACTCGTAAAAGCTCTCAGTTGGCTACCATGGCGAGTCAGCGTTTTCACATCTTCATCCTTCCGCAACCTAATCCATGATCTGGGTCACGTTTCCTAATCTCGACCGTTTTTTTTACAATTCCCAGTGTCCATTGTTCCAGCAGGTGGTTTTTAGCAATCTAGAATTCCTTATCGGGAATTTAATGAATCAATTTCATCCTCATTGTATGTTTAAGCACAGTTTCCGTCATTTGTGGAATACAAAGGAAATTGAGCGGTATCCGGTGGACAGTTTTACTTAATTGATAAATTTACTTAACTCACATTACAAATATTCCTGCAAAAATTATCCCTTATTTTACCAAGAAACGAATTCCTTTTTGTGCGAAATTTTATGGAATGCATAAAATTCACCGCATAAAAGCAGACTCGAGCAGACTGCGAGTGCATTTATATCGTTTTCTATGCTTTATTTATCGAAGTAACTATTGGAACAATATTTAGAATAATGCTGGTTGTGGTGGCAAGTAATTATAATATTGTTATTCTACTGCCAGAAATGTTTTCTTTGGTAAAAAAATTATTATCGTTGCCTGGTATCGCTTCATCTTTCTGTTGAATGCGGTCAGTTCGTTGCATTAATTTACCGGCGATGGAAACGCGTGTACATCGATACGTGGATACAGGATGCGAGGGTGTGGATGGAGCATTATATTCCCGCGATGTGCGAGGTATAAATTTTCCGGTAGTCAGAGCCAATATGAATATTTCGGAAATCGCTACACGTCCGTTCAAATTCCAAGAGGAAATCCCAACGGAGCCAGGAACTTCTCCAATTTTCTGCTCGGAATGGCGGATTGTCTCCGGAATGCAACAGAAATTTCGCTATCGAATGGCGGACACAACTCCACTTCACCCGCCATTTTTCTCTCATCAACATGCTAATAGCTGGCCAAAGTAATTTGTAACTTTAACACTGGAATTACAGAAGTAGTCAAAATGACGGGTCCACGGAATTTAACTATTTCTGTGTCACAGGGTTTTGCACAAACACGAACAAAAATGCCAGTTCAACACGCCGTACTTCTTCATTTCAGACAAATTTGTTTGTTGAAAAGAAGAAATGACCTGTTTATCTTGAAAAATGGACTTTTGAAATAAACGGGTCAAACATATTTGTCCAAAACACTGACTAAGCAGTTTATAGGAAGTTTGACTACTTATGAGTAGCTAAAAATGAATGATCAAAAGTAGAGTAGTCAAAAATAGTCAGCGGGTTAATATAAAAGTGGTATTAAATTATTTTTGCTCAGCCACTACCTTCGTATTCTATTTTGGTATACAATCACCGCAATATGGAGTGGAGAATATCAAATATCGGACAAGCATTAACCGCGAATGGCAAACAAACTGGAAATTAGATCGAACTATCTGCAATACAGTGGAACATAGTTTCAATGATTAGTACGAGGACATGATGTCCACGCAAACATTGAAAGGTGACCGTAGCTGCGCGTCCATTCGTCTTCCTACTCCACGTGTTCGCCATGTACACAACACGAACACTGAATTAACGGATATCATCAATGGATACCTGATACGCTACGAGTTATTTTTATTAGGTCTTCCACAAAGTTCCGTCGCTTATTGAATTGGGAAATTCCTATCGATACTGTTTTTATTACTCGGGCCTGAAGTATGGAATTGGAATCTCCCTATAAGTCGCCTCTTACGAAAGGCAGGGAGCTACCCTGGGCCTATTCTACTCCGGGCCCAGACAGGGGTTATATCACTGATTTCAGTTTTGATCAGAAAATTCACACTGACCCTGTTTTTATTACTCGCCCATGAAGTATGGAATCGGGTCAAAATCCAGGGTCAGTCGTTAGTTTTTCGTAGGAAATTCAACGGAAAACGTGTCGGTGGATAGGATGCATTCGCGACACCGCGTGTTATACGAGTTCCAAAAAGGGAACGATGCTTCGGTTACGACCCAAAATTTGCGTAGCGTTTTCGGAGGGGCTACTGGAAATTGTCGTACGGTGCGAAGGTGGTTCGCGAAGTTTAAAACGGGAAATTTTAATCTTGAAGACGAGTCCTACATATTAACATAGATAACATATAATTAAATTAAAATTGCCGAGGATAATATAGATAGAAATTCATCCGATATTGAAACCGTATATGAATGCTAATACCGTGGATTATAAATTATCCTCGATTCGAGAAACTTTTGGACTCTCAGCAATCCTCATTTATAATTCATATTAAACATGGATCGTTGAAATTAATTGTGTCGTGGACATATTTTAATCCGAATTTAAAGCCGTCTCTTTATAACGGAATATTGTGAATTAATTAAAGTTGATAATTGTGTTCATTAGTGACCGAAACTTATTTCATTCAACGATATTCTTATTATGAATGACTTGTTAATATGAACACGCAATTATTATTAATCGTTGAATGGTGGCATAATTGGTAGACATTTGAGAACGAAAGCTTAGTTTCCACTAATTGAATATTATTTTAAGTTCAGCTTGGAACGAGAATCACTGGAGATAACAGCTTTCAGAGCACGGAGGAAGTGAACGGGTAAAGATAATAACGGCATTACATATTTTAATAGGAATATACATATTCATATTTCGTGATATACCGTGAGCTGCAGTGTAATCTTAACATTGCATAATCTTGTAAAAGCAGCTCGACGATTGTAATGTTGGATTTATGATAATAACTTTGCAGTAATCGAAGTGTTTCTAGATGAGAAAAACTATTAACTCATTCATTCTTAAATGCAATACAAAGCCTGTTTACTGGATTTACGATGATTAATTAGCGAAACGTAACCGGGAAATGATCCGAAATTATGCATTTTATGGAAACCCGTTTCTGTCTGTTTAACTGGCGCAATTCACTGCGAACTGGATTCCACATATGATGATGTACTTTGTGCGGCCATAAATGCTTGTTTCGCGGATATATTTGCAAGCTTTACATCTAGTTTCAAAGAACTGTTCATTATCTTGGTTTACCAAGAAACGGGAAAATTCGTTTTTGTTAGTTTGAGTAAACAAAGCGCATAATACGCTGCCACGCGAATGCCTCACTTTAGAATGCCACTGTCTACGAGCACCGCTTAAAAGCGCATTCATTTCGGAATATCTTAAAAAGAACATTTAAAAAACGTCCTTTTTAATCAAATCCTGACTTAAATAGTCTCGAAGAAATAATGAATCTTTTTTATTACCGTAATGTTGACAGTATCGTCCAAGAATAAAAATCAAGTACAAACATGATTCCTAAATAGAAAGAGAAGAAGGTACGAATTTAGTTGCCAACCTAATAGTAGCATATATTTCTAATGCAGCTTGGCGAAGGAATTGAAAATAGTGACGCTGGTTTTATAAATAACGTGTTACCATGGTAATCCAAAATTGACGGTGTTCCGTACGTTGTGTGCCAATTTTTTATGCAACGTACTGATAAAAGTTTGAGGAAACCGCGGGAACTTAATTCTGCATGTGGTTTACTGGCACGAAAGTAAACAGCTATGGAAAAATAATGGATCGTGAGAATTATTACGTAACACCTGCGCCAGGGTTTATTGTTCGGAATAAAACAATACGGAAAGGTAAAATGTAATAAATAAATGGTGTATCAATTTTGCAAGGAAAATATTACGATCGTAACATATTAATTTACAACACGGAAAGGTAAAAAATATAAATATGCGATCATATTCGTTGTTATAGAGGTGAAATTCATTAACGCACATTTTCAGGTAAACGAAACAGAGGCTTTTATATTTGTTTTATAATTAAAACTTCAATATTCACGAAATAAAATATTTTAATACAGCGAGTTATTTATATATCCTGCCTGCATTGGTTGGTAAAACTGTGTTTGTTAAATTATTATGTTTTAAGAAGAAAATGCCGGAATTGTAGCAAGTGATTTTTATCTGCACTAGATAACCTCGATTATCTAATAATGTTTAATACGAGAAAATAAATCGAGCTTCATAAAGCAGGCAACAAATTATTAATCACATTTATATAAATTTTGAATATTAATAAATGCTTCATTATAACTGAGTATATGTTCGCTAGTTCTAAATACACAAAAAAACTCGAGAAAGTGCAATGTAATAACCTTCCTTAATTTTGTATATTATATTGGGAATCGAAGTTGCATGCATTCCTTGGAGGATTAAATTGAAATTCCTGGCAAGTCTGATCGACCTTTGACCGGTAGTAGCCGAAGGTGGCCCTTTGAAGGAAACCGAGATACCTGTCGCTGTCGAGGTAAACCTGCCAGAACGAAATTGCAGAAATATCGAAATAAATCTGGACAGTAAACAATTAAAATGTCCAAAAAGGGTTGCATATAAAGTGTCTGCTTTATCTTATACACACTTCGTTCCTACATATCTCGTGTCACGTGATTGACATAAAGTAGCACGTTACGCCTTTCTCGACAAAGGAAGCAACATCAACGGTGTGGCATCGATATATTGCCTGAGAAGTACGGTTAAGTGGACCATTTCCGTGTACTCGTTTCACTGCCTATTGTTTTCAAGGGGCTCCATTTGTTACTTTTGTCCGTGCGCCAGTCGAGATGGTGCTTACATAACCATTTTGTAAAAATACGGAAGCACTGACCGTGGGTAAACACAATTTCGTATACCAAGTGCAATGCACGGTTCTCTGACAAAAGTAGCGCAAACAACTCGTCGGTGATAAGCCGATCTGTTATTTCATTTTTAATTCTACCTTTCGTGGATTTTGAGAGATTCTAACAATTGATTACTTTCCGGAAGTCATAATATATGTTATATATTCTTGTTGCATTATAATTATATATCCTTTTCTTTCTCGTACGACGAATGAAAAGTATAGAGAATAAATTGAATAAATATGAATAAGAGAATAAGAGAAGAAAATCAATTCAGTAAATGAAATCAAATTCGTTTATATAATATTTTGTAAAATACAAGAAGAAAATAATATAGAGAAGAAAATAGATGGAATGCATATAGGTTTTCTTTTTGGATTTTATTTACAAGGAACTCGTCCCGGTAAATTCAAGTAAAATATTAATAAATATTAAAATATCATAATAATGATTCTATCGTAGACACGTTGTGCCACATTTTCCATGTTTCATTATTTTACAAATAAATTCCACAGATTGCACAGATTATGCACGAGTCTGTGTCACGCGGGAGTATTCTACTTGTGCATGCTGCACATGACTTCTCGTTGACGAAGCTCCTAGATAAATGTGAGCTCCAACCAAAGGGACAATCTACGGCTGATTGTAATGACCTACGTGAACGTTTGTCACACGACCAAAGTGTAAAATACGTGTCATCCACGTGTAGTAAAGTGATTGACACATTTTTTATACGATTAAGAAGAATTTTTATCTCGGTGAACAACGTGGTTAAAGTTTTACTTGTAATATTGATCTACAGCCTCGCAGGAAGTACGGAAATTAATCCTTTTGTAGATCATATTCACCGTTTCATTTTAAACTGCATTTTATTTTTATTGTAATAATTTAAGAAAACAAATTTGTAGAAAAGCTTGATTTGCAAAAAGGTGAATATGATCTGCAAAATAGTTAATTTGGTATGCAAAACCATTATATTCATCCATAAATATGTTGTTGCGTTAATAAGCTGCTAAAATATTATAATAACAATAAACCAAACGATGCTGATTGGCTCAGCGACTGGTGAAGGTTAACAACGCAAGAATTTGCGTGGAGCAAAAGTTGTCGCGCAAACGAAAGAGAATCTGACGAGACAACAATCGTTTCTATAACCGAATTAATCCATTTGCCAAAAATTGAATAATAAGTTTAGCAGTTTTCATGGCGATTCTTTCGCCGGGAGATTCAATTGAGTTCCGCGTTGAACATCGAAAAGCGCTGCAGCAAAACTTCTTTATAAAAATCATCTTGTTCCAGTTAGCAATCGCAGCTACGGCGAACAATCGGAGAAGAAAATAATTACGCGACGACGGAAACAAGGAAGAAGAAAATTTGGGCCGCGCTTATAATAAGCGTTCCCCGCAAAAGTTTGTAATTTATTTCAAGCGAAAGAACACTTGTTACCGATGACACGGTAATTAACCAAATGTCAAATTAAAATTTCAAGCTCCACTTCCTTGATTTTCGTTTGTCCTACTTCATTTCGATTTGTATTAGGGATACCGGAAACAAACTTTAGATACTGTCTGACGCCAGACAATTTTTTCGCATCGACATTTGAGAATTTTATTTTCTCAAAAAGGCAAAAAGTCATCATTAATAATGGAAATTACTTTTACGACTCAACTCAATATTTTGGAAGGACGTTTTGTGTATCGCATCGGGAATCCACGATGAACCAGTAATTAGAACTTCACAGGTTTTCTCGAGATTCTATCTTACTCGGAACTTCCGACGGGGTTACCTTCTAGGTGTCGGCGGGTTTCCATGCAATTACCAGTGCAAAAGGGGTGGTTCTCACGAGAATTGGGTCGTGCAAACGTTTAATCTCCCGGTGTGTTCCAACGTGTCCGACTGTCATTCAGGGGAATGCAGCAATGTGTCGGTTGCAGTCAGGGGATGATTGGCAGGAGGAGCATTTCGAGCAGAGGAAGTTCTTCTGGTCAGTTGAGACCGCCATTTAATGGTGCTCATGGTATTCCTTTCTCCATGCAAGCTTACCAATCCCTGGCTTCTTCCTTTTCCTCGGTTTTCCTTGGTTTCCCTGTCTCTCTTTGACTTGGTAGCGGTGTAATTAACTGCTGTCAGTGGCACGTGCGCTTTAAACGAACCAGCCAGACAGAGAAGGAGCTGAAGGGGTGCGCGGGGTTGGCAGGGTGTGAAGAAAGGAGAGGGATGGAAGACGATGTACTTTGTTGCTCTTTGATACCCCTCATGCCATTGCCCTCAAGCATGGATTTCTCACCCTGTCGTGATCACATTCTCCCTTAGACACCTACCTTGACAGGACTCCCTTAAACTCGCCCTCTTATCTACCTACTTATCCTACTTTCCCATCCTGAGCGTGAAATTGATCTTCCGTTCTTTGTCCGCGTTTCAGGCCAGGCTTTGTCTAAATCAGGCTTGCCAACTGTCCTTTTCGCGATAGAGTCGATTCGGGTGAAGCAAACCTGGCCTCAGGGGTCCTCTAAGTTAGCGGCAGTAACACGTTGAGCGCTAAGGCGAAATGCGTGTTATATGATACCTCGCGATTTCGCATAACTTTGGAACTAATTTATCCTTCTCTGATCCTATCATCGAAAAATATAACTACGCTAATATTTATATTTATATCAAGATATATATCATAAACTTATTCTTCGACTCCAATCTATCGTGCATTCGTTTCAGGGAGTTTTTATACCATTATTATTATTGGTATTACTTCTGTATTTTATTTACTTTTTCCTTTATGGTTATTATTACTATATCGCTGTCTGTGTAAGCAAAGTGTTTGTAATCCAAGACGTTGAATAAATAAATACAGGTTCACTGGAACCAAAGGCTACGTGTCTTGCTACTGAATTCTGCCAGGATGCATTCTATTTGCATCGTTATTCCTAATTGAATTCCTTGGTAATTACTGATTGTGATTTGGTAAGACCAACGTGGAGGTTTAGAATTGATTAAGTTAACTGGTAAGGGTATGCATATCTAGGAATACACATCACGATTACATAGAATCTCATTTACGCATTTCCGGTCTGGCACGTTTATCCGAACCAGAAATCAACTCTGAAATTAACCCTTTATAACCCAGTTTTTTCGTGCCCCACAGAAAATTCTAGCAGACCCTTTTTACAATATAAATTATAAATTATGTACATTTTATGATATAATATTAAACTAATGAAATCTTGAACGTAATAGTTGTTTATTAGCATTTTCCAAGAAGCATCGGCCCCTCTGTTTTTTATAATATAAAATAATTTAAGGGTTAAAGCAGATAAGATATTAAAGAAAACAAAACAAAGTTCCGTGTAGAAGTAATGTTTACATTTACCTGCAAAAAATATGAATCCAGAAAATAAAAAGTGGTTAATAAAATTTCAAAATTCTTTGGTAGCTTACAGGATGAATATTCAGAAAGTTGGTGCCCGGGGCATATTATTTTTCAATCAATTTTCAAGTAATAATTCCATGACACTGAACCACCCGAATTATTATATTTTAATGCACGCGTTCGACACATTTACAGGGAGAGCGTTGAATATTAATTATTCAAGGGGTAAATAACGTTTGAATTAACATGAATTTAATAATGTAATCTGCATAGATTTAAATGAACGATAAGCTACATACGAAAGCGAATGTTGTACGGAATGCAGGTATCGGAGCAAAGTTATTATAACTGAATGCAATCAGTTGGGATTGGCGATAATATTTTGATTACGGAAGTCAATAATTGTTCGGAAATCGCCGCGCATTGTATTCGAACAAATGCATATTTGAAGAAGATAAAGTATTCCAAAAATAAAATAGAAATTCCATGTGGAAGTAATTATTAATAATATTTATATTCATGAGAAATAATCGAAACTTATAATCTAAATTTCCATTTACTTTTACTATTTACTTTTTATTCCGTTTATCCGAAGATTCTGTTAATGCTCTAGTTATTAATAATTTTGCTATTTCATAACGACTAGAGCTTTTTGTTTCTGCAAAATGGCTGCCGTAAGCAATACGAGAAATTCTTTTGGTCCCACGGACCGGTTTAATGGGATTCGGTATTTCAAAGGGCACGATTTTCCGCCGTCATTTCGGCGCTGCCTTTCATTTCGTTTCCTTGCACTTTCTCCCGTTATTGACTCATCTGAAGATTACAAAGGAGCTAGTCCGCTCGGATTACTAGGACGCCATGATTCGCTTTAACGATTCCAGGCATTAATTAAGACAAAATTCGTGACTCCTACAATCCTTTCTCTAATTAAGATCTCTCGAAGCTAAAGAATTATGTCAAACGACAATTCATGAATTCAGTTCAAATTGGGTGAATTTCTCCACGTTCACTTTACGTTTACGATCATCACAAAAATACAAACATTACTGACCGTAAAAAGCAGGGAATTATGAACAAAATACATTTAAACTTTTCTAATGAATTTTATTAAAACTGTTATGAAACCAATGCAAGAATATCTGGAAGAGAAATAGCTAAGTATTGTACGAAACAAGTCGTAACCTTTTGTAATACGTGCAAAGGGAAGCCTCATATTTGTGAAGAATGTTTTAATAACATTTATTAGAACTCTGCAAATATATTTTTTAATACTGCATTTATTATAGAGTATTATTTTTTTAATTTGATACCGTCGGTTCCCAGGGAGTACGTCGCGTAAATGATAAGTTCAGTGTCGGTCTCCATCGGTATGGGTTAGGTCTGAGTTAGGTTTAATGTGTTAAAGAACTCTGTTGCAGCTCGGTTGATTCCTACGAGAGCACAACTACAACACTTTACATAATGCACAATGCATCTTAATCGCACTCTCATTGTATATGCTCCTGGGAAATACAAATTTTCACTGGTAATTTCCCTCCACCTGAATGCGAGTTGGATCGGCTCGTTGAAGTCAGCCCGTAGGGTGGAAATTGTGGTTCTCAGCGCGTTGACGCTTGCAACATTAATATGGAGAAATTACGTTCCAGTTGGAAGAGGAAGCTTTCCACTCACCCTCGGCCCTACTCTTTCATCTTCCACTATTTCTACCACTATGGTGGGCTTGCACACCAACCACCAGTGACTCTACCATGACGAGTACTCAACCACATTTTGCGTGGTAGGTCTGAGGGCTTTCCACGGCAATGTGTTTCCCGATTTCCGGTCTTTGCCACGGTGACCTCAGCCTGTGGCTTGAATACCACGCTAAGCTACTTTCATCATTTATTTACACGCTGACCAAGGCGAGGACAAAAAAACTCGAGTGGGATCGTGTCTTTGGACACGGGAAACATATGATAAACATATGATACGTGATAGTTTCGAACAATTTCCTGAAAAATGCTGGACAAACTATTTCCACTGGTTTGCTAGTTCTAGTGTTAACACAGTGGCATGCAAACTTATGTACAGTGTGTATTTCCTATGTGTGCATTAGCCCGTGTATAATGTTCACATCGTACATAGTGTATTATACAGGCTGCATGTATGTGCACATTGTACATTTGTACACGGACTGGCTCACCTGTGTACATTACGTACGATGCATATATTTGCGAGTGTACTTACTATTCCAGGACCGGTAAATCGGCAGGGTAGCATTGCGTTTCCGCCGATTTGCGCGAGGACATCCTTCACGGATGAGCCAGGTATCGAAGAGCCAACTGCATTTTGAGTTACGCTGCCAGGTTTCTTCTCACCGGTTATTACACCCCCTGCAATTATTAGAAGCAAAAACACTTGGTTAGAATATATAATAATATAAATTCATGCTATTATATTATCCTCTGACATTTATTGTAATATGAAATCAAGTGTAAAATTACTGGATAGTTCAAGAGACCAGCATTCTGACGACTTATTTTATGATAGCTGCAGTTTTGGTTAATGTTTTATGTCCATTCAGTAGGTTCCCAACTACCCGACTAAACCTTACATTTAACCTACTCTGTTGCCTAGACTGCACTCAAAAACAACGCCTGCCACTCTATTTATCTATGCAATAGTGCAGTTTGTAGTTGCGCTCATTCATAGTTGTATACTCAAAGTTCTCGGAAACTAGACGTGCACTGATTCGCTTGAAATCCGCTTGGATCGAATCGGATCATGCTACGTATTCTATGTTCCTGCGTTTCCAGCAAGCCCCAAGTATTTTGCGCTCTCCGGATAGCGTTTGTTACTCGCCAGGTTGTAACTTGTAACGTTACTAATTCGAAATGCACCGGACACGTGCATGTTAAACTGTAAATGCACTCGTGAAATGCACTCGACTGTAAAGCAAGTATGTAGGGTGCCATTCCATGTACATGAATGTATATCAATAATCTGTGCTTTTTTACTTCTGCTTTCTGGGGAAGAATGAAAGTCACACAACTGAAGAAGTCGATGGAAATGTTTCTATGAAACTTAAAAGACTTAAGGAATTTTTGCTAATTACATAAATATACGTTAGAATAACATACTGTAATTTTCTCACGCACTTAAAATCCACATATTCTTTTGAACCAAGTATTTTCCATATAACGAAACCAATTACTGGGAACCGTAGAATTATGAGTAACTTCGAACATTGAGTTTCCGAATAGTTGAGTATTCCATCCGAGGTTTAATTTTCTCTTCGTCGCCTTTCCGCTTTCCCTCGCTTGTATACTTTCCCCGAAGAGTAGGAGACTGATTTCAATTGGCCCAGTTTCTTTGCTACTTTAAAGCTATCGACATCGTTCCAATATGTAATCACGAAGCTTCGCTGATCGCACTTGCGAGCCAGACATCTTCTTGCAGCATCCCAGCCTTCGTCGGAGAGAAACGTACGTGTAACGACTCGAACCTTCGCCGGGTGCTGAATCACATTACAACGAGCTATTATATTATGCTCTCGAGGATCATAGAATCCAATGCACTGCCGGAAGATTGGATATTCGCAAAGTATTGACGTATTGGAGAATGATAACGAACTTCGTTGTTCGAAATGTTTCCCTAATTTGCACTTTGCGAATGCATATTAGTAAACACATTTCGAAGCAGATGTTTTATTGCTATCCATTGCCAGTAGTCTGGTATTCTTTGACGTTTAATCATTTTAAGCAGTTAAGTTGTCGGTATTTAGTTTGGAAAGGTTTTTGATGTATCGACAATATATTCATCGAAGTGATTTGTATTTCGTTCAATGGGTCAAGTGCTTTTTAATGTTGAGGATTTTTTATGAAAGAGGTTGATATACCTAGCTTGGAATTTTCTTAAGTTGATAGGAATTATGTAACAGGTAAATGGTTGACTATGGAAATAGGGAACTAGAGAAATTGTAAACTATGGGAATAGTAAACTAGAGAAATTTCGAAACAGGGAATATCCTTATCGAATCAGGAAAATAGCGAACCAGAGAAATAGCGAACCAGGGAAATAGAGAACCAGGGAAATAGAGAACCAGGGAAATAGAGAACCAGGGAAATAGAGAACCAGGGAAATAGCGAACCAGGGAAATAGCGAACCAGGGAAATAGAGAACCAGGGGAATAGAGAACCAGGGAAATAGAGAATCAGAGAAATAGAGAACCAGGGAAATAGCGAACCAGGGAAATAGAGAGACAGGGAAATAGAGAACCAGGAAAATAGCGAACCAGGGGAATAGCGAACCAGGGAAATAATGATCCAGGAAAATAGCGATCCAGGGAAATAGCAAACCAGGGAAATACTGAAACCAGGGATATATCGAACCAGGGAAATATCAAACCACGGAAATAGCGAACCAAGGAAATAGCGAATCAGTTAAATAGTGAAACCAGATATACATCGAACCAGGGAAATCGTGAATCAGGGGTATATCGACCCAGGAAAATAGCGAACCAGGGAAACAGAGAACCAGGAAAATAGGAAACTAGGAGACGAAGATGGCCCGAATTAACTAGCGAACTAAGATGGTCTGGTTTCCCTCGTCAGTGTAAATTAGCACGCAGGCGGACAATTTTCAGACACTCGCCTAATAGGTAATGTAATTTCAGAAGTTCTTCAAGCAGAATGGCAGTAGGACTACAGGCGGTAAAGTCAGAGGCAAAGAAAGGGGCAGGTGAAGCAGCACCCTTTGGCTGATGCACGTACAGTGAATCTTAAATTTTGCGGCCGTTGCAACTGCTGCACTTCCATCTGCATCACTGAGTGAATAACTTCAGTAATCACAACCGACCTACTTGCAACCGACGCCCGGGATTGCATTTTGAACGTTATTAACAAATCGAAAATGTGCGCCACTGTTGCTATCTTATCAACGATCACCCACCGCAACATTTGTTTTATAACATTTACGTGATTTATAAACATTTGCCTGTCAGAAATGGCTATTAACGATCGATAACATCAATTGTCATAGAATCGGCAATATAAATGGTGCATTCTGAACGCTGACGATTCAACAATGTGAAAGGTAGAAAAGGTAGAAAAGGTAGAAAAACTAAAGAAATGCGATTATATGGTATTAGAATTCGACTCGTTCAATTATGGACAATTAATAATAACTTTAATAATAAAAATGAGATAATCATTTTTATCACAATTAAGAATTCTGAAGGCTGACTGTTAACCAAAAAATGGTTTCTTTCGAACCTGTTGTCTCAGCTGCAAATTAACTAATTTTAAAAAGTAGTTTCAGAAATTCAAATATTTTTATAATTTTAGAGATTCGAACAGTAATACATTGTTTCTTCAACACGTCCCTTTTAATATCCGGCTGACACAAATCCCTTTTGGTTTCTGTCCGTGCAAGAAATGTTTCAACAATGTTTGAACGTCGATGCTTTCGAAACTCGGTAAGCTAAAACTCGAAACGCGCGGTGGCAAATTAAAAATCGCTTTGGATTTCGTTTCTTAGAAGCTGCTATTACTGCGAACGATCGCTTCGAATCACGTTAACTACCTCTTAAATCATTCTGTACGCCGTAGTGGAATCAGTCGTAGAAGCAATTCCTTCGCGTCACAGTCCATAATAGAACTCGTTTGATAGCCTTTGTGAGTAGATCAAGTGGAGATAAACAAAACGAATTTTGCCCGAAGCAGAATGTCGCGAGATTAAACCGATAATGGACCCTTTATTAATTAATTCTCAATTTCCCCTGATATCTCAGCTTTCCTGGACGAAACTGATTCAAAAACTGATTAAAATATATTCGAACAGAGTCCATCTTGCAATTCTTCAGTGATAAAAAAGGATTTGCATTCGCATCCACTGTTTAGAATGATAAAATAACAAGAAATAATAACATTGATGACTACTAATTTGTTTATCTTGTTATTTAGAAGTGAAGTTCGAAATTCTGAGCAGCAGTGTCGTTATTATTATTGAACTTTTTATTTAAATAAATCGACTGTGTTTCTTGCGATTTTGATATATAAACTTGATTCTCTCTGTTGACTTTCTGTTTTAAACATGCAAACTTTTGCGCGACAAACAGGAGTGGCGGAGTTTCGAGTGCAAAAATGGATGCTGTGTTTCTAGGTTTGCAAATGATAGGTTGTCACTCAAAGTATCATCCACGTTTTGTGTTAACTGCATCCGGTAGTTCGTTGATTTCCGGGGACTTTTAACTTTGACAATATACAAGGTCCACGAATAACATTTAAAATTTAATAAAATACTTATCTGATAGTAATTGCCATGTTTGATAATTATTTCGTGTACATCTTTGTATTACGTACAATAAAATTCTGATCTTCTTAACAATATTACATTTGATTTGATTTTCTTTCTTTAGAAAAGCGTGGGAAAGCGACTTTGTAGAAAAACTTGATTTGCAAAACGTTGAATATGATTTGCAAAAGGGTGAATTTGATTTGCATACCGGTAAATTCGCCTGGCAAAAGGGTGAATTTGAGTTGCAAAGCGTTGAATTTGACTCGCAAAAAATTGAATTTAATTTGCAAACCGGTGAATTTGCCTTGCAAAAAGTTCAATTTGGAATGCAAAACTTGTGTTAAGGGTAATACACGATGTACAATGTCGCCAAAACTGTGCAGCAGTTTGCGAGGTAGGAGAGTCGCGAATGTTGCATTCGCAAAGACGCGGTGATGTTCTTGTCACGTTCGCAGAACCGAGGTTGGTAACGTGCGGTTTACTTTGAAGATTCCGAGCTTGCAGTGCCTGCAAATACGTTTCCGCATCGTTGTCATCGTCACCGTCGCTGGTAAAGGTTGCCAACGAGTTAACGTATCCTGTGATGGCGTCAGCAATACACCGACACAAACCCGGGGAAAGGAAAACCACGTTATTCATACGTGCTTTTCTTCCTTCGTCCTCCGATTTCTATCGAAGACTGATGATTCGTGCAACTTGTATCCCCGTTCGCTTATATACGTTTTGCACACGAAATTAACTCTTTTGCAGATTATATTAACCCTTTTACACTTGCAATCTATAAATTTGTATTTCTAAATTATTGTAATAAAAATAAAATCAATGGAAAGTTATTGCTCCGAAATAAAACGATTATTAAGAAACGAGAACTGGGGGAAACACGAAGAGTTATGTTAATATTTTATATCATTGTTGCAGCGAAACTGAGTGTTGGTCGATAGTAAACAATAGAAACTATAGACTAGAAGTTTAGATAAGCGAATTCGATAACATACTGGCAAGAAAAATTCTGAGTTTAAGGTACAACTTTCAAAGCACATCGTTCACGTACCAATTCAGACCGCCTGCTAATTAGTATTAAGAGTTCTGATCGGGAAATCCCCTTGACCCTATTTTTATTACTCAGCCCTGGAGTGTGAAATCCAGAAAAAATCCAGAGTTAATTGTTCGTTTTCCGTAGGAAATTCAACGGAAAACTTGTCGGTGGATAAGATGCATTCACGACACCGCGAGTTTTACGAGGCCCCGTATATTAATTAATTGCGGAAGAACGAATCGTGGCATATTTTTGCCCAATAGTTATTTTATAGAGGAAAGTCCGCTCTTTCGAATGCACTTTGGTGCATCAAAATATCTTCACGGAGTCCTTAGTTATAGACACTTATTCGGCGACATTCTTTCAACTTTTTTCGCGAGTAAAACCCACCGCTCGGAGGAGGCCCCGTATTTTTAATTATTCCGGAAGAACGAATCGTGCGATATTTTTGCCCAATAGTTGTCTTATAGAGGAAAGTCCGCTCTTTCGAATGCACTTTGGTGCATCAAAATATCTTCACGGAGTCCTTAGTTATAGACACTTATTCGGCGACATTCTTTCAACTTTTTTCGCGAGTAAAACCCACCGCTCGGAGGAGACCCCGTATTTTTAATTATTCCGGAAGAACGAATCGTGCGATATTTTTGCCCAATAGTTGTCTTATAGAGGAAAGTCCGCTCTTTCGAATGCACTTCGGTGCATCAAAATATCTTCACGGAGTCCTTAGTTATAGACACTTATTCGGCGACATTCTTTCAACTTTTTTCGCGAGTAAAACCCACCGCTCGGAGGAGACCCCGTATTTTTAATTATTCCGGAAGAACGAATCGTGGCATATTTTTGCCCGCGATGTATCTTATAAAGAAAAGTCCGCTCTTTCGAATGCACTTTGGTGCATCAAAATAACTTCACGCATTCCTTAGTTACAGACACTTATTCGGCGACATTCTTTCAACTTTTTTCGCGAGTAAAACCCACCGCTCGGAGGAGGCCCCGTATTTTTAATTATTCCGGAAGAACGAATCGTGCGATATTTTTGCCCAATAGTTGTCTTATAGAGGAAAGTCCGCTCTTTCGAATGCACTTTGGTGCATCAAAATATCTTCACGGAGTCCTTAGTTATAGACACTTATTCGGCGACATTCTTTCAACTTTTTTCGCGAGTAAAACCCACCGCTCGGAGGAGACCCCGTATTTTTAATTATTCCGGAAGAACGAATCGTGCGATATTTTTGCCCAATAGTTGTCTTATAGAGGAAAGTCCGCTCTTTCGAATGCACTTCGGTGCATCAAAATATCTTCACGGAGTCCTTAGTTATAGACACTTATTCGGCGACATTCTTTCAACTTTTTTCGCGAGTAAAACCCACCGCTCGGAGGAGACCCCGTATTTTTAATTATTCCGGAAGAACGAATCGTGGCATATTTTTGCCCGCGATGTATCTTATAAAGAAAAGTCCGCTCTTTCGAATGCACTTTGGTGCATCAAAATAACTTCACGCATTCCTTAGTTACAGACACTTATTCGGCGACATTCTTTCAACTTTTTTCGCGAGTAAAACCCACCGCTCGGAGGAGGCCCCGTATTTTTAATTATTCCGGAAGAACGAATCGTGCGATATTTTTACCCAATAGTTGTCTTATAGAGGAAAGTCCGCTCTTTCGAATGCACTTTGGTGCATCAAAATATCTTCACGGAGTCCTTAGTTATAGACACTTATTCGGCGACATTCTTTCAACTTTTTTCGCGAGTAAAACCCACCGCTCGGAGGAGACCCCGTATTTTTAATTATTCCGGAAGAACGAATCGTGCGATATTTTTACCCAATAGTTGTCTTATAGAGGAAAATCCGCTCTTTCGAATGCACTTTGGTGCATCAAAATATCTTCACGGAGTCCTTAGTTATAGACACTTATTCGGCGACATTCTTTCAACTTTTTTCGCGAGTAAAACCAACCGCTCGGAGGAGGCCCCGTATTTTTAATTATTCCGGAAGAACGAATCGTGCGATATTTTTGCCCAATAGTTGTCTTATAGAGGAAAGTCCGCTCTTTCGAATGCACTTTGGTGCATCAAAATATCTTCACGGAGTCCTTAGTTATAGACACTTATTCGGCGACATTCTTTCAACTTTTTTCGCGAGTAAAACCCACCGCTCGGAGGAGACCCCGTATTTTTAATTATTCCGGAAGAACGAATCGTGCGATATTTTTACCCAATAGTTGTCTTATAGAGGAAAGTCCGCTCTTTCGAATGCACTTTGGTGCATCAAAATATCTTCACGGAGTCCTTAGTTATAGACACTTATTCGGCGACATTCTTTCAACTTTTTTCGCGAGTAAAACCCACCGCTCGGAGGAGGCCCCGTATTTTTAATTATTCCGGAAGAACGAATCGTGCGATATTTTTGCCCAATAGTTGTCTTATAGAGGAAAGTCCGCTCTTTCGAATGCACTTCGGTGCATCAAAATATCTTCACGGAGTCCTTAGTTATAGACACTTATTCGGCGACATTCTTTCAACTTTTTTCGCGAGTAAAACCCACCGCTCGGAGGAGACCCCGTATTTTTAATTATTCCGGAAGAACGAATCGTGGCATATTTTTGCCCGCGATGTATCTTATAAAGAAAAGTCCGCTCTTTCGAATGCACTTTGGTGCATCAAAATAACTTCACGCATTCCTTAGTTACAGACACTTATTCGGCGACATTCTTTCAACTTTTTTCGCGAGTAAAACCCACCGCTCGGAGGAGGCCCCGTATTTTTAATTATTCCGGAAGAACGAATCGTGCGATATTTTTGCCCAATAGTTGTCTTATAGAGGAAAGTCCGCTCTTTCGAATGCACTTTGGTGCATCAAAATATCTTCACGGAGTCCTTAGTTATAGACACTTATTCGGCGACATTCTTTCAACTTTTTTCGCGAGTAAAACCCACCGCTCGGAGGAGACCCCGTATTTTTAATTATTCCGGAAGAACGAATCGTGCGATATTTTTACCCAATAGTTGTCTTATAGAGGAAAGTCCGCTCTTTCGAATGCACTTTGGTGCATCAAAATATCTTCACGGAGTCCTTAGTTATAGACACTTATTCGGCGACATTCTTTCAACTTTTTTCGCGAGTAAAACCCACCGCTCGGAGGAGACCCCGTATTTTTAATTATTCCGGAAGAACGAATCGTGCGATATTTTTACCCAATAGTTGTCTTATAGAGGAAAGTCCGCTCTTTCGAATGCACTTTGGTGCATCAAAATATCTTCACGGAGTCCTTAGTTATAGACACTTATTCGGCGACATTCTTTCAACTTTTTTCGCGAGTAAAACCCACCGCTCGGAGGAGGCCCCGTATTTTTAATTATTCCGGAAGAACGAATCGTGCGATATTTTTGCCCAATAGTTGTCTTATAGAGGAAAGTCCGCTCTTTCGAATGCACTTTGGTGCATCAAAATATCTTCACGGAGTCCTTAGTTATAGACACTTATTCGGCGACATTCTTTCACCTTTTTTCGCGAGTAAAACCCACCGCTCGGAGGAGACCCCGTATTTTTAATTATTCCGGAAGAACGAATCGTGGCATATTTTTGCCCGCGATGTATCTTATAAAGAAAAGTCCGCTCTTTCGAATGCACTTTGGTGCATCAAAATAACTTCACGCATTCCTTAGTTACAGACACTTATTCGGCGACATTCTTTCAACTTTTTTCGCGAGTAAAACCCACCGCTCGGAGGAGGCCCCGTATTTTTAATTATTCCGGAAGAACGAATCGTGGCATATTTTTGCCCGCGATGTATCTTATAAAGAAAAGTCCGCTCTTTCGAATGCACTTTGGTGCATCAAAATAACTTCACGCATTCCTTAGTTACAGACACTTATTCGGCGACATTCTTTCAACTTTTTTCGCGAGTAAAACCCACCGCTCGGAGGAGGCCCCGTATTTTTAATTATTCCGGAAGAACGAATCGTGCGATATTTTTGCCCAATAGTTATCTTATAGAGGAAAGTCCGCTCTTTCGAATGCACTTTGGTGCATCAAAATATCTTCACGGAGTCCTTAGTTATAGACACTTATTCGGCGACATTCTTTCAACTTTTTTCGCGAGTAAAACCCACCGCTCGGAGGAGACCCCGTATTTTTAATTATTCCGGAAGAACGAATCGTGCGATATTTTTACCCAATAGTTGTCTTATAGAGGAAAGTCCGCTCTTTCGAATGCACTTTGGTGCATCAAAATATCTTCACGGAGTCCTTAGTTATAGACACTTATTCGGCGACATTCTTTCAACTTTTTTCGCGAGTAAAACCCACCGCTCGGAGGAGGCCCCGTATTTTTAATTATTCCGGAAGAACGAATCGTGCGATATTTTTGCCCAATAGTTGTCTTATAGAGGAAAGTCCGCTCTTTCGAATGCACTTTGGTGCATCAAAATATCTTCACGGAGTCCTTAGTTATAGACACTTATTCGGCGACATTCTTTCAACTTTTTTCGCGAGTAAAACCCACCGCTCGGAGGAGACCCCGTATTTTTAATTATTCCGGAAGAACGAATCGTGGCATATTTTTGCCCGCGATGTATCTTATAAAGAAAAGTCCGCTCTTTCGAATGCACTTTGGTGCATCAAAATAACTTCACGCATTCCTTAGTTACAGACACTTATTCGGCGACATTCTTTCAACTTTTTTCGCGAGTAAAACCCACCGCTCGGAGGAGGCCCCGTATTTTTAATTATTCCGGAAGAACGAATCGTGCGATATTTTTGCCCAATAGTTGTCTTATAGAGGAAAGTCCGCTCTTTCGAATGCACTTTGGTGCATCAAAATATCTTCACGGAGTCCTTAGTTATAGACACTTATTCGGCGACATTCTTTCAACTTTTTTCGCGAGTAAAACCCACCGCTCGGAGGAGACCCCGTATTTTTAATTATTCCGGAAGAACGAATCGTGGCATATTTTTGCCCGCGATGTATCTTATAAAGAAAAGTCCGCTCTTTCGAATGCACTTTGGTGCATCAAAATAACTTCACGCATTCCTTAGTTACAGACACTTATTCGGCGACATTCTTTCAACTTTTTTCGCGAGTAAAACCCACCGCTCGGAGGAGGCCCCGTATTTTTAATTATTCCGGAAGAACGAATCGTGCGATATTTTTGCCCAATAGTTGTCTTATAGAGGAAAGTCCGCTCTTTCGAATGCACTTTGGTGCATCAAAATATCTTCACGGAGTCCTTAGTTATAGACACTTATTCGGCGACATTCTTTCAACTTTTTTCGCGAGTAAAACCCACCGCTCGGAGGAGACCCCGTATTTTTAATTATTCCGGAAGAACGAATCGTGGCATATTTTTGCCCGCGATGTATCTTATAAAGAAAAGTCCGCTCTTTCGAATGCACTTTGGTGCATCAAAATAACTTCACGCATTCCTTAGTTACAGACACTTATTCGGCGACATTCTTTCAACTTTTTTCGCGAGTAAAACCCACCGCTCGGAGGAGGCCCCGTATTTTTAATTATTCCGGAAGAACGAATCGTGCGATATTTTTGCCCAATAGTTGTCTTATAGAGGAAAGTCCGCTCTTTCGAATGCACTTTGGTGCATCAAAATATCTTCACGGAGTCCTTAGTTATAGACACTTATTCGGCGACATTCTTTCAACTTTTTTCGCGAGTAAAACCCACCGCTCGGAGGAGGCCCCGTATTTTTAATTATTCCGGAAGAACGAATCGTGCGATATTTTTGCCCAATAGTTATTTTATAGAGGAAAGTCCGCTCTTTCGAATGCACTTTGGTGCATCAAAATATCTTCACGGAGTCCTTAGTTATAGACACTTATTCGGCGACATTCTTTCAACTTTTTTCGCGAGTAAAACCCACCGCTCGGAGGAGACCCCGTATTTTTAATTATTCCGGAAGAACGAATCGTGGCATATTTTTGCCCGCGATGTATCTTATAAAGAAAAGTCCGCTCTTTCGAATGCACTTTGGTGTATCAAAATAACTTCACGCATTCCTTAGTTACAGACACTTATTCGGCGACATTCTTTCAACTTTTTTCGCGAGTAAAACCCACCGCTCGGAGGAGGCCCCGTATTTTTAATTATTCCGGAAGAACGAATCGTGCGATATTTTTGCCCAATAGTTGTCTTATAGAGGAAAGTCCGCTCTTTCGAATGCACTTTGGTGCATCAAAATATCTTCACGGAGTCCTTAGTTATAGACACTTATTCGGCGACATTCTTTCAACTTTTTTCGCGAGTAAAACCCACCGCTCGGAGGAGACCCCGTATTTTTAATTATTCCGGAAGAACGAATCGTGGCATATTTTTGCCCGCGATGTATCTTATAAAGAAAAGTCCGCTCTTTCGAATGCACTTTGGTGCATCAAAATAACTTCACGCATTCCTTAGTTACAGACACTTATTCGGCGACATTCTTTCAACTTTTTTCGCGAGTAAAACCCACCGCTCGGAGGAGGCCCCGTATTTTTAATTATTCCGGAAGAACGAATCGTGCGATATTTTTGCCCAATAGTTATTTTATAGAGGAAAGTCAGCTCTTTCGAATGCACTTTGGTGCATCAAAATATCTTCACGGAGTCCTTAGTTATAGACACTTATTCGGCGACATTCTTTCAACTTTTTTCGCGAGTAAAACCCACCGCTCGGAGGAGACCCCGTATTTTTAATTATTCCGGAAGAACGAATCGTGTGATATTTTTGCCCAATAGTTATTTTATAGAGGAAAGTCCGCTCTTTCGAATGCACTTTGGTGCATCAAAATATCTTCACGGAGTCCTTAGTTATAGACACTTATTCGGCGACATTCTTTCAACTTTTTTCGCGAGTAAAACCCACAGCTCGGAGGAGACCCCGTATTTTTAATTATTCCGGAAGAACGAATCGTGGCATATTTTTGCCCGCGATGTATCTTATAAAGAAAAGTCCGCTCTTTCGAATGCACTTTGGTGCATCAAAATAACTTCACGCATTCCTTAGTTACAGACACTTATTCGGCGACATTCTTTCAACTTTTTTCGCGAGTAAAACCCACCGCTCGGAGGAGGCCCCGTATTTTTAATTATTCCGGAAGAACGAATCGTGCGATATTTTTGCCCAATAGTTATTTTATAGAGGAAAGTCCGCTCTTTCGAATGCACTTTGGTGCATCAAAATATCTTCACGGAGTCCTTAGTTATAGACACTTATTCGGCGACATTCTTTCAACTTTTTTCGCGAGTAAAACCCACCGCTCGGAGGAGACCCCGTATTTTTAATTATTCCGGAAGAACGAATCGTGGCATATTTTTGCCCGCGATGTATCTTATAAAGAAAAGTCCGCTCTTTCGAATGCACTTTGGTGCATCAAAATAACTTCACGCATTCCTTAGTTACAGACACTTATTCGGCGACATTCTTTCAACTTTTTTCGCGAGTAAAACCCACCGCTCGGAGGAGGCCCCGTATTTTTAATTATTCCGGAAGAACGAATCGTGCGATATTTTTGCCCAATAGTTGTCTTATAGAGGAAAGTCCGCTCTTTCGAATGCACTTTGGTGCATCAAAATATCTTCACGGAGTCCTTAGTTATAGACACTTATTCGGCAACATTCTTTCAACTTTTTTCGCGAGTAAAACCCACCGCTCGGAGGAGACCCCGTATTTTTAATTATTCCGGAAGAACGAATCGTGCGATATTTTTGCCCAATAGTTATTTTATAGAGGAAAGTCCGCTCTTTCGAATGCACTTTGGTGCATCAAAATATCTTCACGGAGTCCTTAGTTATAGACACTTATTCGGCGACATTCTTTCACCTTTTTTCGCGAGTAAAACCCACCGCTCGGAGGAGACCCCGTATTTTTAATTATTCCGGAAGAACGAATCGTGGCATATTTTTGCCCGCGATGTA
The DNA here is from genome assembly GCA_910591585.2 of Nysson spinosus. NCBI lineage: Eukaryota > Metazoa > Arthropoda > Insecta > Hymenoptera > Crabronidae > Nysson > Nysson spinosus. The sequence goes on from OU342849.1 coordinate 2,396,541, forward strand.
TCTTATAAAGAAAAGTCCGCTCTTTCGAATGCACTTTGGTGCATCAAAATAACTTCACGCATTCCTTAGTTACAGACACTTATTCGGCGACATTCTTTCAACTTTTTTCGCGAGTAAAACCCACCGCTCGGAGGAGGCCCCGTATTTTTAATTATTCCGGAAGAACGAATCGTGGCATATTTTTGCCCGCGATGTATCTTATAAAGAAAAGTCCGCTCTTTCGAATGCACTTTGGTGCATCAAAATAACTTCACGCATTCCTTAGTTACAGACACTTATTCGGCGACATTCTTTCAACTTTTTTCGCGAGTAAAACCCACCGCTCGGAGGAGACCCCGTATTTTTAATTATTCCGGAAGAACGAATCGTGCGATATTTTTACCCAATAGTTGTCTTATAGAGGAAAGTCCGCTCTTTCGAATGCACTTTGGTGCATCAAAATATCTTCACGGAGTCCTTAGTTATAGACACTTATTCGGCAACATTCTTTCAACTTTTTTCGCGAGTAAAACCCACCGCTCGGAGGAGACCCCGTATTTTTAATTATTCCGGAAGAACGAATCGTGCGATATTTTTACCCAATAGTTGTCTTATAGAGGAAAGTCCGCTCTTTCGAATGCACTTTGGTGCATCAAAATATCTTCACGGAGTCCTTAGTTATAGACACTTATTCGGCGACATTCTTTCACCTTTTTTCGCGAGTAAAACCCACCGCTCGGAGGAGACCCCGTATTTTTAATTATTCCGGAAGAACGAATCGTGGCATATTTTTGCCCGCGATGTATCTTATAAAGAAAAGTCCGCTCTTTCGAATGCACTTTGGTGCATCAAAATAACTTCACGCATTCCTTAGTTACAGACACTTATTCGGCGACATTCTTTCAACTTTTTTCGCGAGTAAAACCCACCGCTCGGAGGAGGCCCCGTATTTTTAATTATTCCGGAAGAACGAATCGTGCGATATTTTTGCCCAATAGTTGTCTTATAGAGGAAAGTCCGCTCTTTCGAATGCACTTTGGTGCATCAAAATATCTTCACGGAGTCCTTAGTTATAGACACTTATTCGGCGACATTCTTTCAACTTTTTTCGCGAGTAAAACCCACAGCTCGGAGGAGACCCCGTATTTTTAATTATTCCGGAAGAACGAATCGTGGCATATTTTTGCCCGCGATGTATCTTATAAAGAAAAGTCCGCTCTTTCGAATGCACTTTGGTGCATCAAAATAACTTCACGCATTCCTTAGTTACAGACACTTATTCGGCGACATTCTTTCAACTTTTTTCGCGAGTAAAACCCACAGCTCGGAGGAGACCCCGTATTTTTAATTATTCCGGAAGAACGAATCGTGGCATATTTTTGCCCGCGATGTATCTTATAAAGAAAAGTCCGCTCTTTCGAATGCACTTTGGTGCATCAAAATATCTTCACGGAGTCCTTAGTTATAGACACTTATTCGGCGACATTCTTTCAACTTTTTTCGCGAGTAAAACCCACCGCTCGGAGGAGACCCCGTATTTTTAATTATTCCGGAAGAACGAATCGTGCGATATTTTTGCCCAATAGTTGTCTTATAGAGGAAAGTCCGCTCTTTCGAATGCACTTTGGTGCATCAAAATATCTTCACGGAGTCCTTAGTTATAGACACTTATTCGGCGACATTCTTTCACCTTTTTTCGCGAGTAAAACCCACCGCTCGGAGGAGACCCCGTATTTTTAATTATTCCGGAAGAACGAATCGTGGCATATTTTTGCCCGCGATGTATCTTATAAAGAAAAGTCCGCTCTTTCGAATGCACTTTGGTGCATCAAAATAACTTCACGCATTCCTTAGTTACAGACACTTATTCGGCGACATTCTTTCAACTTTTTTCGCGAGTAAAACCCACCGCTCGGAGGAGGCCCCGTATTTTTAATTATTCCGGAAGAACGAATCGTGCGATATTTTTGCCCAATAGTTGTCTTATAGAGGAAAGTCCGCTCTTTCGAATGCACTTTGGTGCATCAAAATATCTTCACGGAGTCCTTAGTTATAGACACTTATTCGGCGACATTCTTTCAACTTTTTTCGCGAGTAAAACCCACCGCTCGGAGGAGACCCCGTATTTTTAATTATTCCGGAAGAACGAATCGTGCGATATTTTTACCCAATAGTTGTCTTATAGAGGAAAGTCCGCTCTTTCGAATGCACTTTGGTGCATCAAAATATCTTCACGGAGTCCTTAGTTATAGACACTTATTCGGCGACATTCTTTCAACTTTTTTCGCGAGTAAAACCCACCGCTCGGAGGAGGCCCCGTATTTTTAATTATTCCGGAAGAACGAATCGTGCGATATTTTTGCCCAATAGTTATTTTATAGAGGAAAGTCCGCTCTTTCGAATGCACTTTGGTGCATCAAAATATCTTCACGGAGTCCTTAGTTATAGACACTTATTCGGCGACATTCTTTCAACTTTTTTCGCGAGTAAAACCCACCGCTCGGAGGAGACCCCGTATTTTTAATTATTCCGGAAGAACGAATCGTGCGATATTTTTACCCAATAGTTGTCTTATAGAGGAAAGTCCGCTCTTTCGAATGCACTTTGGTGCATCAAAATATCTTCACGGAGTCCTTAGTTATAGACACTTATTCGGCGACATTCTTTCAACTTTTTTCGCGAGTAAAACCCACCGCTCGGAGGAGGCCCCGTATTTTTAATTATTCCGGAAGAACGAATCGTGCGATATTTTTGCCCAATAGTTATTTTATAGAGGAAAGTCCGCTCTTTCGAATGCACTTTGGTGCATCAAAATATCTTCACGGAGTCCTTAGTTATAGACACTTATTCGGCGACATTCTTTCAACTTTTTTCGCGAGTAAAACCCACCGCTCGGAGGAGACCCCGTATTTTTAATTATTCCGGAAGAACGAATCGTGGCATATTTTTGCCCGCGATGTACCTTATAAAGAAAAGTCCGCTCTTTCGAATGCACTTTGGTGTATCAAAATAACTTCACGCATTCCTTAGTTACAGACACTTATTCGGCGACATTCTTTCAACTTTTTTCGCGAGTAAAACCCACCGCTCGGAGGAGGCCCCGTATTTTTAATTATTCCGGAAGAACGAATCGTGCGATATTTTTGCCCAATAGTTGTCTTATAGAGGAAAGTCCGCTCTTTCGAATGCACTTTGGTGCATCAAAATATCTTCACGGAGTCCTTAGTTATAGACACTTATTCGGCGACATTCTTTCAACTTTTTTCGCGAGTAAAACCCACCGCTCGGAGGAGACCCCGTATTTTTAATTATTCCGGAAGAACGAATCGTGGCATATTTTTGCCCGCGATGTATCTTATAAAGAAAAGTCCGCTCTTTCGAATGCACTTTGGTGCATCAAAATAACTTCACGCATTCCTTAGTTACAGACACTTATTCGGCGACATTCTTTCAACTTTTTTCGCGAGTTAAACCCACCGCT